>OY723250.1:1546360-2160371 GCA_963210315.1 Rhynchopus euleeides | reverse complement strand
GCGGAACCAAGGATGGCACCCCTGGATTATATTCATGGATTAAACTCGTGGATTAAATGGATTAAATGGATTTTATTGGGGGCCCTCGCTACCAAGTGTGACTGAGTGAGAAAAAGTGAGAAGTCAGCCACGTTTGGCTGAAAACTGACGACTCGTGACTCACAGTGACTCGTAGCGAGGGCCCCCATTCGCCTGGATTTTACTATTTAATCCACGCCTTTGGGGGTTTGTGCTGCGGGGTGCCAGCGAGGGCATTTTGGGTGCATTTCCAGCTAGGCTCGCCGACTAATGACGAAGGTTGCCGTAATACCGAAGCGCAAATGCCCCTTGACGTGCTTCGATTGACGTGTTGACATTGCATGTGTTCAACATCTTCATCCCCGGCACAGTCAGGTCCGACCACGACGAGTGGAGGAACTGTGGTCCCGTGTGTGGATCCGCCTGAGCAGTGGTGGCTGACATTCAGTCGCCTTGTGCCGGAGTCCACCCTCGCAGGGGTGGGGTGCAGCCCGGGCCGCTGTCCAGCAAGAACAGCCGCACAGGAGCGTATCTTCAGCTGTGCGGGCTGGCAGTCTGAGAAGAGGCGCAACAGGCTCCAGCCAGAGAAGGTCCATAAGTTGACCACGATCCACCGGCACCGACCTGGTGGTAGGGCCTGGAAGCACCTGCAGTGGGATTAAATGCTGGATTAAATCCTGGATTAAATGGATTAAATGGACTAAATGGATTATATTCCAGGGTTGTTGGATTATTCCCATCCTTGAGCGGAACCCCCACTCCCCCCCCCCCCTGCATACTGTCACCAGGAGGCGGTGCACTTTGCAGGGGGGTGAGGGGGGGGGGAGTCAATTAATACCCATGCCGGATGTGCCGCCAGTCAGCAGTAAACAAGACGCCCCCCCCCCCCTGCCGTGCCGCATCTGTTTCTTCCCGTCGCCACCCCCCCTGGATCTGCCTGGCAGCTCGATCGGGCACCCCCCTTCCATGGCGTTGTGTGTGGTTCCAGAAGCCGCCGATTGTCAGAACATGCTGAATCCCTGCACCGATCCCAACCCCACCCAGGATCGCGGGGAGTAACACGTTGTGCGAAGGGGTGGGCCCCACACACACAGAGCTCATGTGTGGCCCTTTCGTAGCCGCCCTCCCTCTCGTTGCAAGCAGGAAGGGGAAGGGCAGCTGTGGATGGCGTGGCAGGTGTGAGTTCTTTCAAAAAAAACATTAACAAAACACGGCCACGGCAGGGGGGCGGTGCGTGGGGGTTGAGCGATGAAGCGATGGAGGGGTGTCGGGGTGGGGTGGCTTCTTCCCACCGAGACATGCAGCATGCAGCCGTCCTCGCCTCGGGGGGGGGGGGGGTTTGATCGTCGAGAGGGAATGGAAAAGTAAATCTCCCAGCACCTTCTCGCAATGTTAGTCCTTTTTGTAGTCACTACACCAGATATGTTGTACAAGGCAGATCAATGCACAACGGGAGGGGGGGTGATAGGTAAGTACAAAGACAACTGCTGTTCTCGACCATGTTCCAACGGGAGGGGGGGGGGTGGACTTAATGGGGTCTCCACTCGAAATAGGAGGATCCCGTTTTGGAGTGTTGGAAAGTCCTCCGAGAGAGAGAGAGAGAGAGAGAGAGAGAGAAGAGAGAGAGAGAGAGAGAGCGGGGGGGCCCTCAGCATATCGTACGCGGATGACGCCACTATCATCTCGCGTGTCTCTGAGGCGCTGACACAACGTGGCGCGGACATCACGGGCGAGTTCTGCGCAATAACGGGAATGCGCCTAAACGAAAAGAAGACCATTGCCATGGGCGTGCATCGCGTGGACCCCTCCTCTGGCGCACGCCCTCGATATGTCGGCACCATCGCTGTAAATGGGGCCACCTTCCCCACCAAAACCGCCTCACCTGCACTAGGCGTGCGCGTCTGTGTGTCACCAGCGTTCATAGACCGCGGCGACGACGGACGGGCGAGTAAAGCGCATGCCCCCTTACGCCGCCTGGGCAGCTCGCCTGCGACCTTTGAGCAGCGACACGGCCTGATTGCTGGCGCAGTCATGCCCCGAGCGATCTTCGGTGGCTGGTATGCGCCCATTGACCACCGGGTCCTCCGCGACCTAGAGACCCGAGCCTCAAACTGCCTATACGGTGACCGCCATCCCTCCCGCAGCACCGCAGCGGCCCTCTCCATTGCCTCGAAGGGACACCTCCTTCACCCAGGAATCATAGTGCCGTATCGCATGCTGCTCCTACTTCTAGACTCCTGCCGCCGCCTACCAGAATTGATCCCGCGATTCAACCGCATTCGGGCCATGTATGCGCAAAAAACACGCATCGACGTCCCCCTCGGGCCTATCGGGCTTGCGCTCAAAAAAGGACTGCCGCCGGCCTCCCTCACCTGCGGCGATGATGTTTCCCTCATATCTGCTCCAGGAGGTTCCGAACCACTGCTTTCACTCGAAGTGGCGGCACGGAACCATGTGCTACGCGAGGCGCTGCGTCACAACATCTGGCGAAGGCTTGCTATCTCCAGACCCTCCTTCGGCGGTGTGGAGGACGGCGTTGACACCGTGCTGACAAACGACTTCTGGCAATCATGTGGGGATCCTGTGCTCGCCGCTGCGATGCGCTGCATTATTGTTGGGGGCGTGTTCCTGGCAGACCGCTGGGGACGCAATAAGCTTGGGGCTGCGACGGACTCCGCGCCTGACGGGCCGGAGGCCGAGCGCTCGACCGCTCCTACTCCACCTCCTGTGACCGCTGCCGACCACGCCACAGCACCCGCGGACGGCGACGCTGCCGGTGACACCGATGATGACGACGACTCGTCGAGCTCAGCCCCGTCCGAGTTCGATGTCCTCGACGACTCGGGTGAGGTGCCCCTACCCCTCACAGCAACACAGCCGGAGCCGGGTAGCGACCGCCTCTGCCGGAATTGCGATACGGGCTCCCCCGAAACCGTCACGCATCTCTTCTGGGAATGCCCTGCCCACAACGACGTCCGTGCCCGGGAGCGGTACGCGGGTCTCTGTGAGGAGCGCCTCTCATGGCCGCCCTGCCTAGCCAACTGGGGCATCATACCGAAACCCCTATCCGGTACGGTGCGGGCGAAGGACCTGCACCACCTAATGAGCACGATAGTCGCCCGCAGAGATGTGCTGGAACGTGAGCGCCTCGGGGTATCCCCAACTGTTTGCGCGTGGGACGCAGCGCTAGCGCGACCCGCTGCGCCCCATCAGTCCGACCTGGCCTCACTGCCGGACAACCCACCCCGCTGGACTCACGGAGAGTGCATCATGCGTGCCCTGCGGGCCTGGCTCGGTCGTCTCACCTGGACGAGGGAGGGGTCCGTCTCCTTCTGCGAGCTCGCCATCGACTTCGAGGTCTTCTCCGGGCTCGACGTCTGCCCGATCGCTACTGGCGCCCCGGCAGGAACCCAGCCCGCCCCACTCAACATGCGTGGACGCATGATGGGGCAGATGTTGAAATACCTTGTCTCCCAGTGTGAAGCAGTTAACCTCCGCGCGCCCCTGCCTGGCGCGTTTGTCTCGCGTGTCTACTGCCTCCGCGCGGTGGGGGTGAAGGAAGTCTGGGGCGGTCTTGAGCCGCGCCCCCGCTTTGCCTGCCACGGGCTCACCACCCGTATCCTGATCGAGCAGATTCCCCGCGCGATCCACTGGGCCTCGAGCAAGTCGTGGGGCCTGGACCTTACCCCGTCGTATGCCGAGGTGCCCGACCGGGACACGCGAAGCGAACAGTGGGACCCTACTCCCGTAGCCCCCACCCGTGACCCCCTCGACACGGTCAGCCCGAGGTCGGCGCCGTGCGGCGCTGAGCGCTATGCCCCCCGTTCGGAGGTGCTGGCTCGCAACGTCTGCAGGGCCCACTCCAAGCCCAAGTGCCATGACTGCGACGCGGCGGGGCACAACCGAACCCTGCGAATGGAAGACTGCTGCCGGGCCCACCACCGCCAGGATGACGGACTGCCCGTGCAGTTCTGCACCACGCACCGGCTGCTCCGCTGCGGCACCTGCAGCTCCTCCAACATGTGCTGCAAGCGTGGCCACCACGGCTGCCGCGACCATGACCTGCCCCCCTGCGGGGTCTGCGCCTCTCTGCCTGAGCTGGATGACAGACGCCCCACCGCTTGCTGCAAGAAGGGCCACCACGTCCCTCCCGCCCCTGCGACGCCTGTGGAGGCAGACGCCCCCACCCCGCCGCCCCATGTGCCGCCAACCCCGCCCTTCCCAGAGGCGACTGCGCCTACCGTGGGGGATCTTCCCTCCACCACGCCACCCCGTGTGCCTGCGCCTCAGCCCTCCCCTGAAGCGACCCCGTGTCCCGCTACTCCCGAGCCCGCCACCCCTCCAGTTATCCTGAAGAGGCTGGCCCATACCGTGTGCTCCCCGGGCTCACCCCACCGCCACCTGATGCAGCCTCGTAGGAGGCTCTCACCCGACGGCGTCAGGCCATCCATCCCCGCCGTGGCGCAGCTGAAGCGCACCGCCTTAGAGGCGCATACCGGTTCCACCCCGGCACTGCCTGCCCAAAGGCCTAGGGTCGACCACGTGATCCCCACCGCTGACGCTGACGCTGACGTGGGCGCCGCTGATCCGGACCCACCTTCTCCTACTACCTCCCCTCCCGACGGCGTGTCCGTTGACGCAGCCCTTCCCCAAAGGCCCCGTTCTGGTGCCTCTTCCTCCTCCGCCCGTGCGCGGTCACCGCACGCGCCTACAGGCTTCCGGGCCTACCTTAATCCTCCTTCCTCACGTAGCGCGTCACCGGGCGCTACAGACCGTGTGGCGCCTGCGCCTCCTCCTCCTCCTGTGTCACTTCCCTCACCCCACCAGAGCAGCTCCTCTCTCAAACAAGGGGAGTCTACCGGGCCGTGGGCCCGCGTAGTTAAGTAGACGACACCCTTGGGGTGCGAGTATTTTCGTTTCGGGGATATTCACACTATAAGCATACGAGAGAGAGAGAGAGAGAGAGAGAGAGAGAGAGAGAGAGAGAGAGAGAGAGAGAGAGAGAGAGAGAGAGAGAGAGAGAGAGAGAGGAGAGAGAGAGAGAGAGAGAGAGAGAGAGAGAGAGAGAGAGAGAGAGAGAGAGAGAGAGAGAGAGAGAGAGAGAGAGAGAGAGAGAGAGAGAGAGAGAGAGAGAGAGAGAGAGAGAGAGAGAGAGAGAGAGAGAGAGAGAGAGAGAGAGAGAGAGAGAGAGAGAGAGAGAGAGAGAGAGAGAGAGAGAGAGAGAGAGAGAGAGAGAGAGAGAGAGAGAGCGGTGTTGCTCTTCCGATGCGATCACCACACCACATCATAAAACAGGATGAAAAAAGAAACACTCGAAAAAATAATTGTTCTCAAATAGGAATAGACCCGGCGCAATGATGAACGGTTCATCGAGCCTGGGCCCAAGTAGAGTGCAGTAGACCACACCTACAGGGGTGGGGTGCACCCAGCAGGATTTGAATGAGGTAGGCCTTCGATAAAGAAGAGGGGCATCCGTATAGAAGCTGCAGAGAAGTCAAAAAGCGTTGCAGTCAGTGTGTTTTGAACGATTGAACGGATTTTGGCGGTTGTTCGTAGCGCCCCCGTATTTTTGATGCGATGGCGCTTCCATTAAAGTGAAAAGGGGTGGGACCGCCCTTGCAGAATCATTGGTGTTGTTGCGCTGGCTTGCTATGCCGTATGCGGGGGGGTGCATAGGTGTGGACACATGCGCCGACAACAGTCTTCTTTGTTTGAGGTGAACGGGACAAACCGTCACACAGCTGTGGCACAGAGTGGATACACCAGCAGTACAGCAAGGCCTCAGCTGTGCAGGGTGGTTCCCGTCTGTGTGCCTTTCATGTGCTTGTTCGATGCTGGCCCGCGAATCCAGCATTGACATGGGGGTGGAATATTGAAAGTGTCTGCTGGGGCCGAACACCCCCCCCCCCTTCCGTTAGATCGCTCAGCAGATGGAAGCCGTGGCGCGGAAAATGCATCAAAAGCAACAGGGGACCAGGTGTTTGCCGTTGATTTCTTTGGGATATCGTTTGCAACAGCGAAGCGTTGCTAATCGAGAACGTTCTGTGCGTCACAGGAGTCACACGTCCACTGTCTGCAGGGGGGGAGAGGGATTCGGCAAAGGGGAAAGTGTCAGGCATAAGAGCACGAACAAATCATGTGACACTTTGGCCTGCACCGACGGTTCCTGAAATAATCGGCCTGTTGGCCCCGCTGGATCGAAAAGTGGTTGCAATGCGTGACCAGAACACCCACCCTGCACTGCCTGCAGTTGTGGTTCTGGAGAAGTCCGCTGCACAAAAAGCGCCGGCACAAAAGCAACACTTGTGCTACCCACACACACACACAACATGGGGTGTCGGGTGTGTCCCACCAGAAATAATACAGAAAACTCTCTACCCTTCTCAGCCTGGGCTGCACCAGATGTTATCAAAATATCAGTTTTACGAAATGAAGATTGGATAACGGACAGCAACGAAGGGGGTCACTGAGGGAAGTATGAGATGTCTGCTGGCCAGCAGGGAACAAGTGGGGAGGGCCGATGCGTGCCATCGGTCGGCACCCAACTGAGGGCTAGTGTGCGGCTACCCGATGCATGCAAGAGAGAGAGAGAGAGACAGAGAGGGAGGCAAGGCTGTGTAAGAAACAAATTGTAACAAAGCGGGTCTTCGCTTGAGGCAAGTTTTCGGCAAAGTTCGGCAGCTTTCACCTAAAATTGCATGGTATGACAAAGATCTTGCAAGAAATGCTAAGATATCTCGAAATTTCTTAAGACGTCTTAATGTAATGCCGAAAGGGCTATTTCTTAAAGATTTCTTACTGATTTCTTAAGACGTGTTTCTTAATGCCTAGCATTTTAATGTCCATCATTCTGAAAAAGATCTTAAAAGATCTTTTTCAGAATGATGGACATTTTTAATGCTGGGAGATATGGAAATAATGTCCATCATTTCATTAAGAAATCTTAAGAAATCCTGCATTTCTTAAAAATAATGGGGGTCATTAATTTAAGAAATTTAATGCAGCACCTGCATTAAGACGTCTTAAGAAAGAAGTGAAAAGATCCTTTTCTTATTAAGACCTTTGTCATACCATGTAAAAACTGGAGGAAATGCACCGAACAACGCCGTTTTCGGCAACGCAGCGAAGACCCTCAAAAAAGGGATGCCGGGTTCTCTTGCATTGTCTTGTGCAACTTTCTGGTCCCCTGCACGTTGGGGCGCGGAAGTGGAGGTAAAAAGAACAGTGCTGCCCACCAGGCCTGGGCGGGGAACGAGCCCTTTTTCCAGGTTTTTTGGGTCGGGGAACCAGGTTTTTTCTAAGAATTTTTACAAGGGATTTTTTGCTCGCCTTGGTGGGGCTAGCGCAGCAGGTTCTACTTTTGCTCCTTCGGGCTCTTAGCACAGTGACATGCACAACACGAACAACAATGCTCTTTTTTGCGACTTTCTGCGCCTTCTTGCGTTTTGGGCGGTGCTGGCACTTGGGCACTAATGGCGGATGCAGTGGTTTGGGTTTATGGAAAAAGGGTGGTGGACGTGATGCCCAACTCCTCCTGAAGGTACGCATTGTATCTGCTGCGCCAGCTGGGGAAACACGGCCCGGGGCCGTGCCACCCTGCAGCCACTGCAGGAAGTGCTGCCTCAGGGTTCCTCGGCAGTGGACCAACGCACATTGGCCGTGTGTGTCAGCGTCCGTCTTGGATCTCACAACGGTCACGCCATCTCCCACCCCTGAGGTCGCTGCTCTAACGAAGGTGCGCGGCACAGGTCGTGGAGATCCACGAAACGGCAAGCAGTGGCGAACTGCAAGGCAAATCCTTGCCCTGGGGTGTCTGGGACCTACCCTACCCCCCTTGGTGCTGGGGGACAGAGGGGGGGTACCCGACCCCCTTCGGGTCTCAAACCATTTCACAAAGGGGGCCCTCGCTACCAAGTGTGACTGAGTGAGAAAAAGTGAGAAGTCAGCCATGTTTGGCTGACAACTGACGACTCGTGACTCACAGTGACTCGTAGCGAGGGCCCCCAAAAAATCGCAAAAAATAGCAAAGCGTCACAAAAAATATCAGGCTTCGCAAAAAATCACACGCTCTCGGGGGCCCTCGCTACGAGTCACTGTGAGTCACGAGTCGTCAGTTGTCAGCCAAACATGGCTGACTTCTCACTTTTTCTCACTCAGTCACACTTGGTAGCGAGGGCCCCCCTCAAACCATTTCACAAAAAATCGCACAATCGCGAACCATTTCACAAAAAATCACAAAAAATATTACCTGGGACCCCCCGTGTATAAGTCCCCCCCCCTTACCCCCGTGTTTAAGTCCCCCCCTGGGGGTCTGGCGGGGGGGGGACTTAAACACGGTGGTAAGGGGAGGGTGCCCCAGCCCAGCCCCCCCCCCCCCCCGCCGCCGCCCCCGGCCGGGGGTGGGCTGGGCTGGGCTGGGCGGGGGGTTTGGGGTGGACAGGGCTGGGCGGGGGGGGGGGGCGTTTGGGGTGCATATGGTGTCATGTGAATCGGCAAGCTTTGGCATTTCTTCACTTAGTGATGACCCCTCCCCGAGCCCATGAACCCAAATCAGCAAACTCCTCGTCTTTTTCCCTGCTAGCACCTGCAAGCACACCACCGACTCGCAAACCCCTTGTGTCCTGATCTCTCCCCTCGCACCTCCTGTCACTTGCACATCCACACATCCTCATTGATTGCAGGAATAATCCACATCGACAATGGCCCCCACCCAGCCGTCCCTTTTCGGGTTCATCGAGCATGGAAAGCGCAAGCAGGTTGCACGCGTGTCGGTGTGCGCGGTTCTGTGTGCCTGTGCCTGTCTTGGAGTCGCGATTTCTGCAACAGCCGAATCCCCGCCGCACCGTCCAACTGACCAACCGCCACCTGATCCGCCCCTCCTCCGCGCATCCCTCCCGCCTGCACCTCCCCAGTCCAGGCGCTCCCTCCGACGGATGGCAAGGTCGAAGCGCAAGAGGGAGTCTGACGTGGCGGAGGTCATCGTCCTGACACCGGACCTGTCGCCCCAACCCGATCCAGTGCCTCCGGGGAATCCCCTTCCGCTGTCGTCTCCCACTCCAGTTCCTCAGATCACGGGTATCGAAAATGTGGGTAACACGTGCTACGCGGCCTCGTTGATGCAGTTTCTCCGTGCAAGCTGGCTTGGGACTGCGAACCTGCCTGATGTCGCGGTCGAACCCATCATCCCTGTTGATGTGGACACCCCCGAGACTGACACAGCTGCACGCCGGGCGGAACTCGAGGCAAGCAACCGTGCCGCCCTTGCAACCTGCAGAACGGGGTTTCTTGGTTTCCTCCGTGGCCCGCGCGATATCAGGACGCTGGTGAGCCCGATTGCCGAGGACTTTACCATCGGGGTTCAACATGATGCTTCGGAGTTATACAGTACTGCCATCGCCTCCTCGCTGACTGACGAAGAGCTTGGTCCAGGACTTGTGCAGAGGTCGGGGACCCTCCAATGCACCATCTGCCCAGCGACCCGGGCATTTTCAGAGTTCCCTGCGGCCCAGTTGACACTCGCTGCTGACAATGTCGGCGATGAGAGTACTGTCACTGTGACGGAACTGTTGCAGAAGGAGTGTGCTGAGAGCACTGTCACAGAAGTGATGTGCGAGGGGGAGTGCAAGCGAGAGGTCCCTCACAGGATCCTTCCTGAGATCGCAGTCCAGCCAGGAACGACCGACCTGCTGTTGAGCGCAAAGCGGTTTGACCTCGACGACGGTACTGGCAGCAGCATCAAGCGTCAGTACCTGCTCCAGCCTGACCCGGTGGTCACCGTGGGGGGTTCCCAGTTCACCCTCCGAGCGGTGGTTCACCATCTCGGGAGCAGTGGGTTCAGCGGCCATTACGTGACCGACGTGCTGACCACTGACGGATGGTACCGTGCAAACGACAGCCAGGTGAGTGCAACCGACCCTCCAACCCAGGCATCACAGACACCATACCTCCTCTTATACTCATCACGTCAGGGGTCACTTCCGCGGGGTCCCGATGCTCCTGCAGACACCGTCCTTCCTGCCCCTTCGACCGACCCGCATGTTGCTGATCCCGATCCGTCAGCACTGCCTGCTTCTTCTTCTTCTGATCCTGCCGGTCCAAGTTCGAAGCGCCGGACACGTGCTGACACTCGCTTGGCCCCAGCGCGCTTCCGCCCAGATGCCCAGTTCAAGTTGACTGTGGTAGAGATGATGGACGCAAAGGGCACTGCGGCAACAGCACGACACCTCCTCAACAACAACCCCAACTACCGGAACGGCACCGTCGACTCGATCGAGCGGTCCATTCGCCGCTGGTCCAAGGGGCGTGCTGACCTGAAGGTCCTGCGCAACAAGTCGACCGGGACGAAATCGGCACATGCAGGCAAAGCTCGGGTCCATGAAGAGAGTGAGCAGGAGGTCTTTGCATGGATTCTTGCTCGGCGCGCGAAGAACATCATCATTTCTGGCGAACAGTGTCGCGCACTCTTCCAGCAGATCCTGAAACGCAAGGACCTGGAGGAGCCGAAGAACATGGACTTGTGGTGGGAGAGCTTCCGTCGTCACTACTCCATCAAGACCCGCCGCATCGGATCCCACTCGTCTGTCCACATTCCCAAGGATGACTGGTTGATTCGGGATACCCGCATGACCGTGATGGCTGCGGCAGCCAGCGGGGCCTTCCGGTACGTCTTCGGCATGGACGAGATGCGGCTCCCGCTGGACAGCGTCGCCTCCACGACGATCAGCCAGTCGTCGCAGTTCGAGCCCCGGGTGTGTGCGGCGACGACGGGCTCGGAAAAGGTGAACACAACTGGCGTTCTGACGTGGGGGGTCGAGGTCGACGTTAATGAAGGTGATGATGCCTGTGAGGTTAATATTCGTCGAGTGATTCCTGTGACTCCCATGTTGATCTGGCAAGGCCCACGCACACGCAATACTGGGCGAGGACGCCCAACCGTCTACCAAAATCGCGAGGAGCTGTCCGGGAACGGCGTTCACTTCACCTGCCAGGCTGAGGGTAGGATGAACACCCCCGTGATGCTTGAGTACTTGGAGACCCTACCCCAACTTCCCGCAACTGAAAAGGCACTGCTTGTAATGGATGGTTATGCCAATCACTACGCAACTGAAGTTGTCAAGAGAGCGCGTGAGAAGGGATTTATTATTTTTATCATCCCGCCCAACCGCTCTGGTCGTCTCAACATTGGTGACCAGAGCGGTTGCAATCTCAAAGTCCGGAAGAGCCTGAAGGACCTGTGGTCATCATGGGCAGGTCCTTTGCTCGTGAAGTTGGAGGAAGGTGAGAAGCTCGCCCCACCCCGCCGCCCACAAGTGTGCCAGTGGCTGAGGGATGCCTACAGGTCGGTCTCGGATGAGAACGTCTGTAGTGCCTTCCGTGCTGCCCTCTGGCCCTCAGCTCTGTGTCAAAAGAACATGGATGTCACAGAGCTGAGGAACACACCTTGTGTGCGCTACCACCCCTCCCAGGATGTCCTGGATTTGCGGGAATCTGTGCATGACTGTGTCGTTCAGATATCCCAGGATGATTTTGAAATCCTAAGTGACATTGAGGACAAGAAGGTAGGAGACAGGTGGGGGTTCACACGGATTGTGTCCGGTCCTCAGTACGAAGGCCGTGGCCAACGCCGTCAGCTGATCCCGGGACCCAACATGGAGTATGTTGAGTTCCGAAAGGTCGCCTAAGACCGATCCTGGGGCCTTCGCTCTGTGTCTGCCGCCAAGGAGGCGACTTTCTTTTCCGCACACTGAAGGCCCCCATTAGAGATAGATGTGAATGTAGAGTAAAGGATGTCTCCCGACCCACCTCCCCATGATCCCCCTGACCAGTTTGCGCCGTCCCGACCCACCTCGCCCATTGTCCCCTGTCAGCCAGTTTGCCTCCCACCCAACCCCTTACCCCCGTGTTTAAGTCCCCCCCCCCCCCCGAAAATCGCCTCCAGGGGGGGACTTAAACACGGGGGGTCCCAGGTATTATTATTAAAGTTGGATTAGCGTGCCGGCACCGCGCCTCGGCGAGGGAACCGTACCCGCTGTCCTGTATATTAACCTATGTCACGCCGCTAGGGCGTGATCGCCTCCTCGGTAAAGGAAAAGGAGGTCTGAACGAGGCACTCTGCGCCTGTAGCCCGGTTGTGAGCCGGGATACGACGGCGGCCTTCAGAAAGAAAGAAAGGGAAGGGGGGTCCTCGCTACGAGTCACTGTGAGTCACGAGTCGTCAGTATTCAGCCAAACATGGCTGACTTCTCACTTTTTCTCACTCAGTCACACTTGGTAGCGAGGGCCCCCAAGAGACGTACCGTAAACGGAAAAAGGGTGGACCGTAAAAATGTTCCAAGTTCCCAAAAAAAGGCCAAACGTTCCATCTTTTTTACGGTCCACCATTTATTGGGACTGAATATGGAAAAGACAATGCGTTTTTCGCCCGCGGGCTGGTGGGTTGCGGGGCGCGGACTGCGGCCTCCACGCCGCAGACACCCACACGTAGGCCTCCCGACCTCCCAGCTTTGGACCCTCCCTCCACCACCGCAACCAACACCAGCAAGAGAAGTAAGTCCTCCCTGCGTGTGGAAAAGGCACGATCACCACCACTCACCTCGAGACTCACCCACCACCACACCTCGAGAAGTGTAGTACCATGCAAGGAGCATTCCGGTAGAAGTAAAAGTAGAACCTGCTGCACGAGCCCACAAAAGCAGCCACAGTACGGCAGGGCGCGCAGACAGAAGCTGAGACCACCGGGCTCCCTCCAGATGTGAATTCGTGAATCAGTGCCCGGAAAATTCAGGGAAATCGTACTCCTTTAGTGTAGTACACCCTGCAGTAACTGTGGGAGAACAGTTCCCGGACGATGGTGAGCGCACACTCTGTGCTGAGGCCCTGTGGTGTTAATCCTGCAGCTTCAGTCGTACGATTTCCTTGGTTCCTTCGCGACTTCGTCGCGAAGGAACTCGTAAAAAAAACCGCCAAGTCCACGATCCCAACCGTAAAATAGGTGGACCGTAAAAATGTTCCAAGTTCCGGAAAAATCCCATTTGTTCCATCTTTTTTACGGTCCACCTATAGTACGGTTCACCTTTATTACGGTCCACAATATTTCCGTTTACGGTATATGTTTTTGCTTTTAGGGCAGAGCTTTGGGGCTTGGCGGCCGCGCGAAGGGCGCGGTCTCCAAGGCCTCTTAGCCGACACAGTTTTCTTTGGCACTCGGCGTGTGGAGAGCCAGGCAGCGACAGGGTTGCCGTCGCATCTTCGCTTAATTTGATGAACACACGGTTTGCAGCTCCGAGGGGTTCTGTCCGCCATAGTCAAGCGTTGTTTTGTGATGAGGTCTTCCGCTACCTTGATAAGACGAGGGAGCAGTTGACACGTGATCTGATGGCGAGGCAGAACCTCGGGGAGGGGGAGTCGTTTTCCAGGCGCAGGGGATGTCACTGCGTCAAGGGCACTACTGTTTCTTTTAAGAGTTTGAAGCTCGTCCACAACACGGTCTTGGTCAGACAGGCCGGAAGACATGGACTTCTCATCAGAGTCGAGATCTACATGGTCAACCAGGCGCCGTTTGAGCGTCAGATAATCAAGGCCGGGATCTGACGGACCTGTCGGAGACCCGTCGAGCCAGCTGTTTGTTTCATCGTCACATACGGAGGGTGGGGAGGGGGAAGGGGGCTCGGAGGAAGCGAGGTCCTCGGTAGCACACAGTTGTCCCTCAAGCGCTGGGACGTCAGGCTCAAAGTCAGGCAGGCTTGAAGCAGACCTGTAAGGTTGGCCGGCACTAGCACACACGTAGAGCGGGGAGGGGGGTGGGGAATCGAAGGAATCGAGGTCCTCGGTATCGCCGAGACATCTCTTCAGTGAAGGGGAAGTGACCTGAGCTGACGCGCCCTCAGGGGGTTCACCAGGACTTGCAGCCACTTCAGCATATACGTCAAGCAGGGAGGAAGATAGAGATTTCTCGTCCGAAGCAAGATCCACATGCTCACCCAGGCGTCGTTTGAGCGCCGGGGCATCTAGGCCGATATCTGACGGACCTGAAAGGGGCCCGTGGGGCTCGCTGTTGGTCCCATCGCATACGGAAGGCGTGGAAGGGAATGGGGGTTCCGAGGAAGCGAGGTCCTCGGTAGCACACAGTTGTCCCTCAAGCGCTGGGACGTCAGGTTCAAAGTCAGGCAGGCTTGGAGCAGATCCGCTCGGCCGGCCGGCACTATCACACACGGAGAGCGGGGAGGGGGGTGGGGAATCGGAGGAGTCGAGGTCCTCGGTAGCGCCGAGACATCTCTTCAGCGGAGGGGGAGTGATCTGAGGAGCTGACGCACCCCCAGGGAGTTCATCAGGCCTTGCAGCCACATCAGCACACACGTCAAGCAGGGAGGAAGATACAGACTTCTCGTCCGAATCGAGATCCACATGCTCACCCAGGCGTCGTTTGAGCGCCGGGTCATCGGGGTCGAGATCTGACGGACCTAAAAGGGACATATCGAGCCCGCTGTTGGTCCCGTCGTCGCTTACGCAAGGCGAGGAAGGGAATGGGGGTTCGGAGGAAGCGAGGTCCTTAGTAGTATAGAGATGTTCCTCGAGCGCTGGGACATCAGGTTCAAAGTCAGGCAGGTTTGAATCAGATCCACTCGACCGGCCGGTCCCATCACACACGGAGAGCGGGGAGGGGGGCGGGGAATCGGAGGAAGCGAGTTCCTCGGTGGCACACAGTTGTCCCTTAAGCGCTGGGACGTCAGGTTCAAAATCAGGCAGGCTTGAAGCAGACCCGCTAGGCCGTCCGACATCATCACACACGGAGAGCGGGGAGGGGGGCGGGGAATCGGAGGAATCGAGGTCCTCGGTAGCGCCGAGACGTCTCTTCAGCGAAGGGGGAGTGACCTGAGGAGCTGACGCACCCCCAGGGAGTTCATCAGGCCACGCAGCCACAACAGCACACACGTCAGGTAGGGAGGGAGACATAGACCTCTCGTCCGAATCAAGATCCACATGCTCACCCAGGCGTCGTTTGAGCGCCGGGTCATCGGGGTCGAGATCCGACGGACCTGAAAGGGACCTAGCGAGTCCGTTGTTTGTTCCATCATCGCTTCCGAGAGGCGTGGAAGGGAATGGGGGTTCCGAGGAAGCGAGGTCCTCGGTAGCACACAGTTGTCCCTCGAGCTCTGGGACGTCAGGCTCAAAGTCAGGCAGGCTTGAAGCAGACCCGTTAGGCCGGCCGGCACTATCACACACGGAGAGCGGGGAGGGGGGTGGGGAGACGGAGGAATCGAGGTCCTCGGTAGCGCCGAGACATCTCTTCAGCGAGGGGGGAGTGACCTGAGCTGACGCGCCCTCAGGGGGTTCACCAGGACTTGCAGCCATTTCAGCACACACGTCAAGCAGGGAGGAAGATAGAGACTTTTCGTCAGAGTCAAGGTCCACCTGCCCACCCAGGCGCCTTTTAAGCGATGGGTCATCGAGACCGGGATCTGATGGACTGGGAGGAGATCCATCGGGACGGCTGGTCGTTGCAGTGTCACACACGGAAGGCGGGGAAGGGGGCGGGGATTCAGAGAAATCAAGATCCACAGTAGCGCCCAGGCGTCTCTTGAGCGTTGGGGGGGTACCATCATCACACACAGAGAGTGGGGAGGGGGGGGTTGAGGCGGAGAGATCAAGGTACTCAGTGGCCCCTAAGCGTCTCTTAAGCGTCGGGGCGTCTAGTTCGCTGACGGCCCCATCATCACACACGGAGGGTGGGGAGTGGGGTGGAGGCTCTGAAGAATCGAGGTCCTCAGTGGCATCCAGACATTTCTCGAGTTCCAGAATACAGGGTTCATGGTCCAGCGGATCCGAGGGGAGCCTGCTGGGCCACTCCGTTATTCCATCAGCACACACGGTATGTGGGGGAGGGAGTGGGGACTCCGGGGAGTCGAGATAAGAGCCCATCCGCCTCTTGAGCAGTGGGGGGGAAGAACCAGTCGCATCTTCGTATGCTGCAACAGCACACTCCTCGGCCATGTCGTCTTCGCGGGACCCAGGGTCATCCCCGGGGGGCGCGTCGCCCGCGTCGCCCGAGTCGGTGTCGTTGACGTCATCATCTGTTTCAGCTGCCCTATCGCTGCAGGCAGACCAGTCGCTCGCGCCTGGGTCGGGCGGTGTGCTGTCGCTGTCGTCGTCGCTGTCCTCCTCCATGTCGGAATCTAGGGCGAGCTCGTGGTGACCCGCTGAGCAGCATTTGTCAGCCGTCGTGCAGGTTCCGCAGCGTGTCATGCTGTGCTCAGTGCAGCATCGCACTTCCAGACCATCGTCCTCGTTGTGGTGCGCCCGGCAACACGCCTCTATGTGAGGTTTGTAGTTGCGTTTCGCACCGTTGCACCCAGCGCACCTGGCTTTAGAATGTGCCTGGCAGACGGGAGCTGGCAAGTCCGGATTAGCCAGGTCGGCGGGGACCCGTACGGGGATTGCGCTACGCACAGGTGGTGGGGGCGCTGCATCCCATGCCTCGGCCCGTTCGAGGCGGGGGATCCCGTCGTAGTTGGGGAAGGTGCCCATGCCCCAATTCACTCCGTCGCGGCGGGAGTCGAAGGCGGCTCTCTTGGCACTGTCTTCGAGGACGTGTACAGTTTCTTCTCCTCCTGCAAAGTGGGGACGCATGTCAAGCCCGCCCCAAGAGTCCGGGGCCCCAAGGGAGCGCAGGCAGTTTACACGTTCGGCGTGTCCTGCGGGGATAGGACGCGGGAGGCACAGCTGATCGCATAGGTCGATGTAGTGAGACAGGAGGGTGCCCATGAGGTGCCCGCGAGTAAGGAGCGCATGTACATCGTCAGTGTTCTTGGAGGTGGCTGAGGGTGTGACGTCTAGCCCAGTGAACACCTCAAAGTCTAGGGCAAGCTCTACGTTCGAAACCTCACCCCGTGAGGTCCACTGCAGGGCCGCCAGCCAGGCGTGCATCCCGCGCATTATCTCACAAGAGTATTGCCATAGACGCGCGCTAGGTTTCTCTGGGACCCGTGAGAAGTCGAACACGTGTTGGGCGGCGGTGTGGTCCAGTGCTTCCACCCAGGGGTGTATCAGGGGGGCAGCGTCGCGTCTCTTCGCCTCTAGCTCCCACCGTCTCAGCACGATTGTACCCATCATCTTGTGGAGGGTCTCCACGTCGACCGTGCAATCTAGCGGGACTACGCCATACCGGGAAAGGCAGCGAGGCCATCCTGACCTATCCGCCTCTACCAGGGCAGCATACTGCGGGAGGGATCTGATCTCTTCGAAGGCGCTGCATCCCCACCAGAGGTGGTCCGGCGTGTCATCGACGTCACCGGAGCAGTGTACGCATTTCACTGGCAGGCGGTCGTCTGCTTCGTCCAACGAGGCATGTGATACGATGCCCCAGACAAAATCGCCATCCTCGGAGCCGATGTCTGACCCTAGATCATCATCATCAAGGTCTTCGGATTCTTCGGCCTCTTCCTCCTCAACGGCCTCGTCGCTGTCGTCCGTGTCCATCGCAGAAGACGTGCTGAAGGTATCCTCTGACCCCGCTCTTTCACCACGGGACGCATACGCTTTGTTGCGCCCCCATCTCGCTGCAAAGAAGACACCGCCAGCGAGGGTCACCGTGAGTGCACGCGTTAGGGGCGCGTCTTTGCAGGTGAGACGGAGTTTGTTCGTGCGGATGTAGTCAACCCCATCCTGGATGCCAGAGAAGGATGGACGGTGGCTCGCAAGCGCTTTCCACGCTTGCATGCGCATCTGCTCGCGTACGATGTGGTTGCGTGCGGCACGTTCTTCAGGGAGGAGTCGAGTGTCTCCGAGGGAGATATCAAGGATGTCCGTCCCCCAGGAGAGCCCGGCAGCAGGGAGGCCATCTGCAAGCGCGATGCCAACTGGCCCGAGGCCCGCTGCCGGAGAGAGCGATGGGTGGGCGTCGTATAACCCTGCGATGCGGTTCAGACGCGGTACGAGGTGGGGAATGCGCACGCACGTGTCGAGGAGGTTCCTGACAATCTGGTACGACCGCGCAAGGGAAGGGTCGGTACGGTGTCCCTTGTGGAGGATGTTGAGCACTGCACCTACGCTGCGCGAGGGGTGTTTCATCCCAATGATGCCAGTGGTCAGGCGGCTCCGAAAGCGAGTCAAGGCAGATTTCAATATTAGGGCGTGTGACCCACCATATACTGCGCTGGAGACGATGTTGCTCCCAACCAGCTCAGCGCGTTGTGTAGTCGCAAGAGGGCAGGATGGCATCCGGGAGAGGAGTGGCTGGTATACGTCGAGGCGCTTGTCGTTGCCGCGGTCGACACGTTTATCCGAGGTGCAGGTTTTGGCGCCGAGGATTTTTGTCGACTGGGTCGTAGAGAAGGTGTCCGCACCAACGTGCAGGGTACTCAGGTAAGGGTGTTTTCGACGGTATTCAGATGTGCCCTTCAGTATGCCCATGGCTAGGGTCTTCTTCACGTTAAGCTTCATACCGGTGATGTTGCAGAAACGGTCGACGATGTCTACCGCCTCTTGCACCGTTGATTCGTCCTTTTCGGAGGCCAGAGTCGCATCGTCAGCGAAGGAGGAGCTGATGCAGTCCGGTACCCTCCGCTCAAACAAAAAATAGCACAATTGGAAACCATTTCACAAAAAATCGCAAAAAATAGCAGCGCGATTTTTGTGAATTTTTGTGAATTTTTGGGGCGTTGTTCTTCGTTTTTGGGAGACGCTGTGAATTCGCCAAGGCGGTATTACCCCAGGGGGGGCCCTCGCTACGAGTCACTGTGAGTCACGAGTCGTCAGTTTTCAGCCAAACATGGCTGACTTCTCACTTTTTCTCACTCAGTCACACTTGGTAGCGAGGGCCCCCAGGGAGGGGTATTTTTTTTTACGCACACTTTGTATTTTTCGTTATTACGACCAGCACCGCAAATGAGACGGGGGGAAATCCCAACAAAAAAAGCTCTTGGCAGTGTTAAACAACTCTTGTCAAGCGTCTGTGAGGTGGGAACACACAGACCCTCCGTATCGCACGTCGGCATCGAGGCTGCAAGACTAGGCGCAATGTGCCACACATATTCGTTACTTTCCTCCACACACTGGGTGTGTCTCACAACATCGTGCCTCGCTGGATCGTGACGTGACAGAAAAAACGGGACAACAAACCGAAAGTTGTTTTGTCGGAACGCAGGCCCCACTCTTTGTGTTACACCAACTCCCCCGGTCTGACGAAGTGGCGTGAGTGGGGGCCGCCCCCCCCCCCCCCATCCTGGCTCCGCCGAACTAACAACAAAATAAAGGGAAAGAAGAAACAAACCGTGCCCCGACACTGTTGGGTGGGGGGTCCCACCAGAATACCAAAAGGCTAAGCCCGGACGACTTCCTCCATCATCAGGCTTTTAATCTCACACATTTCGCTTCCATTCGCAGCCCAGCTGGAGGGCGCGGAGTGGGGGATGTGTGGTTCCAGCCCCGCCTTTTTCAAACTGTGTCAAGCGCGGCGCACTAAACTATTGCCGAAGAAAGGGTTTGCGGGGGTTTGCAGGAAGAGGTGGCGCACCGGGTGTGTGTGTGACAGTGGAGGCAGCACTAGAGTTCGCTCAGTGCGTCCTACACTAAACTAAAAAGAGTAACGTGTGTCGTGTGTATTCTCAGCACAACTGGCCACACTGGAAGTGTACGAAGAGAGGAGAGAGAGAGGGGGAAGATGTGAGAGAGAGACACACTGTTCTGGACTCCCAGAAGCGGCACTAGAGACTCTCGATATGAGCACGAAATACCCAGACAGGTTTGATCATGATGATGACTACGACTGATTGACGAACCAGGGGGGGGGGGAGGGTGGGTATGCAGAGTCGGTTGGACATTAGGTGAGGCTGTCAGCGGGGGAGAGGGGGGGGGGGGTGGGTGGGTGGGTGGGGAGAGAGCAAGGGTATCCCCCTCCCCCCCTTTCCCTTCCCCCCTCCCTCTCCCACCGGGATCCATTTTCGGCTTTACTCTGCTGCACATCGCGAAAGGGATGTTTGCAACACTGTTGCCGACAACGGGAAATGGGGCGTGTGGTGCGGTGAGTGAATGGCACTTTCCCGCGCAAATTTTCCGCGTGCCTGCAAATAGGACCCCCGGCAGGGCTGCCCCTCATCCCTTGCGGGAGGAGGACGGCGGCAAGCCCGGAGGGGATATCAATGCACCGCCTTCGGAAACCCTGTCAGCACCGTACGACTTCCGCTGTAGTCAGGCAACCCTTTCCAGGCAGGCCTGGGATCGGCATCTGGAAAACGTTTCGTTGAGCACGCACTGTGCCACAGGCATATTGCCAAGGACATTATCAGTGACTGACGGCAGGAGGTGTTGCACTGAAGCTCCAGTCGTACGATTTTGATCTGCTTTTTCCGAAGTCACACATCGATTTTCCTTTTGCGCACACAGCGCAGCGCTGGCCTCCTGGTCTGAGCATCAGGCAGCGCCTTCGTGAGGAAAGGGACACTGCTGCACACGCTGGGCCCAATGAGGCGGTGAATTCTGTCATGCGCACCACAACTTAACTGCCCCATGCCTGCTGCATGGTGGCAGTGTTGATGTGCCCTGGTGGCGGCAATGCATACCCAGGCAGGCGGACAGCGCAAAATCGGATCCGCACTGACCCCTGTTGCTGACGATTCACTGAACGATGCCACTCAATGCAGCAGAGAACATCATTGGCAGTGAGAGATCGATTACGTTCCCTTATTCGCTGAACGCTTCTCTCACAAACATGTATGGGGTGTGAACCATGGAAACATAGGATACGGGGAAAACCTTTCTGCGTTATTGAAGTGATGGGGCATGGCGTTTGAGGAAAACGAACATCGGGAATACCTTGCGGAGAAAGGGATGGGGAAAGGATGATTGAAGAAGCTATGGCCGAGGGTATCGGGAGTTGAAATGCGGCGTGTTTTCAAAAGACAACCGGGGACGGGGGAGGTGTGCTTCGCAGAATTTTCAGAACAATCGAACGGATGAGCAAATCATGTGTGGGGGCCGAGTTAAAACTGTGAGAAGCCAAAAATAAAGAACATCCGATCACGGGAACACCCCCACACCTGATCCCTGGCGATGTTCTGGAAGGATTTACACTGGCACAGTTTCCTGGAGGTGGGAAAAGCAAAGAACGAAATAATGTAGACCTTGATTTTCACCGACGTCGAGACACGCCCATCACGGGGTCGGGACACGGCGCCCCTCGCCTCCACATCAGATTGTGACTGTGTACGCCAGAGGCCGCCCGCGCCATGTCGAAACATCCTGTGAACGTGCCGTCGACGCATGCGTCACACCGCCCTGCGAATACCACGACGCAGGGGCACGGCGCATACCCGGCATCGACACTGCAGAATCCCTCCGGAGCGACTGGGGGCCAAAGTTCGGCAGGCGTGCGCTACGGGAAGCCTGCGACCGCCCCATGCTGCTGGGTGTGGTCGTCATCCCGCTGCTCGCGGTGCTGTCGCTCAGAGGGTTGTACAGCACCGGGTTGTCGTTAGCCATCTGGGGCACGAACGGCCTGCCTGCCAGCGAGAGCGACGTGCGCTGCTGCCCGGCCCCAGGTGTTCCCACCGGGCCCAGGTAGGCCGGGCTCGGTGGGATGTACGCATCCTCAGCAGGGCCGTAGGTGCGGAACAGCCCCGATCCCTGCACAGTCAGCACATCGCTGTGGGACTCACCCACGGTGCTCATGAGGGAGGGCTCCTTGGATTCCGACAGGGTGTCCGACACCGGTTCCATGCGGAGCTCCGTCATGTCAATCTTCTCGTCGTCGAACGCCCACGGGGATGTGGTGTAGAGCGCCCTGCGCCCGGTCCATGCAACGTACACATCGCAGATGAGGTCGGTGACAGCCTTCAACAGAACCAGGATCAGCGCAGCTTCTATGATTCCCGCCGCAACGTTGAAGCGGCTGTCATCCAGATCCTCTGCGTAGTAAGCAGCGCCCTGCACGGCAAGCGCAGCAGCACCCATCGCATAGACAAGGGTGTACGTCAGGTTGTCACGTGTGCGGCAGTACGGCGACACCACCATCACCGAGCAGGCCATTGCTGCCAGCAGCGCTGCGATTGCGATCCGGATGTGGCCGCAGTCGGTAAGGCTTGCGACATCGATGACGCTCAAACCCGCCACAGCGGCCATCAGGAGGAACACGATGCCTGAGAACCAGAGCTTTGCCTGCTGGAAGGGCTTCAGCATGTTCATATACCGCAGCACGAAGGGGTTCATGCGGGAGGGGACCCACTCGCCAGGGCCAAGGAGGAAGCGCTCCATGCGGCCCGATGGGAAGGCCTCGCTGTACAGCGCATGGCAGGGCACGCCTGCAGTGGTGGCCATGACGGCGGCAACAGGCACGCCGAGGCACACCAGGGCACCGGCGGCACCGCAGAGGAACTCGCCTGTGCCGGGGGCATGTGCCATGACGTGGATGGAGGCAAACGCCGTGCCTTGGTAGAGCAGGGCGAAGAAGTGCAGCCCAGCGGAGGGCATATGGCTGAAGCCCTGGAGGGCGAGGAGTTCGGTGAGGAAGCCGGACCCGGTGGACAGGGCGGCGGAGATGCCCCACACGACGAGCGAGAGTGCGAGCATGAGCAGCAGGTTCCCGACGACAGCACCGACGTGTTCACTTCCGTTGATCTCGAGGCCTGTGGGGTGCAGCACAAATGGGAGTTCGGTCTGGACACCGCACTGGGGTGCAGTCAGGAGGCTGAGTGTCGCGGCTGAGGCCGCTGCAGTGACGCTGGCAATCGAGTAGCTGGGGATAGCGCGGTTTGTCGACGGCTGAGTAGAGGCAGCAGCACGGACAGGGGTGACAGTTGTGTTGCAACTCGCAGTAGCTCCGGTGGAAGCATCGGTGACAGAGATCATGACCTCCTCATCAACACGGGTGCTGTACATAGCGTGTCCGAGTCGAAGACTCACACCGCTCGAATCAGCAGAAACCTGCATCCAGCCGTCCTGATGTGCTGCCCAGGCAAGGTGCCGCGATTCAGACGAATCTGTGACAACTGAAACAAGCGGCTGCAAGCGGTCTGGTGGGGAGAACAGAACACGGATGACGAACTCACGACGTCGCACGGAGAGGGCAGTCACGCGTGCCGGGCAGGAGAGAAGAATAGGGACGTTGTGCCACGGTGCGTAAGTCGACCCAGCAGGCAGGGGTGTCGTAGGTGCGTAAGTTGACCCGGCAGGCAGGGGTGTTGCAGGTGCAAAAGTAGAGCCCGCAGGCAGCGGTGTAGCAGGGACTGTCGTAGGTGCGTAAGTTGACCCAGCAGGCAGGGGTGTTGCAGGTGTGTCACTGACCGTCGTTGGTGAGAACGTCACTCCAGCAGGCAGCGGCGTTGCAGGTGTGATCGGGACCGTCGTAGGTGCGTAAGTTGACCCAGCAGGCAGAGGTGTTGCAGGCGCGGAGCTCGAACCCGCAGGCAGCGGTGTCGAAGGCACAGTCGTAGGTGCGAACGTCGATCCGGCAGGCAGAGGTGTTGTAGGTGCAAAACTGGAGCCCGCAGGCAGCGGTGTCGAAGGAACAGTCGTAGGTGCGTACGTCGACCCAGCAGGCAGCGATGTTGCGGGTGCGGAACTGGACCCAGCAGGCAGGGGTGTCTCAGGTGCAAAACTGGAGCCCACAGGCAGCGGTGTCGAAGGAACAGTCGTAGGTGCGTACGTCGACCCAGCAGGCAGAGGTGTTGCAGGCGCGGAACTGGACGCAGCAGGCAGAGGGACTGTCGTAGGTGCGTAAGTTGACCCGGCAGGCAGCGGTGTCGAAGGAACAGTCGTAGGTGCGTACGTCGACCCAGTAGGCAGTGGTGTTGCAGGCGCGGAACTGGACCCAGCAGGCAGGGGTGTCTCAGGTGCAAAACTGGAGCCCGCAGGCAGCGGTGTCGAAGGAACAGTCGTCGGTGCGTACGTCAACCCAGCAGGCAGAGGTGTTGCAGGCGCGGAACTGGACCCAGCAGGCAGGGGGACTGTCGTAGGTGCGAACGTCGATCCGGCAGGCAGAGGTGTTGCAGGTGCAAAACTGGAGCCCGCAGGCAGCGGTGTCGAAGGAACAGTCGTAGGTGCGTACGTCGACCCAGCAGGCAGCGATGTTGCGGGTGCGGAACTGGACCCAGCAGGCAGGGGTGTCTCAGGTGCAAAACTGGAGCCCACAGGCAGCGGTGTCGAAGGAACAGTCGTAGGTGCGTACGTCAACCCAGCAGGCAGAGGTGTTGCAGGCGCGGAACTGGACCCAGCAGGCAGAGGGACTGTCGTAGGTGCGTACGTCGATCCGGCAGGCGGAGGTGTTGCAGGTGCAAAACTGGAGCCCGCAGGCAGCGGTGTCGAAGGAACAGTCGTAGGTGCGTACGTCGACCCAGCAGGCAGCGATGTTGCGGGTGCGGAACTGGACCAAGCAGGCAGGGGTGTCTCAGGTGCAAAACTGGAGCCCACAGGCAGCGGTGTCGAAGGAACAGTCGTAGGTGCGTACGTCGACCCAGCAGGCAGAGGTGTTGCAGGCGCGGAACTGGACGCAGCAGGCAGAGGGACTGTCGTAGGTGCGTAAGTTGACCCGGCAGGCAGCGGTGTCGAAGGAACAGTCGTAGGTGCGTACGTCGACCCAGTAGGCAGTGGTGTTGCAGGCGCGGAACTGGACCCAGCAGGCAGGGGTGTCTCAGGTGCAAAACTGGAGCCCGCAGGCAGCGGTGTCGAAGGAACAGTCGTCGGTGCGTACGTCGACCCAGCAGGCAGAGGTGTTGCAGGTGCAAAACTGGAGCCCGCAGGCAGCGGTGTCGAAGGAACAGTCGTAGGTGCGTACGTCGACCCAGCAGGCAGCGATGTTGCGGGTGCGGAACTGGACCCAGCAGGCAGGAGTGTCTCAGGTGCAAAACTGGAGCCCGCAGGCAGCGGTGTCGAAGGAACAGTCGTCGGTGCGTACGTCAACCCAGCAGGCAGAGGTGTTGCAGGCGCGGAACTGGACCCAGCAGGCAGGGGGACTGTCGTAGGTGCGAACGTCGATCCGGCAGGCAGAGGTGTTGCAGGTGCAAAACTGGAGCCCGCAGGCAGCGGTGTCGAAGGAACAGTCGTAGGTGCGTACGTCGACCCAGCAGGCAGCGATGTTGCGGGTGCGGAACTGGACCCAGCAGGCAGGGGTGTCTCAGGTGCAAAACTGGAGCCCACAGGCAGCGGTGTCGAAGGAACAGTCGTAGGTGCGTACGTCAACCCAGCAGGCAGAGGTGTTGCAGGCGCGGAACTGGACCCAGCAGGCAGAGGGACTGTCGTAGGTGCGTACGTCGATCCGGCAGGCGGAGGTGTTGCAGGTGCAAAACTGGAGCCCGCAGGCAGCGGTGTCGAAGGAACAGTCGTAGGTGCGTACGTCGACCCAGCAGGCAGAGGTGTTGCAGGCGCGGAACTGGACGCAGCAGGCAGAGGGACTGTCGTAGGTGCGTAAGTTGACCCGGCAGGCAGCGGTGTCGAAGGAACAGTCGTAGGTGCGTACGTCGACCCAGTAGGCAGTGGTGTTGCAGGCGCGGAACTGGACCCAGCAGGCAGGGGTGTCTCAGGTGCAAAACTGGAGCCCGCAGGCAGCGGTGTCGAAGGAACAGTCGTCGGTGCGTACGTCAACCCAGCAGGCAGAGGTGTTGCAGGCGCGGAACTGGACCCAGCAGGCAGGGGGACTGTCGTAGGTGCGAACGTCGATCCGGCAGGCAGAGGTGTTGCAGGTGCAAAACTGGAGCCCGCAGGCAGCGGTGTCGAAGGAACAGTCGTAGGTGCGTACGTCGACCCAGCAGGCAGCGATGTTGCGGGTGCGGAACTGGACCCAGCAGGCAGGGGTGTCTCAGGTGCAAAACTGGAGCCCACAGGCAGCGGTGTCGAAGGAACAGTCGTAGGTGCGTACGTCAACCCAGCAGGCAGAGGTGTTGCAGGCGCGGAACTGGACCCAGCAGGCAGAGGGACTGTCGTAGGTGCGTACGTCGATCCGGCAGGCGGAGGTGTTGCAGGTGCAAAACTGGAGCCCGCAGGCAGCGGTGTCGAAGGAACAGTCGTAGGTGCGTACGTCGACCCAGCAGGCAGCGATGTTGCGGGTGCGGAACTGGACCAAGCAGGCAGGGGTGTCTCAGGTGCAAAACTGGAGCCCACAGGCAGCGGTGTCGAAGGAACAGTCGTAGGTGCGTACGTCGACCCAGCAGGCAGAGGTGTTGCAGGCGCGGAACTGGACGCAGCAGGCAGAGGGACTGTCGTAGGTGCGTAAGTTGACCCGGCAGGCAGCGGTGTCGAAGGAACAGTCGTAGGTGCGTACGTCGACCCAGTAGGCAGTGGTGTTGCAGGCGCGGAACTGGACCCAGCAGGCAGGGGTGTCTCAGGTGCAAAACTGGAGCCCGCAGGCAGCGGTGTCGAAGGAACAGTCGTCGGTGCGTACGTCAACCCAGCAGGCAGAGGTGTTGCAGGCGCGGAACTGGACCCAGCAGGCAGGGGGACTGTCGTAGGTGCGAACGTCGATCCGGCAGGCAGAGGTGTTGCAGGTGCAAAACTGGAGCCCGCAGGCAGCGGTGTCGAAGGAACAGTCGTAGGTGCGTACGTCGACCCAGCAGGCAGCGATGTTGCGGGTGCGGAACTGGACCCAGCAGGCAGGGGTGTCTCAGGTGCAAAACTGGAGCCCGCAGGCAGCGGTGTCGAAGGAACAGTCGTCGGTGCGTACGTCAACCCAGCAGGCAGAGGTGTTGCAGGCGCGGAACTGGACCCAGCAGGCAGGGGGACTGTCGTAGGTGCGAACGTCGATCCGGCAGGCAGAGGTGTTGCAGGTGCAAAACTGGAGCCCGCAGGCAGCGGTGTCGAAGGAACAGTCGTAGGTGCGTACGTCGACCCAGCAGGCAGCGATGTTGCGGGTGCGGAACTGGACCCAGCAGGCAGGGGTGTCTCAGGTGCAAAACTGGAGCCCACAGGCAGCGGTGTCGAAGGAACAGTCGTAGGTGCGTACGTCGACCCAGCAGGCAGAGGTGTTGCAGGCGCGGAACTGGACCCAGCAGGCAGAGGGACTGTCGTAGGTGCGTAAGTTGACCCGGCAGGCAGCGGTGTCGAAGGAACAGTCGTAGGTGCGTACGTCGACCCAGTAGGCAGAGGTGTTGCAGGCGCGGAACTGGACCCAGCAGGCAGAGGGACTGTCGTAGGTGCGTAAGTTGACCCGGCAGGCAGCGGTGTCGAAGGAACAGTCGTAGGTGCGTACGTCGACCCAGTAGGCAGAGGTGTTGCAGGCGCGGAACTGGACCCAGCAGGCAGAGGGACTGTCGTAGGTGCGTACGTCAATCCGGCAGGCGGAGGTGTTGCAGGTGCAAAACTGGAGCCCGCAGGCAGCGGTGTCGAAGGAACAGTCGTAGGTGCGTACGTCGACCCAGCAGGCAGCGATGTTGCGGGTGCGGAACTGGACCCAGCAGGCAGGGGTGTCTCAGGTGCAAAACTGGAGCCCACAGGCAGCGGTGTCGAAGGAACAGTCGTAGGTGCGTACGTCGACCCAGCAGGCAGAGGTGTTGCAGGCGCGGAACTGGACCCAGCAGGCAGAGGGACTGTCGTAGGTGCGTAAGTTGACCCGGCAGGCAGCGGTGTCGAAGGAACAGTCGTAGGTGCGTACGTCGACCCAGTAGGCAGAGGTGTTGCAGGCGCGGAACTGGACCCAGCAGGCAGAGGGACTGTCGTAGGTGCGTAAGTTGACCCGGCAGGCAGCGGTGTCGAAGGAACAGTCGTAGGTGCGTACGTCGACCCAGCAGGCAGAGGTGTTGCAGGCGCGGAACTGGACGCAGCAGGCAGAGGGACTGTCGTAGGTGCGTAAGTTGACCCGGGAGGCAGCGGTGTCGAAGGAACAGTCGTAGGTGCGTACGTCGACCCAGTAGGCAGAGGTGTTGCAGGCGCGGAACTGGACCCAGCAGGCAGAGGGACTGTCGTAGGTGCGTACGTTGACCCGGCAGGCAGCGGTGTTGCAGGTGCAAAACTGGAGCCCACAGGCAGCGGTGTCGAAGGAACAGTAGTAGGTGCGTACGTCGATCCAGCAGGCAGAGGTGTTGCAGGTGCGTCACTGACTGTCGCCGGGATGAAAGTAGATCCAGCAGGCAGAGATGTTGCAGGTGTGAAACTGGAGCCCGCAGGCAGCGGTGTCGAAGCCACAGTTGTAGGTGCGTACGTCGACCCAGCAGGCAGGGGTGTTGCAGGCGCGGAACTCGAGCCCGCAGGCAGCGGTGTCGACGGCACAGCCGTAGACCCAGCAGGCAGAGATGTTGCAGGTGCGAAACTGGAGCCCACAGGCAGCGGTGTCGAAGGGACTGACGTAGGTGCGTACGTTGACCCGGCAGGCAGCGGTGTAGCAGGGACGGTCGTAGGTGCGAAAGTCGACCCGGCAGGCAGTGGTGTTGCAGGTGTGATCGGGACCGTGGTCGGCGTGTAAGTCCACACAGCAGGGAGGGGGGTTGCAGGTGCGGAACTGAGCCCAGTAGGTGCGTCACTGACTGTCGCCGGTATGGAAGTAGATCCAGCAGGCAGGGCTGTTGCAGGTGTGATCGGGACTGTCGTCGGTGCCAAAGTAGACCCAGGAGGCAGAGCTGTTGCAGGGATGGCAGGGAGAGGCGTCGGTGCAAAGGTCGAACCACCAGGGAGTGGGGTTGCAGGTGTCAAAGTGGAGCCTGCGGGCAGCGGTGTCGAAGGGACAGTCGTAGGTGCGGACGTCGGAGCAGGTGCGAAACTGGATCCGGCAGGCAGAGATGTAGCGACTGTCGTAGGTGCGTCAGTCGACCCAGCAGGCAGAGGGGTTGCAGGTGAGCCAGGGGCCGTCGTCGGCGCGAAAGTCAAACCAGCAGGGCCAGGAGGAAGTGGGGTATCAGGTGCAGCAGTGACAGTCAGGGGTGCATCAGTCGACCCAGCGGGCAGAGGTGTAAAAGTCGAACCAGGAGGGAGCGGGGACAGGGGCGCGTCACTCGCAGTCAGGGGGGTCAACGAGGACCCGGCAGGGAGTGGGGTTGCCGGTGCGCCACTGTCTGTCGGAGGGACAAAGGTAGAACCAGCAGGGGACGCTGTAGGCATAGCAGTGGCCGGTGGTGCGGCCGGTGCGGAGGTTGTGTCAGGCACCACGGCCGGAGCAGCGGTGTCAGGTGCACCTGTCTCGGGCGCAGGCGTCGTCGGTGCGCGCGTCTCTGCGGGATGCCACATGATGCGCACGTTCACAATCTTCAGCGGCGTGGTGCACACCACCTCGCGCCACTGCCCGGGGTCTCCCTCCCGGATGGGCAGGGTGCAGGTGTCAATTCCGAGGCGCTGTGTGTGCACCCCGGCGTCGCACCGCGGTTTCGTGGTGTACGGCTCGTCTGCCTCCCAAGCATTCAGGGTGATCGTGAAGTCGGTGGCGTCTGACTCCAACATGCCCGTGTCCATGTAGGTAGCGGCGTCATCGGAGCACGGCACAGAGGGGTTCCTCGGAGTCTTCGGCGTGTCGCACTCCATGCACGAGCTCTCCACCTGCGCAATGCCAGAAGCGTCGAGGGTGGCCACCATGTCGAGTTCGGAACCCCCGCCCTCCTGGTACTTTCCGCTCTCAATGGTGAAGGCGTAGATGATGACCTGGAACCGGGCACCGCCAAGGGGCGGCGCCGGGGTCGCCGGTACGGGCGCAGGTGTTGCGGGTGCAGGTGTTGCGGGTGCAGTTGTGGGCGTAGCAGTGGCCGGTGGTGCGGCCGGTGCGGAGGTTGTGTCAGGCACCACGGCCGGAGCAGCGGTGTCAGGTGCACCTGTCTCGGGCGCAGGCGTCGTCGGTGCGCGCGTCTCTGCGGGATGCCACATGATGCGCACGTTCACAATCTTCAGCGGCGTGGTGCACACCACCTCGCGCCACTGCCCGGGGTCTCCCTCCCGGATGGGCAGGGTGCAGGTGTCAATTCCGAGGCGCTGTGTGTGCACCCCGGCGTCGCACCGCGGTTTCGTGGTGTACGGCTCGTCTGCCTCCCAAGCATTCAGGGTGATCGTGAAGTCGGTGGCGTCTGACTCCAACATGCCCGTGTCCATGTAGGTAGCGGCGTCATCGGAGCACGGCACAGAGGGGTTCCTCGGAGTCTTCGGCGTGTCGCACTCCATGCACGAGCTCTCCACCTGCGCAATGCCAGAAGCGTCGAGGGTGGCCACCATGTCGAGTTCGGAACCCCCGCCCTCCTGGTACTTTCCGCTCTCAATGGTGAAGGCGTAGATGATGACCTGGAACCGGGCACCGCCAAGGGGCGGCGCCGGGGTCGCCGGTACGGGCGCAGGTGTTGCGGGTGCAGGTGTTGCGGGTGCAGTTGTGGGCGTAGCAGTGGCCGGTGGTGCGGCCGGTGCGGAGGTTGTGTCAGGCACCACGGCCGGAGCAGCGGTGTCAGGTGCACCTGTCTCGGGCGCAGGCGTCGTCGGTGCGCGCGTCTCTGCGGGATGCCACATGATGCGCACGTTCACAATCTTCAGCGGCGTGGTGCACACCACCTCGCGCCACTGCCCGGGGTCTCCCTCCCGGATGGGCAGGGTGCAGGTGTCAATTCCGAGGCGCTGTGTGTGCACCCCGGCGTCGCACCGCGGTTTCGTGGTGTACGGCTCGTCTGCCTCCCAAGCATTCAGGGTGATCGTGAAGTCGGTGGCGTCTGACTCCAACATGCCCGTGTCCATGTAGGTAGCGGCGTCATCGGAGCACGGCACAGAGGGGTTCCTCGGAGTCTTCGGCGTGTCGCACTCCATGCACGAGCTCTCCACCTGCGCAATGCCAGAAGCGTCGAGGGTGGCCACCATGTCGAGTTCGGAACCCCCGCCCTCCTGGTACTTTCCGCTCTCAATGGTGAAGGCGTAGATGATGACCTGGAACCTAGCCTGCTGCGCGGAGCCGATACTTGCAATCATTAGCATCAGCAGACATTGTGTGATCCATCGGCATGGACCTAACATTGTCCTCTGTGTGGCGGTGATGGTGTGTGCTGAATCTGTCTCATACTACGAGTCCCTATCCCAAGCACACCAACTGCACGGACAGTCCCCCCATTGATTGTGGAACAGCAAACCACTCCACCGCAGTGCGCTGCCATGGCATGATTGAGGCAATGTTGGTCTCACCTTCTGATCTATCAGCCCTCACATGTCCGGCCCCGCTCCTCAGCGGCATTGCACGATTTTTCACCCAAGCCTTTGCAGCCTGAGCCACTACGACAAGCACACCGCCTACTGTGTCTCTTTCTCACCGCTCTCTTCCTCCCACGAGACACTTCAGACGTCCAACGCGAGCCCCGCCTCCTACTGACTACAGAAGGGAGTACACAAGCAACAACTGTCACTGAGGAGCCCTGTGCGTGACAGCGTACTCTCTGGACAGACATTTTGTTGGCATGAGGATCGCTCTCCGCAGTTCAGTGTGCGGGCAAGAATGTCGAGTCTGACCCGTTCCGTTGTGTGGGCATGAGGAAAGGGAAACGCCGCCTGCATCCGTTGGGGATGCAGTACGGTCGTGGCACGATCTGTCGCTGCATTGAAGAAAACATTCAAACAAAGATGATTTCAGGTCTGCCCTCCGAGCACCCGCTTGCGAGAGGCCGCTGCCCGGTTCATCCCGGAACCTCTGTTTCCTTCTAGGTATCATTCAGAGAAAAGGCATTCGGTCACAGAGGAAAAATCGAAATATGGAAATGGATATCAGACCCCCTCCCACCCCCCCATGCCCCCAGGCGGTGCTTTGCCCCCAAGGGGGTGCACTGGAAAGACTAGTGGCATGTCCCCGCAGTGGCTCGCCTGTGCCCGCACCAGTGAAGGTGGGCAAGGTGAACACGGACCGAATCCCGTTCTTTCGCCAGAAAGTGTCAGACAATACAGCCCCCCTCCATGAAATGAAAACATCCGTAAAAAACGAAGAGAATGGGATTACCATCGAGTAGAGAAGCCAGCGGTTATCCAGGATGGGCAGGGCAGCGCCCCACCCCACACCCCTCCCCCCCTCCCAGTTGTCCCGCGAGGGAAGAGAGGGGTCCACCAACAGTGGGCGCACGTCAACAGTGGGCACACGTCGCACCAAACAGTTCGGATGCACATGGCACGACGCACCACGGTGAGGGCACTGAGGAAGCGTCAACTGCCTGGGCTGATCAAGGGACAACTCGCCGAACAGCCTGCGTTCTGACCTTCAGACGTGCCGCTTCACAGCAAACAGCTCGATGCGATGCACGCAGGGACTGAAGCCACATCTTCTACTGCTGAAGCATGTGCGCGACCACAAGGTCCGCGAACCCGACGGTTGAACAGGGGCGTAATGCTCCAACCGTGTTTTGACTTGACCTCCCACCCAGACCTGGTATTCATTGAATCCTGGAAAAAAACACTGGAAGTACAAAAATGGACTGGTCGGGGGGTGGGTGGGGAGGGTGGGGGAGGGGGAGAACCAAAAGGCGAACCTGTAAGGGTGCTGAATGGACGAATGAAGAGAGTCGTTCTGTAGTCTCGTGTGCATTGCATCATAGCCCCCGCGACAAAACGTTCGCATGTTGAACAGATTATGGAGTGTGTAGGTCTTGCGTGTGTATGGCCGCCGTCAGTGTGTGCGTGAGTAAAATGAATGGAGTGCGATTAGGACGTGCGATTCAAAAAAAGGGCCTGGTGAAAAGGGGGGAGGGCTGGGTGGGAAGACTCTCCTACCCCGCCCCCGCACCCCCCTCCCGATTCTCCCAGCTCAACCGCATTCTTTCAGCAGCAACCTTCGATGGAGGAAGGCGATATTGTATTCCGTGGCCCTGGCTGGGGGACTGACAGGCATTCATCCACACACAGCGCACATCACACAGCACCACCTGGCGTGCAACGAAAGTCGCGCGAAACCTCCTGTTGCCCGCCATCTTGGCGAAGAAGGCACAGGTGTCTGGTGGGTGGTGTACAGCTCTGCTCTCTCAACCTCTCCCGGAGCACTGTGCAGGACACTGTACAGAAAGTTCACCGAGTTGCTTCTCCCCACACTTCGGTATTCTCGCCACACCTCAGTGCCTATTGTGGCAAGAAAACTCGCGCTCGACTTCTGCAATCAGCACCAGCAGGGCCTACACCTCCACACATCACTGCACCGCGCCAGTGTAGTGCTATAGTGCCTGGCTCACACGTCACAGGTCAAGGGTCGTGCCTTGTGGCCTTCTCCTTCCCTGTTGAGACGCGGGTGGTTGCCGTCGGGCCTCGGCAAGGGTACACCTCTCCCCAAACAAGGAGGAGGAGGGGGGAAGATGGTTGCTTGTGGCTTATTTAATCTTCGGGGAAGGTGCTGTGCCGAGTGGTGCCCTTGCGTGGGTTCTGGTTGTTTGTGCGGGGGGGTGGGGAGAGGGTCGATTCTTTTTTCAAAAAAAATAAGAAAAAACCAAAAAAAATGCAGGCAGATCATCGCAGGTTGAAGGAAACTATGCACGTTCTTTTTCCGCCCCCCCCCCCCTCTCTCTCTCTCTCTCTCTCTCTCTCTCGTATGCTTATAGTGTGAATATCCCCGAAACGAAAATACTCGCACCCCAAGGGTGTCGTCTACTTAACTACGCGGGCCCGCGGCCCGGTAGACTCCCCTTGTTTGAGAGAGGAGCTGCTCTGGTGGGGTGAGGGAAGTGACACAGGAGGAGGAGGAGGCGCAGGCGCCACACGGTCTGTAGCGCCCGGTGACGCGCTACGTGAGGAAGGAGGATTAAGGTAGGCCCGGAAGCCTGTAGGCGCGTGCGGTGACCGCGCACGGGCGGAGGAGGAAGAGGCACCAGAACGGGGCCTTTGGGGAAGGGCTGCGTCAACGGACACGCCGTCGGGAGGGGAGGTAGTAGGAGAAGGTGGGTCCGGATCAGCGGCGCCCACGTCAACGTCAGCGTTAGCGGTGGGGATCACGTGGTCGACCCTAGGCCTTTGGGCAGGCAGTGCCGGGGTGGAACCGGTATGCGCCTCTAAGGCGGTGCGCTTCAGCGCACCACCACCACCACCACTACCACCACTCTCTGCCCAATCAGGACGACATTGCCCTGGTGCCCCAAAAGGCTGCGACAAACCGCATCATGAATGGCAGCTAGAAAGGGGGTCGAACGACGGGTGTCCGGCAGGCCGTGGGTTGGGGGCTGGGAGGAGTGCGCGGTGTTGGGCTGGGTGTGGTGGGGCGCCTGCTGCGCAACTGAATGGATGGCGGGACCCTTCCCGCAATTTCGTTCGTGTTGTTCTGATATTCGTTCAGAATCAAGGCATTTATTTCCGTTGCCCTGATGAGCAACCAGCTGTTTGGAATGCGTCTTTTGTGCAAGGATTCCCTGGGATATACCGCAAACCTAAAACATGTTGAATTGGTCGTAAAAATGGGCCAAGTAACTTTTCTGGTGGCCAGCCCCCGTGTCGTGGTGTATTGCGTTCTCCACAGGGGAACTCGCCACCGGCCCCTCGTCTGTGGGAACGTCACTCAGCTGTGCATCCTGCGCAAGCGCGTGTAGCAGAACAGGCATCAACCTCACACGCAAAGTCCGTGTGAAAAAGTTCCCTGCCAATCTCTCACTCCCACCCACCCGGATTGCTTGTGCCTTGATGCTTCCACCCCACATGCATGTGAAGGCGGGGGAGGGTGTGAGGCAGTGCGAGTGATTTGAGTCCTGGCGCGTCACTTTCCTCCCACACTGAACATCTCAAAAACAATGCCCTTGGCACGCTGAGACACCAGGTGAGTTGACAGCCGGATGCTTAGTTGAGGGGTGCATGCCTGTTCCCAGACAGCAGAGAGATCTGAATCGTGTGGATGTATTTGCGACACACCATAATACGTACTACAGCGCTTCAACTTCAGTTCAGGCCCTCTTGCTCAATCGACAGATGTGGAGGTCGCACGACCTACTGGATAATTGTTTGTGCAACCGGGGTGGGGGGGAGGGGGGCGGGAGGGCGCCAACCTGCATAATGAAGGAGAAATAAGCCGACAAAGGCAAATAGAAGCAAGGCAAATGATGCAGAGAAAGCACGCACCCCCCACACACATGCACAGCTCCTTTTGAGACCGAGCACATCGTCTCATCATGAGCGGGCGATTTGCGCGTTCTACCAAATATATCAAGGGTGGGTTTGAAGGGGTGGATATGGACACGAGTGTATACGTCTACCAGAAAGAGAAGCACCTCAGCGGTGGGTTGCACTCTGAGTCTAACTGTGCCGGGACGTGCACCGGCTGATACTCCCGACAACAGACAGGTTATTAGCACAAGGATCACTCCTCTCGTTCTGTATTGCTATTGATTTATGTTTCCCTCTTGTGTACACGCTCCCCACGCGCATGCCCCCGTTGTGAAAGTGCTGTGGGTGGCGTGACACGTTCCGCCCACATCAAAGTGTGCTGAAAATATAGTGACCGCCGGGTCACGAAGCACATCTGCTAGTTTCTGGGGGTCGCGTGGAAACATTCATTGAAGAAACCACTGAAGAGCAGTGCCAGGGCAAGCAAGCGCGTTCCCTTCCTGTTGCACTCCCCCCCCCCCCCCGCCTAACAAGTCCCTCGTTTGGAAGAGCAACAATAGGTACGAGAGAGAGTGAGAGAGAGAGAGAGAGCTTGTGCATGAATTGAACAAAACAGACAGAGAGAGGGCAACGGCATTTGGCCCTGGATAAAAGAAGCCAAAAAAAAAGAAAGACGAACAGAAAAAAACCCAAAAGAAGACTCAGAGATGTGTGTGTGTGTGTGTGTGGCGTAAAAATCACATGGCAGGTGATAGGGGGTGATCTGGAGCGCACTACCCAGCGGCACTGCAATGCTCTTTGCAGAAACACACCCCTTCACGTGACACGTGTCGTGGAGGGGGTTGTGGGGATTGGGGTGAAAGAGCACGGATTCTGCGGACGAGACCCCCCCCCCCCTCTCAGTTCGAACGAAAAAACAGCCGGACAAAAAATACTCGACGCTCGAAACATATGGCCTGCCATGTCGACAATGCAATGTGATTGACTTCTTGACAACACGGCATTGCACAGCCAGCACCCCTCCCCCCCCTACACCCACAACCCGAAGAGAAGGGCACGCTAAACCCAAGACCGGGCGGGGGGGAGGTGGGATTACAATTCTTGGCACAAAAAGATGCTGATTCAAAGCGCCATCGCCACCCCCCACCCCCTCCCCAGGAGGAGGCGAGGAAGCACGTGAACGGCCAGATCATCTTCGGAAGGTCGCTACTCGAATGGGCCTTACCCCCTACCCCCCACCCCTACCCCCCTCCCCCTCCAACCCACCCCCACTTCCACACACGCAACGGGGACCTCACATGTTTCACCCAATTCTATGCCGTTGAAACGACAACACCAACACCGCCCCCTCACAGAGGCGACGACGGTGCTTCTGCCGCAGCCGTCTCTTGCCGAGTCTCCTGATCCTGTGGAGACGCTGGCTTGCGCCGCATCCTTCCAGGGAATGCGGTTTGGGCGCGGGCCAGACCTGACGCTGGAGAGCGCGGTGGAGGGCCGTCAGCAACCCGCGACACTGCGCGCCTCTTTGGAGGCGGGAAGGATGCCGACAGCTCGATCGTGCTGCCCTTGCCTGACTCAGCCAGGTCGCCCACTGTGGCGGACGACGAGTCTGCCGCGCCACGCCCGAAAGATGACATCGACGACGGGAGACGCATGCCCTGCACCTCCAACGGCGACTGGGGCGACGCGGTGCTGGTGGGTGACGCGTCGCTGACACCGCCCGGCTTCAGCGGGCTCCTGGGCGACAGGCCGCCCGCCTTCCCCGACAGGTCGGAGGCCTGCAGCGACCCGTGCCGCTGCATCTCCGCCACCGGGACAAGGCGATCGTCCTCCGAGGCTGTGAGCCAGTGCTCTTCCTGCAGGATGCGGCGGCGCCCCTTCAGCACTGTGGTGGCATCACACACGCAGTCCACCACCAGCTTGAGGAGCACCACAGCCATGGCGGCCTGCAGGATGTCGGCTGCTGTGGCGAATGAGGGGTCGTCCATGTCCTCGTTGTAATAACCCAGGCCCTGCAGCACCATCGCTGTGGCAGACAGGGCGTGCTGAAGGCAGAATGCAATGTTGTCGCGGTGCCTGCAGTAGGGCCGGATGAAGACGACAAAACCACCCATCACCACAAACAGGGTTGCGATGCCCATGCGGAGGTGCCCGCATTCGGAGAAGTCATCCGTCTCCGGCACCGACAGCGCCGCAACGGAGAACATCAACAGGAAGGAGAAAGCGGCAAACCAGCAGGTCCGCTCGCTGTGGGGCTTGATGCATGACATATACCTCCGGTGCCACGGCTCCTGCCCAGTAGCAGTCCACTCTCCGCTGCCCAGGAGGAAGCGCATCAGGGGGGCGCGCCTCTCACGGCCTTTATAGTACAAACCCTTCCAAGGCACGCCCATGCGCACACGCCAGGCGAGCCAGAGCGGCAGCCCGATGCACAGCAGCAGGCCTGCCACGCCCGCCACGGCGTGGGGCGGGGTGTCGGGGAAGAGGATGAGGTGCATGCTGCAGTACGCCGTGCCTTGGTACAGCGCGTAGACTGGGTAGAGCCCGATGGAGGGGAAGCGCATGGCGCCGGCGGCGGAGACGCACATCTCGGAGGAGGTGAAGCAGCCCAGGAGGCGGCCCGCGAGGTACATCAGGGCGGAGAAGGCGGCCACCAGGCCCACGTTGCCCAGCAGGCCTCCCAGCTTCTGGCTGCCGGCTACCTCCAGCCCCAGCGGGTTGATGGCGAGGGGGAGGTCGTCGGCATGAAGCCCGCACTGCGGGGTGCCCAGAAGGGACAGCGTTGAGCCGGAGGCAGCGGCGCCCATGGAGGCGGCGGCCAGACCCGTTGATACCGCCTTCGGTGGTGTGATTTTGACGGCACTGACAGGCGGGGCGGGCGTGGGGCTCACGGGGAGCGACGGGGTTCCCGGGAGAGGTGTCGGGGTGATGACCACCTTCACCTCGCATGTCCCGGAGAGGGAGGTGGTGGTGTCCTGCACCTGCACCGTCAGCACCTCGTCGAACTCCCCGGCGAATGTGCTGTGCCCGATGCGCACCCTCACGCCGCTCCCCGGGTGGCCCTCGCTGCTGAGGAACTCGCCTGCGGACTGCATCTGCGTCATGTGGATGCCGTTTGGCAGCGTCTTGTTGGCGTTGACGAACACCCGCGCCGTGATGGGATCCTTGGAAGCGAGCACCGCATCCACGATAAAATCGCGCGCCCGAACCTGGTCTCCCGTGACGGATGCAGGGCAGGTCAGATCCAGGTGATCTGTGGGTGGGGCGGGTGTCGCCGCCTCCTCCAAAATCCACCGCTGCGTGTCGTCGGTGTCCATGCAGGGCCACTGCTGCACCTCGCCCCCCACCTGCATGCCTGTGGCTGCGAGGCAGAACCCGCTCTGCACCACGACGAGGATGTAGCTGCCGTCCGGCTGCTCGTCGAAGCGTGTCGCCTGCGCCCCGTCACCCGCACAGGGCAGCAGGCCCAACGCCGACCCGCCGCCAGCAGAGCTCGGAACTGCCGCACACATCTTGGACCCCCCCGCAGAGGTGGACTCAAGCTGGTATTGCCCTGCCACCACCAGCCCCGTGAGGCGCCATGTCTGCTCTGCGTTAGCGGGGTCGTGCGCGCCCTGCTGGACAGAGTCTGCAGTGCGCAGCAGGGCCCGGTTGCGGGAGCGGATGTTGTATGTGGTTCCGGACACAATGGCCGACACGGCGGGCTCAGCAGCGCAGAGCAGGACGGCGAAGATCACACATCGTGACATGCATCAAGCGTGCCAGAAGGCCCGGCACAAGGATGTGTTGCAGTGTGACGGCCTGTGTAACGGTGTTGGAGGGTGTGCGTGGGTGGGGTGGGTGTTGCAGCAGAGAAACGGGACGCAGCGGGGGGGGGGGGGGGGGTAGGGGGGGTCATAACACGGTGGGATCTTGTAAATTTTACATGTATAACTACAAGTATAATACATGTATTATACATGTATAATACTTGCATGTCAACTATTATACATGTATAATACATGTATATGCCTGAAATATACATGTAAAATACATGTATATCAAGTAAAAATACATGTATAATACTTGCATGTCAACTATTATACATGTATTTTTACTTGATATACATGTATTTTACATGTATATTTCAGGCATTTACATGTATTTTACATGTATAATACTTGTCATGCAAGTATTATACATGTAAAATACTTGCATGCAAGTATTTTACTTGTCATGCAAGTATTATACATGTATTTTACTTGTCATGCAAGTATTTTACTTGTATAATACTTGCATGACAAGTATTATACATGTAAAATACATGTAAATGCCTGAAATATACATGTAAAATACATGTATATCAAGTAAAAATACAAGTATAATAGTTGACATGCAAGTATTATACTTGTATTTTTACTTGATATACATGTATTTTACATGTATATTTCAGGCATATACATGTATTTTACATGTATAATAGTTGACATGCAAGTATTATACATGTATAATACATGTATATACTTGTAGTTATACATGTAAAATTTACAAGATCCCACCGTGAAGCCCCCCTAAAAACGTACAAATACCAAAAATTTGGGGGAAGGTCATTAAAGATTTCCCCGCCCCCTCGCTCCACGTTGCTAACTATTCTACCACTCCAGGAGGTCATTCTCAGTACAAGAGGACAGTGTCAGTCCAGGAGGACTTTCTCAGTGCAGGACTCCTCTCAGTCCAGGAGGACTTTCTCAGGACAGGACTCCTTACAGTCCAGGAGGACCTTCTCAGTACAGGACTCCTGAAAAACCGAGAATCTGCCCCCCCCAGAAGTCACATAGCATTTGCAAGATTTCCTCCTCCAACCAGCGAAAAGACCAAAAATGGCCAAAAAAACCGGTTTTTCTGCGTAGTACAGGACTCCTCTCAGTACAGGAGGACTTTCTCAGGACAGGACTCCTCTAAGTACAGGACTCCTCTCAGGACAGCACTCCTCTTAGTACAGGAGGACTTTCTCAGGACAGGACTCCTTACAGTCCAGGAGGACCTTCTCAGTACAGGACTCCTCTCAGTACAGGAGAACTATCTCAGTACAGGACTCCTCTCAGGACAGGAGGACCTTCTCAGGACAGGACTCCTCTTAGTACAGGAGGACTTTCTCAGGACAGGACTCCTCTCAGTACAGGACTCCTCTTAGTACAGGAGGACCTTCTCAGTACAGGACTCCTCTCAGTGCAGCACTCCTCTCAGTACCGGAGGACTTTCTCAGGACAGGACTCCTCTCAGGACAGCACTCCTCTTAGTACAGGAGGACTTTCTCAGTACGGGACTCCTCTCAGGACAGGACTCCTTACAGTCCAGGAGGACCTTCTCAGTACAGGACTCCTGAAAAACCGAGAATCTGCCCCCCCCAGAAGTCACATAGCATTTGCAAGATTTCCTCCTCCAACCAGCGAAAAGACCAAAAATGGCCAAAAAAAACCGGTTTTTCTGCGTAGTACAGGACTCCTCTCAGTACAGGAGGACTTTCTCAGGACAGGACTCCTCTAAGTACAGGACTCCTCTCAGGACAGCACTCCTCTTAGTACAGGAGGACTTTCTCAGGACAGGACTCCTCTCAGGACAGGACTCCTTACAGTCCAGGAGGACCTTCTCAGTACAGGACTCCTCTCAGTACAGGAGAACTATCTCAGTACAGGACTCCTCTCAGGACAGGAGGACCTTCTCAGGACAGGACTCCTCTTAGTACAGGAGGACTTTCTCAGGACAGGACTCCTCTCAGTACAGGACTCCTCTTAGTACAGGAGGACCTTCTCAGTACAGGACTCCTCTCAGTGCAGCACTCCTCTCAGTACCGGAGGACTTTCTCAGGACAGGACTCCTCTCAGGACAGCACTCCTCTTAGTACAGGAGGACTTTCTCAGTACGGGACTCCTCTCAGGACAGGACTCCTTACAGTCCAGGAGGACCTTCTCAGTACAGGACTCCTGAAAAACCGAGAATCTGCCCCCCCCAGAAGTCACATAGCATTTGCAAGATTTCCTCCTCCAACCAGCGAAAAGACCAAAAATGGCCAAAAAACCGGTTTTTCTGCGTAGTACAGGACTCCTTCTCAGGACAGGACTCCTCGCAGCACAGGACTCCTCTCAGTCCAGGAAGACTTTCTCAGTACAAGAGGACTCTCTCACAGGCGGTCATTCTCAGTACAGGTACGCCTATCAGGAAGGGCTGCCCAGGCAGAAAACAGAGTGACGCGTTTAATTGCCCAAAACAAGCTCAAAACCCAAGAATTCCTTCAAAAACGGGCTCAAAAGTGAAAAATAGGACTTTCACGGATGACGTACGAATCGTAATGGTGAAATACGAATCGTGCATATCGTATTTTATATCGCATTATATCGTATACGATTACGATATAAAATACGATATTATGGGGGCCCTCGCTACCAAGTGTGACTGAGTGAGAAAAAGTGAGGAGTCAGCCATGTTTGGCTGAAAACTGACGACTCGTGACTCACAGTGACGCGTAGCGAGGGCCCCCTATGCGATATTACGAATCGTTTAGGATGATGCATGGCCACACGGGGTGGGCACCGGGGAAAAAGGCACCCAGCACACCAACGAGGGGCGGCGAGACTACCACCACCACCCCAGATGAGTCACCCACTCCGAAGCCAAAGGCTCTCAAAGAGCAGCTGGCGAAGCAGAAAGCAGGGGCGCGAGTGAGCTACGTGACAGCGAAAACACGTCATGATAAGCTGCAAGGCGATGCCAAAGACGTGTACGCCGTCAAGGATGTCGCGTCTCTGCAAACCCGCAAACCCCAGTGTTCTCCCGATGGCGAGTTTGGGGGCGAAAGTCTCCATTTGTATTTTTTCCCCCGAAAACCCGACGGCGAGTTTCGGCATTTTTTTGGGGGTTGGGGCTGTCAGGCCCTGCGAAACTTGAGAAAGTCGCAAGAAATCACAAGACCAACACAAAAAGTCGCAAAAAATCACAAGAAATTGCGGAGAATGTTTGCGTTTATTTGGGGGCCCTCGCTACCAAGTGTGACTGAGTGAGAAAAAGTGAGAAGTCAGCCATGTTTGGCTGAAAACTGACGACTCGTGACTCACAGTGACTCGTAGCGAGGGCCCCCTTTGTGTTTTTTTGTATAGCGTATCAGTTCTCGTGCGTCGTCTTTCGTAGACGTTCTGTACGATGCGGATCCGCTAATCCAACATAGCAAACGTTTTTTTGTGATTTTTTGTGAATGCCCTGTGAATTTTTGCGATCTTTTCAAGTTTCACAGGGCCCGACAGCCCCAGGGGTGGAATTTTTCACAGGTTTCAGACAGTTTTCCACTCATCGACCTGCACAACTTCCCAACAACGAGCGTCCCTGGGTTCGTGCCCCACTACGAACCGCAATTGATCCAAAGAGTCCCAGAACGCGAAGGAGAAGGCCAGATGTTCGCTACCGTGGCCTCCGGCGGCTGGGGGGCTCCGCCCCCTAAACCCCTGTGCTGTGCACCTGTCGAGTGTGCATGTACCATTTGGTGTACCATGGCAAGTGGGAAACGGCACAACACCAGGAGTGCGACATGGTCGTGAGTGAAGACGGAGTACGTGCAGACTACCATCCCTGCACAACGAAGTCTGTACGACTTCCTCGTTGTCCACTCACACCGCACATTGCAAAGCGTATCGATCAGAACGAATGTTGTTGCGGATATACGCGTGCATTGCATGAGGCGCTCGCGCGCGAAGCGCGCCAGCAATTTTTTAGCACCCCTTTTTCCGGATCAAAGCTCGCCATCACCCGCCCGTGCGGTCGAGCACCAGAAGAAGAAGCAGTCGGGCGGTGAAGACAAGAACGGCGACAGGCAAGGGAGGCAGCAGAAGGCGCACGGAGCCAATCCAGCACCGGAATTCGTGAGTGACCTGTCGTATTCACTTTGCATCGGCAATACCACGGCCAGCCAGGCGGAGCTTGTGGTGTTGGCGATTCGGAAACACCTGTACCCGAACATGCCCAGCGGACGCGCCCTCTTGCAGAAACACAGCAGCCACACGGATGCACTTCTGAAGGCGCTGAAAGATGCTCTCAAAGGTCGCACCGTGCCTATTGGCATCGACGGAACTACAGCAGCATCGATCCACACCTCGTACCTCGCTGTGACTGCATATGTTGGGCAACAACCGCTGCTGGTGTGCGTTGAGGTGTTCAGGCTGGGGTGAGCCCTGACGCAGTGATGCTTGAAGATGTGCTGCAGCGGCTCGAATGCGACTACTCGTTTACGATCGCGTCTGTCAACATGGACAGATGCGCGACAAACCAGCGCCTCATCAAGCTCACAGGGCGTCTGTCGGTGTGGTGTTTGGGGCATCACGCCAACAAATGTTGCAAAGACTTCTACACGAAGCGCTTCCCCCTCGCCATCCAGTTCGTGACCTTCTTCTCACAGGCGCCGCGCACCACCTCAGAAACGAGGTGGTCAGCGCTGTTTCACGTCGTTGAGCATGTGGCACCCCGGACCGACCTGCTTGCAAGCTTCTTGCACGAAGAGCTTGAGCGCGCCTACAAACCGCAAAGTGTCCGAGAGTTACATTTGATCGGAGGGGATGGGTGGGGGGACATGCTCTCGGAGACCCAGACGATGCACAGAGCCTCCTACAGTTCTTCCTCTGGATGAGCAACCCCCCCAGCGATCAGAAGTCCTGCTTTGTCGTGGGGGAAGTATGGAAGAGCATCCAACACGTCACCAACGAGGAACAACAACTTCTCAAAGAGCTGTGGGACACGTTTTCCTCAAGAGAGTTCTTTGAACTCATGGAGGTGATGGACCCGGAAGCAGTTGCCCAGGAGGTGATTACTGATGAAGTGCTGGAGGCGTCGGAAGAGAGGTGGCGGGACGTCTTGGGGCGTAACACCACTTAGCCGTGTCCCATCCTTGTGGTGTTGTCTCATGTGGCCACCTAGCCATCCCATTGCCTCCCTCAGAAGCCTGTAGTAATAGTGCGATATGGGCATATCGCATACGATATCAAGGCTGACTAAACACGATATAAATACGATATATTGGGGGCCTTCGCTACCAGTCACTGCTCGTCACAGCTCGTCAGTCAGTGAGGGGAAGTGGGCCGTGGCTCACTTTTTCTCACTCAGTCACACTTGGTAGCGAAGGCCCCCATTGCGATATATTGCGATATCGCCTTAAAAAATACGATACATAGGGGGCCCTCGCTACGAGTCACTGTGAGTCACGAGTCGTCAGTTGTCAGCCAAACATGGCTGACTTCTCACTTTTTCTCACTCAGTCACACTTGGTAGCGAGGGCCCCCATATCGTATTTACGATATGATACGATATTACGATTCGTACGTCATCCGTGGACTTTCCGAAAAAAAAATCGAAAAGGTCCCCTTAGCAGAAGTAGGATTATTGGACCCAGAAACCGAGAATCCGGGACCAGACCCCCCCTCCAGGGACCACCTGGGGCCGGGCGGTTTTGACCCCCCCAACCAGCGAAAAGGCCAAAAATGACCAAAAAACCGGTTTTTCTGGGGGCCCTCGCTACGAGTCACTGTGAGTCACGAGTCGTCAGTTTTCAGCCAAACATGGCTGACTTCTCACTTTTTCTCACTCAGTCACACTTGGTAGCGAGGGCCCCCTCTGTTTGCCATTTAAATAATTACTACGGGGGGCCCTCGCTACCAAGTGTGACTGAGTGAGAAAAAGTGAGCCGCGGCCCACTTTCCCGCACTGACTGACGAGCTGTGACGAGCTGTGACTGGTAGCGAGGGCCCCCACGGATTGTAGTTGGATGGAGAACGGTCACCGTGGACTCAGATGTCCCAAAACATGAAATCCTATACACCTAACATGTCGGGAGCTTGCGTTTTAAAATAGCAAACACACTTTTACCCGGTGTACCCCAGCAGAGTACCCTATGGAGCCCCCAGCAGGGGACGGGTGGAAGCAGCAGGTTACGGTGTGGAAGGGTGGGTCGAGAAGGGGGGGAGGGGGGGGGGGTGGGTGGGTGGGTTATGACAGCGGGTGGGTTAGAGTAAAAACATTACAGGGGGGGGTCAAATAAACGTACTTAGTTGAATAGTAGTACTTAGCCGAATAGTAGTACTTATTTTTTTGGGGCTCTGGGGCACGTTGGGCCGTTGAATAGTAGTACTTACTTTTCACCCTTTTTTTTGGGGAAATTTTTCGTTTTTTTTTGAGATTTTTGCCCAAACAAGCTTGCTTGTCACAGCGAAAGAGTCAGTGGGAGCGTACCCGCGCGCAGTGTGTTTTGAGTGAGCAACACAAAACCACTTTTATCACAGCAACGCCCTTCACAGGGGCCACAACACACTGCCGCTCGTGCGCACAAACAAAACCCGGACTCTTTCTTTTTGGAGACACACAAATCTGCAAACTTTGGGGCAAGGAATGGGGACAACGGGGTCTATTGGTGCCACTTAGGGGAACCAGGGTGCACGGGGTCCGTAGAGGGGGGAAGTGACCTACGCTCAAAGATATGTCGTGACGAAGGGAATCGGGGCATCCCCCCTCAGACACATACGGACGGGAAACCAGCGAACCCGCAAACTCCTGCGGTCCAGAGGCATCAGAACCACTGCTGAAGACCGCAAAACCGGAAACCCGCAAACTCCTGGGGTCCAGAGGCGTCAAAATCACTGCTGAAGAGCGGCGCGCATTAAACGACTCCTCATCTACGGCGTCCGCAGTCCCTACCACCAACGAGAAGATGTGGACGGATGGCCCCAGACACACCTCACCATAGATGTAGCCTTCGAGGACCAGCTGCGGAAAAACACATGCCAAAAGAAAGGCGGGGAGGGGGAGGTCGTGTTTCTTTCCTGAGGTGGAGGCCCACGTGCTTAAAGAAGTGGGAGAACGGCGGAAGAACGACTTGCCAACGACGCGCCGCAAAATCAAGGAGCTTGCCATGTCCTTTGTTCCCTTCCCGAAAGGCTTCCAGGCTTCGGTGGAGTGGATCGACGGTTGGGCCAGGAGAAACAAGTTTCAATTTCGTACTTCGCGCATTGCCAAGCTTTCTCTTGAAAAAGCCCGGGTCCAGTTGCACAGCTTCTGGTCCACCATCAGACGCCTCTCCATCGGGTCCGAGCTGCTGCACAACCCCTTTGGTACTTTTGACCTGGTTGTGAATGTGGATGAGTCTGCCTTGTACAAGAGCTCTACCCGCAGGGACAAACTGTTGTGCTACACCACTGACACCAACATCGTGGTCGATACCGATGCTGGAAAAAATAGATTTGCCACGTTGATTGGTGCTGTCACGTTCAGTGTGAAAGACAGGACCATTCTTGCGACAAAGCAGTCGATCGTTTTTAAAGGTGCGGGCGAGAGGATAAAGAAGGAGGAGCATCAGATTCACAAAGACTCGGGGGTTAACTGTACTTTCCAGAAAACCGGCTGGGTCAAAGAAGCCGAGTGGCGGTGGTGGATTGACAGCGTCTTGGCCCCCATTTGCAAAAACAAAAACGTGCTTGTCATTTATGACTCGGCGACAACACACATTGCACCAAAAAATGTTGCGTACTTGCACAGGAAGACGGGGGCGAAGTCAGCGGTCATTCCAGGTGGGTTGACAGGAACAGTGCAGTACCTTGATGTGCATGCATTTGCACCATTCAAGGCTGCCTTCCACACTCACCTGGAAGGGCTCAAGGACAAAGCCCGTCTCGAGATAAAGAAATCAACAGCCGAAGGTTTTCGCCAGGATTGTCGCTTCACAGAGAGGTGGTACCGCGAGGCCATGTGCACCTCTGTTGGAGCTGTTTGGGGAAAGTCGGTGGAAAGTGTGAGGGGGGAGGTGGTAGCCCAGCGCTTGCGGGATATGGGGTACGTGCTGAAGGTGTCGGGTGAGGAGGACGGGTTCGTGAAGAGCTCCCTTTGTCCGGACCTCACCTTCGCACCAAGCACAGAAACATCCCCTGAGGCTGGTGGTGCGGACCTTGAACCTGGGTTGGACGGGAAGGCAAAAGAGAGCACAGAGAAGCAGTCCACCCAAAAGAAAGTTGTGTCTCAGCCAACCCAACAGACAAGCATCTTGGCATGGGCGAAGCCGGTTCGTGTGAACTCTCTCACACAGACACAGCCTTCCCAGTCCTCCCAGTCCTCCGAAAAGAAGCGCGCAGCGTCCCCGACCACCCAGACTCCCAACAAACACCGCAGGCTCTGCAAAGGGTGTAGGAAGCCTGGGCACAACATGCAGACTTGCCCCAGCAAGCCCAAGAAGAAGTAAGTTGGGGCGTGCTGGTTGTGGCTTGCCCTTTTCACATCTTTTTTTAAGCATCAACGCACCAACCAACCACCGACAGTGAAGCTGACAGCTCTGATGAACTGTGTATGCTTTCACTAACTCAACAAGAATGTCAACCAGGGGGGGCACCAGAGGGGGGGGGGAGGCAATACAAATCAAAACGGTACGAAACCAAATGAGGGGCGAGTGGTAGGACGAGAACAGAGCGGATACTCGACCGGAAGGCAGAAGAAGTGAGAGACGGACGACAGCAGTGACCAGCGCGCCCCTGGTGGACCAAACAGCCCCGCAGAGCCCCTGCAAACAGCGTTTTTAGGAAAAGTTGAATAGACGTACTTAGTACGTCTATTCGCTCGCAAACTATTTATTAATTTTCTGGCGAGGTCGATTTAGGCCCGCGCGTTCGCCGAATAGTAGTACTAAGTACGTTTATTTGACCCCCCCCTGTAAAGATAAATCTTTACAGGGGGGGCCCTCGCTACCAGATGTGACTGAGTGAGAAAAAGTGAGTTCCAGCCCACTTCCCCTCACTGACTGACGAGCTGTGACGAGCTTTGACTGGTAGCGAGGGCCCCCAGGGGGGGGTCAAATAAACGTACTAAGTACTACTATTCGGCGAACGGGCGGGCCTAAATCGACCTCGCCAAAAAAGTATAAAATACGTTGCGAGCGAATAGACGTACGTAGTACGTCTATTCAACTTTTCCTAAAAACACTGTTTGCAGGGGCTCTGCGGGGCTATTTGGTCCACCAGGGGCGCGCTGGTCACTGCTGCGTGCCCTGGCCCAGATCACTTCGTTGAAGGAAGGCCGGGGAGCGCCTGGCTGTGGCCCATCCTCTTGAGGCATTCCGTGAGCAGATGAAAGCATCCGACGTCGTCACTATATCGACACCAGCCGAAGATATTGGCCCTGTTGGTGGATGTCACAGGTCTACGGTGAGCTTTGTCTGGGGCGGTGGTGGTGGGGACTGCGGACGCCGTAGCTGAGGGAATGCGCGGCGGGCTTCAGCAGTGGTTCTGATGCCTCTGGACCGCATGAGCTTGCGGGTTTGCGGGGCCCGTGCACCCTGGTTCCCCGAAGTGGCACCAATAGACCTTGTCCCCATTCCTTGCCCCAAAGTTTGTGGATTTGTGTGCCCCCTCCACTGGCAGGCGGTCCTCCAAAAAGAAAATCTCAAAAAAAACGAGATACTTCCCAAAAAAACGGGTGGGCAAAGTAAGTACTTGTATTCAACGGCCCAACGTGCCCCAGAGCCCCAAAAAAATAAGTACTACTATTCGGCTAAGTACTACTATTCAACTAAGTACGTTTATTCGACCCCCCCCTGTAATGAATTTGTACTACGGGGGGGCCCTCGCTACCGAGTGAGAAAAAGTGAGAAAAAATGAGCGGAAAAACGCCCAAAAAAAGAGTGTGGGGAGTTGGGGGGTCCCTAGCCTGGGGAGCGTATTTGGACCCCGATTCTCGAAAAAGACGATCTCGGTGTGGCTCAGATCGAAGGGTTGACTCACAACATGGCGATTTGGTGCAAATTTCAGAGAAAATCCCACGTGCTACTGCGAACGACGAGACTCGGACGTCCCTGGGGAGGGAACCCCCTGGTCCCACGCATGCAGGTGTGTGGTCCGAAGAGCCAGTGGTACGGCTGGCCGACACCACAAGTGCAGCTCGTGGCGGTCGGACACAGGAGGCCAGCAGGGGCGCAGTACCGGAGGCACGTGCAGGGGCCCCTTGGTGGGTGGGTCAAGGCAATCAGTCACGGCGCAACGTGTTCCAGGCGGGCGAGGCTGTCATGGCGTTCGGCACTAACCTTCACCAGGTTTTTGGTTCCCCACACGGCCGCGACACCCTCTTCGTCTAGAGTGGGTCCGCGACTCGGAGTACAGAGCCGATCCACCCGCACCGATGTCCAACACCGCCGACTCCGGGCCACCCTCCAAATCCGCCCGTAGAGGGGCGCTGGAGGACGGCCCGGAGGTCATCGACGCGCTACCTTCACCCCCCTCGCGGTCAGCTTCATGGAGAAGCTGGTGAAGGCGATGGCGGGGGTGCGGACACCAAGGCCAATGTGGGACATCGGTGCAGGAGACGGTTCCCGCTGCACGGGGAGGCGAAGTGTATTAAGGGACAACGTCGGAGGGGCTGATCCCCGAGGCGATGGTGCGCCTGGTCAGAAGCGAGCTGAGCGGCGTGGTAGGCCCACCCCGCGCTCACGGAGGCACGGAGCAGGAAGGAGGCACGGGGGACGGCTACGACGCGAGTACAGCAGGCCGCGAAGCAGGATGGTATCCGTCGTCTACGGGAGAAGCTGCGCCGCCTCAACAGGGAGGCCCACAACGGGGGCCCTCGCCGAGTGATAAAAAGTGAGAAGTCAGCCATGTTTGGCTGAAAACTGACGACTCGTGACTCACAGTGACTCGGCGCGAGGACCCCCAACGTCCCACGACGCACTGTGGTTCCGGGTTGCTATGGCCCACGCTTACCAGGACAACCGACCGGCAGGGGATGTCCTGTCAATCCCCCCCGGGACATTGGTGTACTTGGTGGATTCCCCCCACGAACGCCTTTAGTCGAGTGGCTTCGCCACGGTCAGGGAGACTTGGAATAGGGAGGAGCGCGCGCGAGGTTTTTGTTGCTGCTTGGTTGCTGTTGTTTGCTGTGTTGTTTCTCATCACTGTTGCTGCATAGTGCAGTTTCCGCCACGTGCGTTGCACGGTTGGACGGGGGCGCGACCACCACCACCCTTCATCAGGAAATCGGGTTGTGTGTGCGTTGGTGATCGGCCCCTCTCGCAGATCTTGACTAGTCAGGCTGGCCCCCCTCCCCTCTCCGGCCCTCTGGGCAAACTATTGCTTTGTTGTGCTTCTCGCGTCGCGCGAAGATACTTGCTCCACACTATTCACTAAATCTCCGATTCCCCCCGATTCCCCCCAGCACATTCGTGTACTTGGCGGATTCCCCCCGATTCCCCCCAGTACATAGTCATACTTGGCGGATTTCCCCCGATTGCCCCCAGCGCATAGTCATGCTTGGCGGATTCCCCCCGATTCCCCCCAGAACATAGTCAGGCTTGGCGGATTTCCCCCGATTCCCCCCAGTACATTCGTGTACTTGGCGGATTCCCCCCGATTCCCCCCAGTACATTGTCGTACTTGGACGATTCCCCCCGATTTCCCCCAGTACATTGTCATACTTGGACGATTCCCCCCGATTCCCCCCAGTACATTGTCATACTTGGACGATTCCCCCCGATTCCCCCCAGTACATTGTCGTACTTGGACGATTCCCCCCGATTCCCCCCAGTACATTGTCATACTTGGACGATTCCCCCCGATTCCCCCCAGTACATTGTCATACTTGGACGATTCCCCCCGATTCCCCCCAGTACATTGTCGTACTTGGACGATTCCCCCCGATTCCCCCCAGTACATTGTCGTACTTGGACGATTCCCCCCGATTCCCCCCAGTACATTGTCATACTTGGACGATTCCCCCCGATTCCCCCCAGTACATTGTCATACTTGGACGATTCCCCCCGATTCCCCCCAGTACATTGTCATACTTGGACGATTCCCCCCGATTCCCCCCAGTACATTGTCATACTTGGACGATTCCCCCCGATTCCCCCCAGTACATTGTCGTACTTGGACGATTCCCCCCGATTCCCCCCAGTACATTGTCATACTTACTGGGGGGAATCGGGGGGAATCGTCCAAGTATGACAATGTACTGGGGGGAATCGGGGGGAATCGTCCAAGTACGACAATGTACTGGGGGGAATCGGGGGGAATCGTCCAAGTATGACAATGTACTGGGGGGAATCGGGGGGAATCGTCCAAGTACGACAATGTACTGGGGGAAATCGGGGGGAATCGTCCAAGTATGACAATGTACTGGGGGGAATCGGGGGGAATCGTCCAAGTATGACAATGTACTGGGGGGAATCGGGGGGAATCGTCCAAGTATGACAATGTACTGGGGGGAATCGGGGGGAATCGTCCAAGTACGACAATGTACTGGGGGGAATCGGGGGGAATCGTCCAAGTATGACAATGTACTGGGGGAAATCGGGGGGAATCGTCCAAGTATGACAATGTACTGGGGGGAATCGGGGGGAATCGTCCAAGTATGACAATGTACTGGGGGGAATCGGGGGGAATCGTCCAAGTACGACACTGTACTGGGGGGAATCGGGGGGAATCGTCCAAGTACGACAATGTACTGGGGGGAATCGGGGGGAATCGTCCAAGTACGACAATATACTGGGGGGAATCGGGGGGAATCGTCCAAGTATGACAATGTACTGGGGGGAATCGGGGGGAATCGTCCAAGTATGACAATGTACTGGGGGGAATCGGGGGGAATCGTCCAAGTATAACAATGTACTGGGGGGAATCGGGGGGAATCGTCCAAGTATGACAATGTACTGGGGGGAATCGTCCAAGTACGACAATGTACTGGGGGGAATCGGGGGGAATCGTCCAAGTACGACACTGTACTGGGGGGAATCGGGGGGAATCGTCCAAGTACGACAATGTACTGGGGGAAATCGGGGGGAATCGTCCAAGTACGACAATGTACTGGGGGGAATCGGGGGGAATCGTCCAAGTACGACAATGTACTGGGGGGAATCGGGGGGAATCGTCCAAGTACGACAATGTACTGGGGGGAATCGGGGGGAATCGTCCAAGTACGACAATGTACTGGGGGAAATCGGGGGAAATCGTCCAAGTACGACAATGTACTGGGGGGAATCGGGGGGAATCGTCCAAGTATGACAATGTACTGGGGGAAATCGAGGGGAATCGTCCAAGTACGACACTGTACTGGGGGGAATCGGGGGGAATCGTCCAAGTACGACAATGTACTGGGGGAAATCGGGGGGAATCGTCCAAGTACGACAATGTACTGGGGGGAATCGGGGGGAATCGTCCAAGTATGACAATGTACTGGGGGAAATCGGGGGGAATCGTCCAAGTACGACACTGTACTGGGGGGAATCGGGGGGAATCGTCCAAGTACGACAATGTACTGGGGGAAATCGGGGGGAATCGTCCAAGTACGACAATGTACTGGGGGGAATCGGGGGGAATCGTCCAAGTATGACAATGTACTGGGGGAAATCGGGGGGAATCGTCCAAGTACGACACTGTACTGGGGGGAATCGTCCAAGTACGACAATGTACTGGGGGAAATCGGGGGGAATCGTCCAAGTATGACAATGTACTGGGGGGAATCGGGGGGAATCGTCCAAGTACGACAATGTACTGGGGGGAATCGGGGGGAATCGTCCAAGTACGACAGTGTACTGGGGGGAATCGGGGGGAATCAACCAAGTACACTAATTTGCTGGGGGGAATCGGGGAGTGCCCCTACAGGAGGTGGGGACCACTGTGAGTCACTACGAGTCACGTGACTGGTAGCGAGGCCGGTCTGGACCTCTGGGTGGAATTTTCTCATATTGTGCCAAGTCCCCACCCGGAGTTCCAGACCGGCCTCGCTACCAGTCAAGTGACTCGTAGTGACTCGTAGTCAGCCAAAAACCTGAAAATTCACCCTTCTCCCCAGGCCAGCCAAAAAAGCCCCCTGACTCACTGACGAGCCGTGACGACCCGTGACTGGTAGCGAGGGCCCCCACCGTATACGTAAATATTTTGGAACGTAAATATTATGGAACGCTGGTGGGTTGGCGTTCCAGATTTTTTTCGTTCCATAATATTTACAGGGCTTTCTGCGACTCGGGGACTTGGACCAGGTGATCGGACGGCATACAGAGTCCCTGACGGGACCTACTCGTGCACTTTTCGTGCGATTCCTGAGGCAAACCATCCTCACCACCGAGTCCCCAACTGGCCCTGTAAATATTTTGGAACGTAAATATTATGGAACGGACCGGGCAAAAATGGGCCCGTTCCATAATATTTACGTTCCATAATATTTACGTATACGGTATTTAGAATTGGCCAAAACCTGGAAATGGGCACTATTTAACCGGATGGCTGGCGATGATGAAGAATAAATGCAACAAAAGATTCATTTGTGTGTGAACTGAACCTCAGGGGGGAGGGGTGCATATCGAGAGCGGGAGAGAAGGGGTCACCCAGCGTGCGTTGCGAAGGGTCACGAAGGGGATGTTGTCAACTTCTCTGATTACCACTTTTTTTTTGTGCCGTGATTCAGGAGGAGGCACCCAGCGCACGTTTCGGACACGAGGCCGAGAGCGAAAAGAACACCACGAGGGGAACGGGGGATATAAAAACTAACAAAACGCTCCCACCCTGATGGGGTTGCCCCCGCACAGGGGGGGGGAGAAATATCCTATCACCACACTATTTTGATTTCTCATGGACAGGATTCCCGCCGTCCTGTTGTCCCAACCAAACGTGAAGGTCGGTTGGGGCCAGTTAACGCGAAGCCAGCCCTTGCTGAGGTTGCTGAGGCACACCTCTTCGCCTCAGAACAAAGGAGACACCCTTGAATTGCACCAGACCTGCCCGGGCCCACGCAACAACAAAGTTGCGGGAAGGCGATGGCGGCAACCCTGCCATTCTCGCCAGGCCACACCTGCTGATGCACTCAGAGATAAGAATACCTTTGTGCCCTCCCCCCACCCTCTTCTCTGGCTTATCCTTGGTAAGAAAAATACCCCAGCCAAGTGAAACAGATGGTACCCTAAAGGTGTCAAACACCGATGGGGTGACATGGTGGTGCGGGGGACTGCGGGTGATTTCAGAATAAATAATGGGACAAGCAGCATGTCGAAAGCAATTTCTTACGGCCTGTCCCGTCGGTTTTCTCCATTGGGTTTCTTCATTTGCTACAGTCGAGATTCAAGCTTCATGATGGGGTGCGGTGGAAGGGGGTTGCTTTTTTTTTCCCCTTTCTGCTTTCTCCTCCTCAATTTGCCAAGAATAAAGGAAAGAGGGGGCCCTCGCTACCAAGTGTGACTGAGTGAGAAAAAGTGAGAAGTCAGCCATGTTTGGCTGAAAACTGACGACTCGTGACTCACAGTGACTCGTAGCGAGGGCCCCCAGAAAGAAAAGTGTCACTGCGCTTTGTTCGGCACTTTTTGCTTTGGTTTCTTTTTTGCGTTGACGCTTCCACACTCACACTCCTGCTGATGATGGTGTCGTGAGTGAGGAGCACAAGGGCACGAACAAGCACGCGACACTTTCCGCCCACATCGAAGTGTGCTGAAAAGAAAGAAAAAGACACATGCATGAATGCATGATGGAAGGAAAGGACCGAAAGGTGATCGGGGTGGTGGAGGTGGAGGTGGGATTAGGAAGTGAGTGGAGGGAGGGGGGGAGAGAGGGTGTATGTTCTGAACGACACGATCCCCCCCCCCTCCACCACCCCCCCCCCTTGGTATCGAAAATCACAAAGCAGATGTCGGATGGCTTCCCCCCCCCCAATTGATACCTCGTCGACTTTACTTTCAGATTGTTTTTTTATTTTTTGGAGGGTGGGGTAAGGTGGGGAGGCGGTTGCTGTTGCTGTTGCGAAGGAGGGCAGGGGGAGGGAGTCAGAAAGAGAAGCAAAAAATATTTCAAAAAAAACCCCCCGGGGTCTCGCATTAGGGGGATGGGATGGGGGGGTGGTGGTGAAGATGGGTGGGTGGGTGGGTGGGTGGGTGTGGGATAAAGGAGAAGAGAAAAATCTGGTAGTGTGGGGAGGGGGGGGGGGGTTTGATCGTCGAGAGTGAATGGAAAAGTAAATCTCCCAGCACCTTCTCGTGGGATCTGGTAGTGGGGGGGGGGGGGGGTTGGTGCGCAAAACAGCGCCTCATCTTTCAGTTAATCACGATATCAAGGACGCTGAAACAACAACAAAAAATCACACCACTCCGGAAGCATCTCCGGAAAGGTCACAGCTCGGCGTTTTGCAGAAAAAGTCTAAATTGCGCAGTTCGTGCGGAGTTTGTCCGTAGCCCGAGCGTAGATTGTGCGAAGCGTTTTCTGCAACACCCACAAAGTGGGGGTGTGAGGCTGTGAGGGGCTGGGTGTGTGTTCTTCCTTTTCTAAATGACGAAAAAATCGGGGGAAGGGAAGGTGTGAAGTTAGAATCATAGGAGGTTGTGTTGGGAGAACGGGGGGGGAATGGTGGTGGTTGGGTAAATTTCAGACAAAACCTGCCTGCTTGCTTGTTGGGGGAAGGGGTTGTCTGTGTGGGTGGCGAAGTAGAAGAAAAGGAAACCAGATATGGGCATCCCTTACTCGACTTGCTTGTTGGGGGTAGGGTGGAGAGGGGTTTCTACACGGCAACCCCAGTCAGAGATGAAATGGGTGGGGATGGGGTGTGTGGTGGTGTCGCGCCGGGCGCGAACACGCGCCCACATCAAAACACTTTCACAGGGTGTCAGCTGCCCTTGGTTGGATGCACCAAACTGTGTATGCCAAAAAAAATCATATCTCCCAATCCTGCTGGATTGTGAAACGACAACAAACCAATGCCTGTCCGAGGGGGCCTTCGCTACCAGTCACTGCTCGTCACAGCTCGTCAGTCAGTGAGGGGAAGTGGGCCGTGGCTCACTTTTTCTCACTCAGTCACACTTGGTAGCGAAGGCCCCCCGAGACTTGTTTCGTTGGAACGCAGGCCCGCCTCTGTTTGTACACACCACTCCCCACCCCCCACGCTTGGGCGAGCGATGGTTGCAAGATCCAGCAAAAAAACATAAAATAAAAACGGCACCCACAAAAGCTTCCTCGGTTGGGATTTTGCCCCCAAAAGCTGTGTCAAAAAAATAAAGGTTTTTTTTGGATGTGAATTGAAGGAGAACCGGGGAGACAACAACACTGCAAACCCACCAGGCCTGCTGCCAGTGCCCACCCGCTGGGCAACTCTACGCTCTCCAAGGCAACCCCTCATCGGAGGAGTAGTAGGCCTGATCGAGCAGAGAAAACGGCTGGCCCGGAATTCCGATGCAGTGTAGGTGCAAATCTGAAAAATATCTGAACTAAGGGGGCCCTCGCTACCAAGTGACTGAGTGAGAAAAAGTGAGAAGTCAGCCATGTTTGGCTGACAACTGACGACTCGTGACTCACAGTGACTCGTAGCGAGGGCCCCCTAAATCTGAAAAAATATAAAGGACGCGGGCCACGTGACATGGCGTTGTGTTGTGTGCCAAGCCCGGATAAAGAAGAAGAGGAGGGGTGTGCCCCGCCGAGTTGCTGCAACCAACAACCCACGCTTGCTGCGTGGTGGCATTCTGGCTCAGGGGAGGGGGGGGGGGATGGTCTGCGCTGGGCACGGCTTTCCTTTGCGCTGTTAACCACCCCCTCCCCCCGGGGGGGAAATGAAAAATTAAAAAAGAGGGGCAGGTCGGGGGGAGGGAGTGAGGGGGGGGGGGGGCGATACTCGCTGATTTGAAATTTAAAGGTTTTCGGCGTTTTTACGTTTCCCGGACGAGCCTCGCTACCAAGCGCAGGGGAACCTGGCAACATCCTCACATGTTCTCACACAGCGACGCCTTGGTAGCGAGACTCCCAATAGATAGCTAGGGCATGTCATCGAAGCAGTTGCAGATGCCAGACTGGAAATTCCCGTTCTGCACCACAACCTGCTGTATCTGCTGCATCTGCTGCACCTGCTACGAACTATCGGATGTCAACTGCACCAATATTGGGAAATACACACTTTTCCGAACCGCTTAGCGAACCCGCCCCACCCCACCCCCCCCTCCGTCCCTCCGCCGCCCCTCTCCACACCCAAAGGGGAAAAAAAGACAATTGTATCTACGCACCAAGAAGAGGTGAATAATGAATAGTGGCATCTGGCAAAGAAAGGGTGCTTTTTTTTCGCGAGATATGATCATCTGTTTGTGCAGGGCGCTGCACGGCATATCATTTCCGCTGCATGTCCCCAGGGGAAGGAGGCCTCTCGGGGGAGAATTAGATTGTGTGCGTGCCACGCATGGCATGGCAGAAATGAATGACAAATAAACATACAGCCAGAATGCAGGAAGCCCAGAAGCGCGTTTCTGTTCGAAAGGCGGAGGTATATCGCTTCAGAAGAAAAGGGTTGCCTTGTTGGTTTCTATTGTGGCCCTCGGCCTGGTATCAACCCCCTGTGCGTGCGTATACAGCAGGGCGAATTGGACTCGTGGTTTGTTGATACAGAGTGGGGACCACACCAATTGTGGCTCAAGAAAACAGTTCAATAGGATTGAAGTCGCCATGCAGTGTTTCGCAAAAAAAATAAGGCAGACTTGTGTATGGCGGTGTGTGTCTAAAAATTGAGATGTGCCCTGCCCGGCATGTGCCGAGCGTCCGTCTTTTTTACCAGTGTTCGGTACTGGTTTTCTTAGGGGGTCTTCGTTGGTCGACAAACTTCGACAAACTTCGACAGTTTTCAGCCAATTCAAACGGGAATGCACCAAAATGCACTGACGACCACCCCGTAGCGAAGACCCCCTTAACACTCGGAAGTGTTTGCTTGGACACGCCAGAGACGTGGGTATTTCCTCTCGACACTCGGAAGTGTTCGTTTGAAACGCCAGCGGCGTGGGTATTGACTATCGACACTCGGAAGTGTTCGCTTGAAACGCCAGAGACGTGGGTATATCCTCTTGACACTCGGAAGTGTTCGTTTGAAACGCCAGCGGCGTGGGTATTGACTATCGACACTCGTAAGTGTTGTTAGTACCCCAATGATATGGGGGAGATTGGGGGAGATCCGCCAAGTACCCCAATGATATGGGGGAAATTGGGGGAGATCCGCCAAGTGCCCCAGTGTGATGCAGGAAAATCGGTTTTTTTGGCCGTATCTGCCGTAAACCCCGTAGTTTAGACACCCTCTCCGGGACCCCCCCCGGACCCCCCCCCCCCCCGTGCCATTTTACGGCGACGGGTTTTACGGCGAATACGGCCTGAAAATCGGGTTTTTTGACAAAGTGGGGTAATCAGGCTGGGGAAAAAAACAACAAATCACAACAAATCACACCCGATCGTCAGCTGATTGAGGGTGTGATATGAGGGTTCTATCCAACAAGGATATCAAGGCGGCACTTTCAAAGTCCTGCCAAGGACAGCGCCACGTGGAACAACAAATCACAACGAATCACACCCGATCACAACAGATCACAACAAATCACAAGGCAAATGTTGTGATTTGTTGTGATTTTTTGCGATTTGTTGCGGCCAGTTGTGATTTGTTGTGACTAGGTGTGACGTGGTGTGATTTGTTGTGACCAGTTGTGACGACTTGTGACCCTTTTGTGATGAGTTGTGATGAGGTGTGATCTGTTGTGATCTGTTGTGATCGCGATCCAAAATTTTAAATTTTTGAAATTTTGGATCGCGATCACAACAGATCACAACAGATCACACCTCATCACAACTCATCACAACTCATCACAAAAGGGTCACAAGTCGTCACAACTGGTCGCAACAAATCACAACTGGCCACAACAAATCGCAACAAATCGCAACAAATCACAACAAATCACAACATTTGGCGTTGTGATTTGTTGTGATCGGGTGTGATTCGTTGTGATTTGTTGTTTTTTCCCCCAGCCTGATTACCCCACAAAGGCAAAAAAAACGCCCGCCCGCCGTAAAAGCCGTATTTGGCCGTAGAGTCCGTACTTTTAGACACCCCCCTGGGGCTGTGCGTGTCGAGGTCGATGCGTGTCTGTGAAAAAAGGGGGCAAAACAGCACCGATGTGGCGGCCAGAAGAACCCGAGAAAGGTATCCCTCTCACAGGCTGGCTCAGAGCACAGCCGATATTCGTTCAAAATATTAAAGGGAGACATGGGGTGAGGGATTGCAAACCCAGTGGTCGGTGGGATGGAGGGGAGGAGGGAAACATGGCCATTTTCCCTTCCCCCCCCCCCACCCCTCCCCTGTTGTGTTGGAACCCCCCGGTCAACAATATGGGCAGCTTTCTGAACGGAAATTTCCGTTGAGGGGCACCGCCGATGCCCCGTGGTAGCTTTGAGGCTGCACCGGCACATTTTTTTTTGAAAACTGCGCGCAGCGCAAAATCTGAAGAAGGGCGAGAAGAGCAGAAGGGGATGCTGTCGATCGCGAGTCACACCCACAGAGGGCCCTCCCCTCCCCCGTCACTCCACCGCCAGCCAACTATGCAGAATGTAAATAAATAATGACATGGCGGCGGTGGGGTCTGTGGGGTGGGGTGGCGAAGGCGAAGTCTGTCAAGATAAAAATGGCAAGAAAAGTACAGGCGCGAAAACGCTACGTTTCTCCTTTCACCTGAGCAGCGGCTTCAGGAAGGGGAGGGATGAAGCATGCACAGGCAGCAGGTTGCGAAGGGGGTGGGAGGTGGGGGGGGGGGGGGGCGTCACTCCTCACTACGAAGAGAGCACGGGGACATGAAAGCCGTGAATTGCTGCCCAAACCATCGAAGGTGTGTACACTAAACTGGCAGCTTTCCCGAGGGAGACAGAACTTGCTGGGGTATGGTGGTGGGAAGAGAGACAGGGGAGGGAGAGGAAGGGAGGAGGCGGTGTGTTGTTCGTGGGTCTAACGGCTAGCCAAGTGTTTCATTTGCACACAGCCTGCCGCGAGATATACACCCACTGACACCTCACCCCGCCCCCCACCCCACTCCCCCGCCCAGTCGAAAACGGCAACAGCCAAGAGCAGCCAATGGGAGCGGTGCCGGTGAGAAGTGTTGGATTGGAAAAAAATCACACCTCAGGTTCGCGCAGGATCATTCCTGGAGAGCATGAAAGGCAAACTGAGATTTCACAAAAAAAAAGTTTTATTCGTATGCTGGCGTTGCAGAAGAAGGTCCAAATTGCGTAGTGCATGCGGTGGATTCTGTGCGTAGTTTACGCAGATTGTGCGAAGCGATGTCTACAACACCAATATTTTTTGTCGGATTATTTTTTGTGCGCACCCTCTGTGCGTGTATGAGTGTCCATACGTGCGCTGCCAACAGCCTTTTGTTTACCACGGCCTGAGACAGAGAGTAGCGGAAAAAAGAATGAATCAAATCATAAACACACAAGAGACGACGCACCGAACGCCAGCACGGGACATGGGTTTTATGCAGGGGTTATGGGGTCAGTGGAAGAAAGGCCGCGTGTTCTAAGAACCCTTACTTTATTGTTTGGATCAGTGTGGCCACACCAAAGGGGGGGGGGGGGGGAGGCAGACGGGGTGCATGCCTGGCCCTGTGGCAAGTCAAAAAAAAAGGCGCCAGCTCTAGCATGGCAGGGGCCGCTAATGTCCCTGAGGCCCCCGCAGGCCATATTATATATACTTACCTGCCCCTCCCAGTTTCGATACTTCCCTTTGTTCCGGAGGGGGGGGGGGGTGATGGTTGAGGGGAGATGGGAGGGAGGACCTCGTGGATAAAAAGGCAAAGCCCAGACAGCTGACCCCCCCCCCCTCCGGTAGTGCGGAGGACCCACTCCGCAGGCCTGTCGCTAACTTTTCGATTTTGGAGATTTGGTGGGTTGACGCTCCTGTTTTGGGGGGGGGATCAGGGGGGAAACCACTAGGGGTCAATTTTTCTCGCGCGCGCTTCGCGCGCGCTCGTGTTGTTGCCAAATTTTCCCATCGGTGGACCACTAGGTGGGCACGGTGTGAGGCGCTGGGTTCCTTCCGTGGTTCCTCTCCCGCTCGCGCCGTCGGGTGTCGGAGGAAACCAAAAAATGGCTTTCGGGACCATAATTTCGACGCTGCCCCCTGATATGCCACGGCCGTCAAAGCGCAAGGACTTGGTTACTAGACGGGCACGCGAGATGGGGGGGTCTGGGGGGCAGAGCCCCCCAGCCGCCGGAGGCCACGGTAGTGAACATCTGTTCATTGTGGGCGTACAGATTCTGTGTGAGTTGGCTGCGTCCCCCTGAGGCGACTGGAGTGGTTGGATTCCCTGACCCGGTGGGAATCGAATGACTTGAGTACGAGACATACGCCACAGGGGGGTCTGGGGGGCGGAGCCCCCCAGCCGCCGGAGGCCACGGTAGTGATCATCTGTTCCTGCAAAACCATACTCTCTTCGACGTCGACCCAGTGAAAGTGGGTTGACGCTTGGTCCGCGCTTGGTGAGCGTCGACCCAGTGGAACCGGGTCAACGCCAGGTTAGCGTCGACCTAGTGTAATAAATGGGTTGACGCTTGGTCCAGGCTTGAATGGCAACCCAGTTGGTCCACTGGGTCGACGCTCCAAGCCTCGACCAAGCGTCAACCCAGTCCACTGGGTCGACGCTGGGTCGACGCTTTTTTATGGGGGGGGAAACCCAAAATCACTGGGTCGACGGTCGACGCTTAGCGACATGCCTGCCCACTCCGCAGGGGAGGTGCGGGGGGGGGGGGGGGGGGTAGTGGTGGACGGGGGAATGGAAGGCACTACACCCCCCCCCCCTCCCCCCTCCCCCTCGACCACCCACCCACCCCCTTCCCGCAGGTGGCATCTATCAGTAGGGGGGGGGGGGTGGGGCGAAGATGGAGAAAAAGGAATACTCAGAGCCGACACGCAGCTCTCTCCCCTTCCCCTCCTCATGAAGGGCGGTGTGTCCAGTATCTAGGGCTGCTAGGGTGTTGCTGTCTAAACATAGCGGGCTAGGTTCTCACTCTGTGTGTGGCCCCAAGGGGGGGGGGGGAGAGGAGGACACTACAGAGATGCCAGTTTCCGCTCAACCCAAACTACTACAACGTGATGCGTCAGAATGCTGCGTGTTATGTGGGCAGAAAAAAACATAGGAATGTGAGGGTATATTCTTTGCTGAGCATGCGCACACACAATTGGGTAGTTCCCTCTGATTAGGATGGGGTGGGGGTGGGGCGTAGGGAAGTAGAAGAAAAGAGAGTCGCGCAGAGGCGACATCCCTCGTTATGCAAGCTGTAGGATAGGGGGGGGGGGGTTTTTTGATCGTCGAGAGTGAATGGAAAAGCAAGTCGCCGGCGGGGGTAGTGTAGTGAAGCAGACAGTAAGGCACAGAGAGCTGAACTCGGGTGGGGTGGCGTGTGCCTCCTTCCCCCTTTTGCTTTAGAATCACGGCACGCACCTTGTTGGCTGGCAGAGAAAGAAACAAAAACAAGCGAAATGCGCCGTAAAGAACAGAACAGGCCGCTCGCCCCCCGGTTCTCGTTTCGACAGCACAGCGCCCCCACCCCCTCCCCCAGATGCAAGGGTGGCCCCGTCTTCGGAACACAGATGCCGTTTGACAGGCAGGTTACAATGAACCATTCCCTGAATATGCCATGATCTTGCCATGAACATGGCACACCCTCCCGACCCTCCCTCACGAAAAGGGCCAATAAGATACACACACGCCACGCATTTTAAAGGAGGGGGGTCTGGTGTTCGCACATGGTATCCAGGGTGCCAGGCACCGCATTCCTCTATTACAGCAGGGCAGCCAGACAGGCACGGGCCTTGGAAGGCTGTCACTCCAGGCCACATCACCCCCATCACATGCACACTGGTGCAGAAAAGGTAGTGGCATCGCGTCATAACGACAATTATTGCAAAAAAGAAAACTGGGCCACAAGAGGAAAAGGCAACGTCCTCGCCGTTTAATATTTGTCAAGGGTGTTGTGTATCGTTGCGCTCCGTGTGCAGAATCAAAAGAGGAAGCCTCGCCTTCCCCAGGCTTCTTCGCAAAGAAAAGAAAAGAATTGGAGAGAAAAGGCGTGTGATCTACCAGGGGAGTATGTGACCTGTTGCTTCAATTTTCGACAACATCACAACGTGTGGCAGCACGACCAATTCTAACACCATGTGGACCACTTTTTTTTTTAACTTCGTTCCCGTCCCCCCACGTTGTGCGCTACGTCGTTGTAGCGTTGGCTCACTCGTGTGTCCACTTTTAATGGCGATGTGGTGTCATATAGCTTGGCAGTGGTTCGTCAAAATGCATCACTGTTAAAAAGAGAAATGACTGAAATCATCTTGATGGCAAAAAAAAAGTACATGACCGCCATGAGGAGAGCGTCAATACTGGCTGAAGGGGATAGGTCTTCGCTGCCCGGTCAGGCAAAGATGAGGGGATGCAGGCACCCTGCTTCCCCTCGCTCTGCCCGACCACCCGTGACTCGTAGCGAAGGCCCTCCATGTGGGCAATCATGACCCCGGGGCTCTTCGGTTTGTTCGGGAAAATATCCCCAGGAGGCGTGCACATCTTCTGCTCTGCGAAGTGCAGCTCCAGCCCTAGCCCCGGTCAGAAATGAATGCAGCGCATATGTCTCAGAAGTTTGAAGGATTTTATTTTGAAAAGGGGTTGCTGCAACCAAAAGGCGTCTCTGGGAGCCTCGCACACCCCCCCCCCCCCCAAAAAGGAATAGCAAAAGAACAGCCACACACAGCACAGTATCCCTGAACACTTTTGACACCTGACTTCTTGCAGGGGGGGGGGGGGGGGGGCGGGGGCAGAGGGAAGGCTGGCGGGAGGTCGCCAGCACATCCCTTCCTCCTCCTCCTCCCCCCTGCCGAAAACTCGTGCAGGTTTCTCAGCCAGGGGGTGGCGCAGATAAACCCACTCTGCTTTGGCTCAGCCCACCGCAGTAGCACCTCTAGTATGAGGCACGATTGTGCGAGGGTTTTTTTTTATCTGCGCTTTGCAGTACGCAGAAGAGTATGATGTGTCAAATGGCACAGATTATTGAGGGGGGGGTGGGGGGCACCGGCCTGCTGATACCAGTCTATGATAGGCGTTCCTAAGATCAGCAAGGCCAGGTGTGCCAGGACAGTGAAAAGGGGAAACTCTAAAGCAAATTCGCAAGGGGTGGCTTTGGGATAACCCCCCACGTCTCTCTGCCACAGAGGACATGCATGCCAGGCCCCCCCCCCCCAGTGGCTGGCTTAACGCCGGGGTACTGTAAGCAGGGGGCTGGCCGGGGGGGGGGGGGCACGGTGGGATCTTGTTGTATATAATACATGTATATGCCTGAAATATACATGTAAAATACATGTATATCAAGCAAAAATACATGTATAATAGTTGCATGTCAACTATTATACATGTATTTTTACTTGATATACATGTATTTTACATGTATATTTCATGCATTTACATGTATTTTACATGTATAATACTTGTCATGCAAGTATTATACATGTAAAATACTTGCATGACAAGTAAAATACTTGCATGCAAGTAAAATACATGTATTTTACTTGCATGCAAGTATTTTACTTGTCATGCAAGTATTATACATGTATTTTACTTGTCATGCAAGTATTTTACATGTATAATACTTGCATGACAAGTATTATACATGTAAAATACATGTAAATGCATGAAATATACATGTAAAATACATGTACCGTATACGTAAATATTTTGGAACGTAAATATTATGGAACGTAAATATTATGGAACGTAAATATTTTGGAACGCTGGTGGGTTGGCGTTCCAGATTTTTTTCGTTCCATATATTTACAGGGCTTTCTGCGACTCGGGGACTTGGACCAGGTGATCGGACGGCATACAGAGTCCCTGACGGGACCTACTCGTGCACTTTTCGCGCGATTCCTGACGCAAGCCGTCCTCACCACCGAGTCCCCAACTGGCCCTGTAAATATTATGGAACGTAAATATTATGGAACGGACCGGCCAAAAATGGGCCCGTTTGGGGTAATCAGGCTGGGGAAAAAAACAACAAATCACAACAAATCACACCCGATCACAACAGATCACAACAAATCACAAGGCAAATGTTGTGATTTGTTGTGATTTTTTGCGACTAGGTGTGACGTGGTGTGATTTGTTGTGACCAGTTGTGACGACTTGTGACCCTTTTGTGATGAGTTGTGATGAGGTGTGATCTGTTGTGATCTGTTGTGATCGCGATCCAAAATTTTAAATTTTTGAAATTTTGGATCGCGATCACAACAGATCACAACAGATCACACCTCATCACAACTCATCACAACTCATCACAAAAGGGTCACAAGTCGTCACAACTGGTCGCAACAAATCACAACTGGCCACAACAAATCGCAACAAATCGCAACAAATCACAACAAATCACAACATTTGGCGTTGTGATTTGTTGTGATCGGGTGTGATTCGTTGTGATTTGTTGTTTTTTCCCCCAGCCTGATTACCCCACCGTTCCATAATATTTACGTTCCATAATATTTACGTATACGGTATATCAAGTAAAAATGCATGTATAATAGTTGACATGCAAGTATTATACATGTATTTTTACTTGATATACATGTATTTTACATGTATATTTCAGGCATATACATGTATTATACCGTAAACGGAAAAAGGGTGGACCGTAAAAATGTTCCAAGTTCCCAAAAAAAGGCCAAACGTTCCATCTTTTTTACGGTCCACTATTTATTGGGACTGCATATGGAAAAGACAATGCGATTTTCGCCCGCGGGCTGGTGGGTTGCGGGGCGCGGACTGCGGCCTCCACGCCGCAGACTCCCGCACGTAGGCCTCCCGACCTCCCAGCTTTGGACCCTCCCTCCACCACCGCAACCAACACCAGCAAGAGAAGCAAGTCCTCCCTGCGTGTGGAAAGGGCACGATCACCACCACTCACCTCGAGACTCACCCACCACCACACCTCGAGAAGTGTAGTACCATGCAAGGAGCGTTCCGGTAGAAGTAAAAGTAGAACCTGATGCACGAGCCCACAAAAGCAGCCACAGTACGGCAGGGCGCGCAGACAGAAGCTGAGACCACCGGGCTCCCTCCAGATGTAAATTCGTGAATCAGTGCCCGAAAAATTCAGGGAAATCGTACTCCTTTAGTGTAGTACACCCTGCAGTAACTGTGGGAGAACAGTTCCCGGACGATGGTGAGCGCACACTCTGTGCTGAGGCTCTGTGGTGTTAATCCTGCAGCTTCAGTCGTACGATTTCCTTGGTTCCTTCGCGACTTCGTCACGAAGGAACTCGTAAAAAAAACCGCCAAGTCCACTATCCCAACCGTAAAATAGGTGGACCGTAAAAATGTTCCAAGTTCCGGAAAAATCCCATTTGTTCCATCTTTTTTACGGTCCACCTATAGTACGGTTCACCTTTATTACGGTCCACAATATTTCCGTTTACGGTACATGTATAATAGTTGACATGCAAGTATTATACATGTATAATACATGTACCTACCACCCCCCGTGTATATGTCACCCCCCCCCAGGTGCAAAAATCGGGAGGGGGGTGACATGAACACACCTTTTAGGGGGTGACATATACACGGGGGGTGGTAGGTTAGTGTATGTCACCCCCCGCCAGGGCCGCTTGGGGGTGACATAAACACACCCCTTTTGGGGGGTGACATATACACGGGGGGTGGTAGGTATATACCGTATACGTAAATATTATGGAACGGGCCCATTTTTGGCCGGTCCGTTCCATAATATTTACGTTCCAAAATATTTACAGGGCCAGTTCGGGACTCGGTGGTGAGGACGGCTTGCGTCAGGAATCGCGCGAAAAGTGCACGAGTAGGTCCCGTCAGGGACTCTGTACGCCGTCCGATCACCTGGTCCAAGTCCCCGAGTCGCAGAAAGCCCTGTAAATATTATGGAACGAAAAAAATCTGGAACGCCAACCCACCAGCGTTCCAAAATATTTACGTTCCATAATATTTACGTTCCAAAATATTTACGTATACGGTACTTGTAGTTATACATGTAAAATTTACAAGATCCCACCGTGGGGGGGGGGGGGGGGGGGGGGGCTCCCCGCGGGCTGAGGTCAGGCTGGCGACCCAGGTTTTCAGGGTGACAGCAGGATTTCCTCGAAATTTTGGGTGACCCCCACCCTGGTCGGGGGGGGGGGGGGGGTCCCTCGCAAAGTGGGGGACAGGGGGGGGGGTACACTGGCTACCTCCCGCACCTGTAGGAAAGGACCCCCCCCTTGTACCTGTACAGGGGGGGGGGGGTACTTTTACCCAATTGGCATTTTCCAGTAAGTGGTGTCAATAGGCACCCCATGGCCAAAATGACCCCACCACAATCCGCACGGATCCCAAATATCCCAAAGAACGGGTTTTTGGAAAATCCGAGGGGGGGGTCCCGCTGGGTGGGTAGGTGGGGTGTGGGCTGGTGAAGGTGGCTGCCTCCCAGCCACCTTCACCCATGACCAGTCCCTGAACCAGACCCACGTTTCATGGGCGAAACTTGGCTCGTACACCACCAAAGTGACCCCACTGTGATCCGCACAAATTCCAAACGTTCAAAAGAACGGGGTTTTGGAACACCCGAGGAGGGGGTCCCACTGGGTGGGTGGGGTGGGGTGTGGGCTGACTGCCTCCCAGCCACGCTGACCAGCCCCTGAACTAGACCCGTGTTTCATGGGTGATGCTTGGCTCGCACACCACCAAAGTGACCCCACTGTGATCCGCACAAATTCCAAACGTTCAAAAGAAAGGGGTTTAGGAACACCCGTGGAGGGGGTCCCGCTGGGTGGGTGGGTGTGGCTGCCTCCCAGTCACATTCCCTTTGGACCAGCCCCTGAACCAGAGGCACATTTCATGGACGGTGTTTGGCTCCTAGACCCACAAAGTGACCCCACTACGATCCGCAAAAGTTCCAAACGTTCAGAAGAACGGGGTTTTGGAATACCCGAGGAGGGGGTCCCGCTGGGTGGGTGGGCTGGTGTGGCTGCCTCCCAGTCACATCCTCCTGGGGCCAGCCTCCTATGACCAGACCCTGAATCAGACCCACATTTCATGGGTGAAGCTTGACACCTCGACCCACAGTGTGACCCCACTACGATCCGCACAGATTCCAAATAGTCAAAAGAAAGGGGTTTCGGAACACCCGAGGAGGGGGTCCCGCTGATTTTGGGTCACTTTCGGGTGATGTCAGGTACCTGGAGTGACCGCAGGTAGCCCATTTTCAGGGTGGGAGCCCTACTCGTACGTCACCCAGATTCAGCCCAAACCGTGCACCTCGGGTGCACGGTCGCCGGCAGCGCGCGGGCACCCGGAAACAGGCCGCATTTGCGCGCGCTGCCTGCACCCTGCACGCCAGCCCCCCCCCCCCCCCCCCCCGGGGCTGTAAGCGACCCCCCAGAAAATTACCCCAGCCACTGCCCCCCCCCCCCCCCCCACGCATCGCCCAATGAAAGCGATGCCAGCAAAATCGGCCCAGGGGAGGGGCGCCGGCACGCAAGACAAAGAACCTCGCATTCAGCATATCATGTGAATAAAAAAGACGTCAGAGAAAATGGATGAGATTAGCGGAAAAACAGAAGAAAAAGACCTATGTCATGCAAGGGTGTGGGACGGTTTGCATCTGGAGTGATTTACGGGCAAAATAATCGCGCGCGGGGGGAAGACATCAACACTCCGCTACTCAGGGTGTGCACGGGGTTGTCAGTCTGCTCGGGGGAGGGTGGGTGGGTGTGTGTGCACGATGTATGCAGTGGACGATGGATGATGGCGAAGATACTGCCACCATGCCCGATGAACACAGGCATCATCATGTTAGTCTTTTTGTTTAGTGTAGGTTGCACCGAGCGGACTCTGATGCTGACACTGACACACACGCGCACACCCACACACCTACCGCGCAGAGGACCAGGCATGAAAAGAAGACAGGGGGGGTGCAGGTATGTTCAGGAATAAAATGAAAATCTGGCAGATGGAAATGGGGGATGTTCCAGGTGATTGCATCCAAATAAATCACACACACGGCACGAAGCTTGGTGTGGGCTGGGTTGGGCGCGCGCGCGTGTGTGTGTAGGAGGGGTAGTGAGGAGGCAGAGAAAAACCCCATGCGCACCTCATCGCAATCACCAGAATCGCCTCAAAAGCCATCCACGTTGGCACTCGCCACGGGACAAGAATAATACGGGGGGGATGGGATGGGGGGTATTTACTGCCTCGCTCTCACCGACGCTGTATCTTTCCCGTGCGTTGTGACGGGACCCGGAAAGATTCATTAAGCCAACTGGTGAGTGCAGGGGGGGTGTCTTAGTGGCCCAGCAACAATATACAAAAGCGTAAAGCTAGGCAGGCAAGCTGGGGGTTGTCGCAAGAAGAACAGACGGTATAACGTTGGAACATTCACGGGGGCCCTCGCTACCAAGTGTGACTGAGTGAGAAAAAGTGAGAAGTCAGCCATGTTTGGCTGACAACTGACGACTCGTGACTCACAGTGACTCGTAGCGAGGGCCCCCCACATGTCAAAAGTGTCACTGCGCTTTGTTCGGCACTTTTTGCTTTGGTTTCTTTTTTGCGTTGACGCTTCCACACTCACACTCCTGCTGATGATGGTGTCGTGAGTGAGGAGCACAAGGGCACGAACAAGCACGCGACACTTTCCGCCCACATCGAAGTGTGCTGAAAAAAAAAAAGAGCGCAAACTGAGGATTCGAGGATCAATATTTTTTCAGAGGGGACTCTGCAAATTACAGGACCCGATCAGCCGTTATCAGACATGTGTATCATGTGTCATAAAAAAAAAGGGCCGGCGTCAGTTATGCCGTTCTTGTTTGAAACGGGTCCGGACACCCTCAGCCTCATCGTGCAGAAAAGAATTTATGCAGGGGGGGGGGGGGGGGGGGGTAGGGGGGGGGGGTCACTGGGGGGGACAAACCCCAAAATTCCACTTTCCCTCGGAGGTCATTTTTGGGCCAAAAAAATATGAAAAACCGGTCCAGAATGTGTCGGAACCCGGAAATACCCCCACTACAACATGATCTGTGGCCTTGTTACCCTCTCAGACCCCATCCTAATTTTCCATACCACAACTTGTACCTTGCCTACCCCCCGTGGGCAAGGTCTCGTCGCGATCAACATGCAATGAGCCAAGGAAAGCTCTGTTCCACCCTTCAAAGCTGCCGAGAGGTTCCTGTGGAGTCTATCGGAACAGCGGTGCAAGCCCTGCTGTGAGATGGCGGTGCTGCAGGTCGCAGATATCGCACAAGAAGGTACCTACCGGTTGTTGTACCGGAAGCACACAGTGGTGAAGGTGCAGCACAGGTGGCACGGTTGCCCCTGTACGAACACATACTCCACTGCAGCGCTCGCACCCTAGTGCTGACGTGAGCCGAGGTCGGTGTGGATCGAATTCAAACAGGTGTGGTGCACGACTGGCTGGAGGGTCTCCGCTCGTCAATGACAGTACAGCTGATGAGCCGCTTTCAGTGTACAGCCTCAACGGTGACTGCACTCGCACAGATCAACGCAAGCGGAATAGTGAATACTGAGGTGGGGAAATCCTCCTGTACCCTCGGCAGAGGATGTGCGCGCATTTGCGAAGCTACCGCGTCCCCAGACAACTGCCCAGGAAGCGTTCCGGGAGATACTTGACCCACAAACAGGGCGAGATCCGCAGCTTCCTGGGAAGGAAACGGGGTGCTGAATTGATGGATCGCGCCGAGGAGAGCGGGCTCCACCAGGATGAATTCACCATACTTGAGCTCCAGGAGAACCTCCTGGACGATATGTATGTGGAACTTGATACAATGCCTCTTCCCAGTGGTTGTGGTCAAAAAATGACGAGGCCACGCTACTACCCCGAGGTACAAGTTCTGGTAGGAAAATTAAAATGGGCGAAAAATGCCTTCCCGGGTGTCAAAAATCACCGAAATGGGCCTAAAACGTGTGTTCCACCACATATCGGCCAACAGATACCCAAAAATAGGCTCTCCGGGGGGCGGAATGGGGGTGTCGGAAAAATTGCTGTTTGTCTACCACTTTTCCTTAGCAGTGACCCCCCCCTAGGCATAGGGTGCGGGCGATTCGCCTATCGCCCTATATTCGCCCAACCGGGTTCGAGCCCCGATTATCGCGTATCGAATCGCCTTATCGCCCATTATCGCCCAATTATCGCCAAATTATCGCCCAGTATCGCCCGTTTTCTTTCACACTTTCTGAAGGGGTCTTCAGCTCGTGGTGAGTGGGTTACCGCTCTACTGACCCTGGGTCCCACAGGGCCCTGTGACCTCGTCAACAACTGGGCCAAGACCTCGGATTCTGTATCAGAAATCAGCTTCTGACCACTGACGTCATGCGGGTGGGTCATTTCTCGGTCAAAACCCACGTGAGGAAGGGCATTGACCCAGATCCTGACCTCGCTCAGGACCTGTTCACTCGCCGTTACTAGGAGCACTCGTGAGCATGAAGCGGGTACACCTTAGTGTTGAAGGAGATGCGTGGTTCTAGTGTAGTCGGTCTGAATGGGAGGAGATGCACTCCGTACGTTTGAGATGACTCATTGCAGAGCCCACAGGAAGCTTCACGGCTGATGTGAGACCTGGGGCGGTTCTGACCCTGGTCACAGAGTCATGACCCACTGAGAACACTGGAGCAGAGGGCTTGATATAGGTCAGGACCGGGTCTTCACTGAGGCAATGACCCACTCACCACCTCAGCAGTGATCTGACGTCCCTGGCCGGGCCATTTTGCCCCCAAAAATACGACGGAAAATTTATCGCCCACTTATCGCCTTGACAGAATGGGCGATAATGAGGGCGATAATTTTTGCGATTTGGGCGATAACCGAATCGCCCGCACCCTATGCCTAGGGGGGGGGGTCGTGGGTGCTATAGTTAGAGAAAACGACCCCTCCCCCCACCCTCCGGCAACTTGCGCGACCGGTGGTGTTTGTCTCGACGGAGGGTGGGGGGGGAGGGGGGAGCGATGCTGCGATATGACAAGGCGCCCTGCAGAAATATATAAAAAAAAACAGGCGCGCACAGAACAACCAAAACCATGGGGTGAAGGGAAGCGAAGAGCAATATCTGGCACAACTGAGAACGAGATGGTGTGAGGGGGAGGGGGGGTTGGGGGTACTATTAAATGCAGGTGTGGGGGATGCTTACAGGGGGGGGTCAAATAAACGTACTAAGCATGGTTTGACAGATTTCTGCCAGAATTTCACAGATTCTGGCAGATTCTGGGGATTCCAGATTTTTCAGAATTTTCAAAATCTGAGAAAATCTGTCCAGATTCTGGACAGATTTTTCCAGATTTTTCAGAATTCTGGAAATTCTGAGAAATCTGGAAAAATCTGAGAATTCTGGAAAAAATCTGGCCAGATTCTGGACAGATTTTTCCAGATTTCTCAGAATTCTGGAAAATCTGAGAAATCTGGAAAATTCTGAGAAATTCTGTCAGAATTCTGGAAAATCTGTGGGGGGGACCTTTTCAAAATTTTTTTTTGGGGTGGGCCTATTTTGGACATTTGGGGGCCCTCGCTACGAGTCACTGTGAGTCACGAGTCGTCAGTTTTCAGCCAAACGTGGCTGACTTCTCACTTTTTCTCACTCAGTCACACTTGGTAGCGAGGGCCCCCTTTGGACCCATTTTCAAAGGAATTTTTGAATTTTGAGCCCATTTTGAGCCCTAAAATGGCTCATCGAAATATTTCTGCAAAAATCCGGGCCAGAATGCCAAAATCTGAAAAATCTGAGAAAATCTGGAAAATTCTGAGAATTCTGTCGGAATTCTGGAAAATCTGAGAAATCTGGAAAATTCTGAGAAATTCTGTGGGGGGACCTTTTCGAAAATTTTTTTTGGGGTGGGCCTATTTTGGACATTTGGGTCCGTTTTCAAAGGAATTTATGAATTTTGAGCCCATTCGTTGCCCTAAAATGGGACCGCGAATATCTAGCTCCTGCTGAGGACCTGGGTACATGGCCAAATCAGCCAGAAATCTCAGGTTTTCGTATTGCAATTTGGGTTCGCGTGCTGGTATCGCAGCCTGACCCCGAGGGTCCATACCGTGAGTAACCGGGCCCGCTATCCTACACTCGTTTTTTCCTAGGTTTTCGTCAGCTGATTGAGGGTGTGATATGAGGGTTCTATCCAACAAGGATATCAAGGCGGCACTTCAAAGTCCTGCCAAGGATAGCGCCACGTGGGTGTGTGCTTCTGATGTATGTTATGTCATCATGTGAAACCCTCCCCAGCGTGTGCCAACAATCCCTGACACGCTCACGAAAAGCATGACACGGAGAAAGCAGGTGCCGAAACAACCTGCCGAGCACACGGGTGGTGCCACGTTGATCCACGCAGCGATCTCCCGTGACAGGAAGCCTTGTCGCCACGGCAGAGTCGCCGCAGACTGTGGGAGAGGTGTCGCCAGTCCTTGAGGTTGCAGTGTAAACCCGTGCCTTGTTCACCCTGTTGTTCACCCCTGTGAGGTTGATCCCATATCGTTGCCTGCTTTGGGGCCTGAAGGACATAGGGGTCCAACCGGCACTTGAGCATCGCAAGGCCTGAGCGGCTGTGTGGCAGGTTTTCATTGAAGGGCCAAACCCCCCCTTTTCTGGGTGAAAAGTGTTGTGCGTCGTTCAGTATCTTGCGCGAATTGCTTTCGACACCACCATCAAACCACCGCAAAAGAACAACCCATCTTCTGGAGTGTGATCTCTGGTGGCGGGGTGGGATGGGTGAGTGGGGTGTGACGGTGCAACGACAGTCGAACTTCTTCGAACACAGAACACCCCACCAACCTGCCGGGCGTGTGAAGTGTTCGCAAGGATCCGCACGGTGAAAAGTTTCCTGAGTTGGCTACGCCGAACTTACAAAATGGCAAGGTGTGAGTGTCGGTTGTTACGACCCACTGGCTGGACGAGTTCTCTTTTTGGGACAAGACCACACACAACAAGAAGGTTGTCACAGGGGGTCTTCGCTGGTCGTTATTCTTCGTCAATCTTCGTCAGTTTTCACTATTTCAACAGCAAATACACCAAGATGCACTGACGACCATCCGGTAGCGAAGACCCCCACAGTGAAAAAGATAGTTGGCAGCGCTTTGGGTGACAAACACAATCTACCTTGCCTTGTTGTTATGACTGTGCGCACATTCACACCAACCTTCATCAGCCAAACCACGTGAGGTTTGTTCATCCGGGTTTGGCGCACACACAACGACTTGTCTTTGAAACGTCCAATGCAACACTCACAGCATCGAGGCCAAGTGTTTCTCGTAGTATTTTTCGGTTTTGCTCTGAGTGAGCGGATATAACTGGTGAAAATGGGTACAGTGGCTGAATCTGGAGGTTGGGTGCGGGTTGTGTGTTCCGCATCATCCCTACAAATCAAACCAAGCCGATTGACACCGAACATTTTGTCTGACCTGCACCCATTGTTTCCTGCCTGCCTGCCTGTGTTGTGCTGCACCTGTGCCTCCCTGTTCTGTATTTTGTACCCTCAGCGGGTTCACGATACAGGGCAGTCCACTCCCCCAAAAATCACGGTCTTGACGCCCATTCCATCCACTTTCAGTGGATGTGTTTGGTATTTCCGAATGGAATTTTCCAGCGTCAAGATTACAAGAACAGGGTCAGTCACTTCTACCGTAGCTGCGATGCCGGTAGTTGTGCAGAAATGATCTTTTCGACGGACGCGACGCCTCCCCAGCTTGCCTGTGTCTGTGTTGCCATAGCCATGTGACAGATATTCACATAACGAATGTACTGTCACACCGCAAGGGGCTTTGGACAACGTTAAACAACAGTACACTTGCAGGTTTGGGTCAAAAATTCCAATTTCCGCTGGTCACGGGCCCCTTTCAAAACATTGACCACCTTTCGAGAATTTAGTTCTGCACCATGGATTCGAGGGACTGCGATGATTCGGAACCGAGGATGAAGACTACTGGGAAGGAACTGTGTGCTCTCTTGAAGCACTGGAATCGGCGAACTTGGACGGAACCTAAGCGCGACAGGTGAAGGGGCATCCCGAACAAAGGCATACAAAGTGGCTCTGGAGACATTGTTGCATCTGCGACACCCTGTCTTACATCCCGCCTGGGCTCTGATCTTCACCTATAGCAATGACTAAATCCCTATCATGGGTACATGAAGCTTTTGTAGGTACATTTAAACTTGCGAACCTCTCAACGACCTGTTAATCGCCTTGTACCGAAATCTGACCCTGGGCTTCGGCCCTCACGGCATTCAGCGGGTGACCCGATGCCGGTGTGGATGGAGAAGTGCACAGTTCTGAAACAGTGTGTCGACGAATCCGAGGAATCCAATCAGAGTAGTCCCGAGATGAAGTGGTGCAAGAACTCAAAAACTGTTTGCCTTTGGTCAAGGCCCCCTTTCCAAAAATTTGACCCGCGCAGTGGTGGCCAGTCCTGAGAACCAACAGTAGCATAAGCCTACCATACCGTCCACTGCATACATCGTGCACACACACCCACCCACCCTCCCCCGAGCAGACTGACAACCCCGTGCACACCCTGAGTAGCGGAGTGTTGATGTCTTCCCCCCGCGCGCGATTATTTTGCCCGTAAATCACTCCAGATGCAAACCGTCCCACACCCTTGCATGACATAGGTCTTTTTCTTCTGTTTTTCCGCTAATCTCATCCATTTTCTCTGACGTCTTTTTTATTCACATGATATGCTGAATGCGAGGTTCTTTGTCTTGCGTGCCGGCGCCCCTCCCCTGGGCCGATTTTGCTGGCATCGCTTTCATTGGGCGATGCGTGGGGGGGGGGGGGGGGGCAGTGGCTGGGGTAATTTTCTGGGGGGTCGCTTACAGCCCCGGGGGGGGGGGGGGGGGGGGCTGGCGTGCAGGGTGCAGGCAGCGCGCGCAAATGCGGCCTGTTTCCGGGTGCCCGCGCGCTGCCGGCGACCGTGCACCCGAGGTGCACGGTTTGGGCTGAATCTGGGTGACGTACGAGTAGGGCTCCCACCCTGAAAATGGGCTACCTGCGGTCACTCCAGGTACCTGACATCACCCGAAAGTGACCCAAAATCAGCGGGACCCCCTCCTCGGGTGTTTCGAAACACCTTTCTTTTGACTATTTGGAATCTGTGCGGATCGTAGTGGGGTCACACTGTGGGTCGAGGTGTCAAGCTTCACCCATGAAATGTGGGTCTGATTCAGGGTCTGGTCATAGGAGGCTGGCCCCAGGAGGATGTGACTGGGAGGCAGCCACACCAGCCCACCCACCCAGCGGGACCCCCTCCTCGGGTATTCCAAAACCACGTTCTTCTGAATGTTTGGAACTTTTGCGAATCGTAGTGGGGTCACTTTGTGGGTCTAGGAGCCAAACACCATCCATGAAATGTGCCTCTGGTTCAGGGGCTGGTCCTAAGGGAATGTGACTGGGAGGCAGCCACACCCACCCACCCAGCGGGACCCCACGGGTGTTCCAAAACCCCTTTCTTTTGAACGTTTGGAATTTGTGCGGATCACAGTGGGGTCACTTTGGTGGTGTGCGAGCCAAGCATCACCCATGAAACACGGGTCTAGTTCAGGGGCTGGTCAGCGTGGCTGGGAGGCAGTCAGCCCACACCCCACCCCACCCACCCAGTGGGACCCCCTCCTCGGGTGTTCCAAAACCCCTTTCTTTTGAACGTTTGGAATTTTTGCGGATCACAGTGGGGTCACTTTGGTGGTGTACGAGCCAAGTTTCGCCCGTGAAACGTGGGTCTGGTTCAGGGACTGGTCATGGGTGAAGGTGGCTGGGAGGCAGCCACCTTCACCAGCCCACACCCCACCCCACCTACCCACCCAGCGGGACCCCCCCCCTCGGATTTTCCAAAAACCCGTTCTTTGGGATATTTGGGATCCGTGCGGATTGTGGTGGGGTCATTTTGGCCATGGGGTGCCTATTGACACCACTTACTGGGAAATGCCAATTAGGTAAAAGTACCCCCCCCTGTACAGGTCCAAGGGGGGGGGGGGTCCTTTCCGCAATGTGACAATGGCGACTGTCGCTCAGCGATTCAGCGACTGTCGCTTTTGGCCCAGCGATCGTCGCCAGAGCGTTTCTGGACCGAAATTTCGGATTTCATTTCCGGAAAATTTCCGGATCGTGGTGGGGTCATTTTGCTCTGGGAGATGAGTTTTTGGCCATTCAAATTTTTTGACATTTCCCTCCCGTTGTCTGTGGACCGCCCAAAAATGAAATCGAAAACTGGAAAACTGATGCTGATGCAGAAGGGTGTAGCATGGGACGACGGCATTACCTGTCGACAGGGGGCACATCACAGAAGCACCTAATGACTTAATGACTTGAGCATCTCACCGGGTGGAGGCGGGGGTGGGGCAGGGGAGGGTGTGTGATCAGTATCACGCCGACTGACTCGGCCGGCACAAAACGTAAAAATACATCCGAGCCGCCAGAGCCGTGGGGTGGGTGGTGATTTGCCGAAGCCGGAACGAGGGTCCTCTAAATGACGATCGAAACACCACCCACAGGGCTCAGGCGTGTGGACCTGCTGAGCCCGTTGGCGACAGCGGGGGGGAAGGCGTGCGATGCACGCAGAGGGCTGCGTGGCACAGCGTCCTCACCCACAGCAATGCTGTTGCTGCGGCGTGAGGGGTGTGAGAAGTAAGACCTGCGCTGCCGCCCCAGGCCAGGGTAAATTGCATCCGAATCCGAAAGCAGCGAAGCCGTCAGCTGCGACGGCCTCCTGCCGAGGTCGGCTGAGTTCTCGCCCAGAACCCTGCGGCTGTCGTTGAGGGAGCGGCTGACGATGCTGACGGAACCGCTGCTGCTGTCGTCCTTTGCGAGGAGCATCTCGTCGCTGTAGTCCATCTCGACAGACACCTCCTTCATGACGGCATCGCCCCGCTCCCAGTGTGCTGTCTGCAGCCTCCCACGGCGTGAGGTGAGAACCACGTAAGCATCACAGATCATGTCGACAGCGGCCTTGATCAGCACGATGATGAAGCACACCTGGAACAGCGTGGTAGAAGGGGCGAAGCGCCAGTTGTTGAGGTCCTCGCTGTACAGCCCGAAGGCCTGGAGGAAGACGGCTGCGCTGGTGAGTGAGTGCATCACGAAGTAGGTGACTGTGTCGCGTGTGCGTGCGTAGGGTCGGAGGACAGCCACGAACAGCGCCATCACAGCAAAGATCACACCGATGCCCAGCTTCAGGTGCCCGCACTGGATGAGCGTGTCCACCTCCGGCACATTCAGCGCTGCCACAGCAAACGACAGCAGGAAGCTGAAGGCGGCAAACCAGCACGCCTTCTCGTTGAAGGGCTTGATCATCGAGAAGAAGCGCTGGTTCCACATGTCATCGCGTGATGCAGCCACCCACTCACCAGGACCCAGCAGGAACACACGCGGAGAACCAGCACCTGGCTCCAGTGCGTACAGACCCTTCTGTGGCACAGACGCCTTCACCGTGTAGGCAGTGCACACAGGGACGACAATGCAGAAGGCAGTGCTGCAGATGCCTGCAAGCAGCTCTCCTGTTGTTTGATTGTAGGCGATAAGCTCAAGAGATGCGTACACAGTGCCTTGGTACAGGATGAGGAAGAAGAAGAGTGCAACAGAAGGGAAGCGCGTCAGCCCTTTCGCAGCCAGCAGACGCTGGACTGGAAGGCACTGCGGGAGGCACTTGAACACAATGAACACCACCATGTAAGACAGGAGGGTCACACCGATAGCAATCGACAGGTTCCCCACAATGGCACCCAGGTACGGGCTGTCGTTGACACTAATCCCTGTGGGGTGCAGGATGAAGGGCAGGTCCTCCTCCCCACCACACGACACGGTGCTCAGAAGCGACAGCGTGGTGGCAGCGCCTGCAGCACCGACAACAGCCCCAGCAACCGATCCAGCACCGCGCCCCAGCGAAGGCTCCTCTGATGACTCTGTCACACCAGAGGACTGCACACGCACGACACAGCTGGAGCTGAGGGACGACGCCAGGTTCGTCACCGTCAGACGCACCTCCTCGTTGTGCCCGCCTTCGAACAGCGGGTAACCCAGCTGCAGCGCAAACACGCCAGGCGCAACGTCACCCTCCAGCTGCCGCCAGAAACCCCGCCTCTTGGTGTGGTGCTCCACACCGTTGGTCACACCTGCTGTCAGGCCTGTGGCACGGAAGTCCACCTGCATCGGTGTGCCACTGTTGTCATGCCCGTGCAGCATCACCTGACGTGCACGGATATGCTCGTCCGTGACCGTGTCGGGACACTGAAGCACAAGCGCTGGTGGCGAAGCGGTGGGGGGTGCTGCGGTGGGCGGTGAAAACGTCGGCGGCGATCTGGTGGGACCAGGCGTTTCTGGCACCGTCGTCTGTGGCGCGGGTGTGGGTGGCGCAGCTGTCGCAGGTGCAGGGGTTGCCGGTGCCGGCGTCGGAGGCGACAGTGTCGGAGGGAGAGGTGTGGGCGGCGCAGGCGTCGGCGGAGACGGAGTTGGAGGTGCCGGTGTCGGTGGTGCCGGTGTTGGCGGTGACGGTGTCGGTGGCACAGGCGTCGGTGGCGCGGGTGTTGGAGGTGACGGAGTTGGTGGCACAGGTGTAGGAGGTGACGGCGTTGGTGGCGCAGGCGTAGGTGGTGCCGGTGTCGGAGGCGCAGGTGTTGGCGGTGCAGGGGATGGCGGCGCAGGTGTCGGCGGCGCGGGTGTTGGCGGTGCGGGTGTCGGCGGTGCCGGCGTTGGTGGCGCAGGTGTCGGCGGTGACGGTGTTGGAGGTGCCGGCGTCGGTGGTGCAGGAGTTGGTGGCGCCTGTGTTGGAGGCGCAGGTGTGGGAGGTGAAGGTGTCGGTGGTGCTGGTGTAGGCGGTGCAGGTGTTGGCGGTGCAGGTGTCGGCGGTGCCGGTGTGGGAGGCGCAGGTGTGGGCGGCGAAGGTGTCGGTGGCGCTGGTGTCGGCGGTGCAGGTGTCGGTGGCGCAGGTGTCGGCGGTGCGGGTGTTGGCGGTGCCGGTGTTGGCGGTGACGGTGTCGGTGGCGCGGGAGTTGGAGGCGCCGGTGTTGGTGGGGCCGGAGTCGGCGGTGCAGGCGTCGGCGGTGAGGGTGTCGGCGGTGACGGTGTTGGTGGCGCTGGAGTAGGTGGCGCGGGAGTTGGAGGTGCAGGTGTTGGCGGTGCGGGTGTTGGCGGAGCCGGTGTTGGTGGCGCCGGTGTCGGTGGCGCGGGAGTTGGTGGTGCAGGTGTTGGCGGTGCGGGAGTTGGCGGTGAGGGTGTGGGTGGCGCGGGTGTTGGCGGTGCCGGTGTTGGCGGTGACGGTGTCGGTGGTGCGGGTGTAGGTGGTGCAGGCGTCGGCGGTGCAGGGGTTGGCGGCGCGGGTGTCGGTGGTGACGGTGTTGGAGGTGCAGGAGTTGGAGGTGCAGGTGTTGGCGGCGAGGGTGTTGGCGGTGCAGGTGTTGGCGGCGCCGGTGTTGGAGGTGCAGGTGTCGGAGGTATAGGCGTTGGTGGTGCCGGTGTCGGTGGCGCTGGGGTTGCTTCGGGCCACCACTTGAACTGTACCTCTAACCACGCCTTGCCGCCTTGACACCTGTACGTGTGTACGACACCCAAAGCAAAGTCATGAAAATTCGCTACGCATGTTTTTTGCTCGCGCTCCTCATCTTGCGCAAAAAGGCCGCTCGAATAGTCGCACCTGTCACCGTGATCGTTCTCCCATGCGTCGTAGTACACAGTGAGCTTCAGCTCGCTGCCGGCTTTGAGCTGTTCCCCAGAACTAGCCCATGTCCCTGTTGAAGTACAGTCACCATTCCTGTTGCACTGCAAACAGCCAAGACCCCTGCTGACCCCACCTTGGAGTGCCACGCTGCCCTTCATCGTATACTCCTTTGAAGCACTTCCGAGGGCCTCTCCCCCACCGCCGCGGTTTCTCTGCCACGACTTAGTCGCTTTGAACCAATACTTGTTGTCGGCTTCGGCTCCGCCAGCCTGCAGCACCACCAGCAGGTACACGAGGGTGCATGTCGCAACAGGAGACCATGCCGACCCCCCACGCCCCCATGCACCCATGGTGGCCTCACGGTCGCTGGTGACCGTGTCGCAGTCCTGCAGAGGTGTGTGTGTGTGTGGTTCCGGCAGGCAGGGGTGGGGAGGGGGGGCCGTCTAGCACTGCTGCTGTGCAGCCGAATGCACAATGCCCTGGGGGCTACAAGGGTGTGCTTCGGGAACCCCTCTCATGTCCCCTTCCTCCTGAATTTAGGGTCCACGGAATTCTTCGCTGTACTTGCCTGTAGCCGATCGGCGTTTCCCCTAACTGTTTGCCAAACCCGGGTGAACAAACGGTACGCGGTTTGTTGATCTGTGCGAACAGTCATAATTGTACAACACCATACTGAGGCAGTTCCATTCCTGTTGGTTCGGGAGCCGGTACGTTCGGAGAAACCGCTTGCCAGTCGAATGAAGGCAGCTCTGTGCCTTTCATACGCTGCCCGCAGTCCTCAAGAAGGCGACATGCCGTATAAAGGATAAAAAGGGTTCGTTCGTCATTCTGCTTCCTCTGCACGCTGCAATTCCACCGTTCTTCAGAATAAACGATAAAGGGATTTTGCTTTGCGCGCCACATCCGGGCAAAACAAGACCAACACCCACAGCCTCTTGCTGCGGGGGAGGTTGTCCTTTTGTGTTGCCCAAAAAAGCGCAGCACACCCGCCATCTGTTTGACACGAATCCTGTTTGGGATAAACAAACCACACACGACCCGGGAATATTCCGTTCCGACGGGACAACACCTCCCCACCCACCGACGCATTGCGTTGACGCTTCCACACACAAAACCTCAACTCCTGTGATGGGGGAGGCTAGTGGTGTGCGGAGCACGTTTGGCTGTGGTGACGTGACATTTTCTGCTCACAAGTGTGCGTAAAAATAATTCTGGGGAGGATGTATAACGAACTGTAAATTCTGTAAAATTTTGTAAAAAATGGGGGGATTTTTTGGAAAAATGGCCAAAAAAAGAGTGTGGGGAGTTGGGTCCAGTTTAGCAAAGTCCGTGTATTTGGACGCGGCCCCTCAGATAAGGAAGCCGCGTCTCAGGTGCGATATGGGGTGTTGGAGAATTTCAGGGTTCGGCCCGAAATTCCCGTTCGAACCGCTATCCCAGGTCCGACTCAAAACTGTGCTGGGCTCTCGGAGACGGGAGCCCGAAAGCGGGAAGACCAAGCCAATTGTTTTTCCGTGCGAGGATCACTCCTCGACACTGTGTGGAAGCCCTGCAGGGCACATCCATGAGACGCATCACAACAGAAGGGACAGAAGAACATGAGGCCACGAGGAAGCTGGCCGTGTATCGCAAAGTTTTCGACAACGTAGCATGCCCGAGAGGAACGTTCTTCCCGTTCCCATTCAGGGTACGGTACACCTGAGGACAGCAAAAGACGGTCACCTTGCAGGCGGGGCAACGCCTGCATGAACGCAGATAAAATTGCAGCATACGTTCCCTGCATCAGGAGCCGGTTGTCAAGCCTCCCGTGTTGCAGTTGTAGGGCTCCGAATAACACCCAGTTTCATCGGACCGTAACGAGGATCTTGGCATCGACGAGCCACAGACTGTGACACTTTACAGTCGGAATCGCGTCCGACACCTGGTAGGCATTGCCATGCCGATGGAAGGCCCCCCCAGCCCATGGGGGGCCCGGGGTCTCAGACGGTGGGAGGCACTCCAGAGTGGCGTGTGGCGTCCGACCGGCGCGGACTGCGCTACAACACCGCAACCGAGGGCACCTGCAACTACATTTGGATGCGGGACACGGCATCTTCTGAGATGCTCGGCGGGGAGAGGGGGTCTCTCTGTACCTCCTAGGGAAAGCGGACAGAACGAGGTAGGCACTCGGAGATGGAGCCGAGAGGGGCGGACGGGGGTTCTTTCAGGCAGCGCCGCAACAGCGAGAAGAACACGTGCAACCCCAGAACATGAGGCGCCGTGACGGAGCAACAGGAGAAAACCATAAAAACAGGGCGTCCGGACGACAGACAGGCACGGGACTGGAAACGCAAACAAACAGACAGCCGAAAAGAAGTCGAAGTGAAACGGTTGTACAAAGGTCTCGGCTTTACCGACGTCCTTCGTACAGAGTGAAACGACGACGCCGCCGAAGGCGGCCAATCCGCCGGCGGAAAAATTTTTGGGGTGTTTTTGGGTGAAAATCCGGGCAACCCGGGCCCTTTGGGACCACATAGGCCAGGAAAGGCCAAAATTTTCGACTTTTTTCGGAAATTTTCCGATTTTTCACGTATCCGTCAGGTGGACCACCGGGTGGGGAGAGATCCGGTGTGAGGCACTTGGGTCCGTCCAGGTGGGCAGGGGGAACCTGGGGGCGGGGGGCCTCAAAACCCGTCTACCAGTGCCGCTTCTAATCTCGTCGGTCTTGTCCCAACCACCACCAGCCAGCCCAGAACGCCCTGACGCTGCGACCTCGTCGATTTTTCCGTTTCGCCCATCCGCCCAACTCCGCCAACCCAACCAGCCCTACCCTTTCTCCCAGTCAGGGCGGTACTCACACGAGCGGCAAAGCGCTGGGGGAGGGGGGGGGGGACATCAATAGGGGAGGGGAGGGGAGGGGGGAGGAAGGGAGGGGAGGAAGGGGGGGGGGGTTATGTTGTTTCTAACCCAGACCTGCTGTGCAGAGCCCGGGGGAGGGGGTGGCCAGCCCCTGTCTAACCATTCACAACGGCCACCTGCACACATCTATGAAAGGGGGGGGGGGGGAAGGTCCCGGGGGGGGGGGGGGGTGGTGGGGGTGGGGACGCTGCTCCGCCTACTCGCCCCGCTCCACCTCCGTCTCGGGCTCCCTGACAATCATCAATAAGAAAAATCAACCTACCGCATGATCCCCACCAAGCAGGCACAGCTCGAGCAGGCACCGGGACCTCTCCAAAGAGGTGAAGGGTGAAGAGTTGGGAGAGGCGCGAGGTCCCCCTTCGTTATTATTCGGCAGGTCTTCCGGCGTTTTCTCCCCCTCCCCCCCTTCTCTCTCAAACAGTATGCGAGAAGAATTCAAAAAAAACCGCCAAACAAAAAATGTCAGTCCAGTACAGCCGCTCTTTACTCGTATTTTGTTTGTGATGCGTTGACGCTTCCACACACAACTGCCTCAACTCCTGTGATGGGGGAGGCTAGTGGTGTGCGGAGCACGCTTGGCTGTGGTGGAGTGACATTTTCTGCTCACAAGTGTGCGTAAAAAAAACCACCTCTTCCTTCGCCACGGAGAGAAGGCCCCCAGTTCAGGAGGGCACGCTCCGATAGGGGGCCTTCGATTGCTGCGCTAAACAGCCCGACGTGGTTCACCTCGTCAAGGGGATCAATCGAGTACATGCACCTCAATGCCCTTGTAGGCACATCTGGCAGCGAAGACTCCTATAATCGTGATCCGATAAACAAGTATGAACTGGGCCTGAGGGACCTGGGGGAAGGAGGGGAAGAGGGGGGGTACGCTTGAGGGTGTCGTCCCTGCCGTCTTTGAGAATCCTCGCACACAGGAGGATGTGTCGCACGCTGTGCAGACATCGTGTGTGAGAAGAGATCTTCTCCATTTCAAAGAAACCCCCGCCATTGCAGGAGACGAGCCTGGGCGATATTGTGTCCGAGCTGTGAGGCACAGTTAGGGTGGGGGGGGGGGGGGCGCATTCCACAACTCGACTGTTCCTCGCAGCCTTTGCATTGCTGGGGAGGGGATGCGAGGGTATCTTGCTCGGGGGACGACGGCACGACAGAATGCTAAAAACCCTGTGCCTGGAATTTTGACCGAGTTAGATAAAATTTTCAGTGCAATCCTTCAGCACCTCCCCCCTAGATTTTTAGGTTTTCTTGACCCAATGGTCGAAATCTGCGACATAGTGGAAATCCCGGGGACATGTCGAATTCGAAAATTTTGGGTTAAAAAACCCCAGGGGGGACCCTTTGGTTTCACCCCCTGTTGGGGGGCCTGGTGGGCGTTCAGGTGAGCTGCGACCCTTGGTTCTGACAGAGTGCAGCAATGGTAATCAACCGTCGTGAACGTACTTTCGTGCCGGCATGGCTATTCATGGGCACCGTGGCATGTCGCCGCATCCGTTCCGATCACAAGTGCCAGAGGCAAATCAGGAGTCCTGGTCCAGTGCAGGCACCTGCGCTGCAGATACCCAAGGGACTGTTGTGCACAAAAATGCACACACAAGGACATCAACTGACCGAGGCAATGCAGCTCGCAGCCTATCGATTCGATTCGGGGCACAAGCCTCACGAGCTGGTCACGCGATACCACGTTACTCTGCGTGGCGTATTCCGTGCAGCCGAAATGGCTTGGGCAGCAGTGCACAGGGGACCTTCTGCTGCACTGCGACAGGACAACCCAAGCACGTGCCGCGTACATCCAGAGGTGAAGTTGGATGAGGAAGATCAGTGGCTTCTGGGAGGAAGAGGGCGACCGCATCCACGTCGCGGATAACACACTCAGCACACGAGCGGGCGTTGCAAGAAATCCCCCATGTGTAAACAGGGGAAATCGGGCTTTTAGGGGATCCTGGTCAGGAATAAAATTTCCACACATATTTTTCGACTTCCTGAGGCCAAAAACCGGTGTTCCTGGACCCAGATGTGACATCTGGATGACATAATAAAAATCCAGAGTGCCTTAGAGGCGCGCGGGACATTTTTTGGGGTTCGTGACTGGGGACCCCCTATTTTGGGGGATTTCCCGTAGGTGGAAAATGTCGATTTTCCAATTTTAAATCACTCTGGGGGCACCTGCGGGGCCATATTTTGCATTTTCAGACAGGGGACATATAGTGGGGTAATCAGGCTGGGGGAAAAAACAACAAATCACAACGAATCACACCCGATCACAACAAATCACAACGCCAAATGTTGTGATTTGTTGTGATTTGTTGCAATTTGTTGCGATTTGTTGTGGCCAGTTGTGATTTGTTGCGACCAGTTGTGACGACTTGTGACCCTTTTGTGATGAGTTGTGATGAGTTGTGATGAGTTGTGATGAGTTGTGATGAGTTGTGATGAGTTGTGATGAGTTGTGATGAGTTGTGATGAGTTGTGATGAGTTGTGATGAGTTGTGATGAGGTGTGATCTGTTGTGATCTGTTGTGATCTGTTGTGAAAGACCCGTGCCCTCTTCACCTCCCCTGTTAGGTTGCTCCCATATCGTTGCCTGCTTTGGGGCCTGAAGGACATAGGGGTCCAGCAGGCACTTGAGCATCGCAAGGCATGAGTGGCTGTTTCAAACTCCTGGTGCAAGCACCCGTCATGGTCTGGGGAAGCCCTCCCAGGTAGTTTAACGTCTTGCCCAGGACCACGTCACACCTAGTCACAACAAATCACAACTGGCCGCAACAAATCGCAAAAAATCACAACAAATCACAACAAATCGTCAGCTGATTGAGGGTGTGATATGAGGGTTCTATCCAACAAGGATATCAAGGCGGCACTTTCAAAGTCCTGCCAAGGACAGCGCCACAACAAATCACAACATTTGCCTTGTGATTTGTTGTGATCTGTTGTGATCGGGTGTGGTCCTGGGCAAGACGTTAAACTACCTGGGAGGGCTTCCCCAGACCATGACGGGTACTTGCACCAGGAGTTTGAAACAGCCACTCATGCCTTGCGATGCTCACGTGCCTGCTGGACCCCTATGTCCTTCAGGCCCCAAAGCAGGCAACGATATGGGAGCAACCTAATAGGGGAGGTGAAGAGGGCACGGGTCTTAGCCTGATGACACACTGCAACCTCAAGGTGACTGGCGACACCTCTCCCACAGTCTGCGGCGACTCTGCCGTGGCGACAAGGCTTCCTGTCATGGGAGATCGCTGCGTGGATCAACGTGGCACCACCCGTGTGCTCGGCAGGTTGTTTCGGCACCTGTTTTCTCCGTGTCATGCTTTTCGTGAGCGTGTCAGGGATGTTGGCACACGCTGGGGAGGGTTCACATGATGACATAACATATATCAGAAGCACACACCCACGTGGCGCTGTCCTTGGCAGGACTTTGAAAGTGCCGCCTTGATATCCTTGTTGGATAGAACCCTCATATCACACCCTCAATCAGCTGACGATCTGTTGTGATCTGTTGTGATCTGTTGTGATCTGTTGTGATCTGTTGTGATCGCGATCCAAAATTTCAAAAATTTAAAATTTTGGATCGCGATCACAACAGATCACAACAGATCACACCTCATCACAACTCATCACAAAAGGGTCACAAGTCGTCACAACTGGTCACAACAAATCACACCACGTCGTCAGCTGATTGAGGGTGTGATATGAGGGTTCTATCCAACAAGGATATCAAGGCGGCACTTTCAAAGTCCTGCCAAGGACAGCGCCACGTGGGTGTGTGCTTCTGATATATGTTATGTCATCATGTGAACCCTCCCCAGCGTCACACCTAGTCACAACAAATCACAACTGGCCGCAACAAATCGCAAAAAATCACAACAAATCACAACATTTGCCTTGTGATTTGTTGTGATCTGTTGTGATCGGGTGTCCTGGGCAAGACGTTAAACTACCTGGGAGGGCTTCCCCAGACCATGACGGGTGCTTGCACCAGGAGTTTGAAACAGCCACTCATGCCTTGCGATGCTCAAGTGCCTGCTGGACCCCTATGTCCTTCAGGCCCCAAAGCAGGCAACGATATGGGAGCAACCTAACAGGGGAGGTGAAGAGGGCACGGGTCTTAGCCTGATGACACACTGCAACCTCAAGGTGACTGGCGACACCTCTCCCACAGTCTGCGGCGACTCTGCCGTGGCGACAAGGCTTCCTGTCATGGGAGATCGCTGCGTGGATCAACGTGGCACTACCCGTGTGCTCGGCAGGTTGTTTCGGCACCTGTTTTCTCCGTGTCATGCTTTTCGTGAGCGTGTCAGGGATGTTGGCACACGCTGGGGAGGGTTCACATGATGACATAACATATATCAGAAGCACACACCCACGTGGCGCTGTCCTTGGCAGGACTTTGAAAGTGCCGCCTTGATATCCTTGTTGGATAGAACCCTCATATCACACCCTCAATCAGCTGACGATCGGGTGTGATTTGTTGTGATTTGTTGTTTTTTTCCCCAGCCTGATTACCCCATATACCCTACAAACCCGATTTTCGGGTTTTTTGACCATTTTATGCCTTGTGCGAAAACGTGATATTTTTTGGACAAAATTCCAGGCACAGGGTTTAAAAAAAATAACAGACATGACTGTAACGCATGTGGTAATAATTTTTGATGCAATTTGATTTTATAGTCTTTGACATGAGGATCACACACACGGCTTGAGCAGGAACACGGGCAGGGCCCCACAAATATACGCACACCCGCTTGGGTGCTGTGCGGAGCAGTGGCTTCTCTGTGATTTTTGTCTTTCCCCCCGAACAGAGCAGCAGACAAAGACACGCAAAGGAAGAGGCGTGAGACTTGAGGATCACACACACGACACGAGAGGCACTCTGTGTACAAACCCCAGGCCGCATCCGATACGTGTCTTTAAGCAGGGGCGGCTCTCTGGAGAATAGCCCTTCGGTTAGGGGTCGGGGGGGGGGGTGGGTGGGGGGAGAGTCTTCGCTCAGACATGGATCTGCAGAGAAACAGGCAGGCAAGGTAGGCGATCCATGAGGAGGGAGATTGTGTTGCACTTCACAGAAGCAGAATATATGCTGCCATCACAAGGGTTGGTGTTGTCCTGGAGGCGAGTGGCGGCTGACGGGGCAATACCGGTGTTCCCCGGGTGACGGTTGAATTTCCATGAGTGATATGCATGACGTTCTGCAGGAGTGGAGCTTGTCAACATCTCGGATGGGTTCTACGTTTCGCCCGGTCCCAAAGGTTCGCTGCCCTCTGAGACTCTCTCACCCGGGTTTTGGTTTATGCGTTGCCGCTTCCACAACCCCCCCTCGCCTTGTGAAGGTGAGGGGTGCGGAGCACCCCTCACCGTGAGCACGGTGCGTTTGACACAAAAAATGGCAACCGACCGTAAACGATAAGCAGCACACAATTCACCCTTCCGTCAGGCATCGTCCCCCCACCCGGACATCACGACAACACATTCCAAGGCTTTCAGTGGTTTTCTGAGGCAGATTCATGTGTTGCAGAATACCTTTGCTTCTTCTTGGGGGGGGGGGGAAAGGGTGACCGACTTGACCATGCCTTGGCGAGAAACTATGAAGTTATATATGCCACACAGCATTCACGGCACGCTGAGTTGCCTTGTTCTGGAATTCATACGGGGATGTTGTTCTGCTGACTGCTTCCACCAGTCCCTCCCTGTCTGAAGGGCAGAATCCTTTTGCCGGGCCGTATCATCCCCCCTTTCCTCTGTGAGTGAGACATCAAGTCTCTTCACGTGAGGAAGAAAGGCCCGTGGGAGTGGCACCCACCCTGACCTCAAGCATGTGACACCAGTTCCTTGGCAAGGCAGGCCAATGACGCGCAATCCGGGTGGCTTTCGCTCGGGAGTGCAGAAGAGTGAATCCACCTCCCTCAATAGGAGACAGGACAGACACACGTGTCGGGCACAGAGCGAAATCCCCCCTTGTCTTTGTTTTGATTGCTCCAGAATATGCCGGTTTGCATCTTGGACTGTGAACTTGGTGAAAAGCACGAAGAAGAGGCCGGGAGGGACACCCTCACGGGGATCAGGCTTATGGGCTAATGACAACACCGCAGAGTGAGAGTCACTGAGACGTTTAAAGAGCGCGGGACGGAAGCAGGGCGAAAAACAGGCCTCGTGGTGTTCAACACGAGGGGTTCAGGTTTGGCACGGCCTGGCTGAGGGGCGGGGTTATTCAGAAAATTTCACTTCAAGAAACCCACACACACATCACGACAGGCGGTGTGCAGCATGTGCACACAGGCCAAACGGGAGAAGCTATCCACGCCCTGCCAGCGAAAGGCGCGGGAGAAACAGTACGAAACAAACCAAAATAACTGATTCCTATTGCGAGAGGCAACGCTCTCAAGTGCAGGAAAGCGAACGTCCAAACGAAGAAGATGAAAGAGAACAGATTGCGACACTTTCTGCTTGCATCAAAGTGTGCTGAAAAATAATGCGATTGGACTGCAGCAGTGACCAGGATGGCGCAGCCTGCCACTTTGTGGTGCGACCTGTTTTGGTGCGCTTCGAGTCACGGAGACACCCACTTCCCGACCAGGTGGAATACCTCTTACTGAACTGTTCAGAGTACATTGAAGTGCTGGGGATGCATGGGTTCCTGTGTTTGAAGGTGTTAATCCTCAAGATTCAGTCGCCATATCTCCTTCGTGACTTCACGACCTCGGTTTGTCGCATCATGACGTTAAAACAAATACCATCTGGCCCTCTCTAGGCTTGTCGTGCTCCGGTCACTGTGGCGCTGAGTGCTGTGTTGTAGCCTCAGTAGAGCCCACAGAAAGCACCAAGCTCGTGTGGGGACACGCGATGAAAGTCAGAAACACGGGATAAATTTGCACACGGGGAAAGAAGGGCGAAGATATCATGTTCACGGCTCAAAGGCAAAACATACGATGAAAGGTTGCGGGCCCGGCGGGGTGGGGGTGACGAAAAGGAGTAATTCCGAATGGAAGAATCGAGCCCGGCGGGGAAAAGAAACGCCGGGCTGGGTGATGGGCCTTCCTCGTCAAGCAAACGCCTTCTCGGTATTCCGTGTGGTTCCTTGTTGGCGGGGACTGCAGGCGTCAGGGATCCTCACCCTGCAGCGCCACCAACAATACCGTAACCGAGGTAATTTAAGGAACGATAAATGTCCCTTAATTTTGGCCGTTCCTTAAATTTATCGTTCCTTACTTTATCGTACAAGGGATATAAATTTGCGTGTTGCAGCCCTGGGCAAAGATGGGGAGGGATGGGCATCCTGCGTCCCCATTCATGGTCTCTCTCGTATCCGTGCCCAGGCAGGGAACCTGGGGCATAGCTCTCAGTGACTCGGGGGGTCTTCGCTGGTCGTTATGCTTCGTTATTCTTCGTCAGTTTTCACCTAGCTTCCTTTGGAAATGCACCAAAATGCACTGGCGATCACCCCGTAGCGAAGACTCCCTCGGTCAAATTGACTGACTGACTCTGATTGACTCTGACCGAAAAGTTGTCTGGGGGCTATTGTACTGACTGACTCCGACTGACTCTGACCCACAGACAACTTCTGGGTCAGAGTCAGTCGGAGTCAGTCAGTACAATAGCCCCCAGACAACTTTTCGGTCAGTGTCAATCAGAGTCAGTCAGTCAATTTGACGGTGTCACTGAGAGCTATGCGGGGGGCCTCAAACCCCTCACTCCCTCACTTCGGCTGCAACTGCCGGGGTCACTTTTGGAGTTGCCTGTATCTCGCTTCGGGAGATCAATCACTGTCGGAGACTTACTTGCTGCAGCGGCTTGCTGTTTGTGGCGGGCATCGTACGTCTCCTCGCTCAGAGCCCCTCCCGACCCCCCAACTGCTGCAGTGGTGTGGTAGTGAAAGTGCAAATCAATGAACGATAAAATTAAGGAACGATAAACGTTCCTTAATTTTGGCCGTCCCTTAAATTTATCGTTCCCTAATTTATCGTACAAGGGATATAGTCGTTCCATAAATTACCTCGGTTACGGTATGTGGCGGAAGCAACAACACCGTCAGGCGGCTTGACTGGCCCTGGTATTCTTTTCTCGGCAGCACTCTTGGCATCATTCTTCTGAGGCTCTTCACTATACGCAATTATTCGGCAAAAGTTCGACGTGTTTCTCCCATAATAAAGAGGGGGAAACACACCAAAACGCACCGTGTTCGGCACCATAGCAAAGCCCAGACTTCTTCGTTCATGTTGTACCCTCTGTCATATAGGGGTGGCCCGATGGGGTGGTGTTCCGATTTTCTTTTGCCTTTTTCGCTTGAGTTCATTTTGCAATGAGAAGGAATCTCGTTGTTGTGGGCACCAGCAAACACATCAAGTCACGCTGCGCGCGGCGACACGCACACACCGTGGAGGCTAGATGCGTGTCTCTGATACAGCAGAAAAATGCACTCCAGCACGACTACAATGCCTGCTGCAGACCTTTTTGTGTTCCACTTTTCCTCTTTCATTGCAACGGTGCAGAATTATAGATAGGGCCGTTGTTTTGTGCGCCAAATCCGGGGCAAAACAAAAGCCCAACTCACGCCAATGACACACGCGCGCCCCTCAGACGAGGGTGCGATGTCGTTTGCGGCGCCTTCGATGGGGACGGGGGGAAGGTGGTCACCCTAACAACAGGAAGCAAGAGCGACCCCCGGGAGGCAGAATTGGACGAAGTAAATAAGTGATGAGACCTGAGCGTGTGTGTGGCAGAGGGGTGGGTCCAGGGATGCCGGCCCTGCTGATCTGCTCAATCATGGGAACCTCGAGACAGCAGGCTGTTCCGAGACATTCAGAGGATCGAAGAAATGAAGGTATTGGGGCATGAGGGGGGGGCAGGGGGGATCCTTGCGCTCTGAAATGCATGCGGAGAAGTGAGTTTCTCGGTGAGCTGCCGTCACACACAAAAAACCCCTCTCTGGCTTGCAAAAGCGGCACACCTTTTGACACGCAGTGTCACGGAGCGTAAGAAAGTCACCATCCACCACGCACACCCCCTAATTATTTGGATTTGGAAGTCCCAACACACGCGCTCACACCAGTCGTCTCTTTTGTTGCTGTTTACGTTTTCTTGTTTCTTCAGTATAGGGAGGCACACCGAGCAGAAATGTACGACCGCCCCACCTGTCGCACGCACACATCTGCTGCTGGTGTCATGTGGGCCAGGCCCAAAAAATACCCGGCAAGACTGTGGCACCCTTTTTGCACCTCAGCTGTTCACGTCCTCCCTCCACGGAGCGGGAAGGCACTATTCTCAAGCCATTCCCAACACCGCAAGACATCGACAGTTCAGGGAGGGCACGGGTGCTGTTGCTGAAAGCAACACAGGAAGAGGGGGTGGGGGTGGGGTGGGTGTGTGCTCATTGTCGCCGTTCCTTCGGCCACCACGACCACTCCCACAGAGGTTTGCGTGTTGGAGGGGAACATGTCATCGTTGGAACCGTGAGAGGCTGCCACAAAATGAAACCAAGAAAGATTTTGTGGCTTTGTTATCTTGAATTTTTCTTTGAAGCTTCATTTTGTTGGCAGAACACGCACAATCACCCGCTCGGAAGCGAGAAGCGTACTCGACCGATGAAGGAGCTGTGGCAGCAATGCGGTGGCATGGTTTCTCTGCAATGTCATTTCTGACTCTCTCTGCTTGAGTCAGTGTACACTGCGAGACCCAACCGCAGAGGCTGGGCCTTCATAGCGTATCGTCCATGTTTCCCTTCTGCAGATTCACACATCCCCCCCGGTTGCACAAACAAACGCATTACATACGACGGGGTCCTTTTATAAAATATCTTTTTCGGTGGTCAGTACATCTCAGGACATGCAACCCTATTTGTGGGTCATCCAAGGCATGAGACGCATCCGGGGGAAGAACGATCTGTATTCGAGAGGGGTGCGGGGTGGGGGGGCTTTTCCTGCACCCCCGCCCCCCCCGCACATATTGGGCCTTGCGGAAAGGAGCGCAGACGTCGATATTGAGAGGTCGTAAAATATCGCATCACAGAAAGTAAGGGAAAGGGACACGCACGGGCACCATGTTCACCGCTTTTGCTGCTGTGCAGGCCGTGTTCTGTCAAAAGGGGGCGGGGGGAGAAAGCGTGACCACTACCATCCCCCTTCACCCTGTTGCAGGTAGTGATCTGAGGAGCCTGTCCTGCTCCGAGGGACCGGCAACAACTCAACGAGACAGACGGAGACAACCGCCTGCAGCATGTGGGGTGGTGTCTGGCAGACACAGCCCCGAGACACAGTGCTGTGTTGGCATGGGGTTACAAGGGGGCGGGGTGGGGTATGCCATATACCTCGGATGGAGACATGCGATGGAATCGCCCACGCCGTCTTCCGTGCTCAGATGCGGTGGGTCGCAGCAGGGCACCAAATGTGCTCTGCTTCGAAGGCTGGGTCGCAGAACATCAGGCACAAGGCGCCCTTCTGACGGGGAAAGCCAGGCACGATCGATAATTATGATTAATGCAGTATCGCACACATCGTCTTGTCACACTGCAGGTATCAGGTAGACCTGGCTAACTAGAACCGGCAGATGGAGACGCAAAAAAGACTTGGAGTTGCGTTCTTTGTCTGTACGAATGTACAGATACCGAGCGCTGCCACGAGTCTTTTTAGTTGGAAAAACTAGTTGTTCTGACCAAAAACGGGACAGTGCAGCGTGGCCAGACAGATATAGAAGCATTGAGGAGGGCCCCGCCAGGAGGGCTTCTTCTTCAAAGGCTGAATGCCGATGAAGGAGGGTTACGAGCGGCCGTACAATCTGCCACTGTTCTGAGGCAGCCACGTATTCGAGAGTGACAAGACACGGTCATCGCTGTATTGCACACTGCCTGAGGGCCTGTGGTACGAACGCCGTGCTGGCATCCTGCGCAGGGAAGCGTCACTCGCCGTGAGGTCCAGGTGGCTGGAGGTGGAGGCTGCAGGAGGCTCGACGTCCAGTTCCAAGCTGCTCTCGCTAGGGGGCATGTAGTCATCTGTGCATTTCGACACGAAGGGCATCAGCTCACTCTCATCGAGCTGCACGAGGTCCTGCATCACAGCGACAGGTTTGCTCCAATGGGCAGACTGCAGTTCCCTGCGGCGGCCAGTGAGAACCACGTAAGCATCACACAGAAGATCGACGGCAGCCTTGACCAGCACGATGATGAAGCACACCGTGAAGAGTGTGGTAGCGGGCTTGAAGCGCCAGTTGTTGAGGTCCTCGCTGTACAGCCCGAAGGCCTGGAGGAAGACGGCCGCACTGGTGAGTGAGTGCATCACGAAGTAGGTGACTGTGTCGCGTGTGCGTGCGTAGGGTCGGAGGACAGCCACGAACAGCGCCATCACTGCGAAGAGCACACCGATGCCCAGCTTCAGGTGCCCGCACTGGACGAGTGTGTCCACCTCCGGTACGTTCAGCGCTGCCACCGCAAACGACAGCAGGAAGCTGAAGGCGGCGAACCAGCACGCCTTCTCGTTGAAGGGCTTGATCATCGAGAAGAAGCGCTGGTTCCACATGTCCTCTGGCGCCGCAGCCGCCCACTCACCAGGACCCAGCAGGAACACGCGCGGAGGGCCAGCACCTGGCTCCAGTGCGTACAGACCCTTCTGTGGCACAGACGCCTTCACCGTGTAGGCAGTGCACACAGGGACGACAATGCAGAATGAGGTGCTGCAGATGCCTGCAACCAGCTCTTCGAACGATTCGTTGTGTGCAAGCAGCCTCAGAGATGCGTACACAGTGCCTTGGTACAGGATGAGGAAGAAGAAGAGTGCGACAGAAGGGAAGCGCGTCAGCCCTTTCGCAGCCAGCAGACGCTGGACTGGCAGGCACTGCGGGAGGCACTTGAACACGATGCACACCACCATGTAAGACAGGAGGGTCACACCGATAGCAATCGACAGGTTCCCCACAATGGCACCCAGGTACGGGCTGCCGTGGAGACTCAACCCTGTGGGGTGCAGGATGAAGGGCAGGTCCTCCTCCCCGCCACACGACACGGTGCTCAGCAGCGACAGCGTGGTGGCAGCGCCCGCAGCACCGACAGCAACGGCAGTGACTGCCCCAGCACCGCGCCCCAGCGAAGGCTCCTCTGCTGCCTGCGTCGCACCAGAGGACTGCACACGCACGACACAGCTGGAGCTGAGGGACGACGCCAGGTTCGTCACCGTCAGACGCACCTCCTCGTTGTGCCCGCCTTCGAACAGCGGGTAACCCAGCTGCACTGTGAAGGCGCCAGGCCTGCTTTTGTCTTCGATGTGCCGCCAGAACCCTTGTCTCTTGGTGTGGTGCTCCACACCGTTGGACACACCTTCTGTCAGGCCTGTGGCACGGAAGTCCACCTGCATCGGTGTGCCACTGTTGTCATGCCCGTGCAGCATCACCTTGCGTGCACGGATTTCCTCGTCCGTGACCGTGTCGGGACACTGAAGCACAAGCGCTGGTGGCGAAGCGGTGGGGGGTGCTGCGGTGGGCGGTGACAACGTGTCAGGTGCTGCTGTGGGCCCATGCGTCTCCGGCACCGTGGTCTGTGGTGCGGGTGTGGGTGGCGCAGCTGTCGCAGGTGCAGGCGTTGCTGGTGCCGGTGTCGGGGGCGACAGTGTCAGTGGTGCTGGCGTCGGCGGCGCAGGAGTCGGTGGTGAAGAAGTAGGAGGTGCAGGTGTTGGCGGTGCCAGTGTCGGAGGAGCCGGTGTCGGCGGCGCTGGTGTTGGCGGCGATGGTGTCGGCGGTGCGGGAGTTGGTGGTGCAGGTGTTGGTGGTGATGGAGTTGGGGGTGCCGGTGTCGGGGGTGCAGGTGTTGGAGGCGACGGTGTTGGCGGTGCCGGAGTTGGCGGCGCAGGTGTCGGGGGTGCCGGCGTGGGTGGAGCTGGCGTAGGTGGCGCAGGAGTTGGAGGTGCCGGTGTCGGAGGTGCGGGCGTCGGCGGTGCAGGTGTCGGCGGCGCCGGGGTTGGAGGTGCAGGTGTCGGCGGTGCGGGTGTTGGCGGTGCCGGTGTTGGTGGTGATGGAGTGGGGGCTGGCGTATCCAAGAACCACATGATCTGCAGAGTGACATCCACATTCGACACAGAGCAGGTCTCGGTGCGCCACACCCCTTCTCCTCCGACACGCACCTGGAATAGGCATGTGTCTGTCGTAATCCAGTCGTCATTGTTGTCGCGATCACACCGGGCTCCGATGATGTCGTCATTCTCCCATGCATCGATCCACACAACAAAGGTTGCTTCATCTGAGTTACGCATCCCTGAGTCAGGCCCCCCTGTGCCGGAACACTTGTCGGACGTGTCGCATTGAATGCACGAAGACGGGGTCGGCAGACCTGTCACACGCAGCTCGACAGTCGCAGTCAATTCTTCGGCATTCAAAACGTCGTTAACCCCCTCGTTATCCATGGCCCAATTTGTCATCTTGACATGGAACCGCGACTGCGCAGCACACAGCTGTGCCAGGAGCAGCACTGCTGCAACGCACCATACCCGCGGGACGCGGCACATCACAGGGGATGCCCGCCCTGGTGTTGGTGTTGATTGTTTTGGCACACTACACTCTCGAGCCCATGCGGGAGCAACAGAGACACACACATATGCCGAGCTGGGTGACAACACAGTGACAAGTGATCACGGGGAGAGGGGGGGGGGGGGGGGGGGACTCCTGCAATCTGCTCTTGCTATAACATATCGCCATGAAGCAGCACCCCCAGGTGCTGCGCACGCGCCTCCGGATGCAGCACTGCCATTCTGCCTTGTGTGCGAATGTGGCAGACCTCTGACATAGGCGGGGGCCCGTCAGCAGCACGGGGGGTGCGGGAGAGGGACGAAAATACAAAAATGGTAGAATGCCAAAATATACAGTCAAGACATCCAGTCCTGCTGCTGTGTCAAAGTAGTGTGGTGCGGCCTGCCTTGGTGGGGGTTCTTGACACCTTGTCCTGCACCCTGAGGGGCGCGGAGTACCCTCCTTCTGTGTTGGCAGTTGTGATGCATATCGAGGATACCCTCCACCTGAGATCCGCACGCGCAATGTTACACCTGCTGTCTGGTTCATCTCTGCAAAGTTCAGACTTGAAGCAACGTCAACAGGAATAGGTGTCACGCAGTGAACACCGTCGATTCGAGTAATGAGGGCAAAACATACTTGGGGGTGTGTTCTTTGTTTGTACAAACGGTAGCTGCGTAGCGTGTGCAGGATGCCGACCGCTGCAACCGGCCCTCGGTTTCGAGAAAAAAAATAGTGGCCCGCAACACGTTTTTAGAAGTCACCATCTCTCTTGAGAACAGTGCTGCAGCCCTTCTTTGTGCCGACTCGCTTCTGACCCTCCCTCCTCCCCGCTTGTTCCTCATCAGGCACAGACGGGATTGAGGGGGCGGGACGGGGCACCGGTTGGAGGTGCAAAGCCCAGGCAAGGCGACAGGGTGTTGTGTATGTGTGGGTGTGGTTTCGGGTTCGAAACAAACCCACATTGTTCTCGCTCGAGATAACTCAAATCACAACGTTGCACACAGGGCGTTGCGGGCAAATTACCTTTTGCGAACCACTCTCTCCCCCGCCCGAGCACCGTTGTGATCTGCCTCTGAAGGGTCGTGATGCCCCATGCGAAGTGGCTGGAGCCGTTGAATTCTCAAGAGTATTCAGTCATCTGATTTCACCCCCCCGCCCACCCTCCTTCTCCCATTCCTCCGCGGCTTCGTTTCAAAACCGTCTCAGCTGCCGCATAAATGCACCGGGCACCTACTGTTCGGGTGGACCCCGTCACTCTCCCACCGGAGGGGCAGGCCATACGCTTCACCGCCAGTATGGTTGGACCCACTCCCTCCCGCACAGGGTACCAGCCTTCAAAATGAACAGAACGGAGACACCTTGCTGATCCTGTATGGATTGGAACTAGGGTGCGACCTGGGGTGGGTGGGGGGTGGGGAGGGGGAGGAAGCAATATAAACAAAACAAACCAAACCAAAAAAAAAGGGGGGGGGGACAAGGCGGCATCTGTAGCATCTGTATGTCTGAGACACACACAGCATTTACTTATGTGGAAATGCAAGCAGCGGCCTCTCGGATCCTCTGTACTAATGGTGTGCTGCACTGATCACTGCCCCCACACCCCTCAACCACAACCTAAGAGTTACGGGTTTTGCTTGTGGCGCACGAGCGGCAGTGCGTTGTGGCCCCTGTGAAGGGCGTTGCTGCGAATTGGTAGTTTTCTGTTGCTCTCTCAAAACACACTGCGCCGCGCGGCACGCTCCCACTGACTCCTTCGCTGTGGCGTCTGTTCTTCAGACCCAGCAAGACTTCTTGCAGGATACTCCCTCGACCGCACCACACATGGGGTGTGTTTCAACGCAACAAAGAGCTGCCCCTGTGGTCCCACAAAATACAGAACCCCCTCCCGCCCCCCAGCAAGAGGGTATGTTGCGAGAGGGTCTGAGGGCGGGGTGGGGGGGGTTGAGATGTGGGGAGGTGTGGGGTTGGGGTCGCTGGAAAAAAATGCGTTTTAGTCTTGGCGAGAGAGCTTTCAAAAGCAAAAGAGGCCTCCCTGATGCGTGTTGCGCGTGTTTTTCCACCCGCCCCGAAAAGAGCTGCTGCCCTGGATGCGGGGCGTGGAGCACAGGTGAACAAACCGATACACAGGGGGGGAGCACTCCCTACACTCAGGCGCTCATGAATGTGCTAACAGGGGAGGGAGTGAAATAGACACTACTACGTACAGCGATTCACTTTGCATAATAGTTATTCATGTTGCAGGGAACGCTGGTTCGTTACCTGTGCGGAGCACATGGGTGTGGACACATGTGCCTGTCAACAGTCTGATTTGCTAGAGACCAGGTGCCTGGGGGGGGGGGGTCTTCGCTGGTCGTTATCCTTCGTCAATCTTCGTCAGTTTTCAGCCAATTTAACAGGAAATGCACCAAAATGCACTGACGATCACCCCGTAGCGAAGACCCCCGGGATAGCGAAAAACAATATGCAGGTCGAATGGGCCACCGCACGTATCAATACGTCGGTTTTTTCGTCGGTTTTTTCAAAGGCCAAAACCTCTTTTTGTCAGGAAGCCTGCCAGGGCGAGCGAACATCCGCTCAAGGATTCGTTTAGAGAGGGTGGGGGAGGGGGAGGGGGGGACCCGGGTGCCCGCGTCCTGTCGTGCCGTTGTGGCTGCTTGGTGGAGCGCAGCAGGTACCCCCACGCCCCTTCACCCGTCAAAGGAAATATCAAAAACACTGATGCGCCTGCACGTCACGGCCCTCGGCTGGCTGGGTCAGGCCAGGGGAGTGGGGGGCAGAGAGGTGTGTGTGCTGGATCAAACCCCCAAAGAGATCTGATGACTGTGCTTTGGGAGGGGGGCGGGGAGGGGGGTTACGTTTTGCATTGAGCTATTTGTTGAGCGAGTGCAAAAAAAATAGACCGTACTCCTTTCGCTTTACTATAGACACCCTGTCCAGCAACTGTGGGAGAACAGTTCCGGACTGCTTTTTGTTGAGCGCACACTTGCTGTCTCAAGGCTGTGTTGAGGCCCTGTGAAGTGGCATGAAGGTGCATAATCCAAAAGCTTCAGTCGTACAATTTCCTCCATTACTTCGCGACTTCGCTGCGCTCATCGCCCTCTCGGTGGGTCGCTTCTCAAAGGTCAGAAGCTGGCATCCGAACCCGCCTGTCGGTGGTAAGTCATCTCCTACACGCATGATGTCTGGTGGTGCACGCGACACACCCATCATGTGGCTCTGCTTGCGGGAGTCCATTATCCCACACGACGCAACACACATCCATAAATACAACGGGGCGGGGGTGGGGGTGACACCCACACAATGTGGCCGCCACCCACTCGATAGACCACACAGCTCAGCCCGAATCCGTCGTATCATGTCATATCTCCACAAGCCAGTGTGCCAAACCATGACACGACACCGCAATATCCGATAACGCGTTCCCTTTAGGTTCACAGGGGGTATTTTTTGTGTCAAACGCACCGTGCTCACGGAAGGCGTTCAGAACTAAAAAGGTTGCAGTGGGAGCAATGTTTTGTTCACCTACAGTCCACGCCCCAACGTGCAGGTGACCAGAAGGTTGCACAAACAAAACAAAAGAAACCCGGCAATCTGGGGTAATCAGGCTGGGGGAAAAAACAACAAATCACAACGAATCACACCCGATCACAACAAATCACAACGCCAAATGTTGTGATTTGTTGTGATTTGTTGCGATTTGTTGCGATTTGTTGTGGCCAGTTGTGATTTGTTGCGACCAGTTGTGACGACTTGTGACCCTTTTGTGATGAGTTGTGATGAGTTGTGATGAGTTGTGATGAGGTGTGATCTGTTGTGATCTGTTGTGATCTGTTGTGATCTGTTGTGATCTGTTGTGATCTGTTGTGATCTGTTGTGATCTGTTGTGATCGCGATCCAAAATTTCAAAAATTTAAAATTTTGGATCGCGATCACAACAGATCACAACAGATCACACCTCATCACAACTCATCACAAAAGGGTCACAAGTCGTCACAACTGGTCACAACAAATCACACCACGTCGTCAGCTGATTGAGGGTGTGATATGAGGGTTCTATCCAACAAGGATATCAAGGCGGCACTTTCAAAGTCCTGCCAAGGACAGCGCCACGTGGGTGTGTGCTTCTGATATATGTTATGTCATCATGTGAACCCTCCCCAGCGTGTGCCAACATCCCTGACACGCTCACGAAAAGCATGACACGGAGAAAACAGGTGCCGAAACAACCTGCCGAGCACACGGGTGGTGCCACGTTGATCCACGCAGCGATCTCCCATGACAGGAAGCCTTGTCGCCACGGCAGAGTCGCCGCAGACTGTGGGAGAGGTGTCGCCAGTCACCTTGAGGTTGCAGTGTGTCATCAGGCTAAGACCCGTGCCCTCTTCACCTCCCCTGTTAGGTTGCTCCCATATCGTTGCCTGCTTTGGGGCCTGAAGGACATAGGGGTCCAGCAGGCACTTGAGCATCGCAAGGCATGAGTGGCTGTTTCAAACTCCTGGTGCAAGCACCCGTCATGGTCTGGGGAAGCCCTCCCAGGTAGTTTAACGTCTTGCCCAGGACCACGTCACACCTAGTCACAACAAATCACAACTGGCCGCAACAAATCGCAAAAAATCACAACAAATCACAACAAATCACAACATTTGCCTTGTGATTTGTTGTGATCTGTTGTGATCGGGTGTGGTCCTGGGCAAGACGTTAAACTACCTGGGAGGGCTTCCCCAGACCATGACGGGTACTTGCACCAGGAGTTTGAAACAGCCACTCATGCCTTGCGATGCTCACGTGCCTGCTGGACCCCTATGTCCTTCAGGCCCCAAAGCAGGCAACGATATGGGAGCAACCTAATAGGGGAGGTGAAGAGGGCACGGGTCTTAGCCTGATGACACACTGCAACCTCAAGGTGACTGGCGACACCTCTCCCACAGTCTGCGGCGACTCTGCCGTGGCGACAAGGCTTCCTGTCATGGGAGATCGCTGCGTGGATCAACGTGGCACCACCCGTGTGCTCGGCAGGTTGTTTCGGCACCTGCTTTCTCCGTGTCATGCTTTTCGTGAGCGTGTCAGGGATGTTGGCACACGCTGGGGAGGGTTCACATGATGACATAACATATATCAGAAGCACACACCCACGTGGCGCTGTCCTTGGCAGGACTTTGAAAGTGCCGCCTTGATATCCTTGTTGGATAGAACCCTCATATCACACCCTCAATCAGCTGACGATCGGGTGTGGCAGGAGACGTGGCAGGAGACGTGGGCCCTGGACACGCAGCACGGCTTCCGCCAGGGGCATAGGTGCGAGGATGTCCTCATAGAGCTAACGACCCTGATTGAGGAGACCCTCCTGGATGATTCCAAACAGCTGTACCTGCTGGCCCTGGACTTCCAGAAGTGCTTCGACCGGGTGCCCCAGAAGCTCGTCTTGGAGCTGGCGGAGGCCATGGGGCTGCACCAGCGCATCCTACGCCCCCTCAAGACGATGTACAGTGGGCTGAAAAGAAGGTTCAAGCTGCCCTTAGGTGTTGGCGGGCGCTTCGAGGTGACCAACGGGATCCTGCAGGGCTGCCCTATATCGGTCATCCTGATCAACGCCCTCCTCTCGGTCATGTTCAAGGCCGTCGACGTGCGCGTGCCATCAGTGTCTTCGCAGTCCTTCGCCGACGATGGGACGCTTGTATCTCAGGAGGATGAGGCGTCGGTGCAGCAGGCTGTCGATGTCGTGGTAGGCTTCTGCAACATCACCGGCATGGCCCTCAACGTCAAGAAGACGGTGGCGATGGGGATCCCGAGGGGCTCGTCGGGTTTCAGGAGACAACACCCATACGTGGGACAGGTGCGTGTTCAGGACAACATCCTCCCGACTGAGACAGCGTCGAAGATCCTCGGTGCAAAGGCCTGCGTCTCTGACAAGGTGCAGGTGCGCCGCAACGACGCGCGACTCGAGAGCCATAAACCCCTGCTCATGCGACTTCCGACCTCTCCGCTGAGCACACGACAACGGGCGGAAATTGTGGCGTCTAATGTCGTGTCGAGCACGGTGTCGGGCGGAGCGTTTGCCCCTCTGTCGAAGACGGCGACGCAGCGTCTTCGAAGCCGTCTCACAACAGGCATCCTCGGCGTCAAGCACCCCTCCCGCAGTGTAGGCGCGATGCTCACCATCCTGCACAAGGCCCACCGTGTAGATCCGGCGATAGCCAACTCTTACCGGATCCTGTGCAATCTCTTCGACACGTGTGTGCGCATCCCACACATGGTGGACAGGATGAACCGAATCGCTGTGCTGTACGAGGAACACCCGACACTATCCTCTGCTGACGCCCTCGGCCCTGTGGGCATCGCGATCTCGGTCGCCCTCCCTGCTGCTGGACTAGAGTGGGGCGATGACATCCGTGACTGTGCCATCGGGGATATGTGTCTCGCTGGTGAACCACGGTCCTCCCGGAACCATGCGCTGCGCGACAATCTGCGGCGGCAGGGCTGGAAGGCGCTGGCGAAGCACCGTCCTTCCTTCTCGGGGATCGAAAACGGTGTGGACTACGACAGGACGAACGCGCTCCGCCTGGAGACGAAGGACGGGAACCTCTCGCGGGCGCTGACGGTGGTGCTTGCTGGTGGTGTCTTCTTCGCGACGCGATGGGGGCGCAACGGCGCCTACGTCTCTGGTGGCAGGCGTGCGACGACAGACGAGACGTCGGACTCCTCATCCCATGCCCCATCTCCCTCACCGGCTGCTGACGCGGCTATGGCAGGGGACGAAGAGGATGAAGAAGCTGAGGAAGAGGAGGAGTGCGAGTACGAAGAGGAGGAGGACGAGGAGCAGGAAGACGCCGATCTTCTTGGTTCTCAGGATTCCTTCGACTGGGATATCGTGTCCAATCCGGCGGCGGAAGAGGCAGACGTGCGGGACCCCAAGCTGTGTGTACACTGCGATGGTGCGGACAGTGACACGCCTGATCACCTTTGGTGGGCATGCAGTGCGTTTGACTCCGTCAGGTCTCAACCTCAGTTCGAACCCCTGCTGCAGCTGGACCGCTCAGAGTGGCCCCCGTGCCTTGCGAGATACGGCGTGGTGCCAGAGGGATTCCAGGTAGACGAGACCTTGCTGCACACGCTGATGGGGCGCATCGTGCTGAAGCGGTGGGAGCTCGAGGCGAAGATGCGGCGCTCTGGACCCCTCGTGCACCCCTGGACGGCTGCTCTCTCCTGGCCAGCAGAGACTTTTGACTTCGACGTATCCAGTATCCCAGAGAAGCCAGCAGCGCGGCTGTGGCCGTATAGCGCTGCGTCTCTCAGGGCGATACTTGCGTGGCTCGCAGCGCTCCAATGGACGAAGCAAGGCACGGTGTCGAACATCGAGCTCGCCCTTGACTTCGAGGTCTTCACAGGGAAGGCGTTACAGCCCTCGGAGCGCTCGGCACGAACCTCCAACCCCGCGATGGCCGAGCGTGGCAACCTCCTCTGGACGATGATGGGCTGCCTGAAGAGGCTATGCGACCAGCTAAGCCTTCCTACCCCGTGGCCTGCGCGACGCGAGGACCGGGTCGGCTCCCTCTGCTCGGTAGGCGCTGGAGAGGTCTGGGGCGGGATGACACCTCGGCCCGTGTTCGCAGGTGGGGCAGAGACGATCACGGCGTTAGAGGCGAGTGCAGAACAGGCATGTGCGGCCGCAGGCGTCGATGCAGACGGCAATATCGTGAGGTGGGGAACAAACGTGTTCCCAGACTACACTGGGATCCCCCGGACCACGCGAGCCTCACAATGGGATGGGCCACGCCCGCCCCCGCCGCGCAGCGCTATACCTGTACCAGTGCCGCGGTCGCTCGCGAGCACGTCTCTGGGCCCCCGGAAAGTGTGCAACGCGCATTCGAAACCGAAATGCGACGAGTGCGATACCGCCAAGCGGAATTACGCACTGACGATAGCTGCGTGTTGCCGCGTCCACCACCACCACGCGGACGGCCTGAAGGTGATGTGCTGTGAGACACACCACATGACGCGGTGCGGCACCTGCGCCAATGTGAAGACATGCTGCGCGGCCGGCCACCATGGGCGCGCCCCCAGGGTCGACCAAGTTGCGAGCACGGATGACGACAGCAGCAGCTGCGATGACGATTCTGACAGCGAGGGAGAGGAGGGCAGCTCTGGTGCCACTGAGCATGATGGAGACGACGCTGATGATGCGGGCTCCACCAGCGAGGAAGTCCCTCCCTCGTCTGTGATGGACAGCGACACGACGGCTGCGGCTGCGGTAAAACGCACCGCCATCGTTCTGGACGCCTCCGACGAGGACTCGATGGGGCAGGATGCCGTGAAACGCACCGCCATTTGTTTAGATCACTCTGACGAGGGCCCGTCCCTCTGGGGGGCTGGGATAGTGTGTGTGCGACAGCCAGAGTGGGACATGTGTGCGTCTCTTCTTCTTCTTTGGCCGGGCGTGATTGAGCATTTGGCTCTTCACTGCCCCGACGATCAGCCCAGTGAGGGCGAGTTGGGTTCTTCTGCGGAGTCATCTGCGCTGACCCCACGCGAATTTCCTGGTTTTCTTTTCTCGCCTTCCCCTCGAATGAATACCCCTGCTTCCCCTACCCCGCGTAAGATGTGTGCAGAGCACGTTACGCTTGATGCGGATGAATCGTCGGGCTCCCAGCCTGATGATGCTCGTCTCGCTCCACCAGCAGATACAGCACCGCTTCCGGCGCCCTCTCCGGCTCCGGAGCTCGTGCTGCACACAGACCTGCTGGACGGGCTACAGACCCCGCAGACGGGCTCGCCGCCCCTCCCAGAGAGCGCCACGCAACGGAGATCTCCGAGCCCTTACGTGGGGCGCCGCCTTCCTTTCTCTCCCTCTCTCCCCTCTGAGTCCTCGGTACCCCGCGCGCAGAAGCGGGTAGCACCCATACAGGAGACAGGCGCATCTGCCCTGGGGCAACGCTCCTTTAACAACAGAAGAGTAGAACCTCAACCCCCCGTGTCCCCTAGTTCACCGATTTCAGCGTCAAGCCTTCGGCCTGACGAGGATAGTATCATGCCCCCATCAGAACTTGCTTCCCCCCTTCCTCTCTCGCCTGCACCTTCCCTTGTTGTGGATGACTCGCCGGGCTTTCAGCCCGTCGACACTCGGCTTAGTCCCCCATCAGACACTGTGTCACCCCCACCACCCTCTCCATGTCAGGAGCCCCTAGTGCCTTTAGACCCTGCAACCCCCTCTCTTCCCGACTGGCAGGCAGAAACGCCGTCTCACCAGGGGAGCGACACGCTCTCCCACGAGTGCACGTCGCCGAGCCCTTGCGTGGGGCGTCGACTTCCTTTCTCCCCTTCCTCCCCTTCTGAGTCCTCGGTTCCCCGCGCGCAGAAACGTGTAGCGCACATGCGGGAGGCAGACGAATCTGCCCTAGAGCGATGCTCGTTTCATAACAACAGAGCAGGTTTTCCTTCCTCCCGCACGATCATCAGCACAGCTAGATCAGGCGTGCCTTCCCCTTTCCCACGGGCCTCACAAGCCTTGCGCTTCTTGGAGCGCAAGACACGTGCTGTCCGTCCTTGTCGTTCACGTTTCCTCCAGAAGCGGGTGTTGCGTGCGGTTCCGAAGCGCACCCGCTGCATCCCCTCTCCCACCATCTTTCGTTCGGCGGCTATTCCGCGCTCTTTTCAACGCGTCGTCGCGAAGATTGCGCCTCAGTATCAGCAGGCGCAATCTCCGGCTTCCAGTGTGTGTGTGTCCCCCCTCCTTTACAGCGCAACGAGGAGGAGAGCGAAACCGTGTGGTGTCACGTAGAGCAAGAGTAGGATAGCGGGCCCGGTTCCTCACGGTATGGTCCTTCGGGGCCAGGCTGCGATGCCAGCACGCTAACCCAAATTGCAATACGATCGGGTGTGATTTGTTGTGATTTGTTGTTTTTTTCCCCAGCCTGATTACCCCACAACAGGCCTGGGCGGGGAACGAGCCCTTTTTCCAGGTTTTTTGGGTCGGGGAACCAGGTTTTTTCTAAGAATTTTTACAAGGGATTTTTTGCTCGCCCCCCCACAGTTTCCAGGCGCGTGCCCGTCAGGCGGGACTTTTTCTCTGATTTCTCTCCGCGTCATCATGTGACAGCTCTCGAGTGATGCCCAGAGATGCTTGCGGCAGAGAGTGCCCCTCATGCGCGTTACAGCTGAAAATGAATGAGGATCACCTGGCGCTCGTTCTCATCGGGGGTTGTGCTCCGCAGGGACTCAATACACCTTGGCACTCTCGCAGGGCTGGACATGCCAGCAGCTGGAGGACAGTTACAAAGCTGCCACTCCCCGACGCCACCCACCTGCTGGCCCCTTCAGGTCTGAAAGCCCAAAAGCTCCCGGGGATTTTTGCAATGGTGCGCACCATATTCAGCGCAGTAGGGTGATCTCTCCGATTTTCCAAAACTGCTGGTTTACTGGTTTGGGGAACGGTCGCCGGCAGACCGTTGAAATGCCCGTGTTAGCAAGGCACACTCACGTTTCAGGGAGCGTGTCGCGTGTCACGCATGTCGCGAACGCGGCAAGTGTACCTCCCAGGTGGGGAAGCCCGACCTCCTGTCCGATGTCAGTCAGGCTTCGAAGAAGCGCTTCATGGATGCGGCGCTGACCTCCTACGCTGCACTGTACCCGGGGAAGTGAGATAGATGGACGGGCACACGCTACATTGGGGGTCTGGGGGGCGGTGCCCCCCAGCCGCCGGAGGCCACGGTAGCGAATATCTGTTCGTGTGGGCGTACAGATTCTGTGCGAGTTGGCTGCGTCCTCAGAGGCGACTGGAGTGGTTGGACCCCGACTTGATGGGATTCGAAGGACTTGAGTACGAGACGTACGCCACAGGGGGGTCTGGGGGGCGGAGCCCCCCAGCCGCCGGAGGCCACGGTAGTGAACGTCTGGCTCTCCAGTTGGCCAGCAAGGCGAACGGTACGTGGGACAGACTTCCCTTCCATCCTTGTGCGCGCCCTGTCGACTGGGGAAAACTTAGAAAAAGTTTTTTCCTCTGCGAAACAACCTTAGAAAAAAACTCCCCTAACAAAATTCTTAGAAAAAAACTTTTTTTCCCCTTAGGAGGATCCTTGAAATCGGTAGTGGACAGTAGCGGACAGTAGCGGACAGGGCGGACATTTCCTTGTGGAAAAGGTGCCCGAAAAAAAAATTCGAAAAGGTCCCCCTTACAGAATTAGCCTTTTTTCAAAAAATCGGAAAATTTCGGACCGCAATTTGTACCCAAGAAAGTGCCGAATTTTCGGACTTGGTCCGATTTGAACGATTTCCGTGCCTCTTGCAACCCGGGGGGCTGCTGTTTCGGGTTCTTCCGGTGGCACATGCTGGGGTGTCAGGACAGGGAATCCTGCTCGCTGTACCCGGTGATCCCTGACGCAGCCAGGACGTGGAGAGCCTTGGAACCCTGGTTGAGGCCTGTAACACCCGGCCTTCCTGCCACTTGTGGCATTGTGGAGTGGAGGTGGTTATGGAGAAGGTTCTCTCTCCGTCCGGTCGAGCACAACCGTCCTCTCCAGCCAGGGGTCATCTACTTTCCAAACAAGGGCCAGGAACATGCTCAAACAAACTAATTGATCAGAAAATCTGGCTTGCCGTGGAATCATTGAGCAAAATTTGGGGAGTGATTGGTGCCCCATTGCTGCGTATGACATGTCCATTTTTGACGATTTTTGGGCAGAATTTGGTGCGTGGGACCTTTCGATTTTCATGAATTTTTCGGAATTTCGTGGGGACCGGTACCCCATTTGAGGGCCAAAAATCTCATTTCCGAGGCCTGGGAATGGTCGCAGTGGCCTCAGATGTCCAAAAACGTTCAATTGACCTCTCCTCGAAAAAAATTCGAAAGGTCCCCCCTACTGGCACCCCGGATTAGGACATGTCTCTGGGGGTGTCCGGGGGCATTTTTGGCCCATTTTTGGCTGGGGAAAATGGGCCATTTTTCACGGTTTTTTCGGTTTTTTGTCCGGACCGGCACCGCATTTGAGGGGCCAAAATCTGATTTCCGAGGCCCGGGAATGGTCGCAGTGGCTTCATTTGGCCAAAAACGTTCAATTTACCCTTCTCCAAAAAAAAATTCGAAAGGGTCCCCCTACAAATCGCCGGTCTTAGGAGCAAAAAATTTGGGCACCCAGATTTCAAAAATTTTCAAACTATTTTCTGGACCAAAAATCAAACTATTGAGGTCCTGGCCGGACATGTCCGGGGGGGGGTCAAAATTGGATTTCCCGAATTTCCGGGTCCGGACATGTCCGCCCGGACATCCGGACACCAGAAAATGTCCGCCCGGACATGTCCGCCCTGTCCGGGGCGGACATTTCTGGATGTCCGGATGTCCGGGCGGACATGTCCGGGCGGGAAATTCGGGAAATGTCCGGGGGGGGGGGGGGGGGGGGTCAAAATTGGACCCGGACATCCGGACACCCGGATTTCCGGGTCCGGGCATGTCCGCCCTGTCCGCCCTGAAATCGCCTAAGGGGCCGGGGGAAATCCAGGAAATTCGGGAAATCCAGGAATATGAAGAATCCTCCTTACAAAAATTCTTAGAAAAAAAGTTCAGAATCCTGAAAGTGGGGAACAAGCCCCCCAGTTAGGAACAGCCCTGCCCCACAATCCCTTTTTTTTTGAACACTTTACTTTTTCTTCTGCTTGTCAGCTCTTGCGATCATCACGGTATAGGTCGCAAGAAAGGAGACAAGAGACGGGATGAGGGGCGGGGGGTGATAGGAAATGGAACACTACGTGGTGAAACGCACACACCTCGACCTGTGATGAGGTGGGATGTGGCTCTGCAATTGCGGCACTACGCGTGCCGTAAACTCAAATCGAACCTGTTTTTCCTCCGACGGACAGTGTTCCATTTCCTCCTTCATCGCATGAGAAAATGGGGGGCCGGAGGGGATGTTCGGCTATACTAGTCTGTAAGGGTTTGTGTTGTTGTGTTCTTGGGTTGGGTTGTCTTTGCCGGTGCTGTTTCCGTGATGAGGGGAGGGGAGGGGGAGAGGGCATGGCGGTTGTGAGTCTGGCGGGGGGGGGGGGTCCGAGACAACCAAGCAAGGGTCGAAACCGACGAGATGATAGATCCCCCCCCCCCCCAAACGTATTATCAGCCTGATGTTCGGGACAAAGGAGAGGATGTGGAGGGAAGTTCCAGAAAGGGAGGAGGGTTGGGGGGGGAGGGACGATAGTATCTTACGATGGTTATAACATGAGCCACCCACCCGCCCCAGCCGCCATTACAATGGCAAGTTGGAATCTGGGGCGTGTTGTGGGTGGCGAAAGGAGATGGATGAAAAGTTTGCCTTGCTTTTGCCTCCCCTGAGGACGCGAGCCTGTCCCCGCTGTGATCCGAGTTGTGCAGATATAGCCCAATCCAGCCCAATAATTGTTTCAACCCGTGTGACCTGCACCGTGCGAACAATTTGATCCTTGGGGTTTTCGTTTTTTGCCTTCTATCTTTTGTTTTGTTGAGCATCAGTCCTCTGTGAGTCGCAGATTTGCAGGCATGCTCATCTGCAAACGGAGATTCTGAAATCTGGAGGGAAAATTCCCAAAAAATAAACCACTTCAGATCCTTGCAGTGAACGCGGGGTGTTGTCACACCACCACCCACCACGGCGCCAATGCAAAGTCTCAAGTGCTGGACGGGGCTACAGTTTACGTATCGCACAAATCAGCCCAGCCGCTAAGGTGGGTTCAGCGTGACGAGGCACAGGGGTTTGCAACAAGCGGCACTACCCGACGTTTCAAGGAGCATGTGGGATCAGGGCCGACCCAGGAGAGTGTTGGAAATAGGTTTGGGTGATTATAATACTTACGGGGTCTTCGTTGGTCGTTATCCTTCGTCAATCTTCGTCAGTTTTCAGCGAGTTCAACTGGAAATGCACTAAAATGCACTGACGACCACCCCGGAGCGAAGACCCCCTTGGGTGATAATAATACTTACATCAAGAGAGAGAGTGTGAGGAGGGAGACAGGAGAGACAGAGAGACAGGAGGACCAACGTGAATGAAGAAGCATACGACTTGTCGCTTTGCAGTGAAACAAACCTTGCACAGCAGCTGATTTATTTGAAGTGGCATGGGAAGGTGTCAACCATAAAGCTCTAATCGTAGGGTCTACTTCGCGACGTCTCCGCCTTTGCCGCTCGCAACTAGTGATTGGTTATGAAAAAAATGACATCGACATGTGTGTGGGTTGGGAAGATCGTATGATCTATCCGACCGATGGAGGGCTGTTTGTCAGTCCTGCTCCTTTGAAGTCGTAGGGTCGAATGCACCGAGCGCCCTGTTCTGACGCTGCAACGCAGCCTCCACAAACACGTGAATCTTGTTGTATTGGTGTAGAACACACTGAGCACCTTGCTCTTGAGGTGGCCTAAAACGTTTTATTTACCCACGAGTTCCGATGCGAGCAACAGTCGTTTCGGGAGATGGCGACAACATGTTTTGCTGCTTCTGGACAACAAGTGTATGGGAGTGAGAAAGTGAGAAAGGGAGAAAAGACGTAACTAAATGCACCCCCTCCCTGGGGGGGAGGGGATGAATCACAAGAGAGAAGTGGTCGGGTGGGACGGATATTCTTCGACGGGGGAGGCAACGGCAACCTTTTTGGTGTTACTTCGAACGCTGAACACACCCCCCAAACAATTGGAGGGATCCACAAGAGAGAAGGGTAAGGGGAAAGGGGAAATGGGAAAGGGGGCGGGCAAGGAGGGGAGGGACACAGGATATATAGGAAGGGAGGAAGCGCGAGAGAGGAAGAGAGGAAGAAAGAGGGAGAGGGAGAGAAGAGAGAGAGAGAGAGAGAGGGAAAAGAAAACTTGACTACTTGACTCGTCTTGAGGGTGGCTGTCGGTGTAATGGCGTGATTACTTTTGACTTCTCCCCGCCTTCCCCTCAGCCACCTCCCCCTGTGCCTAGTGATATGTCGTGACGCACTATACAAGTTTTCCTTTTTCGCAGCGATTACCACTCCGCCCAAAAAGAAATCGAGGACTTGCTCTATGAGGTGGTGGTATACGTGAGGCCAGGCACAGGCAAGAACGCGGTGGGGGCGGTGGGGGTGTTTGACAAACCCTCTCCCTCCCCACCATGGAGGCCCTGAGTGGTGAGGAGCACCCCGGGAAGGGCACGGACAAAGCACATGTTACTTTGGGTTTCCTCCCACATCGAAAGCTCGGAAGCGGATGGTGAGGAGAGAGAGAGAGAGCGTGTCATCCTCCACTCCCATCCACCCTTTTTTCCGCCCATTTTTTTCTCCCAACAAGGTACTTCGTCAGGCGGAAACGCAGCGATAGGGGAGGTGCGACCAAAAAAATTTCTCGTTTGCCTTTTCGTATTTCTTCACGAATGATCCTGCACGACTCCAGCTTTATTTTGCTGCCACAGCTCTGAGAGAACCCCTGGGCGTCCACCTCCTCCCACTGATTCACGCAGTTTCAGGGCAGTGTTCCCGGAGCAGGGGGGAGGGGGTGGGGGGGGGTCAAGCGATTGATCTGCCGCATTATATTGAACCAAAGAAGGATCGCGGCACACCAGTGACTATATACACGGTGGGATGCTACATCGCGTGTGTGGGAGTGAACTTTGCGTGAGGAAGCGTCGCGTGGAACACAGCTATGTTTCATCAGGAGGGAGGAGCGCCATCGCGACACGTTTTCGGGAGAGCAGAGAGGTGCACATTCCCTCAGATTGAAAACTCCGAGCTTCGCCAAAAGATTGCCGAATCCTATATAGCGAAACCACCCATGAATGCGAGAGAAGTACTTCACCACGTGCAAGTGGAGCACGTGAGAGCACGAGATATAGACAACACAAAGGAAGCAGTGCCGTCGGAAGCACCGACACTATCACGCACCAGCCGGCTCAAAAATATTCATCCTCACTCGTTTCGGCCTGAGTTTTGACGGAGTCGTGGCGGTGGTGTGTCCGGGCCGCTCAGGGATTCGCATATCAGGTGGCATCACTCACGCACACAATGGAAGAGCCCACGCGGGGATACAGCCGAAGATGGGAGGAGGGCCAGAGGAGGCGGAGGCTGGTTAATAGAAGAGACAGCGAGAGAAGAGAACGTGGGGGAGAGGAGGAGGAGGAAGGGGAGAAGGGAGTGGTCATAACGAGTAGATACACAGTCACACAACACAGAACCACAAAGAAGAATGGACGCAGAGGAGGAGGAGGAAGAGAGGGGGGGGGGTGGTGAAGCTGAAATATAAGCTCGGGAGGGGGGTGGCTGTTCCCACCATGTCAAACTGTGCCAGGTGGGCACCTCTTGTTGTGAAGGCGGCACTGTGCTGCGCTTCTGAGAGGGAAAATACCACCGCCGCCACCACCACCCACCATACCCCTCCTGGAGGCCACGTTCTATTTTTTCCGCTTGCGATCGCACAAAGTGTGTCGATGTGGATCAGCGTTTAAAGCGTATTCAGTAAATTGTACACCATCCATTCCGATATCTGCTCCGGGAAGCGCTTTCGGACAAAGCTACTGGGGGGGTGATTGTCGAGAGTGAATGCAAAGGCAAGTCTCCCACACTCAAGGGTATTTTTTTGATCGTTGCGATTGTTGTGAGAGTGCCCCAGCGCTGTTCATGGCTGTGAAGCGTCACCGTCGCTAAAAATAAATAGCGGGGGGGGGGGGGGGAGGGGGGAGAAAACCACGATTCATTTCAGACCTTCCTGTTGCAATCGGCGGTGCCACACAACCACCCCGAGAGGGCAATGCCTTCATGGGGGCGCGGAACACATTGCGAAATACGGTGTAGCGTGAGAGAAAATCGAGCGCCTTTCGCTTTATGGCGAACACCTCTGTCCGGAAACTGTGTGAGATCACAGATCCGGACTACTTTTGTTGAGCGCACACTTCTGTCCCAAGGCTGTATGTCGAGGCCCTGTGAAGTGGCATGAGAGGGTGCTAATCCTAAAGCTGCAGTTGTCCAATTTCCTTCGTTACTTCGCGGCTTAGCTACGCTTCGTCGCTCGTCACGAGTAAAAACAAATGAGAGAGAGAGTCAGAAGCAGTTCCTCCAAACTCCTGCTCCTCTTCAACACTACTTGCACCGTGTTGCCCCCAAAAAATAATCCGGCACAAAAAGAATCAAACGACGGAAAGCGGGGAGGGGAAGGGGAAGAGCGGCATTCTTGAAGAAGATTCCTAAATAGGGAAATTTATACCTCGTCCATTTTTTTCATTCGATTCATTCCTGTTCGTGATGGGAGGTGGGGGTGCTGTTCGGTGTCGCATGCTTCGGTGCGTGAAATGCAACTCTCTCTGCTTTGCGGGATCAGCACTCCTTTCTGCAGCCAGCCACCGCTGTGATGACAACGCTGGTGCACTCCAGTGTCGGCGTCGCAACGTTCTTTATGATTCTGGGGACACCCTCCGTCGAGACAAAAGCCGTGAAGTGTAGATATCAGGACCAGGGCAGGAACGCCACATTTCATGCGGCGCATTCAGCTCTGGATATGATGAGTGCGCGAGGAGTCTCACGGTGCGATCAAACAATACATCGATGTGCCGCAAAGCCTGTTATGTTATCCTCAAAACCGCACGCTTTCCGCTTGGTGGCAGACTCCCTATCCAGCAAGATCACCAAAAAAAACACCATTTGTTGCTGTGCGCACACTTCTGTCTCAAGGCTGTGGAAGCCCCTGTGAAGTGGCACGAAGGCTCTCATCATAAAGCTTCAGTCATGCGATTTCCTTCGTTACTCCGTGACCTCGCAACGCTTCGTCACGTGTAACAAGAAAAGAGGTTTTAACGGGCACCCTGCTTCAAATTGCCTCGACACCATCTACCCGCCTTTGCATAGGCTTTGCGACCAGACTTCCCGTAAACCGTCGGTTGTTCGGGATCAGTCGATAGACTGCGGCGCGCACAATATAATGCTGCCAGAAGGCCTGGCAATTTGCTGTCGATGTGGCACAATGCGCCTGTTCTGCACAACCCACCGTGGCCGTGCGAGGCACTTCAACGGCCCGCCCCTATTCAAAGAGGGGTGTTGGATGAAATATATGGTGTGAAGACGATTCGAACCCAAGCTGGGTTGTTGAAGCAGGAAGACGTACTGAATCTGAGCATGCCAGGGGAGGGGGGATGTATGAAGCAGGGGGGGCTGGCAGCGCTCAACAGGGTGGGGGCTGGGGGCGGCGAAAGATGGTGATGAAATGGGATGGAGATGCACGAACAATAAAGGAGGTTATTACGCAGGCCAACAACGGCAGCCTGAAAACAAAGGTTAAAGTTTTGCCAAATGATTCAAGCCACTTCGCAAAGACACGGTTATGCAGTAAAAATACTGTGAAAACAAACGTTAACATTTGAAGAAGTTACAAGGCAGGCGTTTCTCCAGCAGACCCCACATCCGGGATATGGAAGATCTCATGTCAGGATGTTGGCCGGTCTCCATCAGGGAGAGTCGGGAGAAACACGCCTCAGGTGTTGTTCGGTAGCATTGATCGCACTGATTGGGTTCCATTCCACATATATACGAAATCTGCCCGGCCCGACAGAGATTACTTTTTGTTTTGAGGGCCAGGGCCTCCCACAGACGGCTAATTTTTTTTTTGCCTTATCAAAACAGAGGCGGGGGACTGGTGGGCAGGAAAGGGCAACACCGAAGGACACGCCTCCCTTCGGCTTGTCGATGCGCTGACAGCCCCACAACCCGCGAGCACACCACTGCAGGGGGTGAGTGGTTGCGGATCACAGACAGAGGGTGGTGAAAAGGTGACACTGTTCTGCTCACACAGCACATCGCATCACATCACATCACACAGCAAACCGGCCTGCATTGCGGTGCAAAGGCCACAGCAAGTCGCCCGTCGACAAGAGGGGTAGGTAGAACCTAAGCTGTGCAGCACGCAGGCAGAATGGAAAAGCCTCGGCAAGGGCTGATCTACTGCGACACTGGTGTCGCTTCAACCTTTGCGGGTCTTCTTGTTCATCCATCAAAAAAACATGCGATATTAACACCCACACAGAAGGACTTGGGAAGCCGAGGCGAATACAATGAAGACTATACCGCAGGGCCGCAGAGCGAGGCAGAGACTCGTGGGAGGTCGTTCATGGACGAGGACGTATCACAAGAAAGATGCGCTGCATTCGTGAGGAGGGGAGGGACGACAGCCATACAACAGGGGGGGGGGGGGGGGCTTGAGCGTCTGAAGAGGAATGCAGAGGGGTGGGTGTTGGTGGGTGGTGGGTGGTCTCGGGGATGGGGGGGGGTGGGGGTACAATTCGCACGCAGGAGAAGATATGACGAGAAACGCACAGAAGAGAGCAGGGGGAGGGGCTAGGGGTTGCACAGCAACCCAGGGTCGGAGGGGCCGTGCGGCATGTGGGTGGGTTTGTTGTGCAGGCTGCACGCACCGACCGCGCCACAGAGAGGTGGCGGGGCAGGGGCCACAGAGGCAGGAGGTCCAGCACCGAAACAGCATCGACAGGAAGACAGGGTGAAGATCAGCATGAGACTCCCGCGCTGGGTGGGTGCCTAGACCTGGATGACGGGTTCCGCATCGCCCACGTTGCGCTGCTTCCACCCGGAGCGGCGGGAGCCCTGCGTGCTGCGGCTGCCGTGTGATGCCAGCGGGCGGGGCGAGGCGGACCCAGGGCGCGGTGCGCTTGTGTCGGAGGCTGAGCCGCGCGAGCTTCTGCCGCCGACGGGCAGGAGTTCCGGAGAGGGTGCCAGCACGCTGCCGAAGTCCAGCATCACGTCGTCCACAGCGACGGGGAGCGGCAGGTGGCTGCGTGCGCCGTGCGGGCTGGCCGGGGCGGCGGGGGGCGTGTAGGAGGCAGTGGAGGAGGCAGTGGCGCCGGATGCAGGCGCGCGCGGGACCTCAGTGCCCGGGGCGTGGCGCACGGGCCACGGCGCAGCGGCACGGTGCGAGCTGCCGGGGCGGAGCGAACCGGCAAACGACACAGCGCTGGAACGCGGGGGGTGGTGCAGGGGGCCGTCCCACGAGCTGCCGCCCATCGACACGCTGTCGCTGGCACTGCCGCTGCCGCTGCCGCTGCCACCGGGCGGCAGGGCCTTGACAGGCACAGACACGGAGGCGGGTGATGCAGGTGCAGGTGTGGCGTCCTGCGTGCTGCCGACAGCCTGCAGTGCGCCGAAGGTCCTGAACAGCGTGCCGTCGGAAGGCGGGGGTGGTGGTGGGAGGGGGAGCGGCAACGGCAGCGGCAGCCCTGGCCTGCCGCTGGGGCTGGCACTGCTGTCGAGGCCAGCAGCACCAGCACCAGCAGCGGGGCTGCTGCTGCCGTCCGCAGCCACCTCGCCAAACACAGACAGGTAGCCCTGGTCCTCGATAGCGACGGACAGCGGGGCAGGCGGCTCGTTGCGCTCCGCGTCCTGGCGTGCCCAGTGCTCCTCCTGCAGGATGCGGCGGCGCCCCTTCAGCACCACATACACGTCGCACAGCAGGTCCACCACCGCCTTCACAATCACAAGCACCATCGCCATCTCCAGCACGTCGGCCGCCACACCGAACAGCGCGTCGTCCATGTCTTCCCGGTAGTACCCCATCCCCTGCATCACCATCGCCACGGCGCTCATCCCGTGCAGCACAATGTACGCCATGTTGTCGCGGTGCCGGCAGTACGGCCGCATCCACACCATGAAGGCGCACATCACCGCGAACAGCGTCGCCATCCCCATGCGCAGGTGCCCGCACTCCACAAAGTCGTCCGTGTCCGGGACCGACAGCGCCCCGACAGAGAACATCAGCAGGAAGAAGAAGACGGCGAACCAGCACGTCGGCTCCTGGTACGGCTTGATGGCAGACATGAAGTGTGTGGGCCACGGGTCGCCCCGCTCCGTGGCGACCCACTCCCCCCGCCCGAGCATGAAGTCGGCAGGGATGGAGCGACGGTGGGGTGTGTCTGTGGGCTTGCTGACGACAGCGGCTGCACCTGCACCTGCAGGCTGCTTGGGAGCATCACCGCCACCCCATGCCGCGTACACACCACGGTACGGCACAGCAGGCCGCACACGCCACGCCAGCCACACAGGCACCGCAACACACACCACCGTCCCCACAAGCCCGGCAGAGAACTGCGCCACGTTGCGCGGGTACACCACCAGGTGCTGCGACACGAACACGTTCGCCTGATACATCAGCACAAAGAAGTGCAGGAACACGGAGGGGCGGCCCGCAAAGCCTTGGTACGCCAGCAGCTGCTGCAGCACCACCCACCGCGGCAGCCACTGCTCCACCGCACGCGACATAATGAACATCAGACCCGACATCACCACCATCATCGCCGTGTTGGCGATCAGCGCCCCCAGGTGCTGGCTCCCGTCAACGACCAACCCGGTGGGGTGCACGGCGACGGGCAGGTCCGCGTCGACCCCGCACTGCGGCGACCCCAGCAGCCCGAGTGTCGACCCCGACGCTGCAGCATGCACGCTCATGCCCGCGAGGACGGGTGTCGCCTGCCCCACATCCTCCCCACGTTTCACGGCGGCCACATCCTGCGCAGACGTGACGCTGAAGACGCAGCTCGTGTTCAGCCCGCTGCTGGCGTCCCTCACAGACACACGCACCGTCTCCGTCACGGTGCCGCCGAAGTCCGCGTGCCCCAGCTGCAGCATCACCCCGCCAGGGCGGCTGGTGTGCGCAGCCTGCTGCACAAACCCGTCCTGCTGCGAGGCCCACACCGCCCCGTGCGTCACATTCCCGCCCTGCTCGCTGGTCACCGACACCGTTGGGTGCACTTCTGAACCCGACACAGACCACACGCCAACAGGGACTTCCTGCCGCCGCAGGTCGTATGCCGACACACGCTCCGGGCACTGCAGTTCCAGCCCAGGCGCGGCAGCAGCCGGATCGTTGGTGGAAGCGGGCACACCAGGAGGTGCGGCAGTCGCACTACCGACAGGCGAGAAGGTACGCGGGGCGGACGACACACCAGCAGGTGCGGCAGTCACGCCGAAAGGCGAGAAGCTATGCGGGGCGTCCGACGAAGGGGCGGGTGACGAGGCGAGGGCTGTCGCAGGGGCAGGCGTGGTCGGGGGCACGACGAGAGGAGAGAAGGTTGGGTTCGAGACGGGGGCAAAGGTGAGGACTGGGAGGGGTTGGAAGGTGAGGGCGACAGGGGGGGCGAACGTGAACGGAACCACTGGGACCAGTGTCGGTGGTGCAGCAGTCGACGGCACCGGAGTGGCCGGTGTGGGGGTCAGCGGTGCCGGGGTCGGTGGTGCAGGTGTCAACGGTGACGAAGACGCCGGTGCAGGTGTCGGCGGTGCTGCACTCAGTGGTCCTGGTGTTGCCGGTGCGGGTGTCGCCGGTGCCAGCGTCGAAGGTACCTGTGTTGCTGGGGCAGGTGTCACCGGTGCCGGGGTAACTGGTGCAGGGGTTGCCGGTGCAGTTGTGTCAGGCGCCGGTGTCGCTGGTGACGGGGTTGCTGGTGCAGAAGTCGCAGGCACAGGCGTCACCGGCGCCCGTGTCGCCGGTGCCAGGGTAGGTGCAGGTGTGTCAGGCGCAGGTGTTGCAGGTGCAGGCGTCGCTGGTGCCGGTGTTGCCGGTGCAGGTGTGGCAGGCGCAGACGTCACCGGTGCCGCGGTCACAGGTGCCGGTGTAGCCGGCGCTGGCGTAGCAGGTGCGGGTGTGTCTGGGGCAGGCGTCGCCGGTGCAGGTGTCGCAGGTGCAAGTGTCACCGGTGACAAGGTTGCAGGTGCAGGTGTGTCTGGGGCAGGCGTCACCGGTGCAGGTGTGTCTGGTGCCGGTGTTGCAGGCGCAGGTGTCACCGGTGACAGGGTCGCAGGTGCGGTTGTGTCTGGGGCAGGCGTCACCGGTGATGGGGTCGCCGGTGCAGGTGTTGCAGGCGCAACTGTCACCGGTGTCGGGGTAGCAGGTGCAGGCGTCACTGGTGCCGGGGTCGCAGGTGCGGGTGTGACAGGTGCCAGCGTCGCCGGTGCAGGAGTGGCAGGCGCAGGTGTCTCAGGTGACAGGGTCGCAGGTGCGGGTGTGTCAGGCGCAGGTGTCACTGGTGCCGGGGTCGCAGGTGCCAGTGTTGCAGGCGCAGGCGTCACCGGTGCTGGGGTTGCAGGTGCAGGTGTGTCAGGTGCCGGTGTTGCCGGTGCCAGGGTCACTGGTGCAGGGGTGTCAGGTGCGGGCGTCGCCGGTGACAAGGTAGCAGGTGCAGGTGTGTCAGGCGCAGGCGTCGCTGGCGCAGATGTGTCAGGTGCCGGTGTTGCCGGCGCAGGTGTCTCAGGTGACAGGGTCGCAGGTGCGGGTGTGTCAGGCGCAGGTGTCACTGGTGCCGGGGTCGCAGGTGCCAGTGTTGCAGGAGCAGGCGTCACCGGCGCAGGAGTGGCAGGCGCAGGTGTCGCAGGTGACAGGGTCGCCGGTGCGGGTGTGACAGGTGCCAGCGTCGCCGGTGCAGCTGTTGCAGGCGCAGGTGTCACCGGTGACGGGGTAGCAGGTGCAGGTGTGTCCGGTGCCAGAGTCACAGGTGCAGGAGTGGCAGGCGCAGGTGTCTCAGGTGACAGGGTCGCAGGTGCGGGTGTGTCAGGTGCCGGTGTCGCAGGCGCAAGTGTAACCGGTGACAAGGTCGCAGGTGCAGGAGTGTCAGGCGCAGGTGTCACCGGTGCCGGGGTCGCAGGTGCGGGTGTGACAGGTGCTAGCGTCGCCGGTGCAGGAGTGGCAGGCGCAGGTGTCTCAGGTGACAGGGTCGCAGGTGCGGGTGTGTCAGGTACCGGTGTCACCGGTGCCGCGGTTGCGGGTGAAGGAGTCACAGGCGCAGGTGTCTCAGGTGAGAGGGTCGCAGGTGCGGGTGTGACAGGTGCAGGCGTCGCCGGCGCCGGGGTAGCAGGTGCAGGGGTCCCTGGTGCCAGCGTCGCCGGTGCAGGTGTTGCAGGCGCAGATGTCACAGGTGCTGGCGTCACCGGTGCCGGGGTTGCCGGCAAAGGCGTTTCAGGCGCAGGGGTCGCTGGTGCCAGGGTCGCAGGTGCTGGTGTCGCCGGTGCCGGGGTTGCCGGCGCAGGCGTGTCAGGCGAAGGGGTCGCTGGTGCCAGGGTGGCAGGTGCGGGTGTATCCGGTGCAGGTGTCACCGGTACCGGGGTCGCCGGCGAAGGCGTGTCAGGCGCAGGGGTTGCAGGTGCGGGTGTGTCAGGTGCTGGTGTCGCCGGTGCTGGGGTGGCAGGTGCAGGTGTCACAGGTGCCGGGGTTGCCGGCAAAGGCGTTTCAGGCGCAGGGGTCGCCGGTGCCAGGGTGGCAGGTGCGGGTGTGTCAGGTGATGGTGTCGCCGGTGCCGGGGTTGCCGGCGAAGGCGTGTCAGGAGCAGGGGTCGCCGGTGCCAGGGTCGCAGGTGCAGGTGTCGCCGGAACCGGGGTAGCAGGTGCCGGTGTTTCAGGCGCAGGTGTCACAGGTGCCGGGGTTGCCGGCGAAGGCGTTTCAGGCACAGGGGTCGCTGGTGCCAGGGTGACAGGTGCCGGTGTTGCAGGAGCTGGCGTCACCGGTGCCGGGGTTGCCGGCGATGGCGTGTCAGGAGCAGGGGTCGCCGGTGCCGGTGTCGCAGGCGCAGGTGTGGGAGGCGACGGTGTCGGGGGTGAGGGCGTCGGAGGTGACGGTGTGGGAGGTGATGGTGTGGGAGGCGCCGGTGTGGGGGGTGAGGGCGTCGGAGGTGATGGTGTTGGAGGTGAGGGTGTCGGGGGTGACGGCGTGGGAGGTGACGGTGTGGGAGGCGACGGTGTCGGGGGTGACGGTGTGGGAGGTGAAGGTGTGGGAGGTGATGGTGTTGGAGGTGACGGTGTCGGGGGTGACGGCGTGGGAGGTGCTGCTGTTGGAGGTGACGGCGTCGGGGGTGACGGCGTGGGAGGCGACGGTGTCGGGGGTGACGGTGTGGGAGGTGAAGGTGTGGGAGGTGTTGGTGTTGGAGGTGACGGTGTCGGGGGTGACGGCGTGGGAGGTGATGGTGTGGGAGGTGCTGGTGTTGGAGGTGACGGCGTCGGGGGTGACGGCGTGGGAGGTGACGGCGTCGGGGGTGACGGTGTGGGAGGTGCTGGTGTTGGAGGTGACGGCGTCGGGGGTGACGGCGTGGGAGGTGACGGCGTCGGGGGTGACGGCGTGGGAGGTGACGGCGTCGGGGGTGACGGTGTGGGAGGTGATGGTGTTGGAGGTGACGGCGTGGGAGGTGACGGCGTCGGGGGTGACGGTGTGGGAGGTGATGGTGTGGGAGGTGCTGGTGTTGGAGGTGACGGCGTCGGGGGTGACGGCGTCGGGGGTGACGGTGTGGGAGGTGACGGTGTTGGAGGTGACGGCGTCGGGGGTGACGGCGTAGGAGGTGATGGTGTGGGAGGTGTTGGTGTTGGAGGTGACCGCGTCGGGGGTGACGGTGTGGGAGGTGCTGGTGTTGGAGGTGACGGCGTCGGGGGTGACGGCGTGGGAGGTGATGGTGTGGGAGGTGATGGTGTGGGAGGTGCTGGTGTTGGAGGTGACGGCGTCGGAGGTGACGGCGTGGGAGGTGATGGTGTGGGAGGCGACGGTGTCGGGGGTGACGGTGTGGGAGGTGCTGGTGTTGGAGGTGACGGCGTCGGGGGTGACGGTGTGGGAGGTGCTGGTGTTGGAGGTGACGGCGTCGGGGGTGACGGCGTGGGAGGTGACGGCGTCGGGGGTGACGGTGTGGGAGGTGATGGTGTGGGAGGTGCTGGTGTTGGAGGTGACGGCGTCGGGGGTGACGGCGTGGGAGGTGACGGCGTCGGGGGTGACGGTGTGGGAGGTGATGGTGTGGGAGGTGCTGGTGTTGGAGGTGACGGCGTCGGGGGTGACGGCGTGGGAGGTGATGGTGTGGGAGGTGCTGGTGTTGGAGGTGACGGCGTCGGGGGTGACGGCGTGGGAGGTGATGGTGTGGGAGGTGACGGCGTCGGGGGTGACGGCGTGGGAGGTGATGGTGTGGGAGGTGATGGTGTGGGAGGTGCTGGTGTTGGAGGTGACGGCGTCGGGGGTGACGGTGTGGGAGGTGCTGGTGTTGGAGGTGACGGCGTCGGGGGTGACGGCGTGGGAGGTGATGGTGTGGGAGGTGATGGTGTGGGAGGTGATGGTGTGGGAGGTGCTGGTGTTGGAGGTGACGGCGTCGGGGGTGACGGTGTGGGAGGTGCTGGTGTTGGAGGTGACGGCGTCGGGGGTGACGGCGTGGGAGGTGATGGTGTGGGAGGTGCTGGTGTTGGAGGTGACGGCGTCGGGGGTGACGGTGTGGGAGGTACTGGTGTTGGAGGTGACGGCGTCGGGGGTGACGGCGTGGGAGGTGATGGTGTGGGAGGTGACGGCGTCGGGGGTGACGGTGTGGGAGGTGCTGGTGTTGGAGGTGACGGCGTCGGGGGTGACGGCGTGGGAGGTGCTGGTGTTGGAGGTGACGGCGTCGGGGGTGACGGCGTGGGAGGTGATGGTGTGGGAGGTGCTGGTGTTGGAGGTGACGGCGTCGGGGGTGACGGTGTGGGAGGTACTGGTGTTGGAGGTGACGGCGTCGGGGGTGACGGCGTGGGAGGTGATGGTGTGGGAGGTGACGGCGTCGGGGGTGACGGTGTGGGAGGTGCTGGTGTTGGAGGTGACGGCGTCGGGGGTGACGGCGTGGGAGGCGACGGTGTCGGGGGTGACGGCGTGGGAGGTGAGGGTGTCGGGGGTGACGGCGTGGGAGGTGATGGCGTTGGAGGTGACGGTGTCGGGGGTGACGGTGTGGGAGGTGATGGTGTCGGGGGTGACGGCGTGGGAGGTGATGGTGTTGGAGGTGCCGGTGTTGGTGGTGAAGGCGTCGGAGGTGATGGCGTCGGTGGTGATGGTGTGGGAGGCGACGGTGTCGGGGGTGACGGCGTGGGAGGTGACGGCGTCGGGGGTGAGGGCGTGGGAGGCGACGGTGTCGGGGGTGACGGTGTGGGAGGTGAGGGTGTCGGGGGTGACGGCGTGGGAGGTGAAGGTGTGGGAGGTGATGGTGTTGGAGGTGACGGTGTCGGGGGTGACGGTGTGGGAGGTGATGGTGTCGGGGGTGACGGCGTGGGAGGTGATGGTGTTGGAGGTGCCGGTGTTGGTGGTGAAGGCGTCGGAGGTGATGGCGTTGGAGGTGACGGCGTCGGTGGTGATGGTGTGGGAGGCGACGGTGTCGGGGGTGACGGCGTTGGAGGTGAGGGCGTGGGAGGTGCAGGGGTGGGTGGCGAAGGTGTCGGTGGTGCGGGTGTCGTGTCAGGCTCCCACCAAAACTGCACGTCAACGTAAGTTCCTTGCTGATTGCATCGGACGCTGTGCACTGCTGACCTTGCGTAGGCTGTCATGTCCCAGTTGCATGTCCTCTGTCTTCTGCCGTCGTCTCCGTTTTTGTACGGGCACCAGTTCCTGGCGTCACTTTCCCAGGCATCCATGTACACTCGCATGTTGATGGATCCTGACACGTGACGTTGATTTCCGGAACTCGCCCAGGTCCCACCCCTGGAGCAGGCACTGTTGCTCGACTGGCACGTGATGCAACCCAAGCCCCTGTTCACTGATCCGACGATAATGTTTCCTGTGAAGGAGTAATCCTCCTTCCCCACCTCGTTACCCCTCTCTGTCTGATAGATTTTCACAGCCTTGAACCAGTAACTGCTGTCCGCCTGCACACTCAGGACGAGCATCAGGATCGAGATGCATCGTCCCCCAAACGCATCCCATCTCATGTGAACCTCACGCTGCAAGCAGCGGTCTCCCTGTGGTGGGGTGGTGATGGTGGACGTCTTCAGCCGTGTGTGATGAGGCTGTGGATGAGGACGAGCGACATCCCGGACTGCCCCTCTGGGGCAGTCCGGGAAGCACAAGATGATCTCCCTTTACTCGCTGTGCAGGTTGTATCACGCGGTGGACCCCCACCCCCTGGAGCGGGGGTCGGGGCGGGGGTCAGAGACCCCCGCTAGCGCAGTGGTGGCTGCGTACGCGTACGCAGCGTGATTTTCAGAAAGTGCGTACTGCGTACGCGTACGGCGCTGCGTACGGCAGTCTATGGAGCACAGGAGACGGCCATGGCCACACACCAAATCCGACAGTCGAACTCAGGTGTACCAGGGGCAGCCTTCGAGCCTTCCAGTCGGAAGTGGTACCTTTTGCAGTATGCTTGCGGGTGTACTTGCAGGTGTTGCGAGTTATTCGCCACGTGCACGGCAAGGAACCATCTGTGAAAGGCAGGAGCAAAGGCCAGGGCCCAGCCACCCGCTGGGTGGCCTACTGTGTGCTGAGAGACCTGGAATACCAGCCGTACGCAAATTCTGCGTACGCGTACGCAGCGCGATTTTCAGAAAGTGCGTACGGCATACGCGTACGCGTACGCGTACCGTACGGCCGTACGCTGCCACCACTGCGCTAGCGGTGGACCCCCGATATCGGAGTCTCTGTTTGGTGCCCGTACGACCCCCGATAGTGGGGTCCATACCCGATAGCACGGCTCGGACCCTTTTCCGTTATCCCAAAAGGGTTTACACCGACGTGCGGGAGTCCACCGTGCAGAGTCCAAAGGGAGGGGGGGGGGGGGTGGGAGGGGGGGGGGGGTAGGGGGGGTCAAATGGGGGTGACAAACACGATTTTTCAAAAAACCGGCGCAGAGGCCCCAAAGCCCCCGTAAACCCTCCAAACCCCCCCAGATCGGTCCGGAAACCCATCGAACCCCACTTTTCCACCATTCCGGGCACCTCAGGTGCCCGAATTGGGGTACCTAAATTTTGTGCCACCGTTTGGTACCGTACAGTGCCACTGTGTGGGAGGTTGGAAAAGAAAATGCCCCAACACACCACATCTGAGGGTTGCAATGCATGTTGCTTGCCAACCACGTCATCCGGTGGGTGTCAGGCGCTATGTAGGTGGCATTAGCCAGGTCTTCGATGTGTTCTGGCTTGTATATATACCTCCCTGCCTGCGGCACAGGCACTGCCTTTGTCCCCCACACCAGCCACAGAGAGCGTATTGTACTCGGTCCACGGTTGCTGATTCATTGTGATGCGTTGTATCCTCGAGTGAACGTCACACACTAGTGGCACCACCACCCGCCATCCGAGAGCTGTATTGACTTTGCGCGCTTCCGTTGTATTCACCTCGCCACGCATATTGCACCGTTCAGTACCAGTGCTCTTGGGCCAGGCAAAGTAGACCGCAGCAACTACCAATTCTGGCACAATGGGTACCACGACAGCGCACTTCATGTGTTCCCGGAATGTACAGCTCGTGTTGCAACAGTCGTTGTCAACACATCCCGGTTGTGGAGCACTGCTGCACAGGAATCACACGACCATCTGGACTGTTCCGTACCTACAGGCAGCCTCCCGGTGCATGGTGGCAGGGAGGTATATATACAAGCCAGAACACATCGAAGACCTGGCTAATGCCACCTACATAGCGCCTGACACCCACCGGATGACGTGGTTGGCAAGCAACATGCATTGCAACCCTCAGATGTGGTGTGTTGGGGCATTTTCTTTTCCAACCTCCCACACAGTGGCACTGTACGGTACCAAACGGTGGCACAAAATTTAGGTACCCCAATTCGGGCACCTGAGGTGCCCGGAATGGTGGAAAAGTGGGGTTCGATGGGTTTCCGGACCGATCTGGGGGGGTTTGGAGGGTTTACGGGGGCTTTGGGGCCTCTGCGCCGGTTTTTTGAAAAATCGTGTTTGTCCACGTAAAAGGGTGGCATTTGACCCCCCCTAGGGGGGGGGGGGGCAGCTCGCTGCTTCCCCTGCTGTTGTCCCTCCTCGAAGGAGAACACGCCTTCACAAGATGCCTTGGGGTGGGGGTCTTCGCTAGTGGTATGGAGGAACAGGCCCCACTCCCCACTCGTCGTCGCTCCCCTCACTATCGGCCGGCAGAGTGATGTCTGAGATGACGCCATTCCGCGGCAGGCCTTTCTTCTTCTTGGCACATCCTTTCCGGACTCCGCCAGGTATTTGGACTGACACAAAGCACACTGCCATCTCCAGTAGGGCATCGACAAGGCATCCACATGGGAGAGAGATGCCTGCATCAGACACCCACCAAGCCACACGCCTGTGGGGCTGGGGGGAGGCGGAGATATGACAACTGCCCTTTGTAATCAGAGAGGCAACCCAATCGGTGGGGGGGTGGACAAATCCATCTTAGCATTCTGATGGCATCGCGAAATTTACCTTTTTGTAAGAAGGTGAGAAGGTGGGTCACAAAGGATGCGCAGGCACGGTACGTGGGGGGGGGGGTGAAAGGTTGAAAGAGCGCGGCACAACCGCGGAACGAGGGTGCAGGGTTCAGATGCTGAGACTCACAGCAGGGGGGGGTGGGGGCGCTGGGGGGAGTGGCCCGTGTCGTTACAAACCACACAGTATGTCGTGTCAGTTCGGAACCGAAAGTGAGCAGTGGTGATGGGGTGTGGGTGTGCCGCCCAAATACCGTCCCGGAGGACTGCCGCCCTCTCGGATCCTTCATCCTTCGGGGCAGGAGGGTTTGGGGGCAGACGGCCGTATCGCACATCAGTCGCATGGGCTGGAATGGGAGAAGGGGAACAGCCGTGTTCCTGCTGGATCTGTGTCTCAAACAACAGGCAAACTCGAGCAGATGGGCTGCCCACCCAAGGCGCTGCAAGGGTCAGGGTGCACGAGGGGTACCAAAGAACCCAAAGGTGAACCGCTAAACAACGTGGTCTTTCGGCTTCCACGCGGGGTGAGGACAAGGGCACGGGAGGAGGGGGAAAGGGGGGAACGGAACACTCGACACATGTCACTGAACAGGAAGGGATCGGGGAGGGGACAGGTTGTGGTGAAACGCATACAGACGTGGATCTGCAAGCACGGGGCTGCTTTCTCTGTGTTCCATTTCCTCCCATAATGCACGACACAGTCATCTGGAACTGGAGGATAGGAGCAGGTGCAGACGAACTTCACGAAGGAATATTTCAAATTCATAACCTTGTGGCCTTGCGAGAAAGAAAAGGGACGCCCCAGTGGAAGTGGAGGGAAGAACGACAGGGGCCTTTCCCTCCCGCCCTCCACCGCCCCCAGGCCGCATGCTGGAGGCAGTGCTCAGGAGGCACGGCACGGACACTACAGTCCTGCCAGGTCCAGCGGCCTCCTGCCGAGGTCGGCTGAGCTCTCGCCCAGAACCCTGCGGCTGTCGTTGAGGGAGCGGCTGACGACGCTGACGGAACCGCTGCTGCTGGACTCGCTCGTGTGGCTGCTGATGTCGTCCTTTGCGAGGAGCATCTCGTCGGTATCATCGACCATCTCGACAGACACCTCCTTCATGACGGCATCGCCCCGCTCCCAGTGTGCTGTCTGCAGCATCCCACGGCGTGAGGTGAGAACCACGTAAGCATCACAGATCATGTCGACAGCGGCCTTGATCAGCACGATGATGAAGCAAACGGTGAAAAGTGTGGTGGCGGACTTGAAGCGCCAGTTGTTGAGGTCCTCGCTGTACAGCCCGAAGGCCTGGAGGAAGACGGCTGCACTGGTGAGTGAGTGCATCAGGAAGTAGGTGACTGTGTCGCGTGCGCGTGCGTAGGGTCGGAGGACAGCCACGAACAGCGACATCACAGCGAAGATCACACCGATGCCCAGCTTCAGGTGCCCGCACTGGATGAGCGCGTCCACCTCCGGCACGTTCAGCGCTGCCACAGCAAACGACAGCAGGAAGCTGAAGGCGGCAAACCAGCACGCCTTCTCGTTGAAGGGCTTGATCATCGAGAAGAAGCGCTGGTTCCACATGTCATCGCGTGATGCAGCCACCCACTCACCAGGACCCAGCAGGAACACGCGCGGAGGACCAGCACCTGGCTCCAGTGCGTACAGACCCTTCTGTGGCACAGACGCCTTCACCGTGTAGGCGGTGCACACAGGGACGACAATGCAGAAGGCAGTGCTGCAGATGCCTGCAACTAGCTCTTCAAATGTGCTGTTGTACGCAAGCAGCCTCAGAGATGCGTATGCAGTGCCTTGGTACAGGATGAGGAAGAAGAAGAGTGCAACAGAAGGGAAGCGCGTCAGCCCTTTCGCAGCCAGCAGACGCTGGACTGGCAGGCACTGCGGGAGGCACTTGAACACAATGCACACCACCATGTAAGACAGGAGGGTCACACCGATAGCAATCGACAGGTTCCCCACAATGGCACCCAGGTACGGGCTGTCGTTGACACTAATCCCTGTGGGGTGCAGGATGAAGGGCAGGTCCTCCTCCCCGCCACACGACACGGTGCTCAGCAGCGACAGCGTGGTGGCAGCACCCGCAGCACCGACAGCAACGGCAGTGGCTGCCCCAGCACCGCGCCCCAGCGAAGGCTCCTCTGCTGCCTGCGTCGCACCAGAGGACTGCACACGCACGACACAGCTGGAGCTGAGGGACGACGCCAGGTTCGTCACCGTCAGACGCACCTCCTCGTTGTGCCCGCCTTTGAACAGCGGATGGCCCAACTGCACTGTGAAGGCGCCAGGCTTGCTTTTGTCTTCGATGTGCCGCCAGAACCCCTGCCTTGCACCTTCTGTCAGGCCTGTGGCACTAAAGCCCAGCTGCATCGGTGTGCCACTGCTGTCTTGCCCGTGCAGCATCACCTCGCGTGCACGGATTTCCTCGTCCGTGACCGTGTCGGAACACTGAAGCACAAGCGCTGGTGGCGAAGCGGTGGGGGGTGCTGCGGTGGGCGGTGACAACGTGTCAGGTGCTGCTGTGGGCCCATGCGTCTCCGGCACCGTGGTCTGTGGTGCGAGTGTGGGTGGCGCAGCTGTCGCGGGTGCAGGCGTTGCATCTTGAGAGGGTGTTCCTGTGGAGACCCCTGCTGGACCGAATGTTGGCCCGCCTGTGCCTCCTTGTGTTGGGCTGAATGTCAGAGGTGCAGGTGTTCGTGATACCGCTGTTGACGGCGCTAGTGTCCCAGCTGCCGGTGTGGAGGGCACAGCTGTGTGGACTGTCGCAGTTGGCGGGACGGGTGTCTCGGGTGCTGTCGTGGGGGGGCTCAGTATCACTGGTGACGGCGACGCAGCTCCTGGCTGTGCTGGTCCTGGGGATGCCACACCGATTGACGGGGATAGTGTCGGCGCACCCTTTGGACTCAGGGTCAGTGCAGGAGAGCGCGGTGTAAGTGTGGCCTCAGGGGATGGACCTGCCGTCACTGCCGTGGGAGAGAGTGTGTGAAGCGTCGAAGGCGGTGCCTGTGTCGGTGGTGTGGGTGTAGAGGGCAACGGGGTGATCCGTGGCGCAGGACTCATCGGACTGTGAGTAGCCAGGGTCGGGGGTTCAGTCGGAGCTGTTGGTGGTGCAGGCGGTGGTGCCTGTGACAACTGTGGTGGTGGTGCCGGGGTTAGCGGCGCAGGTGTGAGAGGTGCGCGCGTCGGCTCTTGTGTGGGTGGCGTACCGAGAGTTGGTGGTGCAGGAGTTGGTTGCACTGCGTTGGGCACCCCAGTCGGCACTGGCGTGGGGACCGTAGTTTGAGGTGCAGACGGCGTCGGTGGCGCTGCAGTTGGAGGTGCAGGTGGAGGTGTCGGAGTTGGTGCCAGTGTCGGTGGCGTAAATGTTGGAGATGCCGGTGTCGGTGGTGCAGCCGTTGGCGGTGTCGACGTTGGTGGCGCCAGTGTCGGTGGTGCAGGTGTTGGGGGTGCCAGTGTGGATACTAGAGGCGCCAGTGTGGACGGTGCGTGTGTTGGTGCAGGTGTCGCTGGAGCCAGTGTCGGCGGTGCAGACGTCGGAGGTGCGGGTGTCGGTGGAGCAGGTGTTGACGGTGCAGACGTTGAAGGTGCCAGTGTCAGTGGTGCTGGTGTCGGCGGCACAGGAGTTGGATGTGTCGGTGGAGCAGGTGTTGACGGCGGTGTTCGAGGCGCAGACGTTGGAGGTGCCGGTGTCGGTGGTGCCGACGTTGGCGGTGCAGACGTTGGTGGTGCCGGTGTTGGTGGCACAGGTGTCGCCGGTGCGAGTGTTGGAGGTGCCAGTGTCGGTGGTGCAGGTGTTGACGGTGCAGACGTTAGAGGTGCCGGTGTTTGCGGTGCCGATGTTGGCGGTGCAGACGTTGGTGGTGCCGGTGTGGGCGGTGCGGGTGTTGGTGGTGCAGGTGTTGACGGTGCAGATGTTGGAGGTGCCGGTGTTGGTGGCGCAGGTGTCGGCGGTGCGGGTGTTGGAGGCGCAGACGTTGGTGGTGCAGGTGTCGGAGGTGCCGGTGTCGGTGGTGCCGACGTTGGCGGTGCAGACGTTGGTGGTGCCGGTGTGGGCGGTGCGGGTGTTGGAGGTGACGGTGTCGGTGGTGCTGGAGTTGGAGGTGCCAGTGTCGGTGGTGCAGGTGTTGACGGTGCAGACGTTGGAGGTGCCGGTGTTGGTGGCGCAGGTGTCGGCGGTGCGGGTGTTGGAGGCGCAGACGTTGGAGGTGCAGGTGTCGGAGGTGCCGGTGTCGGTGGTGCCGACGTTGGTGGTGCCGGTGTTGGAGGTGCCAGTGTCGGTGGTGCAGGTGTTGACAGACGTTAGAGGTACCGGTGTTTGCGGTGCCGATGTTGGCGGTGCAGAGGTTGGTGGTGCCGGTGTTGGTGGCGCAGGTGTCGGCGGTGTGGGTGTTGGAGGTGCAGGTGTTGGAGGCGCAGACGTTGGAGGTGCCAGTGTTGGAGGTGCTGGTGTTGGCGGTGCATATGTCGGCGGTGCAGGTGTTCGAGGAGCAGGTGTCCGCGGTGCCGATGTTGGAGGTGCAGGTGTCGGTGGTGCCCGTGTTGGCGGTGCAGACGTCGCGTCCGGCCACCAACCGAACTGCAAATCAAGGTATGTCTTGTCTTTCTGGCAGCGATATGTGTGGGTCTTCGACCTTGTATAAGTCGTCATGTAGAAACTGCAGGTATTCTGCTTGCGGTCATCGTCCCCACTCTCGTACGCACAGTCGTTGTCCCCATCATTCTCCCAAGCATCGAAACTCACCGAAACCTGCAACGTGGTTCCGCTCTGGTGCCGCTTTGTATATCCCCACGACCCTGTCTTCACACAGTCGGCCCCACCTGACGTGCATTGAATGCACCCAAAGTCTGTGGTCTGCCCCTGAACGGTGACCTTGCCGCGCATGCTGTACTCCTCATCACCCACCTCGTTCCCCCGCTCCTCCTGGAACGCCTTCACCACTTTGAACCAGTACGTGTTGTCCGCATCTGCTCCGCACGCCAGCACCACCATCAGCATGCAGCTACGCTGCAGCAGGCAGCTCCATCTCCACATTTCCCCATAGACTGAAGTGTGTGCACGCAGGCCTGTGGCGGGTGTGGTGAGCAAGTCACAGATGAAGGCTGGCAGCTGGTGTGGAGTGCTGTACACCGGGCAAACCAGAATGCTGCACAGCAACAAAACAGTTGCACGGCCCACGCGGCAGGGCCACCAACAACACGGAAAGACTCGGGCGGGGTGGGGCATGCACACCATCAGCGCTGTTCACATGCACATCCGACGCCACCAGAGGGCAGCCTCTCGACGACCCAACTGCAAAGCTCTTTTGCTGCAGCTGCCAACAAAGCGATAAAAGCACCTCTGTGCAAGCTTGAGGAACTCGGCGTTCTCCGCACGTGATCGCACCCCTCTGTCTAGCAGACCGCACTGTACACACGCGTGACTTTCCGAGACTGCATCGAGCACCCGCCCTGATGCGATGCCGTTGCATAATTATTATGCATACATAGCACGGCAGAGGCAAAGTTGGGGCGATGCAAGATCCTACTGTCACACGCACAACATCGAAGTGCCAAGAATGCGAACAACAATACACCAGGATCCTCACCGTACTGTAATTGGTGCTGCCGGAGAGCAGACACCAAGCAGCTGCCAGTGGATACGATATCGACTCTGCACGACACACCACCAGCGTTGACAGAGTTAACTGGTTGCGATCAATTTGAACCAGACACTGTGCAATGCTGCTGGACGTAGAGGGGGGTTTGCCTTGGCACTCAGCACAATTGTTGGACCCCTGCCTTCCTGGAGCAGTAGTGTAGCCACACAGCTCAACGCGCAAAGAGCTGGGTGATGCGCTGGCGCTTCGGCCCCACCACCGCCACCCCCACCCCACCAGGGGCTGCTGCTCTTGGTGGGGCCTTGGGACGCATTGAGGAACGAGTTGAATAAACACACAAAGGAATGAGAAGGGGTCGGAAGCACTCCCACACTGAGACACGCATGATGAAAGGAATACACACGCACCATGAAAGACTAAATATTGAATACTATGATGGGGGTCTTCGCTGTTCAGCAAGGTTCGGCGGTTTTCCTCAGAACGCAAAAGGTGAACTGGTACCAAAAGAATGGGCTCGTCGGAACCGCGTCGCGAAGACGCCCCAATGCTAGAATATATTGGTATAGAAAGGGGGGGGGGGGTCGTGTGGGGACTGCAGGCGGACAGGGGTAAATCCTGGGCCCTCCAGCGCCACTCAACAGCAAGGTTCGCATGAAGGAAATGAAATACGCGTACTCGACGTCCTTGTGTCTGTGAATGTTTGATGATCTGGACAAACAAAATAGGGAAACGAAAAAGGAATGTTTTGTTGACCGCTTCCACCACTCCTCTGCACAAATCTCACGACCGTGTGTTGTGTGTTTGTGTTGTCTGAAGTACAGAAGGTGTGGTGGAGCACGAAAAAATGGAAACCATGACAGAGGTAATGACGCCAGTCCTTCTCGTATCGTATTTCCTCCAATACACAGCTGCGCTGTGTTTTGGATGGTATGAAAAAAAATCACACTCCTTTCGCTTTGGGGTTGGCACCCTCTGTCCAGCAACTGTGGGTGAACAGATCCGGGCTACGTTCTTTCGAGCGCACTGTCGGCGCCCTGTGAGGTGGCACGAGAAGCGCTAATCCTAAAGCTCCAGTTGTACGATTTCCTTCGTGACTTCGCGACCTACGCTACGCCTCGTCGCTCGTAACTATTAAAAAGGAATGGAATTTGACGCAGGCGAGGCGCGTCTCTCCTTTGCACGATTTGAACAATTTTGTCGATACACCCCAGCCTCAGGCACACAGCATCGTTCCGTGTTTCCAATAGTAAAGGAAGAGAGAGCCGTGTGCGTGGCCGTGGGTGCGTCGCTCGAGTTCGCTCGGTGAGACCGTGTTCTGCGCTGGCTCGTTACCTGTGCGGGGTACACAGGTGAACACATGCGCTGCCAACAGTCTTCTTCTGCGAGAGACCAGGAGCCTGGTTTACGCAAACAAAACCCCTAAACCTGTGTGTGTGTGGGGGCGGGGGGAGACTGTGTGTTCGGCATGAGCTGCAGGGCCCAACCAACCCACCTTGCTCCGCACCGCCTCCCCTCGCTTTCGTGTCTTCGTTTTGTTTGTGCAGGTGAGGGGGGAGGGGGTAGGGAGGCGTGGGGGGGGAGGGGGGTGCGTGGGACACACAGCCCCCCCCCCCCCCTCAACTCGTCAGTGGGCAACGGTAAAAACGCAAATAACCAAAAAGAATACACAGAGTGTGAGGGAAAGCTGGACGCAGAACTTTATTTTATTCCATTTTCGGGGGTTGTATGGTTGCCTCGACGGGCCAAAAAGCATGCATGGGTGTGGGGCCACCGCCACGCTTGCCCCGCGCCTCTTCTGGGTTTCGATGACACACGGCCTGGCATGCACTGTGCCACATCCGAAGGGCTTTACACTGCACATAGCCCACGGGTTGATAAATGCCGCCCAAGTCACGACCCTTTCCGCAACCAAATATTAGAGGCAGTGTTCAACACTTCTTCACTGACTTCGTTCAGCTGATGTTAGGTTATCATTTATGCCAGGCATAGGCAGCATCAGGCCCCCCTCCCCCCCTTCTCTCTGGGGACCTCCCCACAGCCGCACTGGGTTCTTTTTGTTGTGATTCACTGTTCGCTATCTTCACTGGAGCTTCCCTGTTGTGTTACAGCAAAAAAAACACAGTCACACACCCCCAAAGGGGCGCAGGCCGTTTTTTTTGCCGCCACGTTCAGTGCATTATACGGGGGATGATTTTGCTATGTGCCGACCTCCGCCAGTGGTGGACACACAAGTTGTGTGCGACTCAGAATACCCACTTTTAGGCTGTCTCATAGCGAACCCTCCCCGGGTGGTAACATGTCAATATAGAGAACATCACGAGGGAACCACAGACGCGGCCCCGGGGGCAGATTCAGATCGAGATGCTATTTGCTTGTGCGCAAACACACCACCCACAGGGGGCGGGTGGGTGCGGATGGCACACACAGCTCGACTGCACTGCAACAACATGCACTGCCTGCCTGAATTGGCGCCCCCGGGGGGGAAGAATCGTTTATTCTGATGCCCCAGCCTCCACCTTTTGCACTGGAGGGGGAGGGGGAGGGGGGTGATTGCTTAGAATCAGCCCGGCGATGTTCTTGCGCAGGGGGAAGGGGGGGGGGGTATACGTGATAATAATAGACAAGGCGTTGTGTGTGTGCGCCAAAACCCGGAACTCGGACTCCTTTCGCTAGCATAAGAGAAGAGGCACCCTGCCCAGCAACTGCATAACAGGGGCAGATCTCTGGGTTACTTTTCGTTGGGTGCACACCCCTGCGTCAAAGGCTGTGGCAGCCCCTGAGAAGTGGCATGAAGGCGTCATCCTTATATAGCTTCAGTCGTACGATTTCCTTCGTTACTTCGCGATTTAGCTACGCTTCGTCGCTCGTAAATGGTAAGAAAATGAACCCCTTCACCCCGTCAGTCTAGGGTACAGGCGGACCACCCGCGGACTAATGCAGGGAGAAACAGCCACACGGGGCGCTGTTCTCGAGCCTTTCACCAGAGCAAGGCAAGCATGCGTGAGCCAACACTGCACTGATGCAGTTCACAAGTTGGAGGATGGGCACGGAGTTAAAACTATCTGTGCCCCGCTGGATCGTGGTTCGTCAGCATTCCCACCCCTTTAGTCTGGGTAAGTGAGAGTTGCAAGATCCAGCTAAAAGGCACAGAAAGCTTCCCCATCCCCCCCCCCCCCACCCTGGCTGTCAACGTGCTGGCCCTCCTCCATTTATATACGGGCGTTGCCTGATTTTGCGCTTCCGGCGACACACAAAGGGGGGAGGGAGAGAGGGAGGGAGGGAGGGGGCATGCTCTGAAGTTTTCAGAGAAGGCTGCACTACAGTTTTGTATGAATCTGAACTGTACCCTTCAATGGCATGGCATTTGCACGCCGCGCAAATCACCCACGCACATGCATGCACTTTCGTTTTAATCGGGAGTGTAAAAAATAGACAGAGAAGGGAGACGCCAGCAGGCAACTGAAAATACGTATGTTGGACGTCTTCTGTCGGTAGGAAGCAGGAGGGAGTGGGGGAAGGAAGGAAGGAAGGAAGGAAGGAAGGAAGGAAGGAAGGAAGGAAGGAAGGAAGGAAGGAAGGAAGGAAGGAAGGAAGGAAGGAAGGAAGGAAGGAAGGAAGGAAGGAAGGAAGGAAGGAAGGAAGGAAGGAAGGAAGGAAGGAAGGAAGGAAGGAAGGAAGGCATGAAGGGACAAGATGATATAAGGGCGCATGTGCTTTTTTGTGCATGGAACAAAATCAGCATCAACCTCAACACAGCGTGACCACGCTTGCATCACCAGCTCTGCCGCTGCAAGTCACCCACCTTGGCTTGGTTTGTGCGGTGCCGCTTCCATACCAGAGTGACGAGCGACCTGCACGGCATTGCTCCCCCTCAAAGAATGCAATAGTCAGAGTGGCACCCTTGTTTCAACGTAGAGAGTTGGAGGCTCCCTAAGGTTCAAAAGACAATGGATGCATCGGTTCGACTGCCATTACGTGATTTCATCGCGGTGTTTCAAGCCAACTTCCTTGAAACAAGCGTTGTGAAGCGAGAATGAAGAGAGGAAGAGGGCGGGGTAGTGTCAGACATGGTGTACACTCCACAGGACATGGTGAAACAAAAAAGACGCAAACCCGGGGAGGGGGCAAAAACATACAACACTGCCAGAAACAGAACCGAAACAGAATATATTTGGTGCCTATTCAAAATACTACTGACACACTTCTGGAATATTTCGCTTGCTTGCATTGCACGCATCCACCAACACAACGGAGAGAGGCTCGCCCGCGCTCTCTCCTCCCCTCTGCAGCAAAACCTCCATCAGGCCTTTTTTGTCTATTTTGTCTTCAGGATCAGACAACTGTCACACCAACAGGTCTTGAGGCGTTCCTGGGTTGGACCAGATCTCGAGAGGCGGCTCTGGGTTCGACCAGGCCAGGGGCCTGCCCCTTGGGGGAGGCACACGGGTTGGGCCGTTGGAGTTTGCCGCAGGTGGTGGCTCTTCATCCACAATATACCGCTCGGGCTTGACCCGGTCCTTCTTCGGGGCCTTCTTGGATGCGGAACCCTGCCAGCGGTTTCTGCACCTCCACAGCACGACACCCGCAAGGAGGGAGCAGCAGCACAGCACAGCGCAGAGGATTAACACACCGAGCTCCACACCTGAGAGAAGCCCACTCCCCCCTGGGGGGACAGGCGCGGCACGTGGGGAGAGCTTCGTCTGAACAGGCAAGGCAATCTCCTTGAAAGAGGGTGACCCGTGTGGCCTCACGCCGACATAGAGCGTCTCTGCCGTTTCGAAGGGGTATGCAACACCTGCCTCCTCCGCAACACGCATGTTGAACGTGCCGCCCTGGGGGTGCACCGTCTCGAGAAACATCGCATTGTCAAAGCCTATGGAGCGCAGCGGCGAATAGGAGTACCGAACCTCATGCGGGGTGGCAGCATCGTCCTTCTCCCGCGACCAGGATACCACCAGATAGGTTGTCCTGTCCTCTCTCACCCGCCAGAAGGCTCCGTTGATGCCGTAGACCTGCCTGTCGTTCTCAGGGGATGCCTCGTGGTATAGCCTCATCCCGTCAACAAGGTAGGTCGATGTGACCTGGAGAGGCTCGGGTGTGTCAGACCCGGATCCCCCAGATGCCGCCCCGGCAGCCACGACGCCATCCCGCCGTGATGACACGGCAGGGGCTGTGGGGCGCAGCTCGACGGAAATCCCGACGTAGGTCACATAGTCGAAGTATGCCACCTTGCCATCCGACACCTCATAAGCCGGGTCGAGGAGCGGGTTGGTGACAACGCCGTGGTCGGCCCGCCCTGGGGTGGCGGGGGCACCCTCGATGATGTCGGGGTGTGTGTCGACAACAACCTTGTGCCACACCCCGGTGTGGGGCACGCGGAATCGGTGGTGGAAGCGGTGGCCTCCGGAGGACAGCGTCGCGGGCCCTGCAGAGGGGTCACGCGTGACGAGGGTGACAAGCACGTTGCGGTCGAAACCCGAGGCGTCGACTCCGAGCTCCTCAGGCAGGTGGATGTGGAGCTCCAGGCGGTTGAGGATGCCAAACCCAGGCCAGACGAAGTCGGAATGCCTCTCCAGAGCCTGGCGGATGTAGAGAAACTCCTCGCCGTAGCGCGGGCTGAGTGACAGCGTTGGGGGCAGTGACCCCTGGGGGTACCGCACGGCCAGGGCGTGGTTCCCAACGGCAGCGCCGGTGGGGAGCGTCTCAAGGCCTGCGCCGAGGGTCTGCCCTGAGAGAGTCCACGAGTCGTTCAGGCGGTGGTGCAGCCCGCTCCCCTCGAAGTCGGCAATCAGGAGGGAGGTGGCGGTGGCCGGCGCGCTGGGGGGTGCGCCGGTTGCTTGCGGAGGGGCAGACGTGGGCCGAGCAGGTGCGGCAGAGGCGGGAGGAACCGGGGCTTCGGTGAAGATCGTAGGGATCGGGACAGGGATCCTGTTCGGGACAGGAGCACCCGTGTCAGGAGCAGGGGACGGCTCGAGCCGAAGGGGGAAGGGGGTAGGAAGCGGTGGGGGTGTTGGAGGTGGCGTGGCTGCCGGTGCAGGCGTCACTGGTGCCGGGGTCGTAGGTGCGGGAGTGTCAGGTGCAGGTGTCACCGGTGCCGGGGTTGCTGGTGAAGGAGTTGGAGGTGCCGGTGTTGCCGGCATCGGGGTAGCTGGTGCAGGCGTTACCGGTGAAGGGGTGGCAGGCGCAGGTGTCAACGGTGCATATGTCTTGACAAGCGGCAGGGGTGTGGGTGCCACTGTGTCAGGTGCAGGTGTTGCAGGTGCGTCAGTCGCAGGCGCAGGTGTGTCAGGCGCAAGTGTCTTGCCAATCGGCAGCGGTGTGGGTGCAATCGTGTCGGGCGCAGGTGTCGCGGGTGCGCCAGTGGCAGGCGCATCAGTTGCCGGTGCAGGAGTAGCAGGTGCATCAGTAGCAGGCGCAAATGTCTTGACAATCGGCAGTGGCGTCGGCACCAGCGTGTCAGGTGCAGGTGTCGTAGGCACGTCAGTCACAGGCGCGTCGGTCGCAGGTGCATCGGTTGCCGGTGCAGGCGTGACAGGTGCATCAGTAGCAGGTGCAGATGTGTCAGGCGCAAAAGTTTTGCCAATCGGCAGTGGCGTCGGCACCAGCGTGTCGGGTGCCAGTGTGCTAGGTGCGTCAGTCACAGGTGCAGGGGTGTTCGGTGCGTTAGTCACAGGTGCATCAGTTGCAGGTGCAGGTGTGGGAGGAGCAAGTGTCTTGCCAACGGGCAGTGGTGTGGGTGCCAGCGTGTCCGGGGCAGGTGTCGCAGGTGCGTCAGTTGCCGGCGCAGATGTTGCAGGCGCAGGCGTGCTCGGAGGAGATGTTGCAGGTGCGTCAGTCGCAGGTGCAGGTGTGTCAGGCGCAAGTGTCTTTCCAATCGGCAGCGGTGTAGGTGCCAGCGTGTCAGGTGCAAGTGTCACGGGTGCATCAGTTGCAGATGCAGGTGTGGCAGGCGCGTCGGTTGCCGGTGCATCAGTCGCAGTCGTAGACGGTGCAGGTGTCGCCGGTGCGGGCGTCGGTGGTGCAGGCGCGTCAGGCGCTGGAGTTGTCGGTGCAGGTGTCACCAGTACAGGCGTTGGTGCTGGCGTGGCCGGCGCCTGTGTTGCTGTTGGAGGCGACGAGGTTGGGGGTGAGGGCGTCGGCGGTGCTGGAGATGGCGGTGCCGGTGTTGGCGGGGCCTGAGTCGGAGGCGCAGGCGTAGGTGGAGCTGGTGTTGGCGGCGCTGGAGTGGGCGGCACGGGAGTGACAGGTGCCGGAGTGGGCGGCACAGGCGTTGGTGGCGCGGGTGTCGCCGGCGCAGGGGTGGCAGGCGCGAGTGTCACCGGTGACAAAGTCACAGGTGCAGGTGTGTCAGGTGCCGGCGTCGCGGATGCAGGGGTGCCAGGCGCAGGTGTTGCCGGTGAAGGCGTCACCGGTGCGGATGTGGCAGGCGCTGGAGTGGATGGTGCTGAAGTTGCGGGTGGAGCAGGAGTTGGCGGTGCCGGAGTGGGCGGCGCGGACGGCACAGGTGTTGCCGCTGCAGGTGCGTCAGGCGCCGGGGTTGCAGGTGCAACGGTGTCGGGTGCGGGGGTGGCAGGTGCAGCTGTTGGCGGCGTCGGAGAGGGTGGTGCAGTTGGTGCCGGCGTGGCCGGCGCCTGTGTCAGTGGAGCGGCAGTTGAAGGTGCGGGCGTCGGAGGCGACAGGGCTGGAGGGGCAGGTATGGGGGATGCGGCCGTTTCCGGTGCTGGAGTCGCCGGTGCCGGTGTGGGTGGCACAGGCGTCGGTGGTGCTGGAGTCGGCGGTGACGGGGTTGGTGGCGCGAGGGTTGGAGGAGCAGGTGTGGGTGGTGACGGCGTTGGAGGAGCAGGCGTCGGTGGTGCTGGAGTGGGTGGGGCTGGCGTTGGAGGTGCCGGTGTTGGTGGGGACGGAGTCGGGGGTGAAGGGGTTGGTGGAGACGGGGTTGGCGGTGCTGGTGTTGGCGGGGAAGCGGGTGTCGGTGGAGCTGCACTGGGCGGTGCGGGTGTTGGAGGTTCCGATGTCCGTGGAGCTGGCGTCGGTGGCGCCGGAGTCGGGGGTGACGGCGCTGGGGGAGCGGGTGTGGGTGGAGCAGGGGTCAGAGGTGCGGGTGTTAGAGGGGAAGGGGTTGGGGGTGCCAGAGTCGGCGGTGCTGGCGCCGGTGTCGGTGGAGCTGGAGTTGGCGGCGATCGAGTTGAAGGAGCCGGCGTGGGTGGTGCGGGCGTCGGTGGCGCAGGCGTCGGCGGTGCCGGATTCGGCGGCGCTGGAGTTGGAGGCGACGGTGTCGGCGGGGATGGGGTTGCCGGTGCCGGAGTTGGTGGCGCGGGAGTCCGAGGAGCTGGTGTCGGCGGTGCTGCCGTTGGTGGGGCCCGAGTCGGGGGTGAAGGCGTTGATGGAGCGGGACTTGGAGGAGCAGGTGTGGGTGGTGAAGGTGTTGGACGTGCTGGTATTGGTGGTGCGGGGGACGGAGGTGAAGGGGTTGGCATCTCTGGAGTGGGTGGGGCCGGGGTCAGGGGTGCCAGGGTTGGCGGGGCTGCGGTAGGCGGTGCCGGGGTGGGTGGGCCTGGTGTTGGTGGCGCCGGATTCGCGGGCGCTGGAGTTGTCGGTACTGGTGTGGGAGGCGTAGGGGTAGGCGGCGACAGTGGAGGTGTCGCTGGAGTCGGCGGTGCAGGTGTCGGAGGTCCCGGCGTCGGAGGTGACGGGGTGGGTGGGGCTAACGTTTGAGGCGCTAGAGTCGGCGGTGCCGGTGTAGGTGGAGCAGGTGCGAGCGGGGCTGATGTTGGTGGCAAGGGTGATGGTGGGGCCGGCGTCTGCGGTGACAGTGTTGGGGGTGAAGGCGTGGGTGGAGAAGGTGTCGGAGGTGACGGTGTGGGCGGTGATGGTGTGGGAGGTGACGGTGTCGGAGGCGACGCCGTCGGTGGTGACGGCGGGGGAGGTGATGGTGTCGCTGGCGACGGTGTGGGCGGTGATGGCGTGGGAGGCGACTGCGTCGGAGGCGACGGTGTCGGCGGTGCCAGAGTTGGAGGCGACGGCGACGGGGGGGCCGGAGTTTCTGGTGCCGTCGTTGGAGGCGCTGGAGTTAGCGGCGCAGGTGTCAGGGGTGCCGGAGTGGGTGGCGAGAGTGTAGGAGGTGCCGGAGTTGCCGGCGCGGATGTCGCCGGTGCAGGTGTTGGAGGCGAAGGCGTCGGCGGCGCTGGAGTCGGCGGCGACGGGGTCGGCGGAGTGGGAGTGGTCGGTGCCAGAGTCGGAGGGGCCGGAGTCAGCGGTGCGGGAGTCGGAGGTGCCATCGTTGGCGGCGCGGGTGTGAGTGGCGCAGGTGTCACCGGAGCCAGTGTCGGTGGAGCAGGTGTTGCTGGAGCCGACGTTGGCGGTGCCGGTGTCGGTGGCGCTAGAGTCGGTGGAGACGGAGTCGGCGGGGAAGGTGTTGGAGGCGGTGGAGTGGGCGGTGCAGGTGTCGGAGGTGCCAGTGTTGGTGGGGAAGGCGTCGGAGGTGCCGGCGTCGGCGGAGCTGGAGTTAGAGGCGCGGGTGTTGGTGGAGCGGGAGTCCGCGGTGCAGGCGTGGGTGGTGCCAGAGTAGGTGGCGAAGGTGTTGCCGGCGCTGGAGTGGTTGGCGCAGGTGTAGGCGGTGCAGGCGTCGGTGGCGACGGGGTGGGAGGTGCAGGTGTTGGTGGGGCCGTCGCAGGCGGGGCAGGTGTTGGCGGTGCGGGGGTAGGTGGCGCAGGTGTGGCCGGTGCTGGAGATGGAGGTGCCGGCGTCACTGGTGCGGGCGTCGGCGGTGCAGCTGTAGGAGGGGAAGGGGTTGAGGGTGCCAGAGTCGGTGGCGCCGGCGTCAGAGGCGACTGGGTTGGTGGGGCAGGTGTTGGCGGTGCCAGAGTTGCCGGTGCCGGTGTGGGTGGAGCAGGAGTCGGTGGTGCCGGAGTCGGCGGAGACGGGGTTGGAGGTGCGGGGGTGGGCGGTGCCGCTGTCGGTGGTGCAAGTGTTGGTGGAGCCGGCGTAGGGGGGACAGGGGTTGGTGGTGCGGGGGTAGGTGGCGCAGGAGTCGGCGGCGATGGAGTTGGTGGCGCCGAAGTCGAGGGCGACGGGGTTGCAGGTGCGGGTGTGGGTGGCGCAGGACTCGGAGGCGCTGGTGTCAGTGGAGCGGCACTAGGTGGCGACGGTGTTGGCGGTGCGGGCGTCGGAGGGGACAGGGTCGGTGGAGCAGGTGTCGGCGGCGCCGGCGTCAGTGGAGCTGGCGTTTGTGGCGCCAGTGTCGGACGAGCTAGTGTCGGCGGTGCTGGAGTTGGTGGAGCGGGCGTCGGTGGCGACGGTGTTGGCTGTGACACCGCTGGTGGGGCGGGAGTTGGCGGCGCAGGTGTCGGAGGTGCCGGTGTTGGCGGGGCCGGCGTTGGCGGTGACGGTGTGGGTGGAGCTGGTGTAGGTGGCGCCGGGGTTGGAGGAGATGATGTCGGCGGTGCTGGAGTGGGCGGAGACGGGGTTGGTGGAGCCGGAGTCGGCGGTGCGGGCGTCCGTGGCGACGGAGTAGGTGGCGCAGGAGTCGGCGGTGCCGGTGTCGGAGGGGATGCGGTTGGGGGTGCGGGGGTGGGTGGTGACGGTGTCGGTGGAGCAGGTGTGGGCGGTGATGGTGTGGGAGGCGACGTCGTCGGAGGTGACGGTGTGGGAGGTGAAGGTGTAGGTGGCGATGGTGTGGGAGGGGATGGCGTCGGTGGTGATGGTGTCGGCGGCGACGGCGTGGGAGGTGACGGTGTTGGCGGCGACGGTGTCGGAGGCGACGGCGTCGGAGGTGAGGGTGTCGGAGGCGACGGCGTTGGGGGTGCCGGTGTGGGAGGTGAAGGTGTGGCCGGTGATGGTGTGGGAGGGGACGGCGTCGGAGGTGACGGTGTCGGCGGTGATGGTGTCGGTGGCGACGGCGTCGGAGGTGACGGTGTGGGAGGGGACGGCGTCAGTGGAGACGGCGTGGGAGGTGAAGGTGTTGGTGGCGACGGTGTGGGAGGTGACGGTGTGGGAGGGGACGGCGTCGGAGGTGACGGTGTCGGCGGTGATGGTGTCGGTGGCGACGGCGTTGGAGGCGACGGTGTCGTGGGTGAGGGTGTCGGTGGCGACGGCGTCGGAGGTGACGGTGATGGCGGCGATGGTGTGGGAGGTGAAGGTGTAGGTGGCGACTGTGTGGGAGGCGACGGCGTCGGCGGTGATGGTGTCGGTGGCGACGGCGTAGGAGGCGACGGTGTCGGTGGTGAGGGTGTCGGTGGCGACGGCGTCGGAGGTGACGGTGTCGGAGGGGACGGCGTCGGTGGAGACGGCGTGGGAGGTGAAGGTGTTGGTGGCGACGGTGTGGGAGGCGACGGCGTCGGAGGTGACGGTGTCGGTGGCGATGGTGTGGGAGGTGAAGGTGTTGGTGGCGACGGTGTGGGAGGCGACGGCGTCGGCGGTGATGGTGTCGGTGGCGACGGCGTCAGAGGTGACGGTGTTGGCGGCGATGGTGTGGGAGGTGAAGGTGTTGGTGGCGACGGTGTGGGAGGCGACGGCGTCGGAGGTGACGGTGTCGGTGGCGATGGTGTGGGAGGTGAAGGTGTTGGTGGCGACGGTGTGGGAGGCGACGGCGTCGGCGGTGATGGTGTCGGTGGCGACGGCGTCGGAGGTGACGGTGTGGGAGGGGACGGCGTCGGTGGAGACGGCGTGGGAGGTGAAGGTGTAGGTGGCGACGGTGTGGGCGGTGATGGTGTGGGAGGGGACGGCGTCGGAGGTGACGGTGTCGGCGGTGATGGTGTCGGTGGCGACGGCGTCGAAGGTGACGGTGTGGGAGGAGACGGCGTCAGTGGAGACGGCGTGGGAGGTGAAGGTGTTGGTGGCGACGGTGTGGGCGGTGATGGTGTGGGAGGGGACGGCGTCGGAGGTAACGGTGTCGGCGGTGATGGTGTCGGTGGCGACGGCGTTGGAGGCGACGGTGTCGGTGGTGAGGGTGTCGGTGGCGACGGCGTCGGAGGTGACGGTGTTGGCGGCGATGGTGTGGGAGGTGAAGGTGTAGGTGGCGACTGTGTGGGAGGCGACGGCGTCGGCGGTGATGGTGTCGGTGGCGACGGCGTAGGAGGCGACGGTGTCGGTGGTGAGGGTGTCGGTGGCGACGGCGTCGGAGGTGACGGTGTCGGAGGGGACTGCGTCGGTGGAGACGGCGTGGGAGGTGAAGGTGTTGGTGGCGACGGTGTGGGAGGCGACGGCGTCGGAGGTGACGGTGTCGGTGGCGATGGTGTGGGAGGTGAAGGTGTTGGTGGCGACGGTGTGGGAGGCGACGGCGTCGGAGGTGACGGTGTCGGTGGCGGTGGTGTGGGAGGTGAAGGTGTTGGTGGCGACGGTGTGGGAGGCGACGGCGTCGGCGGTGATGGTGTCGGTGGCGACGGCGTCGGAGGTGACGGTGTTGGCGGCGATGGTGTGGGAGGTGAAGGTGTTGGTGGCGACGGTGTGGGAGGCGACGGCGTCGGAGGTGACGGTGTCGGTGGCGATGGTGTGGGAGGTGAAGGTGTTGGTGGCGACGGTGTGGGAGGCGACGGCGTCGGAGGTGACGGTGTCGGTGGCGGTGGTGTGGGAGGTGAAGGTGTTGGTGGCGACGGTGTGGGAGGCGACGGCGTCGGCGGTGATGGTGTCGGTGGCGACGGCGTCGGAGGTGACGGTGTTGGCGGCGATGGTGTGGGAGGTGAAGGTGTAGGTGGCGACTGTGTGGGAGGCGACGGCGTCGGCGGTGATGGTGTCGGTGGCGACGGCGTAGGAGGCGACGGTGTCGGTGGTGAGGGTGTCGGTGGCGACGGCGTCGGAGGTGACGGTGTCGGAGGGGACGGCGTCGGTGGAGACGGCGTGGGAGGTGAAGGTGTTGGTGGCGACGGTGTGGGAGGCGACGGCGTCGGAGGTGACGGTGTCGGTGGCGATGGTGTGGGAGGTGAAGGTGTTGGTGGCGACGGTGTGGGAGGCGACGGCGTCGGCGGTGATGGTGTCGGTGGCGACGGCGTCAGAGGTGACGGTGTTGGCGGCGATGGTGTGGGAGGTGAAGGTGTTGGTGGCGACGGTGTGGGAGGCGACGGCGTCGGAGGTGACGGTGTCGGTGGCGATGGTGTGGGAGGTGAAGGTGTTGGTGGCGACGGTGTGGGAGGCGACGGCGTCGGCGGTGATGGTGTCGGTGGCGACGGCGTCGGAGGTGACGGTGTGGGAGGGGACGGCGTCGGTGGAGACGGCGTGGGAGGTGAAGGTGTAGGTGGCGACGGTGTGGGCGGTGATGGTGTGGGAGGGGACGGCGTCGGAGGTGACGGTGTCGGCGGTGATGGTGTCGGTGGCGACGGCGTCGAAGGTGACGGTGTGGGAGGAGACGGCGTCAGTGGAGACGGCGTGGGAGGTGAAGGTGTTGGTGGCGACGGTGTGGGCGGTGATGGTGTGGGAGGGGACGGCGTCGGAGGTAACGGTGTCGGCGGTGATGGTGTCGGTGGCGACGGCGTTGGAGGCGACGGTGTCGGTGGTGAGGGTGTCGGTGGCGACGGCGTCGGAGGTGACGGTGTTGGCGGCGATGGTGTGGGAGGTGAAGGTGTAGGTGGCGACTGTGTGGGAGGCGACGGCGTCGGCGGTGATGGTGTCGGTGGCGACGGCGTAGGAGGCGACGGTGTCGGTGGTGAGGGTGTCGGTGGCGACGGCGTCGGAGGTGACGGTGTCGGAGGGGACTGCGTCGGTGGAGACGGCGTGGGAGGTGAAGGTGTTGGTGGCGACGGTGTGGGAGGCGACGGCGTCGGAGGTGACGGTGTCGGTGGCGATGGTGTGGGAGGTGAAGGTGTTGGTGGCGACGGTGTGGGAGGCGACGGCGTCGGAGGTGACGGTGTCGGTGGCGGTGGTGTGGGAGGTGAAGGTGTTGGTGGCGACGGTGTGGGAGGCGACGGCGTCGGCGGTGATGGTGTCGGTGGCGACGGCGTCGGAGGTGACGGTGTTGGCGGCGATGGTGTGGGAGGTGAAGGTGTTGGTGGCGACGGTGTGGGAGGCGACGGCGTCGGAGGTGACGGTGTCGGTGGCGATGGTGTGGGAGGTGAAGGTGTTGGTGGCGACGGTGTGGGAGGCGACGGCGTCGGAGGTGACGGTGTCGGTGGCGGTGGTGTGGGAGGTGAAGGTGTTGGTGGCGACGGTGTGGGAGGCGACGGCGTCGGCGGTGATGGTGTCGGTGGCGACGGCGTCGGAGGTGACGGTGTTGGCGGCGATGGTGTGGGAGGTGAAGGTGTTGGTGGCGACGGTGTGGGAGGCGACGGCGTCGGAGGTGACGGTGTGGGAGGGGACGGCGTCGGTGGAGACGGCGTGGGAGGTGAAGGTGTAGGTGGCGACGGTGTGGGCGGTGATGGTGTGGGAGGGGACGGCGTCGGAGGTGACGGTGTCGGCGGTGATGGTGTCGGTGGCGACGGCGTCGGAGGTGACGGTGTGGGAGGAGACGGCGTCAGTGGAGACGGCGTGGGAGGTGAAGGTGTTGGTGGCGACGGTGTGGGCGGTGATGGTGTGGGAGGGGACGGCGTCTGAGGTGACGGTGTCGGCGGTGATGGTGTCGGTGGCGACGGCGTTGGAGGCGACGGTGTCGGTGGTGAGGGTGTCGGTGGCGACGGCGTCGGAGGTGACGGTGTCGGAGGGGACGGCGTCGGTGGAGACGGCGTGGGAGGTGAAGGTGTTGGTGGCGACGGTGTGGGAGGCGACGGCGTCGGAGGTGACGGTGTCGGTGGCGATGGTGTGGGAGGTGAAGGTGTTGGTGGCGACGGTGTGGGAGGCGACGGCGTCGGCGGTGATGGTGTCGGTGGCGACGGCGTCGGAGGTGACGGTGTGGGAGGGGACGGCGTCGGTGGAGACGGCGTGGGAGGTGAAGGTGTAGGTGGCGACGGTGTGGGCGGTGATGGTGTGGGAGGGGACGGCGTCGGAGGTGACGGTGTCGGCGGCGATGGTGTCGGTGGCGACGGCGTCGGAGGTGACGGTGTGGGAGGAGACGGCGTCAGTGGAGACGGCGTGGGAGGTGAAGGTGTTGGTGGCGACGGTGTGGGCGGTGATGGTGTGGGAGGGGACGGCGTCTGAGGTGACGGTGTCGGCGGTGATGGTGTCGGTGGCGACGGCGTTGGAGGCGACGGTGTCGGTGGTGAGGGTGTCGGTGGCGACGGCGTCGGAGGTGACGGTGTCGGAGGGGACGGCGTCGGTGGAGACGGCGTGGGAGGTGAAGGTGTTGGTGGCGACGGTGTGGGAGGCGACGGCGTCGGAGGTGACGGTGTCGCTGGCGATGGTGTGGGAGGTGAAGGTGTTGGTGGCGACGGTGTGGGAGGTGACGGCGTCGGCGGTGATGGTGTCGGTGGCGACGGCGTAGGAGGCGACGGTGTCGGTGGTGAGGGTGTCGGTGGCGACGGCGTCGGAGGTGACGGTGTCGGAGGGGACGGCGTCGGTGGAGACGGCGTGGGGGGTGAAGGTGTTGGTGGCGACGGTGTGGGAGGCGACGGCGTCGGAGGTGACGGTGAGGGAGGGGACGGCGTCGGTGGAGACGGCGTGGGAGGTGAAGGTGTAGGTGGCGACGGTGTGGGAGGTGACGGCGTCGGCGGTGATGGTGTCGGTGGCGACGGCGTAGGAGGCGACGGTGTCGGTGGTGAGGGTGTCGGTGGCGACGGCGTCGGAGGTGACGGTGTCGGAGGGGACGGCGTCGGTGGAGACGGCGTGGGGGGTGAAGGTGTTGGTGGCGACGGTGTGGGAGGCGACGGCGTCGGAGGTGACGGTGTCGGTGGCGATGGTGTGGGAGGTGAAGGTGTTGGTGGCGAGGGTGTGGGAGCCGACGGCGTCGGAGGTGACGGTGTCGGTGGCGATGGTGTGGGAGGTGAAGGTGTTGGTGGCGACGGTGTGGGAGGCGACGGCGTCGGCGGTGATGGTGTCGGTGGCGACGGCGTCGGAGGTGACGGTGTCGGAGGGGACGGCGTCGGTGGAGACGGCGTGGGAGGTGAAGGTGTTGGTGGCGACGGTGTGGGAGGCGACGGCGTCGGAGGTGACGGTGTCGGTGGCGATGGTGTGGGAGGTGAAGGTGTTGGTGGCGACGGTGTGGGAGGTGACGGCGTCGGCGGTGATGGTGTCGGTGGCGACGGCGTAGGAGGCGACGGTGTCGGTGGTGAGGGTGTCGGTGGCGACGGCGTCGGAGGTGACGGTGTCGGAGGGGACGGCGTCGGTGGAGACGGCGTGGGGGGTGAAGGTGTTGGTGGCGACGGTGTGGGAGGCGACGGCGTCGGAGGTGACGGTGAGGGAGGGGACGGCGTCGGTGGAGACGGCGTGGGAGGTGAAGGTGTAGGTGGCGACGGTGTGGGAGGTGACGGCGTCGGCGGTGATGGTGTCGGTGGCGACGGCGTAGGAGGCGACGGTGTCGGTGGTGAGGGTGTCGGTGGCGACGGCGTCGGAGGTGACGGTGTCGGAGGGGACGGCGTCGGTGGAGACGGCGTGGGGGGTGAAGGTGTTGGTGGCGACGGTGTGGGAGGCGACGGCGTCGGAGGTGACGGTGTCGGTGGCGATGGTGTGGGAGGTGAAGGTGTTGGTGGCGACGGTGTGGGAGCCGACGGCGTCGGAGGTGACAGTGTCGGTGGCGATGGTGTGGGAGGTGAAGGTGTTGGTGGCGACGGTGTGGGAGGCGACGGCGTCGGCGGTGATGGTGTCGGTGGCGACGGCGTCGGAGGTGACGGTGTGGGAGGCGACGGCGTCGGAGGTGACGGTGTTGGCGGCGATGGTGTGGGAGGTGAAGGTGTTGGTGGCGACGGTGTGGGAGGCGACGGCGTCGGTGGAGACGGCGTGGGAGGTGAAGGTGTAGGTGGCGACGGCGTGGGAGGCGACGGCGTCGGCGGTGATGGTGTCGGTGGCGACGGCGTCGGAGGTGACGGTGTCGGCGGTGATGGTGTCGGAGGCGACGGCGTTGGGGGTGCCGGTGTGGGAGGTGAAGGTGTGGGCGGTGATGGTGTGGGAGGGGACGGCGTCGGAGGTGACGGTGTCGGCGGTGATGGTGTCGGTGGCCACGGCGTTGGAGGCGACGGTGTCGGTGGTGAGGGTGTCGGTGGCGACGGCGTCGGAGGTGACGGTGTGGGAGGGGACGGCGTCGGTGGAGACGGCGTGGGAGGTGAAGGTGTAGGTGGCGACGGTGTGGGAGGCGACGGCGTCGGCGGTGATGGTGTCGGTGGCGACGGCGTCGGAGGTGACGGTGTCGGCGGTGATGGTGTCGGAGGCGACGGCGTTGGGGGTGCCGGTGTGGGAGGTGAAGGTGTGGGCGGTGATGGTGTGGGAGGGGAAGGCGTCGGAGGTGACGGTGTCGGCGGTGATGGTGTCGGTGGCGACGGCGTTGGAGGCGACGGTGTCGGTGGTGAGGGTGTCGGTGGCGACGGCGTCGGAGGTGACGGTGTTGGCGGCGATGGTGTGGGAGGTGAAGGTGTAGGTGGCGACTGTGTGGGAGGCGACGGCGTCGGCGGTGATGGTGTCGGTGGCGACGGCGTAGGAGGCGACGGCGTGGGAGGGGACGACGTCGGAGGTGACGGTGTTGGCGGCGATGGAGTGGGAGGTGAAGGTGTAGGTGGCGACGGTGTGGGAGGCGACGGCGTCGGCGGTGATGGTGTCGGTGGCGACGGCGTAGGAGGCGACGGTGTCGGTGGTGAGGGTGTCGGTGGCGACGGCGTCGGAGGTGACGGTGTCGGAGGGGACGGCGTCGGTGGAGACGGCGTGGGAGGTGAAGGTGTAGGTGGCGACGGTGTGGGCGGTGATGGTGTCGGCGGTGATGGTGTCGGAGGCGACGGCGTTGGGGGTGACGGTGTGGGCGGCGAGGGTGTGGGAGGTGAAGGTGTAGGTGGAGACGGTGTGGGAGGCGACGGCGTCGGTGGAGACGGCGTGGGAGGTGAAGGTGTAGGTGGTGACGGTGTGGGCGGTGATGGTGTCGGAGGCGACGGCGTTGGGGGTGACGGTGTGGGAGGTGAAGGTGTTGGTCGCGAGGGTGTGGGCGGTGAGGGTGTGGGAGGGGACGGTGTCGGTGGAGACGGCGTCGGAGGTGACGGTGTGGGCGGCGATGGTGTGGGAGGTGAAGGTGTAGGTGGCGACGGTGTGGGAGGCGACGGCGTCGGCGGTGATGGTGTCGGTGGCGACGGCGTAGGAGGCGACGGTGTCGGTGGCGACGGCGTCGGAGGTGACGGTGTGGGAGGGGACGGCGTCGGTGGAGACGGCGTGGGAGGTGAAGGTGTAGGTGGCGACGGTGTGGGCGGTGCTGGTGTGGGAGGGGACGGCGTCGGAGGTGACGGTGTCGGCGGTGATGGTGTGGGAGGCGACGGCGTTGGGGGTGACGGTGTGGGAGGTGAAGGTGTGGGAGGAGACGGCGTCGGAGGTGACGGTGTTGGCGGCGATGGTGTCGGAGGTGCTGGTGTGGGAGGTGAAGGTGTAGGTGGCGACGGTGTGGGAGGCGACGGCGTCGGCGGCGATGGTGTCTGTGGCGACGCCGTGGGAGGTGACGGTGTGGGCGGCGATGGTGTGGGAGGGGACGGCGTCGGTGGTGACGGTGTCGGCGGTGAAGGTGTCGGTGGCGACGACGTGGGAGGCGACGGTGTTGGCGGCGATGGTGTCGGAGGTGACGGCGTCGGAGGTGAAGGTGTTGGTGGCGACGGTGTGGGCGGTGAAGGTGTCGGGGGTGACGGGGTTGCGGGGGCTGGCGTTGGTGGTGATGGCGTCGGTGGCGCCGGGGTAGGCGGTGCTGGAGTCGGCGGTGCAGGTGTGGCTGGTGCGGGGGTAGGTGGCGCCGGAGTCGGAGGTGAAGTGGTTGGTGGTGCAGGTGTTGGCGGAGAGGGGGTCGGCGGAGATAGTGTCGGCGGTGCTGCTGTTGGAGGTGCCGGTGTTGGAGGAGCTGCAGTCGGCGGTGCAGCTGTTGGTGGTGCTGGAGTTGGAGGCGACAGAGTTGGTGGAGCCCGCGTTGGTGGAGCGGGTGTTGGAGGTGATGGGGTATCGCGATTATACCACCTGAACTGCACCTCCATGTATGTGCCGCCTGTTTCACACCGATACGTGTGCGTCGTCCCCTCTCTCCAGCCTGTCATTTGGAGTGTGCATGTCCTTTGTCTTCGATCGTCGTCACCACCGTTATAACTGCACCTACTGCCCCGGTCGTCCTCCCACGCGTCGAAGTACATCCTCATGTCCAGAGTGTTCCCTGCCTTCCACTGCCATCCAGACGCACCCCAATTTCCTGTCCTCCTGCAGTTGGAGTTCCCTGAATCGCATTGTATGCACCCGAAGTCCCTTCTGAAGCCTCCCACACTGAGATAACCTGTCATGCTGTACTCCTCCTGCCCCCACTCATTCCCCCGCTCCCTCTGGTACGCGGTCACCACTTTGAACCAGTACCTATTGTCCGCATCTGCTCCGCACGCCAGCACCACCATCAGCATGCAGCTACGCTGCAGCAGGCAGCCCCATCTCCACATTTCCCCATAGACTGAAGTGTGTGCACGCAGGCCTGTGGCGGGTGTGTGTAACTGTGGGGTACTGTTGCATCGAGGTGCTGCAGTACCCTCCTGATGACTGCCGCATCTTGTTCTCGCTGGCATTGACCCCGTTCCCCAATCTAAATCCCTGCAAGCAGCATGTATCACACCTCGCTATGGCAATCCGTGTTGCGTTTGGGGCGGGGTAGGGGGGGCAGGGCCAGAGTATATACGACCCGTCTTTCGTCCTGTTCCTTTTCGGCACTGGAGGACGTCTGCTTCAAGGCAGTGCACCTACGGACACACCCAGGAGACTCTACATCCCTTTTGTGCTGTCGCCCCGGATGTCGCATTTCGTGCCCCTGTGAAGGGTGTCCTGTAAAGGTGTTCCGCACCACCGCAAAAACCCACGATGGGAATATTGTGAGGGACCTTTGCAAGGTTTGTTTGTGCAGGTGCACACCACCTGCGCAGCCCCTCGAAGTCCATGAAGTCGGTGAACGATACCGAACATCCCCCCCGCCCACTTCGCGCGACAAGAAACAACAAAGCCCCTGCAAGATTCGAAACAATGCGACATAGTCGGATGATGCTAGAGAAATTCTTGAGTCTCTGATTTGTGTCGGAGGATAGGAAAGGGAAAAGGGGTGAGGTAAACATTCTGAGATCTCAGAGAGAGTGGTTGTACTTGTTGATCGCTTCCACTATCTCGATCACACCACCTTTTTTCTTTGAACACACACACCCAACCCTGGGCTTTTGCAAGAAAAGACGGCGAAGGACGTCTGACTTGGCGTGAAGCCTCAACGAAAAAACTCTTGGTGACGAAATACACAAGTCTCCTGGCTGATGAAGGTGTGGTGGTGTGATGAGTGTAGAGCACGGAATGCCTCCTCAAAACCGATCCTGAAAAATTTCCTATAACATCTTGCAATGTCTTCGAAAAAAACTATCAGTGCACAGTCACACAGAAGGTTTCCCCAGTTGGGGGACGCCGAACTATCCACAAAGAAATATGTCCGAGATAAGGGAAATGACGCTTGACACCCAGAAGGACTTTCATCTGAGACGACAGAAAGTGTCACTTCAACTCTGCCGCTCTTTCTCTACTGTTTGATACTTCGTTTGATGCGTTGACGCTTCTACGCACACTTACAAACCCACTTGCCTGTTGAAGGGGGTGGTGTGTAGAACACGTTTGGCAGAACTGAATGACACTTTCCGCGTGAAAGTCGTGTGCGGAACTGAAAAAACCTTCGGCATGGAGACATGCAAGGCTGACAGAACCTGCACCCCCCCTCGGGGGTATTCCTTGCTCCGAATCGTGGGGCGATGTTTTGGCGATCATCCCACAAGAAAAACGAGAAACACCAACCAACCCTCCAGGGGACCCCAACCTGACAGGTCACTTTGCTGCGGGTTTTCAGACTGGGGGCGAAGCTTGGCTGCGTATCGTCTCGAGGAGGGAGGGTGGGAGCAGTGAAGTGAAATAAAAGGGTTGAGGGGTGTGGATGCGATCACCAGGATCAGCACTGTGGAATGGACACGGTTCGATTTGGGTTTATGGAGCCCAGTTCTTTGTGGGCTCGGCATTGGGGTATGGACGGATGCCCTGAAGGGGGAAATCGACGCGATGCGGTGTCTCGTGTCGTGTTCGAGCCTTCAGGAGCTGTGATTTGAAGACATCGTTCTGAGGTTCTGATAAATGCTGCCAAACATCATCCAAGGAACAAAGTATCATGGATTATGCTTGTTGACGGGACACTGGGCTGGTGCTCATGAATACCATCAGGGGATAAGATAGGTCTGGTTTTCCGGTTTTCAAAACCAGGGTTTCCCGGTTCCCGGTTTTCTGGAAAAAAAAAAAGGTCGGTCTCATTTTTGGCGGTTTTTTTTGTGACTTTGGGACAGTAAAACAGTCAGAAAAAACGGCATAAAAAAATAGAAAGTGACCCCATCGTGATCCGCACAGAGCTCAAATAGTCCAAAGAAGGCAGAGAAGCGGAGAAGAAAAAATGGACCTAGCGGGTGGCCCGGTGGGGCCCGGTGGGTGGTGATGCCCTCGTCATGCAGGTCTCTTCTGTTTTGAAGGTGCACACATGGTGGACTCCAGCCACCCTAGCGAGTGTCTAAGAGGGAGTCTAAGACTGCAGTCTGCACTGGAGACGGGAGTCTATTTTCCAGCTAATTTACGCTAAGACTCCCGCTAGTTGAGACTCATGGGAGACACACGGTGTACTCCAGCGGAGGTAGGGTAACCTCCGCTGGAGTTCACCGTGTCGTCTGCCTCTGTGCAGCGTCACTCGGTGCCATCGAATACATGGCGACAGCCCACCAACTCGAGACAGATCTGCTTGTCCGGAGGGCTGAGACGAGAACACGAACGACCTTCAAGCAGTCTTGAAGGTCGCCAAGCCTATTGGGGGCAACTAACAGATGAGATTTGTTTGTTGCCTGTCGTCACAGCTAGATGCCCATCTCCTCGATAACGGAATGTGTGCAGAGATCTCGTGGACCCTTTGGCCATTCTGTCGTGCACCCACACCACCCACAACGCACACCTGTCACGAGTGGTCGCTCCCCCGTCCTCCTCCACCCTGAAGGTTGAACCCTCAAGGACCAGTGATCTCCTGCTGGCCGGGCTGCGATACAGCGAAGCCTTCCTACTTACAAGCGAATCCAGACTGTAGGGAACAGATGATCACTACCGCGGCCTCCGGCGGCTGGGGGGCTCCGCCCCCCAGACCCCCCTGCGTAAAAAAATTGCACCAGACCGGTTTTTTGGCCGAGAGCCCAAACTTTCAAAGCAGCTGCTGCGCCTGCCCCACCAAGCAGCCTCAGTACGACAGGACGCGCGCAGGCACCGGGCCCTCTCAGATTCTGGGAGGGTTTGCGCGGGTCGCGCGCGCCGAAGGCGCGCGCGAAAAATTTTTAAAACCAGAAAAACCGGAAAACGGCGCCAGAAAAAAAGTCTATCTTATACCCTGATACCATGCCAGATACTGCAAAAAAAGGCATAACAGAGGGCAACCGTGCACTTTTTACGCATACTGCCTTGTGAGCAGAAAAGTGGCACCTCCAGTTCACGCACTCGACCTGCTCCGTAACCACTCACCCCTGCGGTGGTGTGAGTGGCGATTTGTGGAAGCGTCAGCGCTTCCACAAATCGAAGGGAAATAAGGTGAGTGGGTGTGGTGTGCCACTTTCCCCCCATAACACAGCCGCAGCCCGTTGCGATGTGAAGACTAAACAATAGGTTTCGGGGGGGTGTTCGCTACCGGCACATTTCGTGGCAAAAAAAAGTTCGCCGTTTTTTTTTCCCCTCCCGAAAAGTGTCGCTGCGCTGACGCTTCCACACCCACACCCTGCTAATGACAGTGTCGTGAGTGAGGAGCACAAGGGCACGGACAAGCACGTGACACTTTCCGCCCACATCGTCGTGTGATGAAGAAACACACAATGTGAGTAAGCCTGCCACAAAAACGCACCGTAGCGAGGACCCCCTCCCCCTCCATGCGCCCGAATCGAGAAGAGACCAGAAGTGCCCTCCTCAGGACTTCTTCGGCAAACACACAAGAAAGCAAACCGGCCATCCTTGCTGGCGCAACTCCCCTCTTGCACAAACGGGGCGGGGGCAATGTGATAGGGCGCGCAAGTCATTGGTCCCGCTGCAAACACTCTTTTTTATCTGACACCACCCCCTCAAGCTACCGCACCCTTTTCACCAACGCCAACACATGGGACGAAACTGAAGTGAACTGCTTCTCCGAGAGACAAGGAGTGCGGACGTAGGTTATTTGTTTGTTCACAGGGAGATTGCGCAAAGAGCGCCTTGCCCAGCCCTTCGGCATGATAAGCTGCCTGAGGCGGCAGGGCCTCGCGATCACCCATCACGTCACAACGCACATCGACACCCACCAGCCTTGCGCCTGCGAGACAGGGCATTGATGTACACCATCCTGAGGGTGTTGTCCTCACAGGAGAGCAGTTCAGTTCTTTCTTTTGTTATGGTTCGCCCATTGTTGGCACAAAAAAAGACCCACCAACCACCCAACCACCCCCACCCCTCCCAAATAATAGGATGACGAAACCAGAGCAACAGCAAAAAAAAATATGGATTCAACAGAACAGAACTCTGCGTCGGCCAGCCTCGCGGGCACTCCCACGGTATCAACCCAACAGCCATTCCAGCGAGCAGAGCGGCGTTGTGTTTTTTTTTCTTAAGGAGAACGAGCGGGGGGCCAACAATAAGATGACAAGGAATTCAAGAAATATTCGCGGTTAGGGGGAGGGGGGGCAGACGAGAGCGAGAGCGGGGGGAGGGAAGGGGTGAAGCAGAGGAAGGCAGGGGGGGAGGGGGGGCAAAAAGGGGTAGAGACCTTCCCTTCATCCAATTTCACGCCAGGGAGAGAATGTGTGTGTGTGTGTGTGTGTGTGTGTGTTTACCAAATTTGAACAATTCTGAGGCGGTGGTGTCAGCCCTGCACGGACTGTAGCACCTCCCCTTGAGTATCGCACTCCCGAAGGATTCTCCAACACGACGTGACACCGGTTTCGATCGTACTCTTTGTGTGTGTGGTGGCCACGTTTTTTGTGTGGTGGGTGGACCCCCCCCCCCCTCGGATATTTGCCCACACGGCGCCCTAGTTTCTAGTTTGACGAGTGAGGTAACTAGTTATTTTCTAACTAGTTATCTAACGAGTGATCGATCGAAATTAAAGAGAAATCTCTCGTGATCACTCGTTAGGTCTATCACTCGTTAGTCCACTCGTTAGATAACTAGTTATCTCGTCGACTAGTGCGCCGTGCACTCCCCGAGAGAACGTGTGTGTGTGTGTGTGTGTGTGTTCAGGCCAGTTTGTGGTAACTTGGAGGCATGAATCAGGACCGTACTTTCAGGGGGTTGAGGCACGGGGAGGGGAGGGGGGGTGGCGAAGTCGAAGAAAATGGAATCGCAACAGAGTTGACCCTCCCTTCACTCGTTTCAAGGGGGGGATGTGTATTGTTACTATGGACACCTCCCGCATGTTGTTCCTGTGAAGACCGCAAGTGTAGGCATGCGAGGCGCAGAGGCTAGACCCCCTTCACTCGCGACATGCCAGAAAAAGAACGAGAGACAGAGAGACAGAGAGGGAGAGGTATGTGTGGGGTGTGTGTGTGTGTGTATTCAGGGACATTCTTAAGGCAAACTTCATAATGTCGGCAGTGGTAAGCCTTCGCTCTGTGTCACTTTCCAGCCAGTTTTTGTGAGGGCGGTTCACCTGTTCTCACACCCTCTGCAGTTCTGGGCGAAGGCACCCAGTGGGGTATTCTGGGGGGGGAAAATTCCTATTTCGGCACAAGACAATGCATAGCCCCTTTTCTTCTGTGTCAGAGTTCTCAGCAGCTGAAGGCACGCTCGGGACTTGCAGTGTGGAGTGGGGTGGACCCTCACCAGCCCCCCCCCCCCCCCCCCAGGCCGCGAGAACACTGCGCGCCAAGTCAACCGCTTGGGGAGAGTAGTGTGGAAAGTCTGGAAGGAGCTGTGCAGGCAGCAATGCGGGGTGTGTGTGGGTTCTCTGCATGCAAAGGTGTGCTTCTCCGCCGTTCTGTCGGTTTACATCCACCTTGTTCCTTTTCTGCAGACGCACGCCCACCCCGGTTGCACAAACAAAAGCGTAGCAACCGTGCTTCCTTCTTCCTTAATGATGCGTTGACGCTTCCACCACCCTAGAGCCTGCTGCTTTGATGTGGGTGTGGAGCACATGTGAACACGAGATAGCTAGACACACAGAAAAGGAACAGGATCGTCGGAAGCACTCCTACACTTTTACGCATCATAAATGTGCTCAAAAAAAATAACACATTGCCGACGCCCGCTCGTTTGCCTGCGCCATACGTCTGAAACAAATGAAACAGAACAGAAACCATAAAAACAGCCGCGACTCTCCTTGGGTTCCTTTCTTTCTTGATGATTTTCCGCTTCTCCAGCATCGCTTCCCTCGCAGGCGGATGCCAGCGACACGGCTCAAAATAATCATTCAGAGAGGACTGTCGATAACGAAACACACACTGTGGCGGGCGGGGCATTCAAAACACGGATTGTTCTCAATGGCCCCTATTTGCCAGTTCTACTGTCATCCCAGGGCGCATGCTGCGATCGCTGTGTATCTGCTGCGCCCCTCATCCAAATCGGTCAGAATTCGATGATCAGGTGTGTCAGGGAGGGAGGGGGGGATGAAAGTTGCATTGTCCACAATATCCGCCACGGAACCCACTTTCGTGTTGGTGTCCTGTTGGAAGGTGGCATGCCGCTGCCAAGGGATCACTGCAGGCAATGCGCTTGGATGTATACTATTGTATCATTTTACTGGGGGGGTTCAAATACAAGCCGTACGGCTTATATTCGGCGAAGCCGGCGACGAAAATTGAGATTTTCAAAAGATTCGAAATTTGAATAGAAGCCGGACGGCTTCTATTCAACTAGGGTCGTTTGTGAGGGATTTCCTGCAGGATTCGTCACAATCGCCAACGGCTAGGAGTTCGGGGTGTGGGAGGGTCAGTGGTCTACTGCTTTGGAGAGGGGTCCCGGTGACTGTGCGTGTTCGCCGTACTGTGGCTGCTTGGTAGGCTAGCGGAGGTTCTACTGTTGCTTCTCCAGGCTCGTCGCACAAACACATGTCCTCCACCTGCCCCGGGTTCTGAAGCCACCTGATTTTTCAGCAGGGCTTCTGCTGGCACAAGGTCACTACTGTACGCGGAGAGGGCCACTCTGGCGGGCACCGTACGCCTGCACCTTTGCAGGCCCAGGCGAGTCCCGAAGAGGCTGATGTGGGTACATGCACACGGGACGAACTGCAGGAGTGCTGATCACCTTCTCAAGGGGAATGGCGCTTATGTAGGTGTGCAACGCCATGCGAGTCATCCTCACTGACAATGTGCACGTGGGTGGGTGAAGGGATTGGCCTTCTTTCGCACCAGTTGTGGCCTGGCATGTGGTGAGCAAGCCCGGGTGACCAGAAACTACCCCCTCCGGGGGTTCTATTTTGCACGGTCTCCCGCCACCCAACTCCGCCAAACTGGGGGCAAAAATTGGTCACCCCGTTCAGAAAATCCCTCAAAAACCCAAAAATTTGAATACAAGCCGTACGGCTTGTATTCAAATTTTCAAACCGTGGAATTTGGAAAACCACGACCCGGCTTCTATTCCATTATACGTCTTGTATTTGAATACGTCTTGTATTTGAACCCCCCCAGTAAACAACACGTATGGAGGCCTTCAATCTCTGAAATATCGGCAGAAAGTCTCGGCGTTCATTTCTACTGTAACTTCGTACAGGAGAAGGGATTGCTTCTCCTCCTGTGACTCCGTCCAGGAGAAATTTCACCAAAAACTCACCGTATTCGGTGCACCGTAGCGAAGGCCTCCTATGCTACAAAATACAACTGACACACTTCAGGAATCCATCACTTGCTTGCAATTGTAAGCATCCACCGAATCCTTCCATGTGTCTGTCGCATTTCCTCAGACCAGACACACAGGTGTGTCTGGCACGAACAACATACGTAAGGAAAATTTAGAGTTGGGCTCGGCTGGCCTGCACTGCGTCGTGGCGTTGGTCTGTGTCACATGCAGTGCCGCGTGTGCAGTGCATAGCAGCATAGCCCACAGCATGTCGGGAACGAAGAACTCCGAGGGGATGTTTAACATTTGGAAATAACAGAAACCGTGGAGAGCAACGGTGCGCACACACATGAACCTTTTTTTTGGAAAGCTTCGGTGGTCACCTGGATAGGGCTACCCTTCAAGCCCATAGGTAATCACGCCACTCTGCCACACGCACATCCTAACCAGCGTGATTCCCGAGAGAATCACCGGGTAGTTCTTTGGAAGGAACGCCTGGACCATCGCACAATAAAAAGGATTGCCGAGATTCTTTGTGCAACCGGAAAAAAATACGTTCTATGCCCTGCACACTGCGCACAGCAGGCAAACGTTCGTGCTACAAAGGAGCAGATAAAGTATATTCATATTGAGCGATGCGAAGACAGCTGATTGCACACCTCGGACCCCATGTCGGGCTGTGGGGTCGTGAAGCTGGGTCAAACGGAAGCACAGAGTTGGCCTCCATCCACCACTTCTCCCGGGCACACCGGTGATTCACAACACCGGAGGGCAGGCGTGGTGGAAGTATCGCCCCGCCCCCCTGCGAAGGGGGGACGGGGCTGGGAAGGAGGGGGGGTTGAGACGAACACCACCACCTGCCCCTCGCCCCCCTCGTTTCCCGGCACCCCATCGGAAGGCCTTGTCCGTTATTTAAACACACGCCACGGTTTTCACTCAGAGAAGGGATGGCCTTCGCCATGCCTATTCAGGTTGTATTCCGTGTGTCTAATTCCACACCTGCATTCAGGTCGATACCCCCCCTCCCCTCCCTGCCCCCCCCCCGTTGGTGCACGCCATCGGCGTGGCATTGGCTGGGCGTCTATGTTTGCTTGTTTTGGGGGTCTTAGCTGTCGGCACCTCTTCGGCAAAAAAAATGTTCAATGGCAATTCTCACCTCTAAAGCCGAGCAGCCTTTATTACGCTTCGCCGCACTGTTGTCGTTCTGTTGCCCCAAAATACGCAAAAATAGCTGTATTTTCAGCAATGGCATCGCAATAGGAAACACCGTTTTCAGCACTGCAGCGAAGACCCCCTTTTTCGTGAGTTCCTTCAAGGAGCAGCCCCTTCCCTCTCCGCGGTGCATCACGCAGCAGCAGGCATGCCCGCACCACCTCTCGAGCCCACTAAAGAGGCACAAAATCACAGGGAAAAACACGAGTAACTTCACAGAGGGGAGCAGTGGGGTGGGGGATTGTAGCAGGCTCTGGGGTTCATGCGGCATCATAGCCTTTGATACACCCAACCGGGTGGAACCGGAGTCGCGGGTGGGTGGGGGGAGAGCTGCTCGAGGGGGGGAACAGAACACGACACTTTTTAAAGCACTTTCTTTGAAAAAAGAGCCGATGCATGGCAAAGGGGCGCTGATTCCCTTGTGGGGGGGTCAATTTGACCCCCACATGCCAGGGTTTGTCTTGTTCCCCTGGAATGTCCCGAGCATCGCGCAGAGTGCTCCCCGAGAGTACGAAACGTAGGAGCCGCTGCACTCCGCAGGCCGTGTCCGAGATCTAATGATATGCTTGGAAGGGGATGGGAAGTGAGGGGGGGGAGAGGGGGTGGGGTGGTGTGTGGCGAAGCAGAGACAGATTCGTCACCCCTTCACTCGGTGTACGCAGAGGGACGGGAGGGGTTTGATGTGAATGGAAAAGCAAGTCTCCCAGCACCTTCTTGCAATGGGAGTCCTTTTTGTAGTCCGCAGGGGGACGGGGGGCAAGGGGGGCAATTTTCTTTGCGGAGAGTGGGCCGTCGCCAACCGGCAACCCTTCGGCAATAGTTCCCCCCCCCCCCCCCCCACCCCCCTCCAGCGCCTTTTATTTCTGGGAGAGAGAGAAAGAGACGCTGGACATGGCCCTCGTATGGCTCGCTTGTGGATATTTTTCACTCAGAGGGGTGTTCCGAGGAGTTGCAGCCCCCAGGATTCCCGATGCCATCTGTTCGATTCGGGAATAGCGAAACCTGGTGTGGGTGGCAACTCCGGGAGAAGGAGAGAGGAGAGAGGGTGGGAAGTTTATTGTGACGACGGTATATTCACACGCAAGTAGACGAGATAGATGGAGAGAGAGGGAGAGACAGAGGGTGCTAATTTCCTTCGGGGCCTAACGAATCTACTGGCAGTCGCAGTCGAGGATGTGCCGGCAGGACAAAAGTGCGTCACCGTGCTGTGCTGTGCGCTGTTGATCCTGTTTCCTGTTTATGGATCGGCGCTTCACCGGCTCCGTGCCCTGTTGGAGGTCTGGTGCCTGAGTGAAAATCACAAGGTGACATTCCACCCACATTGAAGTGTGCTGGTTAAAAAAATCAAATGGACACATGTTCAGGGCTGTTCCTAACTGGGGGGCTGGTTCCCCACTTTCAGGATTCTGAACTTTTTTTCTAAGAACTTTTGTACGGGGAAAAAAAGTTTTTTTCTAAGAATTTTGTAAGGGAAATTTTTTTTTCTAAGGGTTTTTCGCAGAGGAAATTTTTTTTTCTAAGATTTTCCCAGTCGACAGGGCGCACACAAGGATGGAAGGGAAGTCTCTCCCCCGTACAGTTCGCCTTGCTGGCCAACTGGAGACTCCGCAGGATGACCCCGCCCACCTCCTCTTGCCTCGGTTTGCGTGTTGCTGGTGTGTTGCCTGTGTATTGCTGTTGTATTGCACTCCTGAGGACCTCCCTATTTATTCCCACTCGACTACCCTTCGACAGGACCCTGACCTCACACTCACCCAACCTCACGTACTCCGCGAATATGGTGCGCACCACTGCAAAAATCTCCGGGAGCTTTTGGGCTTTCAGGCCTGAAGGGGCCAGTAGGGGGGTGGCGTCGGGGAGTGGCAGCTTTGTAACTATCCTCCAGCTGCTGGCATGTACAGTACTGCGGGAGTGCCAAGGTGTATTGAGCAACCTCCTCCAGTCCCTGCGGAGCACAACCCCCGATGAGAACGAGCCCCAGATGATCACCTCGCAGGACCCGCAGCGACCCAACCCTGACGTCAGTCTCTCCGCCCTCGGACACAAACACCCGCACCTGAAGCACCTCTGCACCACCAAAAGCGCCACCGTCTACAGCTGCCCATCTTGTGGTGAGTTCCGCACAGCTATTACAGACAGCATGGTTGTGATGTTGGGCGTCGTGAAGGACGAGGTGCAGCGCGTTGCTTCTCAATTTATGGAGAAGCAAGGTCCGTGCACATGTGGTGCTGTCCGGGCTGCGCAGTTCTGCGTCGAGAAGGCCCCGCACCTCCTGTTCCTCTCGACGCAGCGGTTTTCTGCATCCGGCGAGAAGCAGAAGCACCTGACGGAGCTTGCGGAAACCGTCAACGTCAAGGAATTAAGAGACCTCTCCGCCCTTCGTGAGCTTGGCGTTGACGGCAACGGGGTGGTGCAGGTGGGCACGGTGCAGCCGGTGAATCACCGGTACCGGTTTGTCGGTGCATCGTGCACAAAGTCCGGGCTGACCCTCGCGAAGGGGATCGCCTGGGAGACGCTGTGCGCTCGTGGCCCCGCCACCACTCTGAAGTGGAAGTCGATCACGACTGATCGTGTGACGGATTGCTCTGTGGCGCCGTTCAATCGTGCGAACGCGAAGCCAGCACTCGTGCTGTACGCACGTGAGGCATCGGACGGTGACGGGCACGACGTCGATGCTTCGCATGATGCGCCGCCGCCTCCTCCTCCGGATCCCCTGGCCGCCTCTCCTGCAGCTACCACCGCCGCCCCTGTCGCCCCTGCACCCCACGCCGCCTTCTACACCGGGGAAGGGGCGTGCCACGTCGCCGCGTTCGACAGCGCCGGGCGACTGTCCCCATGGCTGACCGCCATGAAGCTCGCCCAATCAACCGGAGGCGTCAACATTGGGCTTGTACCAGGGTGGGTTCAACGGGATCTATACAGTTCTGGACACTACTGCCTCCGAGTGCTTGACTGCCTAGCAAGGTCAATTCCCATTACGGAGCCGACGCGTACCAGTGCTGCGGCGCTTCTGGAGGGCGTTGACTCCCCCGAAGCGGAGGCCCTCACGGTGAAGCTCAGGCGTCCGCGATTGATGGATACGAGATTCCTCGTGGACGAAGAGTTGGACACCAACACCGCGTCAGTGGCCCTGCAGACTTTCCGCACATCCCGCGGTTTAAATGTTCACTTTTCTATCGTCGACACCACACAGCCTCGCACCTTCGGCTTGCTTCTTCCGTCGTTGATGGCCCAGTACCCCTTGCGGCTTGTCTTCGACACAGCAAAGGCGCACTTCCTTCTTTTGATGGCAGCAAACAAGAAGTACGTGCCAGAGGGCTCAATGGTGAACGGTCTCCTTCGGATTCAGCAGCGGCAGGCACAGCTCGCCATACAGGAGAAGCAGCAGCGGAAGATCCACGCTGCAGCCTCCGGTGTGGTGCGTCTCCCTGATGGGAGGTGGAGGTGCACCACGTGTGCACCGTTCTTGGTGCAGCTGGAGGGGGAGTTCTCGGAGCAACCCCACTTGCTCCGGTATGCACGCGGCGAAGCGTCTATGTCTGCCACGACAGTTGGGCGCCAGCAAAGCAATATCCGCCGCCACATGGGTGGTGCGGCGCACAAGAGAGCAGTGCAGTTGTCCACGCCTGGGAGTGAAAACACCAATGTGACAGCTACAGATATCCCCAAGCAGACGCTGTGCGCGAAGGTGAAGGTGACCAGCGAGCAGTACACAAGTCTGGTCAACCTGGTGTACAACGTGGCAACGGCGACGCAACGGGCGGAGGGGCTGAGCAGTGTGGGTGCGAGGTTGCAGGACGACAAGCGGAAGGGGCTGCATGTCCTGGACACCCACTACTCTCGAAAAGTCGCGAAGGAGTTCCAGACGATACTCTGGGAGGTGCTCCTGAGGGGAGTGGTGGGTGCGGTGCGTGCGTGTCGGGCGGCAACCCTGAAGGTGGACGGTACCACGTTCGCCCGCATCGACTTGATGATCGTCATCGTTTCGGGGATCAGCAGGACGGATTGTGCTATGAAAGATTGGTGTGTGGGCACAGTCGACTTGAAGAAAGCTGACGCAGAGTCGCAGAAGGACGAGCTGGTCAAGTTGTTCGACAGCCTCCAGCTGTCGCAGTGGGCGCGGCGTTCGCTGAAGGGATTCGCGGCAGACGGGGCATCAACGATGAAGAGTCTCAGGGGGAAGCTCGAGATCGCGTGGGGATGCACTCTCATCGATGTGCATGATGCTGCCCACATGCACCAGCTGTCCGTCGGCCTCATCAAGAAGACACGAAAGGTTGTTGAACATAGCCGCCTCCTCCGACACTGGTTTGCCTTCTTCAGATCAACCGCCAGGCAGAAGTCTCTGCAGATCATTTCCGGTGGGAAATGTCTCTCCTTCCCGAAGGAGCACTCCGTGCGTTGGGCAGCTGCAACGTTCCGTCGCCTGAACGCGGCTGTGGTGAACTTTGACTTCACTGTCGCTATGCTCGGGGAGATCCAGCCGCCGCCGTTCTTCTTCCACAAGCTCACCCCCGAGTATTCCCTCTCGACTTGCATCTTGGCTGACGTCTTCGACATCAATAAAGGGGTGAGCGAGGCGTTGCAGAAGCGAGACCTGTCGCTCTCGTCGATGGAGAGCATCCTGCAGAATGCACTGACAGTGCATAAGGTGCTGGCGCGCCAGCCTGGCAAGCACGAAGCCAAGTTCTATGAGAACCAGGGAACCACATCGTTGCCTCCGGGGGTAGTTGCCGAGATGACTTCCTGGCGCTCAAAGCTCTGCCACACCATCTACAAGGACCTGGCCAAGAGGTGGGAGGAGTATCCCTGCCGCTCATTCAGCTCTTTCTTCGCGACAAGTGGGAAGGACAGCACGTGCGAGTGCCTCATGGCGCTCGCTTCTCGCTTGGGTTACGACCAGGCAGAGATTCTCAGCATCGGCATGGAGTGGGTGAAGCTGCGGTTGGAATGCACAGATCTCAGGGGGAACCTTCTGAAAGAGTTTGTCGTCGACTTCTTGCTGGAATCCGAGAGTTCGACGTTTGCGATAGTGCTTGAGGCCATGGTGGCACTGTCACCCTCGACTGTGTTTGTGGAGGCTGCTTTTTCAGTTGTAACGCGCATGAGGGGATCGTTCCGGAAGGCACTCTCTGCCGCAAGCATCTCTCAAGAACTGGGCATCACTCTAGAGCTGTCACATGATGACGCGGCGCGCAAGATCATCGTTGAAGAAACAGTCAACACGTTCCTCGCCAACAAGAAGCGCCGCTTCACTGCGCGTTCCCTGACGCCTCTTCCAACTCTGACAACCGTGGAGCTCGTTGACCTCGATGCAGCCATGGGTTCTCTATTTGCTGGCGTGGAGGATTGTGATGAGGAATCGGACGGCAGCTGGGAAGATGACAACGCCGATGCATTGTCGATTGTCAGCCTCGTGGAGGAAGTCCCTGAGGATCCCTTCCTCACTTCGTTGCTTGCAGATGCCGCACCCCCCGTCGTGCCTCCAGCCACCCTGCAACATGTCACCTTCCAGCTCCCCGCTTCATCGACCCCGGGCACCCCATCGACACTCCCCACACCTCAGCCGGAAGAACCGCCGCAGCTGCCTCCCACACAGGCGGCACCGGCAGAGCGCAGGAGGGAGGTTGGGCCGCACCCCGAGGAGCCCCAGGAGAAAAGGGCCCGCGTCCATGTCGACATCGATGTCGACATGGAGGAGGATTGGGGAGAGTGGGCGTACGTTTCGGACGCCGAAACTTCCGAGTGAGCCATCATCGTTCTTAGAAGGGGGGGGGGGTGGGGGCGGGGGGGTGGTTTTCATCGTAGAAATCATAGAAAAAGTCCCGCCTGACGGGCACGCGCCTGAAACCTGTGGGGGGGTGAGCAAAAAATCCCTTGTAAAAATTCTTAGAAAAAACCTGGTTCCCCGACCCAAAAAACCCGGAAAAAGGGCTGGTTCCCCGCCCAGGCCTGCACATGTTCACGGAGCAGTGGCGTTTCCTTTCGCAACCAGGGCATGCTCCTGATGGAAGTTGCCTGCTCTGACAAACAGGGTCCGCTGTCAAGTCCTGCCGTTCTGATCATGCTCCGCTAAAAAATGCGATGGTCGTGATTCGTTGACGCTTGCCAAACACAAAATAACTTGAGGCCCGCAAAATAAAAAAAGGAGCACCGCTCTTCGTTCACAACTCTCACAGACCAATTCAGGGCACAAGGAGTAGGTGGTGGTGATGGAGGGGATGGAGGGAACACAGGGGACACAGGGAACAGCGCTTGGAATGATGAGATGCGAATGTCAAGAAAAGTTCCGAGTTACGGGAACGGCTGGCCGCTGCAGCATAACTCAAGCTCGATACGGGAATTTTCAACCATCAACAGCCTGAAACGTGCATATGCGATCGGGCTGGGATGTATAACAGTGTGCCTGGCAGGCCGTCGAGAGTAACACGGCCAACAAGACACAGTTATTGACGACCAGCACCCCACCTGGCGGGACGACAGGCACGGGAACAGAATGTGATGCGATCGGGACCCTCTCGGAACTGCCACAGAGGTGACTCGGAACTGGCATCGGGGTTTCCCTTCTGACCACGCCGGAAGGGACACAACGAGGAAGACACTGGGGTCAAGGCGTGGTCAAGGCTCATATCACAACAGAAACACCACCCACAGGGCTCATGCGCGTGGACCTGCTGAGGGCGTTCGCGACAGCGGGGGGGAAGGCGTGCGATGCACGCAGAGGGCTGCGTGGCACAGCGTCCTCACCCACAGCAATGCTGTTGCTGCGGCGTGAGGAGTGTGAGAAGTAAGACCTGCGCTGCCGCCCAGCAGGAGTGTACATTGCATCCGACTCCGAGAGCAGCGACTCTGTCAGCTGCGACGGCCTCCTGCCGAGGTCGGCTGAGCTCTCGCCCAGAACCCTGCGGCTGTCGTTGAGGGAGCGGCTGACGATGCTGACGGAACCGCTGCTGCTGTCGTCCTTTGCGAGGAGCATCTCGTCAGTGTCGTCCATCTCGACAGACACCTCCTTCATGACGGCATCGCCCCGCTCCCAGTGTGCTGCCTGCAGCCTCCCACGGCGTGAGGTGAGAACCACGTAAGCATCACAGATCATGTCGACAGCGGCCTTGATCAGCACGATGATGAAGCACACCTGGAACAGTGAGGTGGAATGGGCGAATCGCCAGTTGTTGAGGTTCTCGCTGTACAGCCCGAAGGCCTGGAGGAAGACGGCTGCACTGGTGAGTGAGTGCATCACGAAGTAGGTGACTGTGTCGCGTGTGCGTGCGTAGGGTCGGAGGACAGCCACGAACAGCGCCATCACAGCGAAGAGCACACCGATGCCCAGCTTCAGGTGCCCGCACTGGATGAGTGCGTCCACCTCTGGCACGTTCAGCGCTGCCACCGCAAACGACAGCAGGAAGCTGAAGGCGGCAAACCAGCACGCCTTCTCGTTGAAGGGCTTGATCATCGAGAAGAAGCGCTGGTTCCACATGTCATCGCGTGATGCAGCCACCCACTCACCAGGACCCAGCAGGAACACACGCGGAGGACCAGCACCTGGCTCCAGTGCGTACAGACCCTTCTGTGGCACAGACGCCTTCACCGTGTAGGCAGTGCACACAGGGACGACAATGCAGAAGGCAGTGCTGCAGATGCCTGCAACCAGCTCTTTAAATGAATTGTTGTACGCAAGCAGCCTCAGAGATGCGTATGCAGTGCCTTGGTACAGGATGAGGAAGAAGAAGAGTGCGACAGAAGGGAAGCGTGTCAGCCCTTTCGCAGCCAGCAGACGCTGGACTGGAAGGCACTGCGGGAGGCACTTGAACACAATGCACACCACCACGTAAGACAGGAGAGTCACACCGATAGCAATCGACAGGTTCCCCACAATGGCACCCAGGTACGGGCTGCCGTGGAGACTCAACCCTGTGGGGTGCAGGATGAAGGGCAGGTCCTCCTCCCCGCCACACGACACGGTGCTCAGCAGCGACAGCGTGGTGGCAGCGCCCGCAGCACCGACAGCAACGGCAGTGGCTGCCCCAGCACCGCGCCCCAGCGAAGGCTCCTCTGCTGCCTGCGTCGCACCAGAGGACTGCACACGCACGACACAGCTGGAGCTGAGGGACGACGCCAGGTTCGTCACCGTCAGACGCACCTCCTCGTCGTGCCCGCCTTCGAACAGCGGATGGCCCAACTGCACTGTGAAGGCGCCAGGCTTGCTTGTGTCTTCGATGTGCCGCCAGAACCCTTGCCTCTTGGAGAGGTGCTCCACACCGTTGGTCACACCTGCTGTCAGGCCTGTGGCACTGAAGCCCAGCTGCATCGGTGTGCCACTGTTGTCGTACCCATGCAACATCACCTTGCGTGCACGGAGTTCCTCGTCCGTGACCGTCTCGGGGCACTGAAGCACAAGCGCTGGTGGCGAAGCGGTGGGGGGTGCTGCGGTGGGCGGTGACAACGTGTCAGGTGCTGCTGTGGGCCCATGCGTCTCCGGCGCTGTGGTCTGTGGTGCGGGTGTGGGTGGCGCAGCTGTCGCAGGAACAGGCGTTGCTGGTGCCGGTGTCGGGGGCGACAGTGTCAGTGGTGCTGGCGTCGGCGGGGCAGGAGTCGGTGGTGAAGAAGTAGGCGGCGCAGGTGTTGGCGGTGCCAGTGTCGGAGGAGCCGGTGTCGGCGGGGCGGGTGTCGGTGGTGAAAGAGTAGGTGGCGCGGGTGTTGGCGGCGCAGGTGTTGGTGGTGCAGAAGTTGCCGGTGCCGGAGTCGGCGGTGCAGGTGTCGGTGGAGCTGGCGTTGGAGGTGCCGGTGTGGGTGGTGCTGGCGTCGGAGGTGCCAGTGTTGGCGGTGCAGGCGTTGGAGGTGCAGGTGTTGGAGGAGCCTGTGTGGGCGGTGCAGGAGTAGGTGGTGCTGGGGTTGGAGGTGACGGCGTTGGAGGCGCGGGTGTTGGCGGCGCAGGCGTTGGTGGTGCAGGTGTTGGCGGTGCGGGTGTTGGAGGTGCAGGTGTCGGTGGTGAAGGAGTAGGCGGGGCAGGTGTCGGAGGTGCCGGTGTTGGAGGTGCAGGTGTCGGTGGTGCTGGAGTCGGCGGTGCAGGTGTTGGAGGAGCCTGTGTGGGCGGTGCAGGAGTAGGTGGTGCTGGGGTTGGAGGTGACGGCGTTGGAGGCGCGGGTGTTGGCGGCGCAGGCGTTGGTGGTGCAGGTGTTGGCGGTGCGGGTGTTGGAGGTGCAGGTGTCGGTGGTGAAGGAGTAGGCGGGGCAGGTGTCGGAGGTGCCGGTGTTGGAGGTGCAGGTGTCGGTGGTGCTGGAGTCGGCGGTGCAGGTGTTGGAGGAGCCTGTGTGGGCGGTGCAGGTGTCGGTGGTGCAGGCGTCGGAGGTGCAGGAGTTGGCGGAGCAGGTGTTGGCGGTGCTGGAGTTGGAGGTGCAGGCGTTGGTGGAGCGGGTGTGGGAGGTGCCGGTGTTGGAGGTGCAGGAGTTGGAGGTGCAGGTGTGGGCGGTGCAGGCGTCGGAGGTGCAGGAGTTGGCGGAGCGGGTGTTGGCGGTGCTGGAGTTGGAGGTGCAGGAGTTGGTGGAGCGGGTGTGGGAGGTGCCGGTGTTGGAGGTGCAGGGGTCGGTGGTGACGGTGTTGGCGGTGACGGTGTTGGAGGTGCGGGCGTCGGTGGTGACGGCGTCGGAGGCGACGGGGTCGGCCCAGGTGTCGGGGGTGCCGGTGTTGGCGGAGCTGGTGTGTCGTCAGGCCACCACTCAAACTGAACATCGATGTATGTCCCATCCTTGTCGCAACGCACAGTATGCACGGTGCGAATCGCGTATGCCTTCATATCGAAGTCACATGTCCTCTGCTTCCGCCCGTCATCCCCACTCGCATATGGACACCACCCACTACTGTCCCTCTCCCACGCGTCCATCGTAATCCGCAGGGTAAGCGCCGTGCCACTGTCCCTCTGGTTTCCAGAGGCCGCCCATGTCCCAGTCTTCTGGCAGTCTGCGTTGTTGGATGAACACGTGATACAGTTAAGGTCCTTCTTGATGCTGTTCACAGATATTTCCCCATCAAACGCATATTCCTCATTCGTAAAAGCCTCATTTCCTCTCTCCTTCTGCAGAATCTTCACCCCCTTGAACCAGTATGTGACGTCAGCCTGGGCTGTGCCCAACATCAGCATCAGATAGACCGTGTGTAGGAACATCCGGCCATACTGTCTCATTTCCCATGCACGGTGCAAGCCGTGCATGTCTCTCTGTGGGCGTGTGGTGTGCAGGTGGTGTGGCGGTGTGGTGATGTGAACAGAACATTCCTGCAGTGGCAGCTGTGCGATGAGAGAGCAACCTGAAGAAGAAGTGCAGATTGCCCATCTGCCACCAAGTCTGCCCTGCAGCCATACGAGCACATTTGCACCTGACCACAATCCCCTGGGGGAAGCTCAAAGCCGAATCGCCTCCGCGGGCCTGAAAGACACCCACAAGACGCACAGCCAGATGTATCGAACCCCCGGCAGCGGCACAGACGCAGCACACATGGCAGTGCTGAGCCACGTCCCCACCCCCTTGCAGTACAGCACACACAAGACCTCAGCCAACCCGATGAAGACGAGAGGGCCTTCGCATGCCCCCGAAAAGTGCGATTTTCGCGCATTTTTTTGCCCCGAGCTTTCCGCTTGCTGTCGCAACCGCAAGGCAAAGAACGGGGTTGTTTGAAATATGATTGTGTCACCGCAGCGACGAGCCATCCGGGATAAGCTGCAGCGCCTGGTTGCGGGCGGCATTCATGACACTTTTTCTTTTGCACGTTTGCTTCTGTCTGACGCAGAGGCAGAATGCCACAGCATGCCACCATATGCACTGGGGGAGGAAGAGTGCTTGCAGAACAGACAGGTGGGTTTGACGAAGCCACACACACACACACACACACAGAGCACGCAGGCACGGACAGAGTAAAAAGAGAATACAAGCAACGCGCCGAATGGGATCAAGCAAGGCACGCCCCCAGGCGACCCAACCCATTGCAGACTCACAATCCTGGTAACCTCGCACTTCGGAAAGAGGCGGGTGACAATTGCTAGAGGGCAACCACAGAGCAAGGTGGGCGGGATGTGTGGGAAAATGACAGAGCTTTTCGGCCCCCTGATATCCGATCCGATGTGAGTGTTCACATCAGCAAGTGGGCCGGCCCCAGAGAACTCGCAACGAAGGGTCAGCATCCCGGAATAAAGGCTCCTCCCGAGTAATTCCAACCCAAATAATCCCTTTTTGGCGGCCACTATGAGCCACAGCACACATACACTGCAAAGCTGTACTGTCGCTTTGTTGTGTTTGGTGCCGATAACCCAAAAAAAAAAGCGACGATTGATCGGGCCCCGTCTGACACACTTTTTATAAAGCACACTTGTGCGAACGTACCTACCGCAACTACAGCCAAGCGTGCTATCTACACGCCTCACCATCCATGGACAAAACTCTGGGCTATTGTGTGGTGGGTGAGTCAACGCAACTAACAAGAGCAGAGCGCTGGCAATTTTCTCGTGGCACTCTGCCTCTCCGTCTTGCGCTTTTTTGTTCGATGCGTTGACGCTTCCGCGCATAGATTCGATTCGAAGAAGTTTTATCACAGGCGGTTGTAGGTGGGAAGCAAAGGCCGCGTTTCCGCCTACAATCACATATTTTGTGTCTCGCACAGCTTGGCCGATGCCCAGTTTCTCAGTTCTTTTGATGTGCTACGGGTACCTGGCAACATCGCATGCACGGATCCCACAGTGCCTTGGCTCAGGACATCATCCCAACTACGAACTGTCCAAGTGCCCCTGCGAGAAGGGGTGGCTATGGTGTGCAGGAGGGGGCACCCAGGCCATTCAGGCGGTGCAATCTGCGATCTGCCCTGCCAAGCATGGAGGGCGTGGAGGAAGGGGGGTGGGGGCGGCAGGAGCAGAACCAGGGGTTTGGAGGTCACACACCACACAGCGGGGTGTGAGGCAGCAGGGGGTGGAAACTTCGACTTCGCAGCCAACGGCAGTGGCTAAGAAGTCTGCGGTGGTGGGGAGGCACAAAAGGAGTGCAATCCCACAGATCGGGGTGGGACTCGCTGGCGCATCCAACACGGGACACAACAGGGCAGCCCAACCAGGAAACCCTATCGCAGGGCAGTGGTGGCTGCATACGCGTACGCAGCGCGTTTTCCAGAAAGTGCGTACCGCCGTACGCTGCCGCCACTGCCGTAGGAGGAGGAAACCCGTCCGGTTGTGCACAAAATCACAATACCAACTGACGGCGGGCAGGGGAGCTGCCTGGGCGCGCCCCACCACCCCACGGTTGTAAGAACCAGAAGGAAAGGCGAGGAGAGGGGGGTGGGAAGTGGTACGTTGTGGAGAAGTTCTCAGAACAATACAGAGGTCCCAGTGATGGGTGTGTGTGGAGGGAAACGCAAATAACAAAAAAACAGCAGCAAACACGACTAACCGAGAGGCAACAGGGTGACGGCACGCCATCCTGTAGAATTAGCCATGGCCAGCAAGGCAAAACGTAGGGAAGAGCACTCAGCCGGGAAAACGACGTCAGTGGCCTGATGAAGGTGCTGAGTGGCGGCTGGTGCGCTTCCCCTTGGCACAGGAGGTGATAGCTGTTGCCGTGTCATCGGGGTCGTAAGATCCGATATTCGGCACAGAAATGTCCCCCTCCAGTTGGGCTGCACCCGAACTGTCAATGAAAATACAGCATGACATTTCGGTGTGCGTGCCCAATATTGTTGTGAACAATTTCAACGACTTTTGGCCGTGTTGCAGCCCCCGGTGAGAGGGGCGCTGCTCCGATTTTTGTCTGGTTTGTCTGTTGAGGAGAATACTGCGCGCTGCCAACAGCCTGTTCGGTACTATCACATCACAAGAGAGAAAAAAAATGGCGCCTTTTGTTTTGTGGTAGACACTCTGCCCCGCAACTGTATGAAACAAACCAGGATGACTTTTAAATTACTGCTGAGCGCGCATCTGTCTCAAGGCTGTGTCGAGGCCCGAGAAGGTGATATTCCCAGCTTCAGAGGTGTATTGTTCTTTCGTTACTTCGCGACTTCGCTCCGCTTCGTCGCTCGTGAATAGAAGTACAGGATCCAGTATGCAAATGTGCTTGTATGTGGAACCGGAGGTGTTGGTGTGCAGAAGGGAGGTGACAAGCAGAGAAACACATCTGAACACACATTGCTGCCAGTGCTCTTTTCTCGGCCTGGCACTCTTCTTTCACAAGCAGGGGTGATTTGTGTTCGGCCAAAAAGGATTGCCGGTTCTTTTGTTTCGTTGTGTGCAACCTTCAGATCACCTGCACGTTGGGGCGTGGAGTGTAGGTCAACAAAACATTTCATTGCACGCAAGCCGGCAGAGTGTAGTAGAGTGCGGCACTTGAGCCGCACCCTATTCATGCCAAAGTATCACCCGCTTGATCAATCCCGTTTCTTGCACTCTCTTTCTTCCTGAAGGCACTGGTCATGACCTGACCTCACTGATCATGAACCTCCCTGTAGTAAGTCACCCAGCAGTACTGTTTGCGTTGCACTGTAACACCTTCCAGACCTACAAGCCCCCCCCCCCCCCCGGCAGGCCACGTAACCTGGCTGTCGTGAGTAGGGGTGCACTCCAAGGGCACGCACATTTTATCACACATCTGGAACGGCACCATATCACGCGCAACTCCCCACTCCACTCCACTCCACTCCACGCCACCCCACCCCCTCCGCCTCCCACCTCCGCCCAACATTCACCCGCCGCACTTCCCTGTGCAGGGATCCGACACTGCCCGATCCCCGCCCAAGTGTCTTGACTGGCGGGTTGTGGCCGCTTTGCAAACGTGTTCGTGCCCTTGTGCCCAGAGCCACCACACCAACTGCAGTTGCTGTGGGTGGTGAGCTCCGCGGAAGGACGGGTCGCGTCTGAGGGCCCGCACAAAACGCCAGGGCAAGGGGCGGCGGGTGGGTGCTGGAGGCAGCGGGGTAGACACAACCCCATTTGCATGGCTGCATTTGCGAGGGGTACCCTCATATCACACCCTCAATCAGCTGACGAAAGGAACTAAAAGAATGGAATACGCGTGAAAGGAACACCCCCCTGCCGGGTGCAGAAGAGCGGGTGGTGGAAAGGCAAACGGGAAAGGAAATATGGCGGCCATGTAGGCCGCTTCCACCACTTCGGTGGAGCGCGTGATGTTTCTTTTTGGATAGCAAAATAGAGTACAACGCAACGGATGCGGCCAAATAAGAACAGATCACGGCACTGTCTCCGCAAGAGCGGGTGTTGGTGTTATAGGGCCTCGTCACACTGAGGGGCGTGTGTGGAGATGGGGAAAAAGAACTCTGCTGCAGTAACCCACTTCAACAGGCAGAGCTCAGGACCGAGGTGCCGCGACAAAGCATGCCATCGGCATCATGAGTGTTGGCACAGAGCGGCCACCAACGGCACATGAGTAAGGGTGCCCAAAGGGTGGCAAGTGCCCTCCGGATCGGTGTCGCAGTATGTTGAACCGAATATGAATACTGCTGTCACACTTGAATACAGCAACCCCTTGCCTGCTGGACAACGGCGCAGAACTAGAACAAGGTGCATTCAGACGAGCAACGTCTTCCGCCCGGTGCGGTTAATGCGTATGGAACCGATAGATGTTGGTGACGGGGTCATGGGCGACTGCGGGTACCCGCGAGAGCGGGGGAGCGGGAGTGGGCTGCGCGGGGAGCCGTCGTCGCTCATCAGGATCATGCTGTTGCTGGCGCGTGAGGAGGGGCCGAGGAAAGACCTGCGCTGCCGCCCCACGACGAACGACGACACGCCTTCCGAGTCGGAGAGCAGCGACTCCGTCAGGTGCACCGGTGTCTTGCCTGTGGGGGATGAACTGTCGCCAAAAAAAGGCCTGCGGCCGTCGTTGAAAGAAGCGTTGATCGGGCTGCGGGTACCGCTGCTGACTGTGTCCTTCATCAGGAGCATCTCCTCAGGGGGTTCTGTGACATCAACAGGGACCTTCTCAGGCAGAGGTGCATGGGCTCGCTCCCAGTACGCCGCCTGCATCGTCTCACGGCGCCCCATGAAAGCAACATAAGCATCGCAGATCACGTCGACAGCAGCCTTGGCCAGCACGATGATGAAGCATGCTTGGAACAGCGTGGCAGAAGGGGCGAAGCGCCAGTTGTTGAGGTTCTCACTGTAGAGCCCGAAGGCCTGGAGGAACAGCGCAGTGCTGGTGAGTGAGTGCATCAGGAAGTAGGTGACTGTGTCGCGTGTGCGTGCGTAGGGTCGGAGGACAGCCACGAACAGCGACATCACAGCGAAGAGCACACCGATGCCCAGCTTCAGGTGCCCGCACTGGATGAGTGTGTCCACCTCCGGCACGTTCAGCGCTGCCACAGCAAACGACAGCAGGAAGCTGAAGGCGGCAAACCAGCACGCCTTCTCGTTGAAGGGCTTGATCATCGAGAAGAAGCGCTGGTTCCACATGTCATCGCGTGATGCAGCCACCCACTCACCAGGACCCAGCAGGAACACACGCAGAGGACCAGCACCCAGCTCTGGTTCGTACAGACCCTTCTGTGGCACAGACGCCTTCACCGTGTAGGCAGTGCACACAGGGACGACAGCGCAGCAGGAGGTGCTGCAGATGCCTGCAACCAGCTCTTCAAATGTGCTGTTGTACGCAAGCAGCCTCAGAGATGCGTACACAGTGCCTTGGTACAGGATGAGGAAGAAGAAGAGTGCGACAGAAGGGAAGCGTGTCAGCCCTTTCGCAGCCAGCAGATGATGCACCGGTAGGAACTGCGGAAAGCATTTGAACACAATGCACACCACCACGTAAGATAGGAGGGTCACACCGATAGCAATCGACAGGTTCCCCACAATGGCACCCATGTACGGGCTGCCGTGGAGACTCAACCCTGTGGGGTGCAGGATGAAGGGCAGGTCCTCCTCCCCGCCACACGACACGGTGCTCAGCAGCGACAGCGTGGTGGCAGCGCCCGCAGCACCGACAGCAACGGCAGTGGCTGCCCCAGCACCGCGCCCCAGCGAAGGCTCCTCTGCTGCCTGCGTCGCACCAGAGGACTGCACACGCACGACACAGCTGGAGCTGAGGGACGACGCCAGGTTCGTCACCGTCAGACGCACCTCCTCGTCGTGCCCGCCTTCGAACAGCGGATGGCCCAACTGCACTGTGAAGGCGCCAGGCTTGCTTGTGTCTTCGATGTGCCGCCAGAACCCTTGCCTCTTGGAGAGGTGCTCCACACCGTTGGTCACACCTGCTGTCAGGCCTGTGGCACTGAAGCCCAGCTGCATCGGTGTGCCACTGTTGTCGTACCCATGCAACATCACCTTGCGTGCACGGAGTTCCTCGTCCGTGACCGTCTCGGGGCACTGAAGCACAAGCGCTGGTGGCGAAGCGGTGGGGGGTGCTGCGGTGGGCGGTGACAACGTGTCAGGTGCTGCTGTGGGCCCATGCGTCTCCGGCGCTGTGGTCTGTGGTGCGGGTGTGGGTGGCGCAGCTGTCGCAGGAACAGGCGTTGCTGGTGCCGGTGTCGGGGGCGACAGTGTCAGTGGTGCTGGCGTCGGCGGGGCAGGAGTCGGTGGTGAAGAAGTAGGCGGCGCAGGTGTTGGCGGTGCCAGTGTCGGAGGAGCCGGTGTCGGCGGGGCGGGTGTCGGTGGTGAAAGAGTAGGTGGCGCGGGTGTTGGCGGCGCAGGTGTTGGTGGTGCAGAAGTTGCCGGTGCCGGAGTCGGCGGTGCAGGTGTCGGTGGAGCTGGCGTTGGAGGTGCCGGTGTGGGTGGTGCTGGCGTCGGAGGTGCCAGTGTTGGCGGTGCAGGCGTTGGAGGTGCAGGTGTTGGAGGAGCCTGTGTGGGCGGTGCAGGAGTAGGTGGTGCTGGGGTTGGAGGTGACGGCGTTGGAGGCGCGGGTGTTGGCGGCGCAGGCGTTGGTGGTGCAGGTGTTGGCGGTGCGGGTGTTGGAGGTGCAGGTGTCGGTGGTGAAGGAGTAGGCGGGGCAGGTGTCGGAGGTGCCGGTGTTGGAGGTGCAGGTGTCGGTGGTGCTGGAGTCGGCGGTGCAGGTGTTGGAGGAGCCTGTGTGGGCGGTGCAGGTGTCGGTGGTGCAGGCGTCGGAGGTGCAGGAGTTGGCGGAGCAGGTGTTGGCGGTGCTGGAGTTGGAGGTGCAGGCGTTGGTGGAGCGGGTGTGGGAGGTGCCGGTGTTGGAGGTGCAGGAGTTGGAGGTGCAGGTGTGGGCGGTGCAGGCGTCGGAGGTGCAGGAGTTGGCGGAGCGGGTGTTGGCGGTGCTGGAGTTGGAGGTGCAGGAGTTGGTGGAGCGGGTGTGGGAGGTGCCGGTGTTGGAGGTGCAGGGGTCGGTGGTGACGGTGTTGGCGGTGACGGTGTTGGAGGTGCGGGCGTCGGTGGTGACGGCGTCGGAGGCGACGGGGTCGGCCCAGGTGTCGGGGGTGCCGGTGTTGGCGGAGCTGGTGTGTCGTCAGGCCACCACTCAAACTGAACATCGATGTATGTCCCATCCTTGTCGCAACGCACAGTATGCACGGTGCGAATCGCGTATGCCTTCATATCGAAGTCACATGTCCTCTGCTTCCGCCCGTCATCCCCACTCGCATATGGACACCACCCACTACTGTCCCTCTCCCACGCGTCCATCGTAATCCGCAGGGTAAGCGCCGTGCCACTGTCCCTCTGGTTTCCAGAGGCCGCCCATGTCCCAGTCTTCTGGCAGTCTGCGTTGTTGGATGAACACGTGATACAGTTAAGGTCCTTCTTGATGCTGTTCACAGATATTTCCCCATCAAACGCATATTCCTCATTCGTAAAAGCCTCATTTCCTCTCTCCTTCTGCAGAATCTTCACCCCCTTGAACCAGTATGTGACGTCAGCCTGGGCTGTGCCCAACATCAGCATCAGATAGACCGTGTGTAGGAACATCCGGCCATACTGTCTCATTTCCCATGCACGGTGCAAGCCGTGCATGTCTCTCTGTGGGCGTGTGGTGTGCAGGTGGTGTGGCGGTGTGGTGATGTGAACAGAACATTCCTGCAGTGGCAGCTGTGCGATGAGAGAGCAACCTGAAGAAGAAGTGCAGATTGCCCATCTGCCACCAAGTCTGCCCTGCAGCCATACGAGCACATTTGCACCTGACCACAATCCCCTGGGGGAAGCTCAAAGCCGAATCGCCTCCGCGGGCCTGAAAGACACCCACAAGACGCACAGCCAGATGTATCGAACCCCCGGCAGCGGCACAGACGCAGCACACATGGCAGTGCTGAGCCACGTCCCCACCCCCTTGCAGTACAGCACACACAAGACCTCAGCCAACCCGATGAAGACGAGAGGGCCTTCGCATGCCCCCGAAAAGTGCGATTTTCGCGCATTTTTTTGCCCCGAGCTTTCCGCTTGCTGTCGCAACCGCAAGGCAAAGAACGGGGTTGTTTGAAATATGATTGTGTCACCGCAGCGACGAGCCATCCGGGATAAGCTGCAGCGCCTGGTTGCGGGCGGCATTCATGACACTTTTTCTTTTGCACGTTTGCTTCTGTCTGACGCAGAGGCAGAATGCCACAGCATGCCACCATATGCACTGGGGGAGGAAGAGTGCTTGCAGAACAGACAGGTGGGTTTGACGAAGCCACACACACACACACACACACAGAGCACGCAGGCACGGACAGAGTAAAAAGAGAATACAAGCAACGCGCCGAATGGGATCAAGCAAGGCACGCCCCCAGGCGACCCAACCCATTGCAGACTCACAATCCTGGTAACCTCGCACTTCGGAAAGAGGCGGGTGACAATTGCTAGAGGGCAACCACAGAGCAAGGTGGGCGGGATGTGTGGGAAAATGACAGAGCTTTTCGGCCCCCTGATATCCGATCCGATGTGAGTGTTCACATCAGCAAGTGGGCCGGCCCCAGAGAACTCGCAACGAAGGGTCAGCATCCCGGAATAAAGGCTCCTCCCGAGTAATTCCAACCCAAATAATCCCTTTTTGGCGGCCACTATGAGCCACAGCACACATACACTGCAAAGCTGTACTGTCGCTTTGTTGTGTTTGGTGCCGATAACCCAAAAAAAAAAGCGACGATTGATCGGGCCCCGTCTGACACACTTTTTATAAAGCACACTTGTGCGAACGTACCTACCGCAACTACAGCCAAGCGTGCTATCTACACGCCTCACCATCCATGGACAAAACTCTGGGCTATTGTGTGGTGGGTGAGTCAACGCAACTAACAAGAGCAGAGCGCTGGCAATTTTCTCGTGGCACTCTGCCTCTCCGTCTTGCGCTTTTTTGTTCGATGCGTTGACGCTTCCGCGCATAGATTCGATTCGAAGAAGTTTTATCACAGGCGGTTGTAGGTGGGAAGCAAAGGCCGCGTTTCCGCCTACAATCACATATTTTGTGTCTCGCACAGCTTGGCCGATGCCCAGTTTCTCAGTTCTTTTGATGTGCTACGGGTACCTGGCAACATCGCATGCACGGATCCCACAGTGCCTTGGCTCAGGACATCATCCCAACTACGAACTGTCCAAGTGCCCCTGCGAGAAGGGGTGGCTATGGTGTGCAGGAGGGGGCACCCAGGCCATTCAGGCGGTGCAATCTGCGATCTGCCCTGCCAAGCATGGAGGGCGTGGAGGAAGGGGGGTGGGGGCGGCAGGAGCAGAACCAGGGGTTTGGAGGTCACACACCACACAGCGGGGTGTGAGGCAGCAGGGGGTGGAAACTTCGACTTCGCAGCCAACGGCAGTGGCTAAGAAGTCTGCGGTGGTGGGGAGGCACAAAAGGAGTGCAATCCCACAGATCGAGCCCCCTCAACAGCTGCATTATGCGGGAGCCGGCCACGGGATAACACCTCATAAAACCTGGAGTGGGCCCAGGACTTCATAATACCAGACAGAAAGGCGGGCGGGGGAAAGGGAGGGGCAGGGGATATGGGAAGGTCCGCTCGGAAGCGCAAAAAATATATAAGTGAACCGCCAACACTGTGGGGAACCAGAGAGGGAGAAGCCAGAAACTGAACACGGGGAGAGAGAGAGACAGAGCTGGGTGGGGTGGGCGAGCTGTGTGAGGAAGGGTATCGCTGAGCTCGGCCGACACTTGCGAGGGGTGGGGTGCCGGGGGGCTTCCTGAACAGCCCCCCCCCCACCCCCACCTTTACGTTTGATACCGACGATCTCCGGCCTGGCAGACGGTGTGACCACGGCTTCCACAAAACTGGGCCGTTTCAATGGCACCCGGGCGTACCACCATTTTTTGGAGCGGCTTTCGGACTGCCTCACACTGGCAGGCAGGTCAGAGCGGGGGTGTGTTGCCGTGTCTGCGTGTTGTCAATGTTGGGTGTTGTTGACAGTGTCAAATCACAGTGAAAGGTGAGGGTCGTGGCTCCCCACGAGTGCCTGAGTGAGCAGGATAGCGGGGCCCGGTTCTCCCGCTGTGCACTCTCGGGGACACCCCGCGATGCTAGGGGGCGCTAACTCAAACTAGAACAGTATCGGGTGAGAAGAGGTGAGGCGGGGGCGGACCACTGCCCCTCACTGACTGACGAGCCGTGGCTGGCTGTGTCTAATAGCGAGGCCCCTAAGTGTCCCAAGCTGTATTGTCGTTGGTCAAATCAGACTCGCACCAACCAAGAAGGCTGCTCTCAGGTCGGGGTGGTTCCCAGCGCTTCGGAGGGGCATAGGCGTTGGTTTTGAGTGCGACGCTTCGAGTGGTGTGCTCAGATGAGCAACGACTTCCGCCCGGTGCGGTTAATGCGTATGGAGCTAATGGATGTTGGTGACGGGGTCATGGGCGACTGCGGGTACCCGCGAGAGCGGGGGAGCGGGAGTGGGCTGCGCGGGGAGCCGTCGTCGCTCATCAGGATCATGCTGTTGCTGGCGCGTGAGGAGGGGCCGAGGAAAGACCTGCGCTGCCGCCCCACGACGAACGACGACACGCCTTCCGAGTCGGAGAGCAGCGACTCCGTCAGGTGCAAGCCGCTACCGATCTGGGAGTTCCGAAGGTCGGGTGACGTGTACCCCTGGGCCCTCCTGCTGGCTTCGAAAGAGTGGTTCATGTTCAGGCTGCCGCTGCTGCTGACGTCCTTCAGGGCGTTATTCGATTCGTAAGGTGTCATCTTCCGAGGAGACACCTCTGCGACAACGGACTTCCAGTGTGCCTCCTGCAGATCAGTGCGGCGCCCATTCATGGCCACGTACAAGTCGATGAAGATGTCCAGAGCGGCCTTGATCAGCAAAATGACGAAGCATGCTTGCAACAGCGAAGTGGAAGGGGGGAAAAACAAGCTGTCGAGGTTCTCACTGTAGAGCCCGAAGGCCTGGAGGAACAGCGCAGTGCTGGTGAGTGAGTGCATCAGGAAGTAGGTGACTGTGTCGCGTGTGCGTGCGTAGGGTCGGAGGAAACCCACGAACAGCGCCATCACAGCGAAGAGCACACCGATGCCCAGCTTCAGGTGCCCGCACTGGACGAGTGTGTCCACCTCCGGCACGTTCAGCGCTGCCACAGCAAACGACAGCAGGAAGCTGAAGGCGGCAAACCAGCACGCCTTCTCGTTGAAGGGCTTGATCATCGAGAAGAAGCGCTGGTTCCACATGTCATCATGTGATGCAGCCACCCACTCACCAGGACCCAGCAGGAACACGCGCAGAGGACCAGCACCTGGCTCCAGTGCGTACAGACCCTTCTGTGGCACAGACGCCTTCACCGTGTAGGCAGTGCACACAGGGACGACAATGCAGAAGACAGTGCTGCTGATGCCTGCGATCATCTCAGCAAATGAATTGTTGTACGCAAGCAGCCTCAGAGATGCGTACACAGTGCCTTGGTACAGGATGAGGAAGAAGAAGAGTGCGACAGAAGGGAAGCGCGTCAGCCCTTTCGCAGCCAGCAGACGCTGCACCTGTAGGAACTGCGGAAAGCATTTGAACACAATATAGACCACCACGTAAGACAGGAGGGTCACACCGATAGCAATCGACAGGTTCCCCACAATGGCACCCAGGTACGGGCTGCCGTGGAGACTCAACCCTGTGGGGTGCAGGATGAAGGGCAGGTCCTCCTCCCCGCCACACGACACGGTGCTCAGCAGCGACAGCGTGGTGGCAGCACCCGCAGCACCGACAGCAACGGCAGTGGCTGCCCCAGCACCGCGCCCCAGCGAAGGCTCCTCTGCTGCCTGCGTCGCACCAGAGGACTGCACACGCACGACACAGCTGGAGCTGAGGGACGACGCCAGGTTCGTCACCGTCAGACGCACCTCCTCGTTGTGCCCGCCTTTGAACAGCGGATGGCCCAACTGCACTGTGAAGGCGCCAGGCTTGCTTTTGTCTTCGATGTGCCGCCAGAACCCTTGCCTTTTGGAGAGGTGCTCCACACCGTTGGACACACCTGTTGTCAGGCCTGTTGCACTGAAGTCCACCTGCATCGGTGTGCCAGTGACGTCGTGCCCGTGCAGCATCACCTCGCGTGCACGGAGTTCCTTGTCCGTGACCGCGCCGGGGCACTGAAGCACAATCGTTGGCGGTGACGAGGTCGGACCTGTGGGGGGGCCGGACGGTGTCGTGCCAGGTGCTGAGGTCGTCCGCGTCTGTGGAACCGTTGTACTGGGTGACAACACACCAGGACTGGTGGTGATGACCGAAGCCGGGTTTAAGGTCGGGGGAATGAAAGTGGGTTGGGCAGGGGGGCTTGTATCGGACACTGCTGTGGGAAGCAGCGGGGCGAATGTCGGAGGTAGAGCTGGCGACAGCGTCGGCGGCACGAACGTTGGCAGAGGTGCAGGTGGCGACAGTGTCTCGGGCACAGCTGTTGGTGTTGGCGGTGTCGGTGTTGGAGGTACAGGTGTTGGTGGTGCCGGTGTGTCAGGCGCCACAGTTGGAGGTGCCGGAGTTGGCGGCGCTGGCGTCGGTGGCGCAGGGGTCGGCGGGGCAGGCGTTGGCGGTGATGGGGTTGGAGGCGCCGGCGTTGGTGGAGCCGGCGTCGGAGGTGCAGGTGTTGGTGGTGATGGAGTTGGCGGCGCAGGTGTGTCAGGCGCCGGAGTGGGAGGTGCCGGTGTCGGAGGTGCCGGAGTTGGCGGCGCTGGCGTTGGAGGTGCAGGTGTCGGTGGTGCAGCCGTGTCAGGCGCCACAGTAGCAGGTGCCGGAGTTGGGGGATGGGGCGTCGGCACACTAACTACCGGCACTGGTGTCTCGTCAGGCCACCACTCAAACTCCACCTCGACAAATGTCCCCCGATCGTCACACTGAACAACATGCACGTCGTGCGCCTTATATGTCTTCATGTCGAAGTTGCATGTCTTCTGCCTGCGTGCGTCATCTGCATTGGAATACGTGCACCACCCCGAGGTAAATAACACATCACTCTCCCACGCATCGATGACCACAACCATGTCCAACGCCTGTGCCGAAGTCGCCCTCTGGTGGTCCGAGTTCGCCCACTCCCCCGTCATCTCGCAGTCAGCGTTGTTGCTCTGGCACTTGACACAGTCGATGTTCTTCTTGATAGCCCCCACCACCTCTACCGACCCCTCCAGTGCATAGTCCTCCTCCCCCGCCTCGTTCGCTCGCTCCGCCTGATACACCGTCACAACCCTGAACCAGTATGTATTTTCCGCCTGAGCGGTGCTCAGCAGCAGCAGCAGCAGCAGCACCGTGGGTCGCAACCTGAAGGCATAGCCTTTCATTTACACATGCACAGGGCCTGTGCCCGCAGACCCCACCTGGTGGAGATGCAGTGTAACAGCACAACACAACACACGCAAGAGACACAGAACGACACACGACAAACCGCAGCAGCCGACACACAGACAAGGCGATGCAATGGGCGGGGGGTTGCGGGGTTGGGGGCGGGGGTCCCTTTGCAGGCGGGGATCCGGGGATGGCGATCCGGGCCAGACTGTGGTGTATGTGTGTGTCTCCTGCGTGCATCCCCACGCCGCGTCCGTTTCTTCTGTGTGCCCCTCTCTTTCCCCTCTGCTTGGGTGGGCGAGATGCAGCGCCGGACGTGCCGGGCATCGAGACATTATCGGATGCCCAGACCTGCGCAGATCAGAAGCCAGCCACAGCAACAGCAACAGCCACACAGCCTTCGCCGAAGGATGCGAGGGGCTGGGCAGGAAACGGGCAAAATATATGATCGGCATAAATGATGGCCGGGGCTGTAAGGTGGTTACACGTGGGGGAGGGAGGGCATGTGACATGCGCTAATAGTGACTTTTCTAAAGTCTTTTTGTTATTTTTCTTGGTTCCGATTCCGTGGTGTGATATATAATTCTGTTTGCGCCCCACGCTTCTCAGCAACCCTCTGTGGCCCGCCCCGCCCCGCCCACCCCTCCCCCAGATTCGCTGCCACTCCAGGCGGCAGGGCGCCCCGGAAGAGCAAATCACGCAATGGGGGTGAAGGTCACAGATATTTCCGAAGAAAGGACTCCGTAACTGATCCCACACTTCGTTGTGCGCTGCGGCCGGTCCACATTGTAGGCGCCTCTGCAGAGTTGAAACAGCAAACAACCCACTCCATTGTGAGGGAATCCCTGCTAGTCGAAAGTGCCTCCCGACACCCTCTCGCAGCGGTGAGTCCGTGTTTGTGGAGAGAGGGGGAAGGGGGGCGGGGGGGGCGGGGGGGAGATGCAGCGCGTCCCGAGACGCGCTGCACCATCGCACACAAGCCGCAATCTCCTCCCCCCCTGGTGACGTCGTGAGTTCTGCAAAAAAAAATATGCCGCCCTCTTGGACTACTCGGGGAAAACTATCCCCTCCCCGCCCTGTTATGTCGGTGCAACCAACCATCAGGCGGGGTGGGGTGTCATTCGAGAGTGATTGAGGCCAACATATGGGTGGATACCAAACTTGCAGACAGGTCGGTGGGAATCGGGGTGCATTGTATAGGTGACCAGCAGATCAGCAGTCCTGCCGTGGCAGTCCTGCTGATCTGCACTCCCATTTTTTCATGGGGTTTTTTTGGAGGCTATGTAAAGAAGCGAATAATGTGTGACGTGCGCGCACAAAAGGGCGCGCGAAGGGGGGTGGGATAGAAGAAACTGGAGAAGGCAGAGTGCCGCTTGCTTGAGACAGAAACATTTCATTACACGGCACCCCACCCTCCCTGCACTCCCTCCCTCCCTCCTTCCCTGTGAATAAACCCAACTTTCTTTTCTTGCAGCAGTGGTGACCACACCCCTGCTAACACTACCACAGCAAAGCAACACCAGCCTGATGCGGGGACTAGTGCCCACTGCCCACTCTGCGGCTGCGCTGCTGCATGAGGTGCCAGGGAGAAGAGATGCCCAGATCACCCCGAAAAGCCGCGAACCCGCTCCTACATCCTGCATTCAGCCGCAATACGTATTAGATGCAGATCAAAAGCGGTTGCGCGTCATCTCGCGATAAGAGTTGTTCACACTGGAGGGCGAGCCGGAGACAGGGGAGCAAGGGCAGGCACACCCTCTGAGATGCCTTGATTGAGATGCCCTGACATGCCCTACCCAAACCCACCCCCTGACACTCGCAGTTCAGTTGTTGCTCAATTCTGGGTCTCCCTGCTGCTGGCGAGAGTGCATCCACGAAAGGAACTCAAGAATGCGCTCATAGCCGCAACAGGTATGAAGCGATTACACGCGTCAGACACCCAGGTGTGCGGTTTGGTTTGGTGGTGCGGCCCATTCATGCAAACAGCTTGAATGTGCCCCACACGACATGGCCCCCTCGCAGACAACGTGCAGAAGGGGCGAGCCGCCTCACAAATAGGAGGCAAGGCTGGCACAACTCTGGCACAGTGCGGGGATCAGGACGTAGGCCGCGAGCCCTCTGTTCGTGTGATTTGAAACGGCCGATTCCCATCTGGGGGAGTCGATGGGTAATAGACTAGAAAGGTGCACAAGAAAAATTTCGGGATCCTCGCAAAGAGGCAAATTCATTCCGGCCGTCCAAAGTGTGGGGATGGGGCGGGGGGTGGCCTGCAATACAATAAAGTGCCTGATGAAAAAAAACAGGGCGTTGTTTTGTGCGCCAAACCCGGGTCAGGCAAAAAAATCACCCGTTAACTTCCGGGAGGTTTCTTTCCCCCGTTCAAACGTGCCAGCAGCTGGGAGGAAGTCCCCATCGCAGTTTCTTGCATTTTATTTGGAGATCGCGACCGTCTTGACTTTGTATGTGACTTTGCAAGGTGTGCCGAGTACGTGATAGTCGGCACCCAGAAGCCACCCACAACGTTGCAGACAGAATATGTCCTCAGAGCAGCGGCGGGTAGTGCGCCTGGCGTTGTTCTAACAATCACTCCCTCTGAGGGCTTGCGAACAACTCAAGCGACACTTTCCACACACACCGAGCGTCTCTATGAACCGCCCCGACTGACTCCCATTATGTGGCTGCTCCTTGATGCGGGGTTTCTTGACTCGTTTCCCTATTCGCCACCTCACATGGGTGTGTGCGGCAAACTATGCTGAGTGTTGGGGGGCATTCGGCCCAGAGACTGCAGCGATCCCATCGCAACAGCCGCTCTGAACCTATGGGAGCGTGCCGAGAGTGATAGGTTCCTTTTCTTCTTTCGGAAAACTCATTTTCGGAATCCCACCACGAAAGGACGTCTTCGGGAATACGGAACAGCAACCAGCAGAGCTGGTCGCCTTTCGGCACCCCCTTCAATCCGTTCGCCACGATTCTGTTCAGCTCATGGCACGCATTCGGTCCGGCAAGGTTGCAATAAAGAAACTCCTTGGTTCGTTCAATGTGCTTCCCTTGGAATGCACTGTAAACTGGTTCAGAGTATGGGCGGGGTACACTACAGAGTGAGGAGCTTGGTCACAATCGACCGAAAGACATCAATAGGCACCACAGTGGTAGCGCAGCGCAATCCCACATATGCGATCGCTCAACCACAGGTGTCTACATCACCTGCCCCAACGAATGTTGATATTTTACCCGGGACTCGTCCCCCCGCTTGATCATCCTTTTTAGAACATTTTCCTGCTGCTGTGACGAAGGGGCGGAGGCTTGAAAAGTTCTGATAGGTTTGAACCTTCTTAGGCGCAGAGCACCAAAGGCCACCTTCTGCAGACACACTGCTGGATTGCTCCGACCCCACGCCATCCTGATGGAGACTGGGGGCGCTCAAACCTACTGCGTATTCATGACAACACACAGATGTTTTTAAGCGCCAAACCCTTGGGGACAGATCACTGCAGGCTTACAGTGAACGGGTAGGCCTGCAAATCATCATGAAAAAGAGTCAAAAACAGTGGAACGGTTGGAACTGGGGAGGAGGGGGGGGTGGGGGTGGGAAGAGAGAGAAGGGAGGAAAAAGAAGAAGAAGAAGAGAGGAAACGGCATCCCACCGCACCACGGCCATTTCTGCGCGGCGTGTGCCTGCCACACCCACACCAGTGGGGATGGGCGTGTCAGGAACGGCGACGAGACGGCGGCGTGTTTGCAGGGTTCTGCGTTTCTGAACCACTCGCAAAATCGTGTAGATCTGCAGTGTAATAGGGGTAACACGAAAGAGGAGTCCACACACACACACCCCACCCCCTTCCACACAGACTGGCACCATCTCTGTATAATACCCTGGAGGGAAGGGTAGGGTGCCAGTCTCCCTCTGAGCACCTGCTGCAAAACACAGCCACATCGTGTCGCCACGTTTCACTGCCCCCCTTGATTTTGCCTCTCTGCGAGGACGGAGAGGAAAGGAGGAGGCAGGAAAAAACCAGCCGGCAACAAAACGCAGGCGCGCGTGTGGGTGGGTGGGGAGGGGAGGGTGTGAGGGGGGGTGGTTTACTTCTTTCCTTCCACCACATCGCGCTTATTGAAATCATGCGAGAGAGATGGGGGCGGGGGGGACAAAGAGGCATCTGTTGCGCGAAACCTCTCCGCGTGGTGGGCCCTTCCCCGGCCTGCGTACGCAGTGCATTTGTCGGGGGGATTCCACAAGCAAGCCCTCTTCACAATTTGACATTGCGCCAAAGGGGGGGGGGGGGGAGACTGTGGGAAACACCACTGTGGTGACACCGGTCCGCACTACCAAGAAACACTCGAGGGAGCGTGGTGGTTACCACAGTTGGCTCCGCCGATCTTGCAAAAATCGCACTCCTTTCGCTTTATTATAGACACCCTGTCCAGCAACTGTGGGATAACAGTTCCGGACTACTTTTTGTTTCAAGGCTGTGTTGAGGCCCTGTGAAGTGGCATGAGGTGCTAATCCAAAGCTTCAGTCGTACGATTTCCTTCGTTACTTCGCGACTTCGCTACGCTTCGTCGCTCGTAACTTGTAGTAAAAAAAAAGGATCGCCGGGTTTCTGTTGTCTTGTTTGTGCAACCTTCTGACTACCTGCACGTTGGGGGCGTGGAGTGTGTCGGTGAACAAAACATTGCTCCCCGCTGCAACCTTTACTTTTTTACATCTGAACGCCTTCCGTGAGCACGATGCGTTTGTCACAAAAAAAGGCTATATCTTCGCCATAGGACAAGTCACACCGAGAATATGGGCTGATATTGTGCCCCCACCCCCCACCCCCTCCACCCCCTAAACCTTTGCGGGGAGGGGGGAGGTGGGACAGGCCAAACCATCTACCCAATATACGCGAGCCGAGAGTGAGAGGGAGAACTTGTGTTGCGTTGAGTGTCGGTCGCGGTTAATCTTACGAAGGGTGCAGCTGGTGGCAGAGGAGGGTGGGTGGGAAAAAACAAATGCCAGCGCGGTGTGCGGGACATTTTTTTTTCCTCCACCTCCACCTCCCCCTGGAACCTACTGCATGTGCAGTGCTGTGAGTGTGTATGTGTGGATCACAAAACAAGTTCTCTTCGCAATACCCTGCGGCGGTGCGCCCAAAGAGAAGGAAGGGGGGTAGTGAAATAGAAGTAGAAGGGATCACAAGAATGATCACCCTTCACTCGCCCAAAGAGAAGGAAGGGGGGGGGGGGTAGTGAAGCATACCGTATAGAAGTAGAGGGTCACAAACTTGAGGAGGGGGGGGGGGGTGGGCCCGTCGGGGGGGGGGGGGGGGCAGGGATGACAAAATACAAAGCCTGTCTCACGGATGACGTACGAATCGTAATGGTGAAATACGAATCGTGCATATCGTATTTTATATCGCATTATATCGTATACGATTACGATATAAAATACGATATTATGCGATATTACGAATCGTTTAGGATGATGCATGGCCACACGGGGTGGGCACCGGGGAAAAAGGCACCCAGCACATCAACGAGGGGCGGCGAGACTACCACCACCACCCCAGATGAGTCACCCACTCCGAAGCCAAAGGCTCTCAAAGAGCAGCTGGCGAAGCAGAAAGCAGGGGCGCGAGTGAGCTACGTGACAGCGAAAACACGTCATGATAAGCTGCAAGGCGATGCCAAAGACGTGTACGCCGTCAAGGATGTCGCGTCTCTGCAAACCCGCAAACCCCAGTGTTCTCCCGATGGCGAGTTTGGGGGCGAAATTCTCCATTTGTATTTTTTCCCCCGAAAACCCGACGGCGAGTTTCGGCATTTTTTTGGGAGTGGAATTTTTCACAGGTTTCAGACAGTTTCCCACTCATCGACCTGCACAACTTCCCAACAACGAGCGTCCCTGGGTTCGTGCCCCACTACGAACCGCAATTGATCCAAAGAGTCCCAGAACGCGAAGGAGAAGGCCAGATGTTCGCTACCGTGGCCTCCGGCGGCTGGGGGGCTCCGCCCCCTAAACCCCTGTGCTGTGCACCTGTCGAGTGTGCATGTACCATTTGGTGTACCATGGCAAGTGGGAAACGGCACAACACCAGGAGTGCGACATGGTCGTGAGTGAAGACGGAGTACGTGCAGACTACCATCCCTGCACAACGAAGTCTGTACGACTTCCTCGTTGTCCACTCACACCGCACATTGCAAAGCGTATCGATCAGAACGAATGTTGTTGCGGATATACGCGTGCATTGCATGAGGTGCTCGCGCGCGAAGCGCGCGAGCAATTTTTTTTAGCATCCCTTTTTCCGGATCAAAACTCGCCATCACCCGCCCGTGCGGTCGAGCACCAGAAGAAGAAGCAGTCGGGCGGTGAAGACAAGAACGGCGACAGGCAAGGGGGGCAGCAGAAGGCGCACGGAGCCAATCCAGCACCGGAATTCGTGAGTGACCTGTCGTATTCACTTTGCGTCGGCAATACCACGGCCAGCCAGGCGGAGCTTGTGGTGTTGGCGATTCGGAAACACCTGTACCCGAACATGCCCAGCGGACGCGCCCTCTTGCAGAAACACAGCAGCCACACGGATGCACTTCTGAAGGCGCTGAAAGATGCTCTCAAAGGTCGCACCGTGCCTATTGGCATCGACGGAACTACAGCAGCATCGATCCACACCTCGTACCTCGCTCTGACTGCATATGTTGAGCAACAACCGCTGCTGGTGTGCGTTGAGGTGTTCAGGCTGGGGTGAGCCCTGACGCAGTGATGCTTGAAGATGTGCTGCAGCGGCTCGAATGCGACTACTCGTTTACGATCGCGTCTGTCAACATGGACAGATGCGCGACAAACCAGCGCCTCATCAAGCTCACAGGGCGTCTGTCGGTGTGGTGTTTGGGGCATCACGCCAACAAATGTTGCAAAGACTTCTACACGAAGCGCTTCCCCCTCGCCATCCAGTTCGTGACCTTCTTCTCACAGGCGCCGCGCACCACCTCAGAAACGAGGTGGTCAGCGCTGTTTCACGTCGTTGAGAATGTGGCACCCCGGACCGACCTGCTTGCAAGCTTCTTGCACGAAGAGCTTGAGCGCGCCTACAAACCGCAAAGTGTCCGAGAGTTAGCACATTTGATCGGAGGGGATGGGTGGGGGGACATGCTCTCGGAGATCCAGACGATGCACAGAGCCTCCTACAGTTCTTCCTCTGGATGAGCAACCCCCCCAGCGATCAGAAGTCCTGCTTTGTCGTGGGGGAAGTATGGAAGAGCATCCAACACGTCACCAACGAGGAACAACAACTTCTCAAAGAGCTGTGGGACACGTTTTCCTCAAGAGAGTTCTTTAAACTCATGGAGGTGATGGACCCGGAAGCAGTTGCCCAGGAGGTGATTGCTGATGAAGTGCTGGAGGCGTCGGAAGAGAGGTGGCGGGACGTCTTGGGGCGTAACACCACTTAGCCGGATCCCATCCTTGTGGTGTTGTCTCATGTAGCCACCTAGCCATCCCATTGCCTCCCTCAGAAGCCTGTAGTAATAGTGCGATATGGGCATATCGCATACGATATCAAAGCTGACTAAACACGATATAAATACGATATATTGCGATATATTGCGATATCGCCTTAAAAAATACGATACATATCGTATTTACGATATGATACGATATTACGATTCGTACGTCATCCGTGCTGTCTCAAAAAATACAAAAAATACAAAAAGTACATAAAATACACATAAAATACATAAAATACACCAAAAAATACACTAGTGGGGGCCCAGTAGGGGACTCAGCACTCTCGGGTTCAGGTTACTCACAACGCGATTAGTTGAGGCGCATATCCGTCAGGTGGACCACCGGGTGGGGAGAGATCCGGTGTGAGGCACTTGGGTGCGACCAGGTGGGCAGTATGGTACCCGCCTCCTTCGCCCGCTCCACCACCTCAGTGGGTGCCTTCGTCTGGAGGCGTGTGCCAGACACTGCCTTTATAACATCATCACAGTGCTGGCACTTACGCGCCAGGTTGTTCTGCACTGCGGAGAAGTGCACTTGCGACCAGTGCGCCTTGCGCCCAGGCATGTTGTGTGTGAGGATGAGAACCCCTGCAGTGTGGGTGTGTGTGATTTGTGCTCGTGTGTGCCGCTCCATGCATACTCATGCATGGAGCGGCAACGGTATCGAGAACAATTTTAACGTTGAATACCATAACGTCGTCATACTATTCAACATACAGGCAACTGCCTCTGTGGAGTATCACTAGATGGACGATTCGACCCATGTAGTAACAGTAACATCGAAACCTTGATACCATCCCATCAAGCTTCATTTGATCGGTCTGGAGCGGCATCAAGGTTTCCATACTTCACGTAAAAAATGAAAAACCTTTAAAAATATCATGATAAACGTGACCGAAACCGGTACGACGCCACCATGCATGTATTTTTTGTATTTTTTGGCCCGCAAAAAATACAAAAAATACAAAAAATACAAAAAAATACAAAAAATACAAAAAATACAAAAAATACAAAAAATACAAAAAATACAAAAAATACAAAAAATACAAAAAATACAAAAAATACAAAAAATACAAAAAATACAAAAAATACAAAAAATACAAAAAATACAAAAAATACAAAAAATACAAAAAATACAAAAAATACAAAAAATACAAAAAATACAAAAAATACAAAAAATACAAAAAATACACGGTGGACTCCAGCGGCCCTAGCGGGAGTCTGGGAGCGGGAGTCTGAGAGGGTGTCAAAGACTCCCGCTAGCGGGAGTCCAGACTCCCGCTAGCGGGAGTCTATACTCCCGCTAGGGGGAGTCTGACTCCCCCTAGCGGGAGTCTTTTCACCTATTTTCATCCATTTTTCCCATGATATAGTTACAGTCTACTGGCGTGGGGGGTAAAATCATGCGGGGGGAAGGTGGAAGAGGGATGGGGAGGGGCTTGTTTTGCTTCTGTCAGTTTCCCCGGACTCTGGACTACCTACCTATCCTCCTGGTAGCGGCTGCACCTGCGGAGGTGAGCGGTTAGAATTTGAGGTGTCAAAGTGCGGCCGTCGCCTGTCGTAGTTGTGTTACACCTTGGGCAAGACAAACCATCCTGCAGGCTTTCCTCATCTTCTTCGTCAGAACTGTCATCCCCCTCCTGCTGTGCGCGTTGGTCAAGCGTGCTCAAAGTCGCCTCGGATGACACGAATGGTGTGAAAGTCGCCCCCAGCGGGATTGGCATTTTGCACAAGCAGAGCGATAATTTGCGGTGTCCTTCGGGGAACCGGAACAGGAAGTAGGGCGCGCTGCTGGGTTCAACGAAGTCCTGTGTGTTGCAGTGCACAAACCCCTTCTGCAGCTGTGTCAACTGTGTGCAAAGAACATACACAGCCAATCTATGAGCGTGTCGGGTGTGCAGACACGGACACAGAATGACTTCTCTATACCCGAGGATCCCGTCCTGCGACAGGTGCGCAACCTTCCAAGGCATGCCCGATTCGCGCCACTTCTCTTCTGCCATTGCAAGATCTCTCTCGTAAGTTGCGGAGCTGGCGATTGTAACGGCATCTTTCTTGCGATGTCCGTTCTCTGCTTCTTCAAATTCGTCGTTGTTCTGCAGAGGCACTGCATCTTCTGGAGCCCACCAATGATGGAGACTGTGTACGTAGGCATTGCGCGTTGATCCCTTTTCGGCATGCTCCATCAACCAGTGAAATATATGCCCTGAGATCCGAGCACGCAAGAAGGGAATCCGGGCTGACTCATCCTTGCATCCCCAGAAGCGCCAGGGGATGTCTGCATACCGGAAATGCATGAGGTCTGCAAGGGAGACAAAGAGGTAGCGGAACAAGCCCTTGTAGGTGGTGTCCTGTGACATGGCAAGCACGACCTTCCGGAACTGAGCACCTGTCCCATTCTGCGACACATTCAGTGCAAGGTTTGTACAGGTCTTGTGGTGCCCCTGACGACCCCATATTGCGTAGTTTGTGCGTAGTGAAAAGGGGGGGGGGGGGTCTCATTTTTTGATTTACTCAGCCATTCTCTGTCTCTATGCCGGGACCCCAAACTCAAGGAGTTCTTGCTGTTCCGGGGTCAGTGAGGGTGCAGGCGCTTCAGGTGCTGCAGGTGCTGCAGGTTCTTCAGGTGCTGCAGCGCTGGCAGCCTTCGGTGCGGGTTTCGACGCAGTCTTTGCAGGTCTCTTTGGGGGTGCCCTTTGGCGCGGTGCCTGCTTCAGCTCGTCGGGTGGAAGCATCAACGCATCATTAAGCGGTGCCTGCTTCAGCTCCTCCGGGTGGAAGCGTCAACGCATCATTAAGGAAGAAGGAAGCACAGTTGCTACGCTTTTTTGCAGCTGCAGGAAACGACACCATACCCAACAACAATCCCCAGACCGTCGAGGGAGAGTGGGCGCCTGGATCCCGTGACACAGATCTCTAGTGCCGTTGTGATCCCCTCGGATAACGTCTCCTGGACGTTGTCAGCGGAGGTTGCCTGTGTGGCGGTGACCTCCGTATACCCCGCGGGATCCAGTGCCAGTAGCGCCTTCTTCAGCTTTTCGTCGACCCCTCGGCCGACGCTCTCCTTGATGTCAAGGGCCACCTTCAGGGTGGCACCTCGCAGCGCCCTGAAGGCTGTGATCGTATCATCATTCACAATCTCGAGGGTGTTCTACGCGGCTCCTGGAACTCACTTCCTTCTCAGGTGTTTCTGGGCATGGGGCAACCTTGCCCAGGTGTTTCTGGAGTCCCGCCCCACATGTCGTGCGTTCTTTCGTACGGTGTATAGTGAGTTCTGGCAATAATTTTTTGCTCGGTCAGCGCAGTGCCTCCAGTCCTGTCTCAGTAGCCACACAGAAAGGGGGACCAAAAAAAACTGGGGGGGGACCAAAAAGCGAGACCCCCCCCCAGATTGCGTAGTTTGTGCGTAGTGAAAAAGGGGTAAATCAGGGGCACCAAAGTCTTGTCGAATATTTTTTTTGTTGTCTCATCCAGTACCCTGATCAGCCGCATGGCGAGCCCCTTGCAGTCATGGAGTGCTGGGGTGACGTAGCGGGCATTGGGAAGCACACCTGCCAAGAGGGAGGGGTAGCCAGCCTCTTTCATCTCAGAGAGAGTCAGGTGCGGGTATCGATGCACCTGTTGATACCAGCGTTCTTCTGGGATGTCGCACAGTGAGCATCGGTGCCCTCGCCCCCCGCATCGCCTCATTGTTGCCCACTGCTCAGCATGGTCGGCGGTTATTCTTGCTATGGACACACTCGCGACATGCACCCCTCGGAAGATTTTCGCTTTGTGCAGCCTCATGATCTGTTGCAGCAACGCGTGATTTTGGAACAGCTTGTGATCACCTTTCGGAAGGTCTGAGAAAGTAATACCCGGCGCAGTCATCGTGTTTTCGGGATTGATGACCCCGAGAGACAGACGGACACGTGCGTTATCGGAACGTAATGAATTACGTGGCGTGTATCCGTCCGTGTACATGACGCCGAGAAGTGGCACGCTACACTGCATTGTCGATGATTCTCCCGCCTCTTCTTCGAGGAACTCAAATGCCCCGAGCAAACCACGGGAAAGGCGCCATTCAACACGTTCGCAGGCAGGCTTCTCCATTTCGCGGAGTCGCTTTCGTGACACACCCAGGTTCTCACCAACACGCTCCTTATGAAGCTGGTTGACCTTGGCGAGTGTCCGTTGAGACATCCGAAGGGCATGCCGGTTGGCAGCAAGAGTCTCCCCGACACTCTTCGCTTCATTTGCATTCGACATGGTTCGATGGCATGGGTCTTGAAAATACCCCCTGTGACACCTGTGAGAGCGAGTGTGAGTGGAGCCGAATAAGGTTGCAACACACACACCACGTCAGATGTAGCCAAGCGAAAAAACTGTCGATGTTTTGGAGTGTGGGGTTTGTGGCTTCCATGACAGTCTGATCATTCAACTTCCGCAGGCTGATGCACAGCCAGCTTCCCTCAGAGGGTGTCCATGTCGTCCTCCTCCACTGTGATGGCCTGCGGGATGCTCGGAGGGGCTTCTTCCTCTGTGTCGGGGACCTCAGGCTGTGCGAGGTCGATCCCCAGCAGGTCCTTGTACCTCCCCACGGTGGAGGTGTTGGCCTGGCCTGAGCCGGTCACCGTGGCGCGGGGCTGTTCCAAAGGAACGGTGACCTTCCACAGGGCCAACTGCCCCTCCACCTGCTCGCAGGTGATGGGCTCGCCATCGGCAGGGCTCCTGGGGAGGAAATAGGTGGCGGTGTATGTGCCGCTGGGGATTGTCGAACCCTCGTGGACCACGCGAAGACACGTCAGCGACACCTGCAGGCCTGTCACTGAAAACTCAACCCGGGTCAACAGCCCCTCGAGCATCACCACATGCACGTTGGCTGCCCCAGGCAACGGGGTGACCACCGGGAAGTGCTGCATCACATTCTTCGTCGTAGTATCCTCCTCCTGCTGCACGGCAGTGTACACGTTGTTCATCTCGACCTCCTTGTAGGCCGGGGCAAGCGCAGCAAGGACCCGCTGGTACAGCGGATTCTTCTTGTGGCCCTCCTCCGCCCAAGCCAAGGGCATCTTTGGCTTGAGGGTGACACCCACCAACTTGGTGTCTTGCACCTTCCCGCGCTTCACCTCAACCCTGTAGGTGGCGGGGAGGGTGCCGTCCTTCTGCATCATCTCGACCTCCCTCACAGCGAGCTTGTCCATGTCAGGGAGTACGGCGGTGATGGCGTTGGCCACCTGGGGGCTGTGCTTGTTGATCTCCTTGCCGGTCAACACCGTTGCTAGGAGCCTTCTAATGGATCCCAGTGTCAGCACACTTCCCCCTTTTTTAACGAGGAAGGCCGTGCAAAAATCAGCCACAATGTTCGTCGCCTCCGCAGCCTCGGGACTCTCTGCGCTCTTCTTCTTCTTACTCGACTTCGCCGCCGGCTTCGCTGCCACCTTCACTGCCGGCTTCGTTGTCGTCTTCCCCATTTTTGTGAATCAGGTCTGCGAGCTGGGATGGGTGGAAACGTCCGTTTGGTGTGTGTGTGTGTGGCTGTACTTCAGTGACGAGTGCCACATTGCATAGGTATCATGGGAAAAATGAGTGAAAATAGGTGAAAAGACTCCCGCTAGGGGGAGTCAGACTCCCGCTAGCGGGAGTATAGACTCCCGCTAGCGGGAGTTGGACTCCCCCTAGTTGAGACTCCCGAAAAGAGTTACCCTACCCCCGCTGGAGTCCACCGTGTACAAAAAATACAAAAAATACAAAAAATACAAAAAATACAAAAAATACAAAAAATACAAAAAATACAAAAAATACAAAAAATACAAAAAATACAAAAAATACAAAAAATACAAAAAATACAAAAAATACAAAAAATACAAAAAATACAAAAAATACAAAAAATACAAAAAATACAAAAAATACAAAAAATACAAAAAATACAAAAAATACAAAAAATACAAAAAATACAAAAAATACAAAAAATACAAAAAATACAAAAAATACAAAAAATACAAAAAATACAAAAAATACAAAAAATACAAAAAATACAAAAAATACAAAAAATACAAAAAATACAAAAAATACAAAAAATACAAAAAATACAAAAAATACAAAAAATACAAAAAATACAAAAAATACACATAAAAAATACACAAAAAATACAGGCTTCGCATCCTTGGGGGGGGGGGGGGGGGGGGGGGGGGTGGGCAAGGGCCTTGCCCAGGGTGGGTCAAGTGGGGTGGGAGGGAGAGAAGAAAGAAAGAAACGCAGCATAAGAAAAAAAGGTGTGTGTGTGTGTGGGGTGGGGGGGTGGCAAAAGATATACTGTGTGAGGGATTGCCGAAAACCCGTACCCCTTTTTGGGCAGAAAAAAAACACCCCCCATGCTGTGGGTCCGGGCAAAAAAGTATTGATCCGGATTTCCCTTGCTTGGGAAACCACTTCTTCTCAAGGCGTTGCGGGAGGCCTTGTGAAGTGGCGTGAAGGTGTTAAATACTAAAGATTGAGGTGTACGGTATTTCCCCTCCTCTACTTCGCGACAGCTGCTTCGCTCAGTAGGTTCGGTCGGCAAGAAAGAAGAAGAAGAAGAACAGTGTTTGAAAACAATATCGCATGAATATGGGAGGAAGGATGCAATAAAACTGCAAGAAATATGGAGCCGGGTGTAGCTTGGCACGCTTTGCAAAGCCCAACCTTCCGACAAGTATATCATAGTATGACCAGGAAGATAGGGATACACGCCAAGTGAAAGTGTCGACCATATCGGTGCTCTCTCGTATCGTTGCCGTGATTGTGATGCGTTGCCGCATCTACGCACAAACTACCACCCAGCCACACCAACCGCTGGGCGGGGCGACGGGAGCACCTTCGATGGTCGACACATTCGAAAGAGAGAGGGGGGTGGTAGCAAGAATATTATCGAGAAAGAGGGCAAAGGCGGCAGAGACGCCCCTCTCCCTCCACTCACATCGCAGGTGATTTCTTTGAAACTGATTCTAAAAATAATGACTGGGTGGGGGAGGCGGGGGTCAGGAAGCAACCTTGCCGATGACGGCCGCCGTCTCGACTTCTGTTTTGGCAAACCACACTGCCACATGGGTGTGCGTGGTTCGTTTCCCTATAAGGATTGCCCCGGAATACTCCACACCCCTGCGGGGCATCCCGTTGCATTCATCGAACAAGGATTGCCTTCCGTCAGGCAAGTTCGTGCCATGAGTTAGGTGGTTAGGTAGGTATATGTCCAGGTTCACAAAAAATTGGTGGTGACTATCGCACACCTTTTCGCTTGGTATAGAAACACCCTCTCCAGCAACTGTGAATAACAGCACAGCCCCGAACTACTTTTCTTCGCGCGCACACTGTGGTGGCCTACGAAGTGAATGGGTGGCAAGTTCTCAAGCTTCAGTCGTACGATTTCTCTTCGCTTCGTCTCCCGCGAGTGGTGGTCTGTTTGTGCGCCAAGCCCAGGCGAACAATACCTCACGTGGTTTGCCTGATGGATGTAAAGGCGGTATCTCGACGCACAGCCATGGGCACAGCAGGGCAGATTTGTGTCTCTCACCCAAAGCGCTGCAAACTATATTCTCCACCGTGGCAAGGGCATCGTGAACAACAAGAAATCACCCCCTCATTCCTTTGTTTCGTTGGCGTGTTGACACTTCCACAAGCCGCCGCTTCACACCACTGCGCGGGGCGAGAGGTTGCGGAGCAGGCAGAGCGGGTGACCAACAGCTGGCACCTATTCCACCCAATAAGGTGTCGCGCGCAGGGAAATCGGGTGATACTTATTTGCTGCGATTTTCAAACCGGAGTGCTCTTCCTCTTCCAAATCACGGCAGAGGCAGTACCCCCAAACGGTTCTGCCCCCCCCCCCCCTGCTCGACACACAGTGGCACACTCTGCTGAGGAGAGTGCAGTCCGGAACACAAACACGGACAGAGCGCGTGAAACTTTCCACCCACACTGAAGTGTGCGGAATATATTATAATTATCATCCTGGTTCCCTGGCAGAACCAGGGTCTTGACACCCCCGAAGCCCACCGAAGTACAGTACAGTACAGCGCAGCAAGTTCTTTCGTCTTCTCCGGCATGCCCGCAGAGCAATGCGTGGCTGGATCCGGCAGCACGCACGCCCTGCGGGCACACGCGGTGGAAACAAACGTCTTCTGAACGAATGATTTTCCAGCACGATAAAAACAAACCCGGCACACTTCCGGATGCCCACAACATCCTCCAGCCTTCTCTGATTTGCACCCCACCCAGCTTCCGACCACCACCACCGCCTGCCAAACTACACGGTAGGAGGGCGGGGGCGCCAGAGGGGGATGGGTGTCAGACAGCCCCACGCTCGGGAGGGATGGTGCGCGTTGCGGCAGCAAGGGTCTTCCTTCTGGCTTCCGCTTCTCAGAAACAGGCCCCTCGTTGTGTGCAGCCTAGCTGAGCCAACCCACGCGAGGTTGGTCAGCACGGGATCCACTTGGTCTGCAATGCAGCCTTCTTGGGGGTGTGGGGGGGGGTGGGGGCGATTCGCGTTTTTTTTGGGGAGGGAGTGGTGGCAATGGCAATACGCCATGCGGCAGAATTAACGAAAAGGGTGGGGGGGGGGTAGGGTTGCTAGTATTACCGTATTCGGAAAAATACTGGAACGGAAAAATGCTGGAACGGATTTTTTCTGGAACGGAAAATAACTGGAACAAACCCGAGTTTTCGAAACTTGGAACATTATTCCGTTCCAGTATTTTTCCGTTCCAGAATTAGAATATGGGGGAAATTGGCGGGTACTTGTCAGTTTTTCGGTCACATGTCCGAAATCCCACCTCACCCCACCCCATGCCATGGTGGAGGATGGTGGGCCCAGCATACCCTTGGGAAAGTACCCGACTCCCAGAAAACGGCCAAGTCCGCGCAGACCCCCCAGAACAATTCTGGAACGGAAAATAACTGGAACAAATGGGGTCTCGGCTGGAACTTGGAACATTATTCCGTTCCAGTATTTTTCCGAATACGGTATGTATTATTCGTATTATTGTATTGAGAGTTGTGCAACAACGCAGGAAACTGTGCCAGTGCAGATCCTTGCAGAACTTCCCACACACTTCATGACAGGCGTGTGGGGTGTTCTCGCGATCGACGAATATTATCGGCTCTTCTACACAACACCCCACCCGCTCCCCCTCTTCCCCATCCCCGACAATGCCGACGCAGACCCAGAAGAAGAAGGCGGAAAGGGAAGCTGCCCTGAAACAGGCGGCTGAGGAGGAAGCAGCTGCTTTGAAGGGGGGGGGATGAGGACGACGGCGAGGAGGAGGCGGAGGATGATGAGTCGGATGAGGGGCAGGATGGGAAGCAGATCGTAGAGGAGCGGGAGGCGCCGGCAGTGGCAGGCTCCCCTACGGGGAAGAACCACTCCCCTCTCCGGAAGAAGCGGCGCAGGGCCCCGGCCGGGATGTCCCCGAGCCTCCAGGCCCTTATTGCGGCGGAGGTGGGGGCGGCGGTGGCGAAGGCGACTGCCGTCCCTCAAACGCAGATCCCCCAGCCGATCCCTCCCCCAGTGTTGGGGGGTGTGCCCTCTCTGTCCTTGGCAGCATCGGCGGCGGCGTCATCTTCGGCGGCAGCGACGGCGGCAGGCCCGGCGGGCCAGACGGGGGGGGTGACCCCCGAGCTCCTGGTGGCGGCGGCGAGGCTGCTGGGGGAGATGAATGGGGGGAGTAGTGTTTCTTCTTCGGGGGGTTTGGGTAACCAGGGCCCCCCCCCTCTTGCTTCGGACCCCGCCCCCGCCCCCTCCACGAATCCCGCTCTCGATCCCGCAAGGTGGAAAGAGATGGACTTCGGGACACGGGAGGCGGCGGTGGGGGCCTTCCAATCTTTCTTTGCGTCCCTGGATCCCCCCGGAAATACCCGTCGCACCCCCGCGGCCGCTGCGGCACAAGCAGAAGCCAGGGCTCGCTTCCGCGAGGTCGGGTTTATGGTGCGCCGCAGCGGTATGTGGACCTCCCTGGAGGAGGCCATTTGCGACTGGGAGCACCTGGCCCGACTGAAGGTCGGTCGGCTCGCGGCCCTCCAGGAGGGAATGGCCACCGGCAACTGGGCTGCCGCACAAAAGATCGAGGATCGAATGTGCGGCCAGACCGAGCTGCCGGATTTTCTCCGGGATGGGTTGAGGGCGGGGGAGGGGATACGAAAGCCTCAAGTGCAGTTTTCCCCCCCATCCCACCACTCCTTTCGGCATCAACCCCACCACCCCAAGAACAACGGGAAAGGGGGCAAAGGGGGCAAAGGGGGGAAGAAGTGAGTGTGGGGGTGGGACGGCCAAGGTGGAAGCCCCCTGCCATGACTCGCCAGTTCCGCAAGGAAGTGGAGCAGGAGGCGCAGTCCATGCTGCGGGGGGCCCTGGCCGAGTCGACATGGAAGGGGTACTCGTCAGTGTCCCGCCAGTTTTTTCTGTTTCGTCAGGGATGGGAGGAAATGGAGGGCCCGTGCTCCATTCCTCAGCTCATCGTTTTGTTTCTGGCGACAAAGCGGACGGAGGGGCTGTCGAATGCTTCGGCGCTGCAGTACCTGCAAGCGTTGAAGGCGACACTCTCCCGATGCGGTCTCCTCTCCTCCCCCACTCCTCCGGTGTTGAAGGATGTGGAACGTTCTCTGCTTCGTGGGGGGGCAAGACGACCTGTCAAGCAGGCTCCTCCGATTTCCATCGAGGAGCTACTGCAGGCGATTGCCCTGTCCCCCTCCCCCTTGATGCGCCTCGCTTTGGAGATAATGTGGGCGGGGGCGGCAAGGGGGGACGATGTGAGGAGTCTGGTGTGGGAAAGGGTGCAGGTGGTTCAGGGGGGGATTGTGGTGGACTGGTCGGGGACGAAGTCGGACCCTTTCAGAAAGGGGACGACAACGATACTGCACCTCGAGCCGAATTCGGTGGTGCTCCTCGATTTGTTGAGACACAGTGCCTCCCCCAACCAGAAAATCTTTCCATTTACCCACCAGGCTATCACTCAGGCCGTGAAGGCTGTGCATCCTCGTTTTTCCGCCCACTCGATCAGGAGGGGCGCGCTCACTGCCCTGTTGAGACAGGGGGTGGAGTTGGAGGATATTGTAAAGCTCTCACGCCACTCGTCGGTGGAGAGCCTCTTACATTACCTCCCTTTGGGGGAGCTACCTGCAGCCAGGAGGTCGAGGGAGCTCTCGGAGATGCTGGCCCTGAGCACCGTGCAAGGAAACGCGGGGGTGCCCAGATAGGGGTAGCATATGCTCCTGAGGTTGTGGAGGATGGGGGTCCGGACATTGCTCCTCTTTACGGGGAGGGTATATCCATCCTTGGGGGAGTGGAACCCTATTCCAGGGACCCCTCCATGCGGATTACAGTCCCGCAGAAAAGAGTTTTGAACCTGCCCCTGGCGGATATTTCTCTCTCCCGTATTTGCTATGACGCTCTTTTACAGTTGCCCCATCCCCCTGTTCTCCCGTTCTTAATAAAAATGCTCACGTGCCTGGAGACTTTTTGTTCTCAGTTTGTGGAAGGAGTGGATTGGCAGCACCCGAAGTGGAAGCGTGCGACTTCCAAGCACATGCTCCGGCACAAAAAAGTACTTCTCAGCCAGGAAGTATTGGCATCCCCCCCGGGACCGGTACATCTGGTGCTGGGAGTGTTCACGGTGCCGAAGGCTTCAGGGCGTGATGCTCGTCTGGTCACGAATGGTCGCAAGTTGAATGCTATAATGGCCAGACCGATTCCCATGTTTCTCCCTCGCCTACGGGACTTTACCTTGAGGGTGCTCACTGCAAAGTGGTGCATCCAGGAGGATGCCCGTAGTTTCTTTTACCAGTTCCCGTTGGCTCCCGAAATCTCTGCTTTTTTTGGAGTAAAACTTGCAAATGAAAGAAATGAATATGAAACTTTCGTTATGAAAAAAATAAACGGAAATATTGTGGACCGTAATAAAGGTGAACCGTACTATAGGTGGACCGTAAAAAAGATGGAACAAATGGGATTTTTCCGGAACTTGGAACATTTTTACGGTCCACCTATTTTACGGTTGGGATCGTGGACTTGGCGGTTTTTTTTACGAGTTCCTTCGCGACGAAGTCGCGAAGGAACCAAGGAAATCGTACGGCTGAAGCTGCAGGATTAACACCACAGGGCCTCAGCACAGAGTGTGCACTCACCATCGTCCGGGAACTGTTCTCCCACAGTTACTGCAGGGTGTACTACACTAAAGGAGTACGATTTCCCTGAATTTTTCGGGCACTGATTCACGAATTTACATCTGGAGGGAGCCCGGTGGTCTCAGCTTCTGTCTGCGCGCCCTGCCGTACTGTGGCTGCTTTTGTGGGCTCGTGCAGCAGGTTCTACTTTTACTTCTACCGGAATGCTCCTTGCATGGTACTACACTTCTCGAGGTGTGGTGGTGGGTGAGTCTCGAGGTGAGATCGTGCCTTTTCCACACGCAGGGAGGACTTGCTTCTCTTGCTGGTGTTGGTTGCGGTGGTGGAGGGAGGGTCCAAAGCTGGGAGGTCGGGAGGCCTACGTGTGGGTGTCTGCGGCGTGGAGGCCGCAGTCCGCGCCCCGCAACCCACCAGCCCGCGGGCGAAAAACGCATTGTCTTTTCCATATTCAGTCCCAATAAATGGTGGACCGTAAAAAAGATGGAACGTTTGGCCTTTTTTTGGGAACTTGGAACATTTTTACGGTCCACCCTTTTTCCGTTTACGGTATTGTATTTTTGTATTATTTGTATTTTATTCTGCCCCCGGAGAGGGCCTGGATGGGGGGGGGGGGGGGTGGGCTTTGGCTGCAGGGTTTGCCGGATCAGATAGTCGCAGTTGTCTGACGCTGTGAGAATGTGAACGTTCATGTTTGCTGTGCTCATCTCACCCCCTCCTGATGCAGGACATGGGGAAGGGAAAATGTTCGGTCTGGATGCACTTTACAGCGGAAGGAACCGGTACAAATGTAGTGCCTGGGGGCCTGCGCTCGGGCAAACTGTGCCAGCTCTTCCCCCTGTTGTGAGGCGCCTCGCGTTTCTGCACTTCTGAGCGAAGGCCCCCTGATGTGACACGATCAGTGCCAATTCGGATGAACGTGGGGATCGTTCATCTACATGTGCCAAGGCCTTGCTGGGGTGGTCAAACGGTTGGGTACAAAAATACAAGGGTGGATGGGGTAGCGCCGCCACCCCACCCACCCTGTATTCTTGTATTCTTGTATTATTGCTTGTATTATTGTATTATTGGAGGATCCTTGAAATCGGTAGTGGACAGTAGCGGACAGGGCGGACATTTCCTTGTGGAAAAAGTGCCCGAAAAAAAAAATTCGAAAAGGTCCCCCTTACAGAATTAGCCTTTTTTCAAAAAATCGGAAAATTTCGGACCGCAATTTGTACCCAAGAAAGTGCCGAATTTTCGGACTTGGTCCGATTTGAACGATTTCCGTGCCTCTTGCAACCCCCATGAGGGGGGGGCTGCTGTTTCGGGTTCTTCCGGTGGTACATGCTGGGGTGTCAGGACAGGGAATCCTGCTCGCTGTACCCGGTGATCCCTGACGCAGCCAGGAAGTGGAGAGCCTTGGAACCCTGGTTGAGGCCTGTAACACCCGGCCTTCCTGCCACTTGTGGCATTGTGGAGTGGAGGTGGTTATGGAGAAGGTTCTCTCTCCGTCCGGTCAAGCACAACCGTCCTCTCCAGCCAGGGGTCATCTACTTTCCAAACAAGGGCCAGGAACATGCTCAAACAAACCAATTGATCAGAAAATCTGGGTTGCCGTGGAATCATTGAGCATTGGGGAGTGGTTTGCCCCCTTGCTGCGTATGACATGTCCATTTTTGACGATTTTTGGGCAGAATTTGGTGCGTGGGACCTTTCGATTTTCATGAATTTTTCGGAATTTCGTGGGGACCGGTACCCCATTTGAGGGCCAAAAATCTCATTTCCGAGGCCTGGGAATGGTCGCAGTGGCCTCAGATGTCCAAAAACGTTCAATTGACCTCTCCTCGAAAAAAAATTCGAAAGGTCCCCCCTACTGGCACCCCGGATTAGGACATGTCTCTGGGGGTGTCCGGGGGGCATTTTTTTTTTTTTTTTTTTTAAGTATCCGTCAGGTGGATCACCGGGTGGGGAGAGAACCGGTGTGAGGCACTTGGGTGCGACCAGGTGGGCAGGGAACCTGGGGGCGGGGGGCCTCAAATCCCTCTCACTCTCGCTTCTCTCTGCTGCTCTCTAGGACAAACACACCGCGCACTGGCCGGGGTTGAGCTGCAGGTGACTCAGTGCTGGCGGGACAAAAACAGGGCCGGACCGGGGAGATCTAGCATTCACAGGGCCCTGAGGTCGGGGAGAATCAACAAATGCCCAGGCCCCGGCAAGCCGGGGCGTCGGTACTTCACACGTCACGTACCCTGGGCGGGCGCTCAACACTGGAGGGGAGAGGGGGGAACTGGGGAACGCGTGGGGGAGTGCGGTTGCTCCGCTCTACGCCGCGCTGCGCATTCTCGAATTAGAATAGATCTTCGTCTTCGGCGCGCGGGTCCATCGACATCTCGGTGGGGGTGGTTGGGGTGGTGGACGCGTGTGTCATGCGGCAGTCGGAAGGGGCTGGGTCGTTGTTGTTGAAGCCGCCATTCGCAACTGCCTGCGCCTGCTGTCCACCCGTGGTCGGTGTCTGAGGCTCCTCGTCCACAGACATCCGGGCGCACATCCGGCTGCGGGCCTCGGCGCGTACCTTCTTCGCCTGCTTCAGAGACTGCTCCCGACGAGCCGCGGCAGCGGATGCGAGGAAGGGTGGTTTGGTGTCCCGGGGGTCCTGCGGCGGCGCCTGGGTTGGCTGACGGGGCAAGGGCCCAGGGAGGGGCCGCGGCATCGGCACTGGCGGCACCGGGGCGGCAGGGGGGGCTGGGGCTGTGTTGTATGAGCCACCACTCTGCTGGGCACCACCTGGCTGCGCGGCAGAGGGGGCTGGGGCTGTGTTGTGTGAGCCACCACTCTGCTGGGCACCACCTGGCTGCGCGGCAGAGGGGGCTGGGGCTGTGTTGTGTGAGCCACCACTCTGCTGAGCACCACCTGGCGCCAAGTTGTTGTGGGCGGGAGGGCCACCCGCTTCGTGGGAGGCCGCCGCCGCCGCAGGGGGCTGCCCACCCGCTGCCTGGGGGGCATCCGCGTGGCGCTGGGGGCCGCCGCCGCGCGCTGGGCAGGTCCTCGAGGATGCCGCGCACTCACTGCAGACGCGGCGCCAGCACGACGAGCAATGCCAGTGCTCTGCGCGAGTGGCCGCCGTCTTACCGCAGGGCCCAGCACACGTGTAGTCTTCTGTGGTGCAGCGGGTCCCGTCGACGACGACCTGCAGGTCACCCGCCCCGGTCGAGCAGGTTGAGGCAGAGGTGGAGGCTGGGGTGGCTGGTAGCGCGAGAAGGTAGTCCCGCACGGCTGCCGGGATGAGCAGGGGCTCATAGTGCCCCTGCTCGTTCCGGGGGTGTCCGTCGGCTCCTAGGTGTCTGACGTGCAGCAACGCCACCGCCCCCCGGAACAGCGCCCCTCCCGCGGGGAGGAACACCTGTGGAAAGGCGCTGTCAGAGAGGACCAGCACCACCAGCTGGAGGACCCGAGCCGCAGCCGCTATGGCCGTCCAGTCAGCCGTCGACCGAAGGTCTTCCCCACTGTGCAGCCGCATCCACTGAGCCCACACCACGGGGGTGGGCTCCGCGCGCTCCTGTAAGTCTTGGTCCCGTAGCGCCCGCGACACCGCCAGCTCACGGAGCCGCGCGGACGGGAGCTGCACGTCGAGACCGTGGGCAAGGAACGACAGGGCGTCAAAGGCGCAGTTCCCCCGAGAGAAGGCGAAGGCCGGTGGGGAGTGCGCTCCCAGCAACGTGGCCTGGCACCTCGCGGGGAGGGGCTCTGGGACCGCGGCCTTACGCAGGTTGTCGAGTTGTGCAACTGCTTCAATGGCCTCGGCGCGCTCCACCGGGGCGGCGGAGGTTGGCAGAGGGCATCCCTGGCGTACCCGGACGGGCATGGGCATCCCCACCGGGGTGAAAGCGGGGGCAGACTCGGGAGGTACGTCTTGTGGCTGAGGCGGCGGCGGCTCTCCTGCGTCAGCCACTGGGGGCACCACTGGGTCGCGAGGTGGTGCATCCGGCGGGTCGAACCAGATGTCAGGGCAGATGTGGGACACGTCGTCCAGCGGGACAGGCATCGATGGGCCAGACAGGGACTCCCGGAGCAGCCCCCGTGCGAGCAGTGCCTTACCCACCTCGCGTTGCATCGCGACCCCTAGTCGCCGGGCGTGGTGAACTGCGAAAGTGATCTTGTCCTGGCGAGACGCGTGGGCGCCGAACTGTACCATGCGCCGCCACAATCCGTGAGCGCTCTCGCCGAGGCCCCCGTACAGCTCCATCGCGAAGGGGGAGAAAGACACGTTCGCGTGTTTGCATCGCTCCGCGTGCTTCTCGTGCTTCCTGCGCTCTGCCGTGGCGGCCGCGCTGCCCCGAGCCCTGGCTGCGTACTGCACATGGCTCGCCGCTGTTGGGGTGGCCACCACCACATCGATCGCACGGCCCCGCTGTTCACCGACCCCGACAGGCAGCCAGACATCCGCAGGCTTCCCCTGACCCAGCACCACGTTGCGCGGCTCGAGGGAGGGGCCAAGCCCTGCTGCATTGGCGAGGTTGTAGACCTCGTTACGGCAGGCGTTGTGGCGGGCGATGCTGTTCCCTTCCCAGTGGCAGATGGAGGCGTGCAGACCGTAGGCGTCCATCTTCGTCGCGCAGGCCGCGCAGTTAGTGCCTGCCGCGTGGATAGCGGCACCCAAGCGTAGCCGTGTGCAAGCCTTGAAGACATCCGGCTGCATGGCTAACTCGTACGTCGGGGGCGCCGCTACCCATGCCCCTGCCTGCGGGAGTTGTAGGGAGAGGAGGCGCGCCCGATCTGCTGCATTTTTGGCCCATTTTTGGCTGGGGAAAATGGGCCATTTTTCACGATTTTTTCGGTTTTTTGTCCGGACCGGCACCGCATTTGAGGGGCAAAAATCTGATTTCCGAGGCCCGGGAATGGTCGCAGTGGCTTCATTTGGCCAAAAACGTTCAATTTACCCTTCCCCAAAAAAAATTCGAAAGGGTCCCCCTACAAATCGCCGGTCTTAGGAAATTTTTTTTGGGCACCCAGATTTCAAAAATTTTCAAACTATTTTCTGGACCAAAAATCAAACTATTGAGGTCCTGGCCGCACGGTGCACTAGTTTGGTAGTTACGAGTGACCTCAACTAGTGGAGTCGACAACCTCAAACTCGACAACTGCCAGTTGTCGACTCGACAACTGGCACTTGTCGAGTCGACAACTGGCAGTTGTCGACTCGACAACTCTATACACTGTACTGCAGGAAGAACGCCCAAATATGAAGGGAAAAACGCACAGTTGGGTGTGTGCTTGGGATATGAGGTGTGGTGGCATATCAGCGCTGGACTTTGTTGCGAATTTCCTTGTCCCCTTCTCAAGGATGGTCAGTCTTCATGTGGAGATCGCGTTCACGGACACTACGGAAGGTCTCAAAGCAAAGTAAGCAACGTTTTGTTGTGAGAGAGCGGGGGTGGTGGGCCAGGTAGTGCTGGCTTTGTCCCTTCAATCTTATTGTTGTGTGACATATTTTGCATTCGATTGTGCATGACGAGCAAGGGACATTGCTCCCTGGTCTGTGCTTTGCATCGTAGTGTGCAAACAGAGACGTTTTCTTTGCTGAGGAGTAGTCACAAATAATGCATCGAAATTCATGAACCTCCTCCGGGAGAGACTGGGTTTCTTCTTGAGTAGGGGTGGGAGGCACACCCCAAGGTTCCTTGCCACACACACACACGTTCAGTATGGTTTTCGGTGGTTTTTTCGGATCAATCCAAAAGACACACCCGCTCTGACCTCTCTCTTTGACGTGGTCCGCCAGCCCAGCAGACTCAAGTCTTCGGTAGAGAGATCCTGTTGCCTTTTCCCAGCTGCCCGCAACAACACATGAACACACATTGAATGCCCCAACGGCGGTCATTAACTTCGGAGTATGTCCTGAACCCCCCCAAAGCCCATTCTCGCCCCAACTTTGAAGTTGTTGGATCTCGAAAAGAATGAGGTCGCGCTCCATAGTCCTTTCCGAGGCACAGGCTGAGTAGATCTTGCTTCGACCGTTGCCAGCTTCCAAAGCTTCATCACTGAGGGAGAGACAGTGCGCATCTATGGAATCAAACCAGTGCGTCAGGCTGTGCACATACGTGCTTTCATATACGTTGACGCTTCCACACTCACACTGGATCATCAAATGTCATCCACATCCACCTGCGTTGGGCCTGAGTTAGATTGGCTTGGGCTAGGTGGGGGGGCAGTCTCACTTGCCTCATCGTCCAGTTCCTCTTCTTCATCTTCGTCGCCATCCAGCAAGTCTGTAAACTTGCCGGTGTCAGTCGTTGCCTGTATCGACTGTTCGCCGCCAGAATCCACCAGCAGCTGCCTCACAACGACGATCCCCTCACGGTCCTTGACCTGCGCAGCGTGACCCGGGTCCAGCAGGTACTTGGAGGGGATGTGCAGGTCCACCTCGTACTCCTTCGCCTCCAAGTCCTGCGTTGCGCGCAGCCTCCGCAGGGTGAGGCGCAGAATGTGCCCATTCTGGGTCACCTTCTGTACCGTCGACAGCCCAGATTCCACGATGAACTCGTAGAATCCCCCGACGGTTCTTGGAGCAAAGGTGTTGGCTGCTCCCTGCAACGACGACATGTCTCTCTTCCTTCCTGAGTATTGAGGAAAGATCTTGTCTGCCTTCGAGGATGCCTTCGTCTTCTGGGGGGCAGCCAGCTTCACCTCTGCGGCGTAGAGCCGGGACATCTTTACGCCCGAGGTGAGGGCGGCGTGCGGGTGCAGCTTCTGCATCTGCTCCAGTTTCGCCTTGGACTTGGCGGAGGCTGATGGAGATGGTGTGATCCTCACACCAATGAACTCCGTATCCGTCCCCCCCTTGGTGCGGATGGAGTACCTCTCCAGCTGCGCCTCCTTCGCCGACTTCTCCGACACCGTCCCCCCCTGGTACTCCTTGTACCTGGCCCCCATCGCCGCGCTCACGGTCCCGTCGTTGCCCTTTATGGGCTTGCCCGTGATCTTCCCGATCAGTGCCTTCAGGGCTGTGTTCGACAGCCGCCCCCCCTCCTCCGGCTCGACGTAGTATTCAACAAAAAGTTGAATAAAGCCCGGCTGAGTGGCGGGCTGCTTCGTCGGGGGGGCCGAGCTCGGGGCGGTTTCCTCCGTTCTGCTTCTCTTCGCCGTGGTTTTGGCAGAGGCAGGCATGATTGATAGCTGTGTGTGTGTGTGTCTGTTGGCGTGTGTGTATCTATTCAACAATGGAGGTAATCTGGTCAGGGCTTGCAAGACCCTGGTGATGTGGGTTGTGGGAGGGAGAAACGGCACAAGGAAATTCGCAACAAAGTCCAGCGCTGATATGCCACCACACCTCATATCCCAAGCACACACCCAACTGTGCGTTTTCCCCTTCATACTTGGGCGTTCTTCCTGCAGTACAGTGTATAGAGTTGTCGAGTCGACAAGTGCCAGTTGTCGACTCGACAAGTGCCAGTTGTCGAGTCGACAACTGGCACTTGTCGTCAACAACCCAGTCAGTTGTCGAGGTTTCAGTTGTCGACTCCACTAGTGGTTGCCAACACTAGCGCACCGTGTATAAGCCCGTACAAAACCACATTTTTCAACATACCATCAGAACCGCCCTAATACCTGATCTGACCCGAAAATCCGACCCATACCCCCCCGGAAACCGTCTGGAGCCCACTTGTGACACCTGATGCGCACTTTTGTGATGATTTTTTGGGGTCCTAAAAAATGTACCTCAGTTTCGTACCTTGCCTTTGTACCTGAACCACTCCCGACCGCAGTATTTCGTTCTTTGCAAGGAAAGGGTATCACTACGCTCACCCAGCACGCCGAGCAACACATGCCGTGTGCCTAGGGCCTCGCAGAGGTGTCAGATGCTGCTGCAGAGGGGTACCTTGCTCGAAAGACGCTCGCCAAACGGGAGATGTGCGGGGTCCCGGCAGAGAGCGTTGTGGCAGACCTGCGTCAGAAGAAAACGGCACACGACATCCGTGAGGCGACATTATTTCGGGCGCTCCGTCGGGCTGGGTACATAGGAGAGCGAGTGGGACGTGGTGACGACAGATATATGCAGTGGTGCATCAACTGCACGCACGTGCGAAAAGCGGCGTTCCTTGCTGGCCAAGAAAGATGTCACCTGCACTCCTACTCCTCCCACTCCTCCTGCTCCTACCCCTACACCAACTGATGTGGGCAGTGAGTGATGGCAGCTCCAGAGCAGCAGATGATCTAGGAAGCGATGAGCGGGTCAGCCGGGCAGACTACCCCAGTCCGTACCGGAAGTACGAAGCGTTGCGGGCCCGCCACCACCGCCTCCAGGAGAGGACCCGAGGATTAAGAGTAGGGTTGTACAACGCCAGGGGAGAGTATTCCCCTGGCGTTGAGACATCCCTGACGATCTTGCGGTCGCACTGTGGGGGTTGAGTCGGCAGGCAGATGCCTATCCAATGACTTTGTTGAGTCCTCACATGGTACACTCTCATACGTGCTGTTGAGACTGCGTGGTGTACTACACCCAGAAGGTGGCTGAACTCATTCAGCTGGCGCAACAACACAACATTCCCACCAATCAGGTACAAGAAAGACCTTGCCGAGGCACTGGGGAGGCAACATCGTGCCACCTGAGCCGGAACCACCGCAGAAAAGGCAAAGAACGAAATATTGCGGTCGGGAGTGGTTCAGGTACAAAGGCAAGGTACGAAACTGAGGTACATTTTTTAGGACCCCAAAAAATCATCACAAAAGTGCGCATCAGGTGTCACAAGTGGGCTCCAGACGGTTTCCGGGGGGGTATGGGTCGGATTTTCGGGTCAGATCAGGTATTAGGGCGGTTCTGATGGTATGTCATACATCGGGCGTTATTGCGTTACCAGTAACGGTAATACCGTTATTTTTTCGGTAAAATAACTTACCGTTAATAACGTTCCAGAACGGCCGAATAACGTTATCCGAAAATCGGTAACGTTATTTTTCCGCGTTATACCGTTATCGATAACGGTAATACCGTTATTACCGTTATCAGGAACGGTAATAACGTTATCGGTAACGTTATTACCGTTATTACCGTTATCGGTAACGGTAATACCGTTATCAGTAACGGTAATAACGTTATCGGTAACGTTATTACCGTTATTACCGGTAATACCGCGTTATTTTCGGTATTTTTGGGCAACTTCTATAGGGGGACCCTTTTCGAATTTTTTTTCGGGGTGGCCAGAATGGGCTGTTTTAGGCTATTTGAGGCCATTTTCGAGCAAATTTTTGGGTTTAGAGCCACGCAAAGGGTCTAAAATGGGCATGCCAATCTCAAAAAATGCTCAAAATTCCGAGAGATTTCAGATTTTTCGAATTTTTTGACCGAGAAAATTCTGACCCCAAAATGTGGTCCTTGTGGTCTGGAACTGTCCGTTGTCGAAGGAATTGGTGAAAAAATCGTGATTTTTGGCCTCTGGATCACCCATGCCGTCCCAAAAATCAAGCAAAAGAGGTTTGGTAGGTGCATTTTTGGGTGAACATGAGCCATTGTGCCAACCTGCTTGATTTCACCCGAAAATTGGAATCCGTTGAATATGGTTTCTGATGAAAATGTGAAAATTTTCGACCTTCTTCGCAGTTTTTGCCACTTCCTTGCCCCATCTTTCCCACCCAAAATCGAAGTACCGTGAATGGTGTTGTTGAAAGGTCCAAATTGCGTTGGTTGTGCGTAGTTCTGCCGAAATCGTGCACACGTTGTGCATAGTGCATGTGTAACGCCATTTGCGACCAAAATGTAAATTTCCTGCACCCGAGCGTTGACGCTTCCACACACCCTTACAAACCCACTTGCCTGATGAAGGGGGTGGTGTGTAGAGCACGTTTGGCAGGGCTGAATGACACTTTCCGCGCGAAGGTCGTGTGCGTAATTAAAAAACGGTCCGAGGGCCGGAGGCCCGAGGCCTTTTTTTACCTGCACGAGGGTGCAATTGAGGCCGATACGGGGTGCAGATGATGGTTTCTTGCACAACCCAGTCATGTTTTGCACATCACGACGAACTCGGAAATTCCTCATATTTGCACTCCAGGTCTCATATTTGCACTGGTGCAAATATGGGACCTGGAGTGCGTGCAAATAATGACTGGGGGGTGCAAGAAAGTTCAAATTGTGTAGTTCCTGCGTACTTCGTGCGTAGCCCGAGCGTACTTTGGGTAGTTCGTGCGTATATTGTGCGAAGCGTCTTTGACAGCACCAGTAACGGACTTTTGGAACGTAACTATTTTAGAACGGACCGGGAAAAAATGGGCACGTCGCTACTTCGCGCTACTTCGTCGCTCGTAACGAGTAAAAATATCAGGTGGTTTATACACCGCCAATGTGAGGTGTGCGGGTGTATTCCTGAAGGATTCACTTCTGCGTCCACACTGAGTGATTTTGGAGTGATTTTCACTCCAAATTTCACTCCAGGAACATTGGATGCTGCAAGGTTGCAGGGGTTTCTGCAGTATTTGCCTTGAAAAAGCCAAAAAACATGATTTTTTCACGAAACTCGACATGTCCGTGCGTTATTATCCAAAAAATGGTCCCAGGGGGGTATTCTGGAGCCATCTCCACCAAAAACTACACCATCCGCCCGCAAAATTGTCCGAATAACGCAAGTTTTCATGAAAATAACGGAAAAATAACGCGTTATTTTAGGAGAAAACGTTTTCCAATTTTTTGACATCACGGAGTGGCCCCCTGGAGTGATATTTTACCCAAGAAAATTCTTTTAGGGGGGGTAGGGACCCGAGTTTCGGGTCAGATTCACCGGGAAATGCTGCCTTTTTTGGGGTCAAAAAATAACGCAAAAATAACGTTATTACCGTTACTGGTAACGGAATAACGCCCAATGTATGGTATGTTGAAATTTTTGGTATTTGTACGTTTTTAGGGGGGCTTATGACCCCCCCTAGGGGGGGGGGAGGGGGGTCAAAATTGGATTTCCCGAATTTCCGGGTCCGGACATGTCCGCCCGGACATCCGGACACCAGAAAATGTCCGCCCGGACATGTCCGGGCGGGAAATTCGGGAAATGTCCGGGGGGGGGGGGGGGGTCAAAATTGGACCCGGACATCCGGACACCCGGATTTCCCGGTCCGGGCCTGTCCGCCCTGAAAACGCCTAAGGGGCCGGGGGAAATCCAGGAAATTCGGGAAATCCAGGAATATGAAGAATCCTCCATTGTATTTTCTGTATTATTTGTATTTTAAACGGCCAGATCCATAATACTAGCAACCCTAGGGGGGGGAGAGGCGGGTGTCCACACACGAACCGTGGGACAACGGCACGCAAAAAAAAAAAGAAAACAGCGGGCCGGGCTCTGCTACCCATACCGGCCGCAGTGGGGCAGGCGGTGGGGGAGCAGGCGCCGGGTTAAAAACGAAGACAATACGCACCGCCTCTGATCTGCCTGGGATGTGACATCGAATGCATCATCACCGGGGGGAGGGCCCAGGGGCCCTGCCCGACAATGGACACCCAACGCAATGCAGTTGATCTCCCAGACACGCGGGACGGCACAACACACCCCCTCCGATGGGAAGCCGCCAGAAGAAAAGCGTAGCAACCGTGCTTCCTTCTTCCTTAATGATGCGTTGACGCTTCCACCACCCTAGAGCCTGCTGCTTTGATGTGGGTGTGGAGCACATGTGAACACGAGATAGCTAGACACACAGAAAAGGAACAGGATCGTCGGAAGCACTCCTACACTTTTACGCATCATAAATGTGCTCAAAAAAAACGGTGGCCTCAATTCCCCCTTCATTTCATCTTCGTTCGGAACAGGACTCGAGGTAGGGCAAGGAAGTGAGGTTGGGACGGGGGATAGGGGGTGAAATTTATAACACCCTACCCCAGGGGGGCATTCTGTTGGATGGCCCTGCTGTGGGAACGGGTCTGGATGGACCGCCTGCCAGCAGGGCGCCATCATATGCCTTGGGTAGGGGGTGTTGTGGTTGGGGTGTGTTCGCACATAACAAAGCGGAATGGTATGCCTGATTGCGATGTGTATGCTCAGCCCAGAACGGGTGGTGCCACTGGGGTTGTGCGGTGGGGGCTGTGGTTGCTCTGGGCAGTTAATAAGGGTGTGTTTGTCATTCCGGCAGCGTGTCGATATTCGCCTTTCAAGCGCTCCGACGCAGACCGCTCCCACCCAACAGAACATCTGCAGTGGGCCGTTCATTCAACAGTCTCGTGGGATCCCTTTCGGAACAACACCAGCAGTCCAAGGCACAGCGATCCCACTGCTGCGGATGCCCGTTCTGTTGTTGCCATGCACATCACATGTCATGCGCGAAGGCCCTGACTGACCAAGAGCACATCTTGATACGATATCTCCCCTGAAACACTGATAGATGTATTGTTTGTGGCGCCTTGATTCAATGAAGGCACATCGGAGGAACGCATGGATTCAACATGACGTCAGCTGATTGAGGGTGTGGTGTGAAGGTTCTATCCAACAAGGACATCAAAGCGGCCCTTTCAAAGTCCTGCCAAGGACAGCGCCAAACAGATGACAGATATTATGACGCCGGGTGCCATGCGCAGTGGCCCGGCCGCCGTATGCGGATTGAGATAACACGGAAACTAACACGGGTGCTGATGGAGCCAGGAGTCGACATATAGGTGTGGTTCAACAGAAGTGATTACAGCGTACCGTGGTGTACAGCTACAGAATGAAGGGCGGAGTATTGCAGCACCCCTCTCCGATCTGGGTGGGGTGGGGTGGGGTGGTATGTAATCGGAAAGAACGAACGAGACAAACAGGATACGAGACAACACAAACAAAAATGACAACGATATAAAACAACGACAGAACTGGGAACGGATATTGCTAATTTATGGACGTAGGACGTTACAACAAGAATCTGGGGGCTTAACAACCCCACCCGTATTTTTGTTTATATTGGGATCATCGCGCGGTTGCCTGCTGTGTGGGTTCTCACCCAAAAAACTCAGAAACGATATCACCGACACAACTTGACACAGAGCAGGCCCAATCCAATCAATACACAGTGATTGCGAGTGTATTTGGGCTGCAGGCTTTTCTGTAGGAAAATGTCACTCCAGTACAGCCGCTCTTTACTCGTATTTTGTTTGTGATGCGTTGACGCTTCCACACACAAAACCTCAACTCCTGTGATGGGGGAGGCTAGTGGTGTGCGGAGCACGTTTGGCTGTGGTAGAGTGACATTTTCTGCTCACAAGTGTGCGTAACACCTTCGTTCGACACCTGCATTATCAGCCTGCCAAGAGAACGAGAGAAAGAAAGGGTGTTGCGATGGAGCAGGCAAAAAAAGAAAATGAGCCGGCATACGTAATGTGTTTGTATGTGTAACCGGGGGGGAGGTGCTGATCTGCAGAGAGAAGGGGAATGTGTTGACAAAAGAAGAGAAGTAAATTGATGCAGAGAAAATAAGCACACCTCCACACACATTGCTGCCAGAGCTCCTTTTGGGATGGTAAGACAGCCCACATCGCTGCCAGAGGCCCTTTCGAGGGCTGACACACTGCTCCCACAAGAGGGAGAATTTGTACGTTCTCCCCAATGAAACAGATGTGGGTTGTCTGGACATGTGGCTCAAAAGAGCAGGGGAGGGGAGGGGAGGGGAGGGAGGTCGGCTTCAGAAACGCCAGAAGAAGGGGTAACACGTAGACATGCCACATCAAGAGGACAAAAGGACAGAGCGGTTAGGTTCATGTTCTATGACAGTCGTGCAAACATAAATGGAAGAACAAGGGGCACGCATCAGAACAAAATCACCGGGTGACAGGGATTTTGCTTGCCACGACTGACACACAAGGCACGCAACATAAACAAAGATGGACACACGAGGTGAGGGAACCGCAAATGCGACTGGAATTTGCGAAGGGTCATGTATGAAGGGAACAAGGAAGAGATAAATGCGAAAGAGAAAAGGGTCGCGTATCGCCCGAAACACACAGTATTGTTCTTCCATTTGCAGAAGTGTGGTGTGTGATTTGGCAGGCGCAAAAGAAGAGACTGTGCCTGTGGCGGCAAGCGCCCAGCACCGCCCCTTGTTGGAAGAACGAAAGCTAAACTGGGTGAGGAATACAGGAGGACTGCTGGGACATTCGCTCTGAATCGTGCAGAAACTGACACAGTTTGACAACAGTCGTCGATGCCTCACAACCCACATGGCCTGCAACATTCACATGGCTGCCGCAGAAGCAATGATCAACACACAATATCACACACCAATACTTGCTCTGGGCACCAACATCACGCTTCTTGCACTAATTGCTGAGCCGGTGGAATCTTGACCTACGCGCCACTCCCAGGCCGCAAGAGAACCTGCTGCATGGTCGTATGATAGGGTTGCCCCGAGAAGCTCATATCGACCCGCCTGCGGGATACGTTTTGGTTTTCATCGACAGCGCACGAAGGCAAGGCATTGCCTGACTGCATGACACCTTGATGCACTCCACCTTGAAAGCAGGCCATGTGGACGCTCTTACATCAACTCTGGACTCTCTGTGACGGCAGTCATCAACACGACATGAATCAGATGGTCACAAAGGGCGACACGATTGCCACCCCGCCCTGACCACTCACAACTTACACTTACACTTGCATTACAAACTCGGCGTCTTTGACATTGCGCTGCCGCCAGGAACGGCTGGACGAACGCGATGATCTGCTGGCAAACGTGTCGGCACGGCTCGGCCGGTTCGATGCCTGGGTCCCCACAGCACTGTCAGTAACGCTGCTCTGTGACTCACGGGGTGACAATGCATCCAGCGGCAAGCGGGGGGCACTGCGCAGGTCCCCCAGAGAGACAGGAGGTGTGTAGAACGCGTTGCTGCCTGTCGTGGAGACGCGTGAGAACTCCATCCCAGAGGAGCTGAGCCTGCTGTTGCTGGCGCTGGAGCCGCGGGGGGCCAGAGAGAGAGAGTCTGCAAACGACACAGCGCTGGAGCGTCGGACAGGCGGGAGCGGGGGGGCAGCCTCGCCCCCAGAGGGCAGGGCCTTGACAGGCACAGGCACAGGGGCGGGTGGCGCAGGTGGAGGTGTGGCGTCCTGCGCGCTGCCGCTGCCACCGGGCGGCAGGGCCTTGACAGGCACAGACACGGAGGCGGGTGATGCAGGTGCAGGTGTGGCGCCCTGCGTGATGCCGACAGCCTGCAGTGCGCCGAAGGTCCTGAACAGCGTGCCGTCGGAAGGCGGGGGTGGTGGTGGGAGGGGGAGCGGCAACGGCAGCGGCAGCCCTGGCCTGCCGCTGGGGCTGGCACTGCTGTCGAGGCCAGCAGCACCAGCACCAGCAGCGGGGCTGCTGCTGCCGTCCGCAGCCACCTCGCCAAACACAGACAGGTAGCCCTGGTCCTCGACAGCGACGGACAGCGGGGCAGGCGGCTCGTTGCGCTCCGCGTCCTGGCGTGCCCAGTGCTCCTCCTGCAGGATGCGGCGGCGCCCCTTCAGCACCACATACACGTCGCACAGCAGGTCCACCACCGCATTCACAATCACAAGCACCATCGCCATCTCCAGCACGCTGGCCGCCACACCGAACAGCGCGTCGTCCATGTCCTCCCGGTAGTACCCCATCCCCTGCATCACCATCGCCACGGCGCTCATCCCGTGCAGCACAATGTACGCCATGTTGTCGCGGTGCCGGCAGTACGGCCGCAGCCACACCACGAAGGCGCACATCACGGCAAACAGCGTCGCCATCCCCATGCGCAGGTGCCCGCACTCCACAAAGTCGTCCGTGTCCGGGACCGACAGCGCCCCGACAGAGAACATCAGCAGGAAGAAGAAGACGGCGAACCAGCACGTCGGCTCCTGGTACGGCTTGATGGCAGACATGAAGTGTGTGGGCCACGGGTCGCCCCGCTCCGTGGCGACCCACTCTCCCCGCCCGAGCATGAAGTCGGCAGGGATGGAGCGACGGTGGGGTGTGTCTGTGGGCTTGCTGACGACAGCGGCTGCACCTGCACCTGCAGGCTGCTTGGGAACATCACCGCCACCCCATGCCGCGTACACACCACGGTACGGCACAGCAGGCCGCACACGCCACGCCAGCCACACAGGCACCGCAACACACACCAGCGTCCCCACAAGCCCGGCAGAGAACTGCGCCACGTTGCGCGGGTACACCACCAGGTGCTGCGACACGAACACGTTCGCCTGATACATCAGCACAAAGAAGTGCAGGAACACGGAGGGGCGGCCCGCAAAGCCTTGGTACGCCAGCAGCTGCTGCAGCACCACCCACCGCGGCAGCCACTGCTCCACCGCACGCGACACGATGAACATCAGCCCCGACAGCACCACGACCAACACCGTGTTGGCGATCAGCGCCCCCAGGTGCTGGCTCCCGTCAACGACCAACCCGGTGGGGTGCACGGCAACGGGCAGGTCCGCGTCGACCCCGCACTGCGGCGACCCCAGCAGCCCGAGTGTCGACCCCGACGCTGCAGCATGCACGCTCATGCCCGCGAGGGCGGGTGTCGCCTGCCCCACATCCTCCCCACGTTTCACGGCGGCCACATCCTGCGCAGACGTGACGCTGAAGACGCAGCTCGTGCTCAGCCCGCTGCTGGCATCCCTCACAGACACACGCACCGTCTCCGTCACGGTGCCGCCGAAGTCCGCGTGCCCCAGCTGCAGCATCACCCCGCCAGGGCGGCTGGTGTGCGCAGCCTGCTGCACAAACCCGTCCTGCTGCGAGGCCCACACCGCCCCGTGCGTCACATTCCCGCCCTGCTCGCTGGTCACCGACACCGTTGGGTGCACTTCTGAACCCGACACAGACCACACGCCAACAGGGACTTCCTGCCGCCGCAGGTCGTATGCCGACACACGCTCCGGGCACTGCATGTCCAGCCCAGGCGCGGCAGCATTCAGGGGGGGGCTGGGGGAGCCGGCCACAGGCGGTGCCACGGTGGCGAACAGGGGGGTGAAGGTGGACGAAGGGGCACGCGTGGATGACGGGGTACGCGTGGCACCGAAAGGGCTGAACGTATACGAAGGTGCAAGCGAGATAGCGAAAGGGGTGAACGTGGCAGCGACTGGCGCAGGACTCGGAGGGGCCAACGGGACAGTCGTCGGGTCGAGAGGAGAGAAGGTCAAATGCGCAACAGGAGGGGGGAATGTCAAAGCAACGACGGGGGCGAGGGTGAAGGGCGCAGGGGTAGGTGGCGACAAGGTGGGTGGGGCGGGGCTTGGCGGGGAAGGTGTTGGCGGCGACGGAGTTGGCGGAGAAGGTGTTAAGGGTGCCGGTGTCGGCGGGGCCAGTGAGGGAGGCAGTGGTGTTGGGGGAGAGGGTGTTGGCGGCGCCGGGGTCGGGGGCAGCGGAGTGGGTGGAGCCGGTGTTGGAGGCGCGAGAGTTGCCGGGAATGCAGTCGGTGGTGACGGGGTTGGTGGCGCGGGTGTTGGTGGTGCCGGAGTCGGCGGTGACGGGGATGGTGGAACAGCTGTCGGCGAAGCCGGTGTAGGCGGGGCCGGTGTCGCCGGAGTCAGTGTCAGCGGTGCAGGTGTTGCAGGAGAGGGTGTCTGTGGCGCAAGTGTTGCTGGCGCCAGTGTCAGTGGCGAAGGGGTTGTTGGTACAGGTGTTGCCGGTGCCGGTGTGGGTGGGGCACGTGTTGCCGGTGCACCTGTCGCTGGAGAGGGCGTAGATGGTGCGGGCGTCGCCGGAGCCACAGTAGGAGGTGCGGGAGTCGGTGGAGCGGGTGTTTGTGGTGCAGGTGTTGCCGGTGCCGGAGTCTGAGGCGCTGGAGTCAGCGGTGCAAGTGTCGCCGGGGCCAGTGTCGGCGGTGCGGGCGTGGGTGGAGCCGGCGTCAACGGTGCTGGGGTGGCGGGCGCCGGGGTAAAGGGAGCCGCTGTAGGCGGTGCGGCCGTTCGCGGCGCAGGTGTTGGTGGAGTCGGCGTTGCCGGAGCCGAAGTGTGTGGTGCCTGGGTAGGCGGTGCGGGTGTTGGTGGCGCAGGTGTCGGCGGTGCAAGACTTGGAGGCGACGGCGACGGGGGGGCCGGAGTTTCCGGTGCCGTCGTTGGAGGCGCTGGAGTTAGCGGCGCAGGTGTCAGGGGTGCCGGAGTGGGTGGCGAGAGTGTAGGAGGTGCCGGAGTTGCCGGCGCGGATGTCGCCGGTGCAGGTGTTGGAGGCGAAGGCGTCGGCGGCGCTGGAGTCGGCGGCGACGGGGTTGGCGGAGTGGGAGTGGTCGGTGCCAGAGTCGGAGGGGCCGGAGTCAGCGGTGCGGGAGTCGGAGGTGCCATCGTTGGCGGCGCGGGTGTAACTGGTGCAGGTGTCACCGGAGCCAGTGTCGGTGGAGCAGGTGTTGCTGGAGCCGACGTTGGCGGTGCCGGTGTCGGTGGCGCTAGCGTGGGGGGCGCCGGACTTGGAGGTGCAGGCGTTGGAGGGGCGGGTGTCGGTGGCGCTGGAGTCGGTGGAGACGGAGTTGGCGGGGAAGGTGTTGGAGGCGCTGGAGTGGGCGGTGCAGGTGTCGGTGGAGCCGGAGTTCGTGGCGCGGGTGTTGGTGGAGCGGGAGTCCGCGGTGCAGGCGTCGGTGGTGCCAGAGTAGGTGGCGACGGGGTGGGAGGTGCAGGTGTTGGTGGGGACGTCGTAGGGGGGGCAAGTGTTGGCGGTGCGGGGGTAGGTGGCGCAGGCGTCAGTGGCGCAGGTGTGGCCGGTGCTGGAGATGGAGGTGCCGGCGTCACTGGTGCGGGCGTCGGCGGTGCAGCTGTAGGAGGGGAAGGGGTTGAGGGTGCCAGAGTCGGTGGCGCCGGCGTCGGAGGCGACTGGGTTGGTGGGGCAGGTGTTGGCGGTGCCAGAGTTGCCGGTGCCGGTGTGGGTGGAGCAGGCGTCGGTGGTGCCGGAGTCGGCGGAGACGGGGTTGGAGGTGCGGGGGTGGGCGGTGCCGCTGTCGGTGGTGCAAGTGTTGGTGGAGCCGGCGTCGGTGGGGCAGGGGTTGGTGGTGCGGGGGTAGGTGGCGCCGGAGTCGGGGGCGACGGGGTTGCAGGTGCGGGGGTGGGTGGCGCAGGAGTAGCCGGCGCTGGTGTCGGTGGAGCGGGAGTAGGTGGCGACGGTGTTGGAGGTGCGGGCGTCGGAGGGGACAGGGTCGGTGGAGCGGGAGTCGGTGGCGCAGGTGTCGGCGGCGCCGGCGTCAGTGGAGCTGGCGTTTGTGGCGCCAGTGTCGGAGGAGCTGGTGTCGGCGGTGCTGGAGTTGGTGGAGCGGGTGTCGGTGGCGACGGTGTTGTCGGTGACAGCGTAGGTGGAGAGGGAGTCGGCGGCGCAGGTGTCGGAGGTGCCGGTGTCGATGGGGCCGGCGTTGGAGGTGCGGGGGTGGGTGGAGCCGGAGTCGGTGGCGCTGGTGTCAGTGGAGCGGGAGTTGGCGGCGCAGCGGTGGGCGGTGACGGCGTGGGTGGAGCTGGAGTGGGCGGCGCCGGGGTTGGTGGTGCCGGAGTCGGTGGCGCTGGAGTTGGGGGTGCAGGTGTCGGCGGGGATGGGTTCGCCGGTGCCGGAGTTGGAGGCGCAGGTGTTGGTGGAGACGGCGTCGCAGGTGCGGGTGTCGGAGGCGCGGGTGTTGGCGGTGCTGGAGTGGGTGGTGCCGGTGTCGGTGGAGCAGGGGTCGGCGGTGCCGGTGTGGGTGGCGCGGGAGTCGGTGGAGCCGGAGTTGGGGGTGCAGGTGTCGGCGGTGCCGGTGTTGCTGGTGCTGGAGTCGGTGGCGCTGGGGTCGCCGGTGCCGGAGTTGGGGGAGCGGGTGTCGGTGGAGCCGGAGTGGGCGGCGCTGGCGTGGGCGGTGATGGAGTTGGTGGAGCGGGAGTTGTGGGAGCTGGTGTTGGTGGGGCCGGCGTCGGGGGTGAAGGGGTTGGTGGAGCAGGGGTCGGAGGTGCTGATGTGGGCGGCGATGGTGTCGGTGGTGACGGTGTGGGAGGAGCTGGCGTCGGAGGGGATGGGGTTGGAGGTGCGGGGGTGGGTGGAGCTGGCGTTAGTGGTGCAGGTGTTGGAGGAGCTCGTGTCGGAGGGGATGGGGTTTGAGGTGCCGGAGTTGGAGGCGACGCGGTTGGCGGTGCGGGGGTGGGTGGTGACGGGGTCGGCGGTGCAGGTGTTGGCGGAGCTGGAGTAGGCGGTGCCGGTGTCGGAGGTGACGGCGTTGGAGGTGCGGAGGTGGGTGGAGCCGGAGTCGGTGGCGTTGGTGTCGGTGGAGCGGGAGTTGGCGGTGCTGGAGTGGGCGGCGCCGGGGTTGGTGGTGCCGGAGTCGGTGGCGCTGGAGTTGGGGGTGCAGGTGTCGGCGGGGATGGGGTCGCCGGTGCCGGAGTTGGAGGCGCAGGTGTTGGTGGAGACGGCGTCGCAGGTGCGGGTGTCGGAGGTGCGGGCGTTGGCGGTGCTGGAGTGGGTGGTGCCGGTGTCGGTGGAGCAGGGGTCGGCGGTGCCGGTGTGGGTGGCGCGGGAGTCAGTGGAGCCGGAGTTGGGGGTGCTGGTGTCGGCGGTGCTGGAGTGGGTGGAGCAGGTGTGGGCGGGGCTGGCGTTGATGGTGCCGGCGTCGGTGGAGCCGGAGTCGGCGGTGCTGGTGTTGAAGGAGCCGGCGTAGGGGGTGCGGGCGTAGGTGGCGCAGGTGTCCGCGGTGCCGGTGTTGCTGGTGCCGGAGTCGGTGGCGCTGGAGTTTGAGGTGACGGTGTCGGCGGTGCTGGGGTCGGCGGTGCCGGAGTTGGTGGAGCGGGTGTTGGTGGCGCCGGAGTGGGCGGCGCTGGCGTGGGCGGTGATGGAGTTGGTGGAGCGGGAGTGGGAGGAGCTGGTGTTGGTGGGGCCGGCGTCGGGGGAGACGGCGTCGGCGGTGCGGGTGTCGGGGGTGAAGGGGTTGGTGGTGAGGGAGTTGGAGGTGCCGGCGTGGGTGGGGCTGGCGTCGGTGGAGCGGGGGTCGGCGGCGCTGGGGTGGGTGGTGCAGGAGTTGGTGGCGCGGGCGTTGGGGGAGAGGGTGTTGGTGGGGCGGGAGTCGGCGGCGCAGGCGTCGGCGGTGCTGGAGTGGGTGGGGCCGCAGTCGGCGGTGACGGCGTCGGAGGAGCCGGGGTTGGCGGGGAAAGTGTAGGTGGCGCGGGAGTCGGTGGCGAAGGCGTCGGAGGTGAGGGAGTTGGAGGCGCCGGCGTGGGTGGGGCTGGTGTTGGTGGCGCAGGTGTAGGCGGTGACGGTGTGGGTGGAGCGGGGGTTGGAGGTGCCGGTGTCGGCGGGGCTGGCGTCGGTGGCGCGGGCGTTGGAGGTGCGGGAGTCGGTGGAGCGGGGGTCGGTGGTGCTGGGGTGGGTGGAGCAGGTGTGGGTGGAGCTGGCGTGGGCGGTGCCGGAGTCGGTGGCGCCGGTGTCGGTGGCGATGGTGTCGGAGGAGACGGTGTTGGCGGTGCTGGAGTGGGCGGCGCGGGAGTCGGTGGCGACGGGGTTGGAGGTGCCGGTGTCGGGGGCGCCGGTGTGGGTGGGGATGGTGTTGGTGGCGCGGGCGTTGGAGGAGCCGGCGTTGGCGGCGAGGGTGTTGGAGGTGCAGGTGTCGGTGGGGCTGGCGTAGGCGGTGCAGGAGTCGGTGGTGACGGCGTAGGTGGCGCAGGAGTCGGAGGTGACGGGGTTGGAGGCGCCGGAGTGGGTGGGGCTGGTGTTGGTGGTGCCGGGGTCGGCGGTGCCGGCGTGGGAGGAGCAGGTGTAGGGGGAGCGGGAGTTGGAGGTGCCGGAGTAGGTGGCGCGGGAGTCGGAGGCGAAGGCGTCGGAGGTGAGGGAGTTGGAGGCGCCGGCGTGGGTGGGGCTGGCGTCGGTGGAGCGGGGGTCGGCGGCGCAGGCGTAGGCGGTGCTGGCGTGGGAGGAGCAGGTGTAGGGGGAGCGGGAGTTGGAGGTGCCGGAGTGGGTGGGGCCGGAGTCGGGGGCGCCGGCGTTGGAGGTGCGGGAGTCGGTGGCGCAGGTGTTGGCGGTGCAGGCGTGGGAGGAGCTGGTGTCGGTGGAGCCGGGGTCGGTGGCGCAGGCGTAGGCGGTGCCGGAGTTGGTGGCGCTGGGGTGGGCGGTGCTGGAGTTGGTGGAGCCGGTGTAGGTGGCGCGGGCGTTGGGGGCGAGGGTGTTGGAGGTGCCGGAGTCGGTGGAGCTGGGGTCGGCGGGGCAGGCGTAGGCGGTGCTGGCGTGGGTGGTGACGGCGTTGGTGGTGCGGGAGTAGGCGGTGACGGCGTGGGTGGAGCGGGGGTTGGAGGTGCCGGTGTCGGCGGGGCTGGCGTCGGTGGCGCGGGCGTTGGAGGTGCGGGAGTCGGTGGAGCGGGGGTCGGCGGTGCTGGGGTGGGTGGAGCAGGTGTGGGTGGGGCTGGCGTGGGCGGTGCCGGAGTAGGTGGTGCCGGTGTCGGTGGCGAGGGTGTCGGAGGAGACGGTGTTGGCGGTGCTGGAGTGGGCGGCGCGGGAGTCGGTGGCGACGGGGTTGGAGGTGCCGGTGTCGGGGGCGCCGGTGTGGGTGGGGCTGGTGTTGATGGCGCGGGCGTTGGAGGAGCCGGCGTGGGCGGCGCCGGGGTCGGCGGCGCAGGCGTGGGAGGAGCAGGTGTAGGGGGGGCCGGAGTTGGAGGTGCTGGAGTGGGTGGGGACGGAGTCGGTGGTGACGGCGTTGGCGGTGCGGGTGTCGGTGGCGCAGGTGTTGGCGGTGCAGGCGTGGGAGGAGCTGGCGTCGGTGGCGCAGGAGTAGGCGGTGCCGGAGTTGGTGGAGCCGGTGTAGGTGGCGCGGGCGTAGGGGGCGAGGGTGTTGGAGGTGCCGGAGTCGGTGGAGCTGGGGTCGGCGGGGCAGGCGTCGGCGGTCCTGGAGTTGGTGGCGCGGGAGTCGGTGGTGCCGGGGTGGGTGGCGCCGGAGTTGGAGGAGCCGGTGTTGGGGGCGCCGGCGTGGGTGGGGATGGCGTTGGTGGAGCCGGGGTCGGCGGCGCTGGCGTGGGCGGTGCCGGTGTGGGTGGTGCAGGAGTTGGTGGCGCGGGAGTCGGCGGCGACGGCGTGGGTGGAGCTGGCGTAGGCGGCGCGGGCGTCGGTGGCGACGGTGTTGGCGGTGCTGGAGTGGGTGGAGCAGGTGTAGGCGGTGCCGGTGTCGGTGGTGACGGTGTTGGAGGAGCGGGCGTCGGAGGCGCTGGAGTGGGCGGTGCCGGCGTGGGTGGAGCTGGCGTTGGTGGCGCCGGTGTCGGGGGCGCGGGCGTCGGAGGAGCCGGTGTAGGCGGGGCAGGTGTAGGCGGCGACGGTGTTGGCGGGGCCGGAGTCGGCGGTGCTGGTGTGGGTGGTGCAGGTGTAGGTGGAGCCGGTGTCGGCGGTGCGGGCGTCGGTGGAGCGGGGGTCGGAGGTGCCGGAGTAGGTGGCGCTGGCGTGGGCGGTGCTGGAGTTGGAGGCGCTGGAGTCGGTGGCGAAGGGGTCGGAGGTGCGGGAGTTGGAGGAGCCGGTGTTGGCGGCGCTGGCGTCGGTGGGGCTGGTGTGGGTGGTGCGGGTGTTGGTGGAGCAGGGGTTGGAGGAGCTGGAGTGGGCGGTGCCGGTGTCGGGGGTGACGGCGTTGGCGGTGCAGGAGTGGGTGGAGCTGGCGTAGGTGGCGCGGGCGTTGGAGGAGCCGGTGTTGGTGGGGCAGGTGTGGGCGGTGCTGGCGTCGGTGGGGCCGGAGTCGGCGGTGCGGGAGTTGGTGGAGCTGGTGTTGGGGGCGCGGGCGTCGGGGGTGACGGCGTTGGAGGCGCTGGAGTGGGTGGTGCTGGTGTTGGCGGTGCCGGTGTCGGGGGTGACGGCGTTGGCGGCGCAGGTGTGGGTGGAGCTGGCGTCGGCGGCGCGGGCGTCGGTGGCGACGGCGTTGGCGGTGCTGGGGTGGGTGGAGCAGGTGTAGGCGGCGACGGTGTTGGAGGGGCCGGAGTCGGCGGTGATGGCGTTGGCGGTGCAGGTGTCGGTGGTGCCGGTGTTGGCGGTGCTGGAGTGGGTGGAGCCGGAGTCGGCGGTGCAGGTGTTGGTGGTGACGGTGTTGGAGGAGCGGGCGTCGGAGGCGCTGGAGTGGGCGGGGCCGGTGTTGGCGGCGCGGGTGTCGGTGGCGACGGTGTTGGTGGAGCAGGGGTCGGAGGTGCGGGTGTTGGAGGCGCCGGCGTTGGTGGAGCAGGTGTCGGCGGTGCGGGTGTCGGCGGCGCAGGCGTGGGTGGAGCTGGCGTTGGTGGTGCCGGTGTCGGTGGCGCAGGTGTCGGCGGTGAGGGTGTGGGCGGTGCCGGCGTGGGTGGAGCTGGCGTCGGTGGTGCGGGTGTCGGCGGCGCAGGCGTGGGTGGAGCTGGCGTAGGCGGCGCGGGCGTCGGTGGCGCCGGCGTTGGCGGTGCGGGTGTAGGTGGCGCGGGCGTCGGAGGAGCCGGTGTTGGCGGTGCTGGTGTGGGTGGAGCAGGGGTCGGAGGTGCGGGTGTCGGCGGCGCAGGCGTGGGTGGAGCTGGCGTTGGTGGCGCAGGTGTCGGCGGTGCGGGAGTGGGCGGTGCCGGCGTGGGTGGAGCTGGTGTCGGTGGTGCGGGTGTCGGCGGCGCAGGCGTGGGTGGAGCTGGCGTAGGCGGCGCGGGCGTCGGTGGCGCCGGTGTCGGTGGTGCGGGTGTCGGTGGCGACGGGGTTGGTGGAGAGGGTGTCGGAGGAGCAGGGGTCGGCGGTGCCGGAGTCGGTGGCGCACGAGTTGGCGGCGCGGGCGTCGGCGGAGCCCGCGTCGGGGGTGCGCGTGTTGGTGGGGCCCGCGTCGGTGGTGCACGTGTTGGCGGCGCCCGCGTCGGTGGTGCACGTGTTGGCGGCGCTGGAGTCATGGGGATCCAGTACACCCTGTATCTGACCCTGAGGTTGCCTCTGTGGCAGGTTCCGTAGTTCCACCGATGAGGTGCTCCGTACCGCGTGTTTTGATAGCACGTCCCACCCCCCATGTTGTCGTCTCCCCAGTCGTTGCTGCACCGCGAGCCCCTGTCATCTTCCCAGGACGTCAGGTCCATTCGGAACGTATTGGATCTTATCGCACGCATGCCGGTATCCCGCCACAGCCCTGCGCCACAGTCATTACTCGACGAACAAAACCAACCGCCACGGGTGTTGCATTGCTGGCAAGGCCGATTCCAGTACCCAGGGAATGAAATGGTCAGCAATCCGCTCAGCTCATCGGTGCCACATTCATTTTGCCCGTGGTTCCAAAGGTGAGCCTCGTAGAACACAACACGGAACCAGTTCCCCGATGCGGACTGTGCAAACACCAATAATAGTAGAAGGCAAGACAGGTGTCGCACCATGCGTCCCAATGAGTGCTGCACGCAGCACTCCCTGTCAGTGGTGTGTGTGCTAAACTCTCCCTGCACGGTATCTCTGTTGAATTGCGCGGCAAGGAGGAGATGTTTAGGACCTTACGAGCTCCCCTGCGCCGTGGCTACTCTACTGCGATTGTACAGCACCACCCCCCGCCCCCCCCACCTCGAACTGGACCTGCCTGTGCAGGAGACTGTACCGCCACTTCCAGCACAGGGTGGCCCTGCTGTGCTTCCCCCTGACTTTTCTTTGGATAGTGTGCGGCGGAACCTTTGTTTTGGGCAAGAGCGATCCGCTCCCTGATCAAACACAGCAGCACAAGAAGTCCCTTGCGGATTCACCCCCCTCCCCCCTATCGGGTCCCAAAGCCCCTAACCTACCACGCGCCCCATACCCGCGTGTCGCAGTGCAGCATCCGTCGAAGTGATACAATATGCGAAGGGGTAGGCCCCCGTGATGCCCGCTGCAAAAAATCTACTGTGATTGCCTTCTCCCATAGTGTCCAGAGCGTCCCATCATTCGGGTTGATGCGCTCCCCGCTTCCACCCCCACCCACCAGAGCGAGAGTGCCTTGGTGTGTGGGTGTAGCCCACTCAGCAGAGAAGCGGGATTTATCACCGCACAGAAAAAATCGAGAGCTGAAAAGTGTCACTGTGCTCGTTCTGCAATTTTGCTTCCGTTTCCTTCGATACGTTGATGATTTCGCACTCACACCCTTGTTAATGATAGTGTCATGAGTGAGGGGCACAAAGAAACGCGTGGCACTTTCCCACATCGAAGTGTCATAGTAAACTCGCACCGAAACGTTTGGGCACACAAAACGTTGAACAGGGAGAAGATGCGCATTGCATCATCTCTAATGAGTGGCTCCAGGTATCATACGCACTCCCCACAAAGGGACATTCCGGTCTTGCGTATCCCAAACACACACGTGAAATATTTTAGAGGAGTGCGTGGCACACCGAGCGCACTGCTTTTGGTGTGATGCCCACTGACACTGCACACACGGGTTGCTGGAGGGGGTGGGGCAGGTGCGGCGCCCGCTTTCCCCAGCAACCTGTTTCGTTTTGGTATGTATGGGGTGCGCCGAGTGAACACATGCGCCCACACGTGAGTATTAGAGGGGGGGCTGGGGGCAGAAAAAGGCAGAAAATCGAGCCACAGAGGGTGCGTATCTCCACCGGACTGTGTGGCGCATCCCCCCTCTCCCGCTGCGGCCGGGGTTCCGTTTTCGTGAACCACTTGTGTTGTGATGTGGGATGGCCCCAATGCACTCACCGCCCTCTCCCGCACCCCCTTCCCACCCCCCACCACGAGCGAGGAAGCCACCCCCCACCCCCCCCCCCCTTTAGGCCCTTGCATGGCTGTTTAAATCTCTGTTTAGGGCTGTCACAAACACGATTTTTTGGATTTTGGGCCAAAAACTCCACCAAAATGGGCGTACCTGGCCAAAAATCGAGTGGGGGATCACTGAAAAAATCCGAGAAAATAGCGGACACCCTCGGGAAAGTCGATCCATTCGAATTACTTGGCATTTTTTCCTGAAAAAACCCCCGAAAAAGTGTAACGCTCGTGTAACGCTCTTGGGCCGATTTGTAACGGTCCAAAAATACCACTTCCAACAGGCAGAGAAGGCCTCTAAGCACCCCAAAACCACACAGATACCCCTCGGGGTAGGTTCCTGGGTGGTTTCTAGTGGTTTCGAGGGCCTCATGGTACCCAGAGGCGGTCTGAAAGAGGTTTCTCGTGGAAAAATTTGATACTTTCCCGAAAAAACCCTTATTTTTGGGAGCTGAAATCTGCACGAAATCCCCAAACTATCACCCAAAATCGTCACCAAAGTGAAGAATTCACCCCGGAAGTGATTCCGGCAGACCAAAATGGGTGGAGTACCCTGTTTTCGGGTCAAAAATGCTGATTTTTTCAATGATATCCGCCCATGTCATGGTCTGTAACAGTAGTGTAACAGTAGACCCCCCAATTTGGGCCGTTTTGGACCAGTTCTGAGCAACCACTTTCAAAGGCGGAGAAGGCCTCTAAACACCCCACAACCACACAGCTACCCCCTGAGGTAGGTTCCTGGGTGGTTTTTAGTGGTTTTGGTGGCCTTGTGACGCCCAGAGGCGGTCTGAAAGAGGGTTCTCGTGGGAGACCCACCATAACCCCACCAATCCCTTGTTTTTAGGGGGTGTAACCAGGGTGGGCATGAATCACCCAAAATATCAGCCAAAATCGTCACCAAAGTGAAAAATTCCGCTCGCAATTGATTCCGGGAGCCCAAATTGGGCGGAGTACCCTGTTTTCGGGTCAAACCTACGGAATATTTCAGTGGTATCCACATATGTAAATGGTCAGTAACAGTCCCGTAACAGTAGCCCCCCTAGCATATACCGACAAAGTGGGCACACACTATGAGATGAACATGGCATCAGGTGCAGTGCCCGCAGAAGAGACCCATGTGTGACACCGGTGTGTCTGTAGGACAAAGAGGGGCTGGGAGAAGGCGGCAAACAGCAGGGTGACGATGGCAGGGCAAAACTCTGGAACGAGAAAACGGGCTCGCACAAGCACACTCAACTGCAGCCGAGATCCGACAGCCGGGCAGACAGTCTGGCAGAATTCAATGTTGTCAGACTCAAGAATCGCCAAGAAGGGATTCTGTATCCCTTGACAAGGAATGAACTGCAGGAATTTGCAGCAGAACTAGGTGCTGAGGTCCCAACCATACTCAAACGTGGATTTGTGAATTTTCTGGGTGAATAACAGGAGAAAAGCGCCCTAACGGAGGGGCTTTTTCCCACAAAAATACCCGAAAAATCCCCAAAAAAGCTGGAAAATTGGGGTGGAAGGGTGGGAAACAGGTGGGAGAGACCCACAAAAGTCATTTGGTGGTGTTTTGGGGGGTATTTTGGACCCAAAAATAGAAAAAATTAATGGTGCCCCTGACGACCCCATATTGCGTAGTTTGTGCGTAGTGAAAAGGGGGGGGGGGGGTCTCATTTTTTGATTTACTCAGCCATTCTCTGTCTCTATGCCGGGACCCCAAACTCAAGGAGTTCTTGCTGTTCCGGGGTCAGTGAGGGTGCAGGCGCTTCAGGTGCTGCAGGTGCTGCAGGTTCTTCAGGTGCTGCAGCGCTGGCAGCCTTCGGTGCGGGTTTCGACGCAGTCTTTGCAGGTCTCTTTGGGGGTGCCCTTTGGCGCGGTGCCTGCTTCAGCTCGTCGGGTGGAAGCATCAACGCATCATTAAGCGGTGCCTGCTTCAGCTCCTCCGGGTGGAAGCGTCAACGCATCATTAAGGAAGAAGGAAGCACAGTTGCTACGCTTTTTTGCAGCTGCAGGAAACGACACCATACCCAACAACAATCCCCAGACCGTCGAGGGAGAGTGGGCGCCTGGATCCCGTGACACAGATCTCTAGTGCCGTTGTGATCCCCTCGGATAACGTCTCCTGGACGTTGTCAGCGGAGGTTGCCTGTGTGGCGGTGACCTCCGTATACCCCGCGGGATCCAGTGCCAGTAGCGCCTTCTTCAGCTTTTCGTCGACCCCTCGGCCGACGCTCTCCTTGATGTCAAGGGCCACCTTCAGGGTGGCACCTCGCATCGCCCTGAAGGCTGTGATCGTATCATCATTCACAATCTCGAGGGTGTTCTACGCGGCTCCTGGAACTCACTTCCTTCTCAGGTGTTTCTGGGCATGGGGCAACCTTGCCCAGGTGTTTCTGGAGTCCCGCCCCACATGTCGTGCGTTCTTTCGTACGGTGTATAGTGAGTTCTGGCAATAATTTTTTGCTCGGTCAGCGCAGTGCCTCCAGTCCTGTCTCAGTAGCCACACAGAAAGGGGGACCAAAAAAAACTGGGGGGGGACCAAAAAGCGAGACCCCCCCCCCAGATTGCGTAGTTTGTGCGTAGTGAAAAAGGGGTAAATCAGGGGCACCAAAAAATGGCCAAAATTTGGTTTTGTGACAGAAAATCGGGGGCTATGCAAGGGCCTACCCCCCCCCTTCCCTCAAACCTTCACGGCGCACTAGTCGACGAGATAACTAGTTATCTAACGAGTGGACTAACGAGTGATAGACCTAACCAGTGATCACGAGAGATTGCTCTTTAATTTCGATTGATCACTCGCTAGATAACTAGTTAGAAAATAACTAGTTACCTCACTCGTCAAACTAGAAACTAGGGCGCCGTGTTTCCAAGACCTATAAACACCACTACACCACTATGCCCACCCCACAGTTTTTTTCAGCACTCCACTTCTTTCGACCATTTTCCCCTACTCTACCCAGCTTCCTCCCGTGAGTCGTCAGCCTCGACGAGAAGCTCCTCGTCAATCGTCCCTGCGGTGACGTAAGTCGCGATGGCCACATCCGACTCCTGCCCGTAGCGCACTGCACGGCAGGCCATACGCCTCAAGAGAGTCTTCCGCTTCTCCACAGTGCTGCCTGTGGGGGGGTGCAGCAATATGACGTGGGTCACATGGGAGAGGTCAACCGCCATCACATTGGATGCGTGCGACATGTCCCCCATGCAGACCCGCGCCTGCTTGGAAAACTCCCGCGCCGCCTGCTCCAGGGGGTCCCCCTGCAGGCCGGCGAAGTCCACCACCGCAACCCCGCCATCCCGCAGCAGGGCACCCACCGCATGCAGCATCGCCGCATCCTCCGCCAACACCAACGCCTTCCTGCCATCCTGCTGCACCACCTCCTCTTGGATATACCGCAGGGCAGCCTCAAGCTTCGTATGCAGAGGGGCAAGCCCCTCTCCGCCACCTCCCTCTGCGGGCACCCCCGCAGCTGCGCGCAGCAGCGGCAGGCCGCGCTGCTTCGCAGCGCGCTCTGCGTAGGCTGCCGACTCCTCCGCGGTCATGTCACACCTCACAGTGACATACGTTGCGCGGACCTCATCCGCAGAAGGCACGCTGGCTGCGACAAACGCATCGAGAAACGCCTGCACCATGTCGTGCACCCTGGAGGCGGCATGCGCTGAGGTGGTGGCTGCCTCTGCGGTGAAGGCGTGGCGGCGGGTCGAAGGCGCACCCTCTGCGGACCCCACGTCGACATGCGCGCCGATGAGGGCAGCAGCCTCCGCGGCGCGCTGCGTAGAGGAGAGGTCCGCATTGGCGTGCAGCACCCACTTGACAGCAGAGGTGAGAGAGGCAAACACCTCGCGTGCGGCGTGCTGCGCCGCGGAGGTGGTGGAGGTGGGGTCGCCCTCTGCCCAGGCAGCCTCCTCCAGCACGGCGCGGCGCCAGCAGAGGGATTCGATCCCATCCTTGAGGACGGAGGCTGTGCCCTGTGCCAGCAGCTGCAGCTCCTGGCTGTACTTCTGGGCGAAGTGTGAGGGGCTGCCGAGGAAGCGGCCCAAACCACCCACATCCTTCAGGCGTGAGACGAACACATCGGTGCTGACCAGCACCGCGTCTGCAGAGGCGAGCTGGGAGGCGCGGATGTCTGCGATGGAGTCTGCCGTGGGGCAGAGCACGGTCCTGCCAGGGAGGGCTCTCTGCAGGGCATCACCCCACGCCGCGAGCCGCCCCGCAGGGGCGACGATGAGTGTCCCCCGGGCGGCGGGCTTTGCGGAGTCGGGGTCGAGCTCATGCGGCGCGAGGGGTGGCGCCGCGGAGAGGAGCGCCGCCACGACGCCCCGCTTCCCAAACCCAACGTCGTCCGCCAGCACACCCCCGCGGACCAGGCAGGGCTGTTGGACCAACACCTCGAGGGCCATGCCGCTGGCAGAGGCTTCCTGGCGAGCCTCGTTGGCCCACACGAAGCCCTTAGTCTCGCGGTGGAGGCACCACGTCAGCAGGCGCGACTGCTCGGGGCGGAGCCCGGGGCAGCCCGCCGCGATGGAAACAAACTCCGGGACGCCCTGCACCGCCTTCAGGCGGAGCCGCCGCTGCACGCCCTGGCTCGCCGCGTAGACATCACCCGACGCCACCAGACGCCACAGAGCCCGCAGCCTCCCGGGGTGAGACACCCCGCTGGCTGCCACCCCCGCCCGCCCCGCGGCGGGCAGCCGCGCGCTGGCGCGGTGCGCCAGCGCGACAGGGTTGATGGAGATGCAAACCTCCTTCACAAGGCACGGCGGGGACCCCCCCTCCGCGGCGAGGAGGCGGGGGCAGACGGAGCGGGTGATGCCGGGCTGCCTGTCCAGCAGGCACAGCTCGTGGGCCCCGGCGGGTTCCGGATCCTCCTGCAGGGTGGCGGAGTCGAGGAGCAGGTTGGGGGGGCGGGGTGCGCAGAGGAGGCAGGCGGGCTGCGGGTCGGGCCCTGCGGTGGCAATCTCCTGCCAGTCGGCAGCCAGGGCATACGCAGGAACGAGGAGGTCGGCAAGCGCCGCTGTTGTGGCGGAGACCTTCCCGGCAACCACGGGGTGCTGGCACATCGTGTCTTTAAACTGCAGGGGGCGGACCGGGAGGGACACGGCGATAGTCGCCTCCACGTCATCCAGCCCCCGCGACTGCACCTCCCCCTGCACGACGTGGTACTGCACGATGGTGCAGGGGACCTGCTGCTCGCCCCCCACAGGCCCCACGCGCCACCCCCGCGGCAGCACAGCGACGTGCTCCCTCCGATCCCCCGACACCAGGCGGGGGTGGCTGTTCCCAAACACAAGCCTGTCCCCCCCCGCGGGCCCCTCCGACAGCGAGTCGAGGTAGAAGAAAAGAGCAGGGGTTTTCCCATCCACCAGCCTGCGGTAGAGCGGCCCGCATGCCCCGTGGCACCCCTCCAGGAGGGTGTAGGTCCCCTCGACCAGCTCCTCGGAGGCGGTGCCGGAGATGCCGGAGATGACGAGGGTGGAGGGCGTGGGAGGTGCCCCGGGGACCCCAACGCGGCTCTGCCACGAAGGGGCCTGCGGAGGGGCTGCCTTTATGGAGAGGGTGACAACGTCTGCTTCCGCTGGGAGGAGCCAGGTCCCAGCCCCGTCGACAATCGCGGCGAGGCACCAGGAGGCGGGGTGGCGCCCGGGGAGGTCTGGCTCTGGCTCCCCCACCAGCTGTGGGGAGGAGACGTAGATACGCCACTCGAAGATCTCGTCGTAGAATTGGAGGGCGACCAGCACATCCCCTGCGGGGTGTGAGTACTCCGCAGACCAGTTGGGGTCACGCCGGACCTCCCGGAGCTGGACTGGCCTGTTCCGGAGGAATTCTGCAAGCTTCCTCTGCCGCTCGCCGCAGGATGCGTTGCCCGCCAGCCAGAAGGTCAGCTCCTTTGGAAGCCTGTCGAGGATGTATGACGCATCGGAGGGGAGGCGCATTTCCCGGGTTCGTCTCTCAAGGGAGGCGTGCTGCGGGTTGGGCCCGGAGGCGCACCCCGTGCAGAGCGTCTCCCCGCAGTCGTTGCAGAGGAAGTAGTCAGGGGAGGTGACATCCGGCGCATCGCAGAGACATATCGCCTTTGTCCGATCCGCGTATATCGCAGCTTCGTAGAGCCGGGGGGGGACGCGTGACATGGTCCTGACCCTCCGTGTGATGTCCAACGGAGGGGTGGGGGAGCCCGATGCAGTGGAGCCTGTGGGGTTTGCAGGCCCGAAGAGGGTTGGGTCTGTGTCGAGGAGCATCGCGGCGCCCTGGTCGGCGGGGCGTGCGCCTTCGGCGATCTGCGACCCCCTCCGCCACATATGGAGGATGCATCCGAAGGCGATTGCGGCGCCGGAGGGGCCGTGCATACCCTCCCTCGCTATGGAATGGAGGGCTTCCTCCGAGATGCCTCGGATGTCAACCGCGTCGTGTGGGATGCCGAGGAAGGAGAGTGCCTCAACCCCAAACAGAGGCCGCCCCCTGTTGGTGATGAAGGGTGCCGCGGAGGGGGTCCCAGCAGAGGATCCCGCAGAGGCCCCTGCATCACCCCCCGGGGCGGGAACCGGGGACGCCGGGAGGGGTTCCGCCCCAACACCCCCCGCCTGGATGAAGCGGAGCTTCGTGGAGAGGTCCTCAGGAGGGTCCAGGGAGGCTTGCTTCAGGAAGGCAGCCCGCACCCCTGCGACAGCACCCTCAGGCGCGGTGGCGAGCCACTCAGGCCACACCCAGCTGGGGGTGGTGTGGCTGTTGGGGTCGGGCTGCGATTCCTCTGCGGAGGTGGTGTCGGAAGAGCCCCAAACCCAGCCTCCTTGGGTGCGGAGGTGGCGGAGCAGCGGAGAGGTCATCGGGAGGAGGTGGCGGTGGAGGGCTTGCGTGCATCCGGGCCCCCCGGACAGGGCTTTTGCGGTGAGGAGGGTGTTGGAGGAGGACTCCTCCGTGGCGCCCAGCCCCGCCACGGCGAACCAGCGGGGGCGGGAGGTTGGGGTGTAGAAGTCTGATGCATCGGCCCTCACCACCACCCCCCGGTAGCGCGACTCGCCCACGTTGGGGACAGCGATTCTCTCGAGGGAGGAGAGGACATCCTTTGCGGAGGACTCGGAGCTCCCACACTCCGCCACCACCACGGCAGGGGCGTGCCGTGCGGTGTAGGCCACGACGCAGGGGCGGAGGGCTTTTTCAGCATCATCGCCACCCCCGCCCCTTCCTGTGAATTGCTGCGAGATGAGGAGGAAGTCAAGCCCACCGGGGATCGCGACAACTCCTCCTGTCGCAGTGGCGGCGCGCGGGGCCCCCGCCTCCGCCGGGCTGCGGAAGATATGCCCCGGGGGGTTCCCCCCTCTTGCCATATAGAGCTGCGCCCCGCGGCGCGGCTCGAAGGCAAAGGCATGCCTGAGGGAGATGGGTGCAACACTACCACCCCCGGCCACCCCCCTCGGGAGCGAATCCAGGAGGTGCTGGAGGCAGCACATCAGAGCTCCGTCGGCACACCCGAAGGAGCCGATCCGGATCTGACCCTTTGGGGCGTCGAACACCTCCTTCTGAACCTCCTCGGGGAAGCCCCGCACCGCGAGGGCCGCGGCGTGTGACATGGCACCCTCCGGCAGCTGCATATCCCTCCCTGACATCGGGCCAAACGGCGGCAGCTGCCTCACCCCAAGCAAAACGGTGGGCGACGGATCGTTCTCCCCCACAGCCTCCCCCTCAGGTGGAGGTGATGGCAGTCCAGCCCCAGCCCCGGCCTCCACCTCACCTGAAGCAGATGGCTTTTCCTTGGTAGCCTCCCCACCGAGAGGTGCCTGCGGGTCTGCCGGAGGAGGAGGGGGAGGAGGAATAAGGGGAGACGGTGCGGCGGCCCCCGTGGAGGCGTCGTGTGGGTTGCTCTGTGGTGCAGCCCCCCCCTCCATCGCCTCGGCGAAGATCCGGAAGAACGCCTCCCCGCCTCCGGCGGAGCCGGGGTCGAGGTAGGCCCGGCGGCGGCGCGGCTGCCCCGCGGGGGGCGGGGATTCTGGAGGTGCCCCTGCCGGCGGGGCAGGGTCTGCTGCGTCCTCCTCCATCAAGTCGGGGGAGAGGTTGCGCGAGCCTGGCTTGGAGGACGACGAGGAGGAGGATGAGGAGGTTGATGTGTCGTCGCTATCCAGCACGATGAGAGGCTGCATGACACCGTCCCGCCTCGGCAGGGGAGGGAGGGGCGTGCCGGAGTTGGGGCGGCGCTGCTGCGCGGGTGGCGCAACAGCAACGGGGGTGGGGGGCACAAGGTATTGCGAGAAGACCTCCTCCGCCGGCTCCGACAGCGAGGGCTCCCCTTGCAGGATTCGGGAGAGCGTCCGCCTCTTCCGCGGAGGCGCCGGCGGCGGGGGAGCCAGCGGCACCTGAGGGGTCTTCTTCTTCTTGGGGGGAAGCCTAGGCTTCTGCGCCTGCTGCTCCTTCCTCCGCTGGACACGCTTCAGCCGCACCACCGCGTCTGTGTCAGAGGAGCTCTCCTCGGAGCTGTCTTCCATGGAGGGGATCTCGATGGAGGAGGACGACACGCTGCCACCCGACGAGGCGGCGTCGCTGGAGGAGGTGGCGAATGTGTCGGAGGAGGAGGAGGAATCGCTCTCGAACACGCGCTTCCGCTTCGCACCCACCTTCTTCTTCGCCTTCTTCCCCCCCGCCTCCGCCTGCAGAGGCTTCTTCTTCTTCTTCTGCTCCGGCTTGACCTTCACCTTCTTCTTCGCAGGAGGCTCCGCTGCGGCGGGGGTCTTCTCCTCACCCTTCTTCCGCTTCGCACCACCCTTCGTCACATCACCCGTTTTTGCGGAGGCTGAAGATGCCCCACCCGCAGTTGCTTCTGCCGCCGCTTTTGCCTCCTCCTCCACAGCGGCCGGGTCGACCGAGTCGTACATCGAATCCTTCTCGAGGCTCGCGAGGAAGTGGCTCCCCTGGTATCGGTTCTTCGAGTTGCGCGACACAACCCACTGGCCCGAGGTGCGATCCTTCACGGCTGTGGAAACCCAGAACATGCCGAACTGCTCCGTCCCGTCGAGGTCATACCACAGAATGGCAATCCCGCGCTTCTCCTGCGTGAGGGAATACAGCTTCCTCTCGCGGTACCCGCGGGGCGTGAGGGAAACACCCCCGCTGGTGACAATCAGCCCCCCGATGTAGCTGTGGAGGCGGCCCGACTTCGGGACGTGGGCAGACCACACCTTCGGGGGGAGCAGGTGGGGGAACACCAGCAGCAGCGCCTTCTCCGGAAAGGCGCCCCTCACGGCAGCACGCTCCTCAGGGGATAGGTCGAACCCCTCCGGCTGCCCGTCCCGCTTGGAATACCGCATCACGATCTGCCTCAGCAGAGCCGCAGTTCCCGACGCGAGATCCGGGGACACGCTGCGGGTCTCCGTGGGGTCCAGGCGGAGCTCTGTCGCCTCCGCGGTGATGCTCCGCTCCCACTTCTCAAACCCCTTGTGGAATGCGCCCGGCTTCTGCTTCGTCTGCACCAGAGGGGTCAGCCCCTCCTCATATGTGTTATGCAAACGGTACCAAGTCTTATAGAGGTGTGACTGCACCCAGAGCCCCGACCAGGCCCCCTCCGGCTCGAAGTAGGCCTTGCGGACGTGGAACTCCACGCGGCTTTTGTGGGATCCGGAGATGACCTGCGCAGCTTCGAGGGCCTGGGTTTCCCCAGAGCAGACGAGAACCGACTCTGTCCGGTGCAAGGGGTGGATGGGGGGGGTGAGCATTGCGTTGAGCGACTTCAGGGAGATGCTATCCAAAGGGGTGTCGATAGGTTTCCCGTTGTGGCGGAGCTGCGGGTTGTGGAGGTGCCGGTTTGGGCCGACCTCGCCGAACTCGGGGTCGCATTTGGAGTGGAGGAGCAGCATGACCTCGCGGCAATCCTCCTTATGCACGCACACAGGGTCTGTGTCCTCGAGGATCGCTAGGAAGGCACGCTCCCCCTCAGGCATCACTGCGCGGAACGCCCGCAGCGCCTCCCTGTGCTGCTCGGCAATCGCCTCGGGGATCGGGTTTGCCAACCGCTCCATCGCCTCCGCGATCAGCTCCAGGCATCCCACAGGCAGCTTCACCCCGCCACCCTGCTCCGCCTCCGCCTCCATCCCGGACATCGCCACCCCCCACCCCCACCCCCCCCACTCACCCACCCCTCCCCCACCCCACCACCCGCCGCCCCAAGGCGCAGGCTGACGACCTCACCCCCTGCAATGTGGGGTGTGGGATATGTGTGGGTGAAAAAAGACTGTGCAATGCAATGTGAAGTGCATAGGTGGGGGGAGGACATGCCGTGGCACTCCGTTTCGCTTCCCTGCTGCAGGCCGCAGTGCCGCCGGGATGGGGGGGGGGGGGGGGGTCTGGGGTTTCCAGTGTATCCAATGCAATCTAACATGCCACCTCACGGGGTGGGGGGGCCTGCCTGCGGCAGCCGTTGTGGCAGCTGTTCTCCCCCAGATCACGCAAGGTCAAGCACATAGTCCGCCTCTGCCTTCGTTGTGCGGATCAGGAGGCTGTTGAGATAGTCGGAACCCTGTGCCCGCTCACGCGCCTGCTCCTCCGGGATATCCCACGCCCTCTGTGCGTGGGATGTGGAGGGTGTGCCGTGGGGCGTGGGGTCGCACTGAGTTGCCGAGCCCCTCACTGCTGCATACCATGTGCCTCCGCACCAGCCGCTCCGTCGCGACACTCTGCGGGCATTCGAGATAGATTTTAAAGTTGAACGCATCCGCCACACGCCTCCATGCGGATATGCCACGGAAGAGAAGGTAATTCCCTTCCACCACCAGCACACGGCATGAGGTTGGCACCGCAATGGCACCCGGGCTGGGGTCGCACGCCTCATGGTCGAACCCCGGGAAGCGCACCTCTGACAGGGCCTTGGCGCCCTCCAGCGACGTGAGGAGCCCAGCGGGGTCGAACGTCCAGTGCGCACCCCGCCGCCGCACAGCCTCGTCGCTGTTGGGCATCTCCTGCAGCTCCCGCCGGTAGAGGTGGTAGCCATCCATGGGTATGGCGCAGCACCACCCCTCGCCCATGCGCCGGTTCACCTCGGCGGCGATGGCGGCGGCAGTCGTGGTTTTCCCGCTCCCGGGCACCCCGGCGAGGGACACCAAAACCCTGGTGGTGCTGCTGCTGCTGCTGCCCGACCCCTCGAGAATCCCATCGACCACACGGGCCACACGCCCCTGCTGCTCCGCAGACAGCGACACAGCAGCGGGCGGTGCCATCGCAAGGGGTGGCTGGGGAAGGAAAAAGGGAGGGGTGGGAGTGACGGTGGTTATTAGATACTTATGTAATAAGGCAGGAGCGAAAACTGGTCGGAGGTGGGAGGGGGCAGTGGTGCCGGAGGGGAGGGGAGGGGCAGGGCTCGTCTTCGCTGTATGTTGTCGTGTTTCTGAGAATACAATGCAGGGGGGGGGGGGGGGGGTGCCAGGCCTCTGGCTAATTCTGGGGCCGGACTTAACGTTGGGCCGGAGGGGGGGGGGGGGCCCTACCCTACCCTACCCTACCCTACCCTACCCTACCCTACCCTACCCTACCCTACCCTACCCTACCCTACCCTACCCTACCCTACCCTACCCTACCCTACCCTACCCTACCCTACCCTGCAGCACGTCGGGGGTACCCACAACCCGACCCAACCCTACCCTAGGGTGAGGGTTGGGTACCCATAACCCGACCCAACACGACCCTACCCAACCCAGGGGTCAGGGCCAGGGTTGATCCTAGACCCAACCCAACCCAAGGGTTAGGGTCAGGGTTGACCCCAGACCCTACCCAACCCTAGGGTAAGGGTCAGGGTTGACCCTAGACCCTACCCAACCCTAGGGTTAGGGTTAGGGTTAACCCTAGACCCTACCCAACCCTCGGGTTAGGGTCAGGGTTGACCCTAGACCCTACCCTAACCCTAGGGTTAGGGTTAGGGTAAACCCTTGACCCAACCCTAGGGTTAGGGTTAGGGTTGACCCTAGACCCTACCCTAACCCTAGGGTTAGGGTCAGGGTTAACCCTAGACCCTACCCTAACCCTAGGGTTAGGGTTAGGGTTAACCCTTGACCCAACCCTAGGGTTAGGGTTAGGGTTAACCCTAGACCCTACCCAACCCTCGGGTTAGGGTCAGGGTTGACCCTAGACCCTACCCAAGCCTAGGGTTAGGGTCAGGGTTAACCCTAGACCCTACCCTAACCCTAGGGTTAGGGTTAGGGTTAACCCTTGACCCAACCCTAGGGTTAGGGTTAGGGTTGACCCTAGACCCTACCCTAACCCTAGGGTTAGGGTTAACCCTTGACCCAACCCTAGGGTTAGGGTTAGGGTTAACCCTAGACCCTACCCTAACCCTAGGGTTAGGGTTAGGGTTAACCCTTGACCCAACCCTAGGGTTAGGGTTAGGGTTAACCCTTGACCCAACCCTAGGGTTAGGGTCAGGGTTGACCCTAGACCCTACCCAAGCCTAGGGTTAGGGTCAGGGTTAACCCTAGACCCTACCCTAACCCTAGGGTTAGGGTTAGGGTTAACCCTTGACCCAACCCTAGGGTTAGGGTTAGGGTTGACCCTAGACCCTACCCTAACCCTAGGGTTAGGGTTAACCCTTGACCCAACCCTAGGGTTAGGGTTAGGGTTAACCCTAGACCCTACCCTAACCCTAGGGTTAGGGTTAGGGTTAACCCTTGACCCAACCCTAGGGTTAGGCTTAGGGTTAACCCTTGACCCAACCCTAGGGTTAGGGTCAGGGTTGACCCCAGACCCTACCCAACCCTAGGGTTAGGGTTAGGGTAAACCCTTGACCCAACCCTAGGGTTAGGGTCAGGGTTGACCCCAGACCCTACCCAACCCTAGGGTTAGGGTTAGGGTTAACCCTAGACCCTACCCTAACCCTAGGGTTAGGGTTAGGGTTAACCCTTGACCCAACCCTAGGGTTAGGGTTAGGGTTGACCCTAGACCCTACCCTAACCCTAGGGTTAGGGTCAGGGTTAACCCTAGACCCTACCCTAACCCTAGGGTTAGGGTTAGGGTTAACCCTAGACCCTACCCAACCCTAGGGTTAGGGTCAGGGTTGACCCTAGACCCTACCCTAACCCTAGGGTTAGGGTTAGGGTTAACCCTTGACCCAACCCTAGGGTTAGGGTTAGGGTTGACCCTAGACCCTACCCAACCCTCGGGTTAGGGTCAGGGTTGACCCTAGACCCTACCCAACCCTAGGGTTAGGGTCAGGGTTAACCCTAGACCCTACCCTAACCCTAGGGTTAGGGTTAACCCTTGACCCAACCCTAGGGTTAGGGTTAGGGTTAACCCTAGACCCTACCCAACCCTCGGGTTAGGGTCAGGGTTGACCCTAGACCCTACCCAACCCTAGGGTTAGGGTCAGGGTTAACCCTAGACCCTACCCTAACCCTAGGGTTAGGGTTAACCCTTGACCCAACCCTAGGGTTAGGGTTAGGGTTGACCCTAGACCCTACCCTAACCCTAGGGTTAGGGTTAACCCTTGACCCAACCCTAGGGTTAGGGTTAGGGTTAACCCTAGACCCTACCCAACACTCGGGTTAGGGTCAGGGTTGACCCTAGACCCTACCCAACCCTAGGGTTAGGGTCAGGGTTGACCCCAGACCCTACCCAACCCTAGGGTTAGGGTTAGGGTAAACCCTTGACCCAACCCTAGGGTTAGGGTCAGGGTTGACCCCAGACCCTACCCAACCCTAGGGTTAGGGTTAGGGTAAACCCTTGACCCAACCCTAGGGTTAGGGTCAGGGTTGACCCCAGACCCTACCCAACCCTAGGGTTAGGGTTAGGGTTAACCCTAGACCCTACCCTAACCCTAGGGTTAGGGTTAGGGTTAACCCTTGACCCAACCCTAGGGTTAGGGTTAGGGTTGACCCTAGACCCTACCCTAACCCTAGGGTTAGGGTCAGGGTTAACCCTAGACCCTACCCTAACCCTAGGGTTAGGGTTAGGGTTAACCCTAGACCCTACCCAACCCTAGGGTTAGGGTCAGGGTTGACCCTAGACCCTACCCTAACCCTAGGGTTAGGGTTAGGGTTAACCCTTGACCCAACCCTAGGGTTAGGGTTAGGGTTGACCCTAGACCCTACCCAACCCTCGGGTTAGGGTCAGGGTTGACCCTAGACCCTACCCAACCCTAGGGTTAGGGTCAGGGTTAACCCTAGACCCTACCCTAACCCTAGGGTTAGGGTTAACCCTTGACCCAACCCTAGGGTTAGGGTTAGGGTTAACCCTAGACCCTACCCAACCCTCGGGTTAGGGTCAGGGTTGACCCTAGACCCTACCCAACCCTAGGGTTAGGGTCAGGGTTAACCCTAGACCCTACCCTAACCCTAGGGTTAGGGTTAGGGTTAACCCTTGACCCAACCCTAGGGTTAGGGTTAGGGTTGACCCTAGACCCTACCCTAACCCTAGGGTTAGGGTCAGGGTTAACCCTAGACCCTACCCTAACCCTAGGGTTAGGGTTAGGGTTAACCCTTGACCCAACCCTAGGGTTAGGGTTAGGGTTAACCCTAGACCCTACCCAACCCTCGGGTTAGGGTCAGGGTTGACCCTAGACCCTACCCTAACCCTAGGGTTAGGGTTAGGGTTAACCCTTGACCCAACCCTAGGGTTAGGGTTAGGGTTGACCCTAGACCCTACCCTAACCCTAGGGTTAGGGTTAGGGTTAACCCTAGACCCTACCCAACCCTCGGGTTAGGGTCAGGGTTGACCCTACACCCTACCCAAGCCTAGGGTTAGGGTCAGGGTTAACCCTAGACCCTACCCTAACCCTAGGGTTAGGGTTAGGGTTAACCCTTGACCCAACCCTAGGGTTAGGGTTAGGGTTGACCCTAGACCCTACCCTAACCCTAGGGTTAGGGTTAGGGTTAACCCTAGACCCTACCCAACCCTCGGGTTAGGGTCAGGGTTGACCCTAGACCCTACCCAACCCTAGGGTTAGGGTCAGGGTTAACCCTAGACCCTACCCTAACCCTAGGGTTAGGGTTAGGGTTAACCCTTGACCCAACCCTAGGATTAGGGTCAGGGTTGACCCCAGACCCTACCCAACCCTAGGGTTAGGGTTAGGGTTAACCCTTGACCCAACCCTAGGGTTAGGGTTAGGGTTGACCCTAGACCCTACCCTAACCCTAGGGTTAGCGTTAGGGTTAACCCTTGACCCAACCCTAGGGTTAGGGTTAGGGTTAACCCTAGACCCTACCCAACCCTCGGGTTAGGGTCAGGGTTGACCCTAGACCCTACCCAACCCTAGGGTTAGGGTCAGGGTTAACCCTAGACCCTACCCTAACCCTAGGGTTAGGGTTAGGGTTAACCCTTGACCCAACCCTAGGGTTAGGGTCAGGGTTGACCCCAGACCCTACCCAACCCTAGGGTTAGGGTTAACCCTTGACCCAACCTTAGGGTTAGGGTTAGGGTTGACCCTAGACCCTACCCTAACCCTAGGGTTAGGGTCAGGGTCTAGGGTCAACCCTGACCCTAGGGTTGGGTAGGCCTAGGCAGGGTTAACCCTAGACCCTACCCAACCCTCGGGTTAGGGTCAGGGTTGACCCTAGACCCTACCCAACCCTAGGGTTAGGGTCAGGGTTAACCCTAGACCCTACCCTAACCCTAGGGTTAGGGTTAGGGTTAACCCTTGACCCAACCCTAGGGTTAGGGTTAGGGTTGACCCTAGACCCTACCCTAACCCTAGGGTTAGGGTTAACCCTTGACCCAACCCTAGGGTTAGGGTCAGGGTTAACCCTAGACCCTACCCTAACCCTAGGGTTAGGGTTAACCCTTGACCCAACCCTAGGGTTAGGGTTAGGGTTGACCCTAGACCCTACCCTAACCCTAGGGTTAGGGTTAACCCTTGACCCAACCCTAGGGTTAGGGTTAGGGTTAACCCTAGACCCTACCCAACACTCGGGTTAGGGTCAGGGTTGACCCTAGACCCTACCCAACCCTAGGGTTAGGGTCAGGGTTGACCCCAGACCCTACCCAACCCTAGGGTTAGGGTTAGGGTAAACCCTTGACCCAACCCTAGGGTTAGGGTCAGGGTTGACCCCAGACCCTACCCAACCCTAGGGTTAGGGTTAGGGTAAACCCTTGACCCAACCCTAGGGTTAGGGTCAGGGTTGACCCCAGACCCTACCCAACCCTAGGGTTAGGGTTAGGGTTAACCCTAGACCCTACCCTAACCCTAGGGTTAGGGTTAGGGTTAACCCTTGACCCAACCCTAGGGTTAGGGTTAGGGTTGACCCTAGACCCTACCCTAACCCTAGGGTTAGGGTCAGGGTTAACCCTAGACCCTACCCTAACCCTAGGGTTAGGGTTAGGGTTAACCCTAGACCCTACCCAACCCTAGGGTTAGGGTCAGGGTTGACCCTAGACCCTACCCTAACCCTAGGGTTAGGGTTAGGGTTAACCCTTGACCCAACCCTAGGGTTAGGGTTAGGGTTGACCCTAGACCCTACCCAACCCTCGGGTTAGGGTCAGGGTTGACCCTAGACCCTACCCAACCCTAGGGTTAGGGTCAGGGTTAACCCTAGACCCTACCCTAACCCTAGGGTTAGGGTTAACCCTTGACCCAACCCTAGGGTTAGGGTTAGGGTTAACCCTAGACCCTACCCAACCCTCGGGTTAGGGTCAGGGTTGACCCTAGACCCTACCCAACCCTAGGGTTAGGGTCAGGGTTAACCCTAGACCCTACCCTAACCCTAGGGTTAGGGTTAGGGTTAACCCTTGACCCAACCCTAGGGTTAGGGTTAGGGTTGACCCTAGACCCTACCCTAACCCTAGGGTTAGGGTCAGGGTTAACCCTAGACCCTACCCTAACCCTAGGGTTAGGGTTAGGGTTAACCCTTGACCCAACCCTAGGGTTAGGGTTAGGGTTAACCCTAGACCCTACCCAACCCTCGGGTTAGGGTCAGGGTTGACCCTAGACCCTACCCTAACCCTAGGGTTAGGGTTAGGGTTAACCCTTGACCCAACCCTAGGGTTAGGGTTAGGGTTGACCCTAGACCCTACCCTAACCCTAGGGTTAGGGTTAGGGTTAACCCTAGACCCTACCCAACCCTCGGGTTAGGGTCAGGGTTGACCCTACACCCTACCCAAGCCTAGGGTTAGGGTCAGGGTTAACCCTAGACCCTACCCTAACCCTAGGGTTAGGGTTAGGGTTAACCCTTGACCCAACCCTAGGGTTAGGGTTAGGGTTGACCCTAGACCCTACCCTAACCCTAGGGTTAGGGTTAGGGTTAACCCTAGACCCTACCCAACCCTCGGGTTAGGGTCAGGGTTGACCCTAGACCCTACCCAACCCTAGGGTTAGGGTCAGGGTTAACCCTAGACCCTACCCTAACCCTAGGGTTAGGGTTAGGGTTAACCCTTGACCCAACCCTAGGATTAGGGTCAGGGTTGACCCCAGACCCTACCCAACCCTAGGGTTAGGGTTAGGGTTAACCCTTGACCCAACCCTAGGGTTAGGGTTAGGGTTGACCCTAGACCCTACCCTAACCCTAGGGTTAGCGTTAGGGTTAACCCTTGACCCAACCCTAGGGTTAGGGTTAGGGTTAACCCTAGACCCTACCCAACCCTCGGGTTAGGGTCAGGGTTGACCCTAGACCCTACCCAACCCTAGGGTTAGGGTCAGGGTTAACCCTAGACCCTACCCTAACCCTAGGGTTAGGGTTAGGGTTAACCCTTGACCCAACCCTAGGGTTAGGGTCAGGGTTGACCCCAGACCCTACCCAACCCTAGGGTTAGGGTTAACCCTTGACCCAACCTTAGGGTTAGGGTTAGGGTTGACCCTAGACCCTACCCTAACCCTAGGGTTAGGGTCAGGGTCTAGGGTCAACCCTGACCCTAGGGTTGGGTAGGCCTAGGCAGGGTTAACCCTAGACCCTACCCAACCCTCGGGTTAGGGTCAGGGTTGACCCTAGACCCTACCCAACCCTAGGGTTAGGGTCAGGGTTAACCCTAGACCCTACCCTAACCCTAGGGTTAGGGTTAGGGTTAACCCTTGACCCAACCCTAGGGTTAGGGTTAGGGTTGACCCTAGACCCTACCCTAACCCTAGGGTTAGGGTTAGGGTTAACCCTTGACCCAACCCTAGGGTTAGGGTTAGGGTTAACCCTAGACCCTACCCAACCCTCGGGTTAGGGTCAGGGTTAACCCTAGACCCTACCCTAACCCTAGGGTTAGGGTTAGGGTTAGGGTTAACCCTAGACCCTACCCAACCCTAGGGTTAGGGTCAGGGTTAACCCTAGACCCTACCCTAACCCTAGGGTTAGGGTTAGGGTTAACCCTAGACCCTACCCAACCCTCGGGTTAGGGTCAGGGTTGACCCTAGACCCTACCCAACCCTAGGGTTAGGGTCAGGGTTGACCCCAGACCCTACCCAACCCTAGGGTTAGGGTTAGGGTAAACCCTTGACCCAACCCTAGGGTTAGGGTCAGGGTTGACCCCAGACCCTACCCAACCCTAGGGTTAGGGTTAGGGTAAACCCTTGACCCAACCCTAGGGTTAGGGTCAGGGTTGACCCCAGACCCTACCCAACCCTAGGGTTAGGGTTAGGGTTAACCCTAGACCCTACCCTAAACCTAGGGTTAGGGTTAGGGTTAACCCTTGACCCAACCCTAGGGTTAGGGTTAGGGTTGACCCTAGACCCTACCCTAACCCTAGGGTTAGGGTCAGGGTTAACCCTAGACCCTACCCTAACCCTAGGGTTAGGGTTAGGGTTAACCCTTGACCCAACCCTAGGGTTAGGGTTAGGGTTAACCCTAGACCCTACCGAACCCTCGGGTTAGGGTCAGGGTTGACCCTAGACCCTACCCAACCCTAGGGTTAGGGTCAGGGTTAACCCTAGACCCTACCCTAACCCTAGGGTTAGGGTTAACCCTTGACCCAACCCTAGGGTTAGGGTCAGGGTTGACCCTAGACCCTACCCAACCCTAGGGTTAGGGTTAGGGTTAACCCTTGACCCAACCCTAGGGTTAGGGTCAGGGTTAACCCTAGACCCTACCCAACCCTCGGGTTAGGGTTAGGGTTAACCCTGGACCCTACCCAACCCTAGGGTTAGGGTTTACCCTTGACCCAACCCTAGGGTTAGGGTAGGGTATAGGGTTAACCCCAACCCTGATCCGAGGGTTGGGTCGGGTCTAGGGTTCACCCTGACCCAAACCCGAACCCTAGGGTAGGGTTGGGTCTAGGGTGAACCCTAACCCTGGGTCGGGCAGGGTCTTGGGTTAACCCCCAACCCTAACCCTCGGGTTGGGGAATTGGCTTGGTCGCAAGAGCTTGGCGGTGTGCATAGACGCTCACAAAACCTCGTATAAAGAACAAAGGGAGGGGTTATCGGGAGGTTCATCCTACTTGTACTTACTAGCGGGGTTAGCCCCGGGCTGTGGTGTCACAGCCACGAGGCCTCAGGAGGGAAGGTGGGAGGGAAGGCACCACGTGCCCATCCAACTATGTGTGAAAAACAAGCAAAAGGCGAGAAGTTAAGGGGGCGCAGAGACCCCAACCATCAAGGAAAAAGTAGCAGAAAAGGTGCACTTACAGGAAAAGCAGAGGCACCACAAAAGGGTGGGTACCAGGGCGGGAAAAGAAGAACGAAAAGCGAGAGGCGAAGCGAGGGCGGGTTAGTGTAACCTAATTCAGAGGATGTGTGGATTCTAAGAAAGTAGAAGTCAACAAATCAAACCGGAGACACACCCGGTCACCGCCTTGGCTCCAAACTCCTGCCGATTCCCTTAGCTAAACACTCCGAGAATTGGCTTGGTCGCAAGAGCTTGGCGGTGTGCATAGACGCTCACAAAACCTCGTATAAAGAACAAAGGGAGGGGTTATCGGGAGGTTCATCCTACTTGTACTTACTAGCGGGGTTAGCCCCGGGCTGTGGTGTCACAGCCACGAGGCCTCTCCGCCAGCCCCGTCGCAAGTTAGGAGTTGTTTAGGAACCGCCCCACCGCCAGTGACACTTCACGGAAATGTGAAGGTGTAGAAAGCTCGGCCTTGGAGACACGTGACGGAAGGTCGGCAGGGTTGTCAGCAGACTTAACATACGCAAGTGAAAATGAGGCTTTGAGGGACCGAAGCGTCTCCAAAGCCTGCACCACCGCGTCGTTTATGATTCGGTTCTTTATGCAGGACCTACGGCGGGCCACACCTAAAACGGTGGTGTTATCAATGAAGACAGAAAAGGAAAAAGAGGAAAAAGAAGAGGGGACAGAAGTCATCGTATTTTTAAAAGCCAGCGCTTCCAGCTGGTTGATATGGAGGCCGCGCGCCTGGCCTTTCCAAGCGCCGCCGACAATCGCAATCTCTGCCGTCGCATCATTAACTACCACGCCGCCCCAGCCGTCGAGCGAGGCATCCACAAAAACAGTCGCGCTCGGTGTCCCCGACACCACTCGGCACAGCGCTCTAGAAACCATCACCGCCCGCCTCCAGCTCGAGAGGGACGCGCGCACCGACGGGGGAACTGACACCGCGTCGTGAGGGTGCAGGATCCCACGATTCATGTTGTTGGTAACCCTGCGCGCGTATTTCAAGGCGAACCAGAACTGGCCTGGTGAGACGCCTGCGATGGCACTCGAGTGCAAGAGCCGTCCCAGCGTTGACTCCACCTCACCTGCAGTGCACGACCCAAAATCCACGCCCCACAGTTTCTGCCGTAGGCGGGATGCCACCGCAACAGTCCCGAGGGTGTGGTCGAAGCGTACCCCAAGGAAGTCGTATACACGGGCCGCCGTCTCAGAATCCGAGTCCTTCCACGTCACCCCGAATTCAAAAGCCCTCGCATCCAGGAGGGCGGTCTCCCGTCGCACTGCGGCTTCTTCCCCGGAGAAGCGGATGTTGTCGATCCACACATGGGTCATGCCGCCGCGCACCACCAGCTCCTCTCTGACGTACGCCGGGTCGCCGGCCATCACCCCTGCCAGGGAGTGCATCAGCTCAGGCGCGCAACAGTGTCCCATGGGGAGGCGCGACAACTCGTACCAGGAGCCGTCATCCGCCTGGAACCGGAACAGCCAACGCGCGTCCGCAGGGACCTCGATCGCGAAGAATCCCGTTCTGAAATCCCGCAGGGAACTCACAGGCTCGTGAACGGCGTCGAGGTATTCAGAAATGTGCCCGATGGGCACGTCCGCCACATAACCGTCCCGGTCAAGCCTCTCGTTGGCCTGTTTTGTCCAGAGAATAAACCTCTGGCGCATCCCCGATTCCTTCTCCTCCAACACGGTGAAGGGGACAGTTTCCATGAACCCAGGCCCGGTCGCCCGCTGCGCCACACCACATTGAACCAGCAGCCTCGCATGTGCAGCTTGGAATGCACTACGCCCGCTGGCCCAGTCACCCGACCCACACCCATCCAAGTCGGGGTAAAACGTCCGTTTCCACACCTCATCGAAGCGGCGTGCCCTGCTCGCCGACATGCGCCCCCTAAGCCCATCCACATCCATGGGGGTGATGGGCGTGACGTGAAGGGGGGAGTCCCGCTCCTCGGCGGTCATCGGCAAGCGCGTCTTGCTGGCCCGGCGCGTGACGCTGTGCCCCCTCCACGGACCACTCTTCAGAGGTGCACCGTCACGTCCCCCGTCCTCAGCGCCCGGGCGAGGGCCACCCGGTTTCCTCCGTACCGGATGGTGAGGCGCGACCAATCCGACTGCGTCTCGTGTTTCCCCAGGCGCGCCAGCAGGGCCGGGGGAATCTCCACCCCGGACGACATCAGCCCGAGCAGGTGGGAGATCGCCCCCCGCTTGATGCTGTGGGCGGTGTACCCACACATCACTGCCGAAGCCCCCCACAGCGCATCCAAGCCCGCAGTCGACACGTCCGTGATCCTGGAGAACGGGCGCAGCGCCCCCAACAGGCTGGCAATCACGTCCGTATGCGGTCCCCGGATCACCACGAACTTCGCGGCCGTGAAGGGGTCCTGGCGGCGCCCCTTTGTGCTCCTCCCCCAGTCCAATATCACCTCGGACCCGGAGCACTCCAGCACCTGTGACGACGTCAGGGCAATCACATCTCCCCACCTCGAAGCCGTCTTCCACGCCAGGAGGCACGCCAGCTTGAGGGTCGGGGGCTGCAGATACGCCCACGCCAGCAAGGTCTCCCGCGGGATGGGGTCGGCCTGGTGGATCGGCACCGCCGCCCCCACGGCCCGCAGCGCCGAGGCGTACGAGAGCAGGGGCTGGTTGGGGAGTCCCAGGTGCCTGAACGTCCCCGACAGCGTCTTGGTGTAGGACAGCTGCCCCTGCGGTTTTACACCTGTCGCCGCCACAAAAAGCACCGCCGTGTCCGCTGACAGGGTGCGGTCCACCTGATCCATCCACCTCAACATGCGGGACCACAGGCTCTGCCGGTTCTGCACCGTCGTCTTCGCCCACATGTTCGCCACAACACCTCGCACCCGCGCCTCCGCGTCGTCCTCGTCCACCGAGTGCTCCCCGACGGTCCGGTGGCGGATGGCTCCCAGCCGGGCCTGCACGAGGTCCAGCACCATACCTCCGATCATTGAAGTAGGCCGCCCGGATCCGTCGCCTGCCGCAGGCGAAGTTGTGCGACACTCGTACACGTGTTTTGGGGGGGAGAGGGGATGGGAAGGGAGAGGGGTTGTGGGGAAAGGATTCCGGAGAGAAATAACGGGGAAATTGCTTGACTGACGATGTAGTTGAGGCCGGGAAAGAAGTAGTCACTTGTGCCCCTTCCCGGCCCGGCCGTTTCCCGAAAAACCACCTTTCCCCCCACGACCCGAGGGCTGTCTCGCCGGGGGGGGCCGCACCGTCGCCGCGACCCGGGTCACCTCGTGGACCTCGCAGTCCGCCGCCGCCAGCTTCCGCTCGAGGTCCCGACGAGGAACCTTGTTCCGCACAAATTCGTGTTGTATTAACACGTGGCGGAACAAGACATTTCCGAGCTCATGTTGGGGTGTGTCGATCCACTCCGGCATCCACGAACACGCGAGCACCCACAGCCGCAACATCCCAAACATGTCGTCCAGCGTCTTCCCTCCCGGAAGATGCTGGAGCCCCGACAGCAACCGGCCCTCCAGCTGCATGAGCAGGAGCTGGTGGTCGGTGAGGATGTCCTTCCTCCAGGCCTTGACGTCGGCGGCGGTGGCGGGGTGCTTAAATGAGGGTGGGGAGGGGGCCTCAGCCGCCTTCCCCGTGTCCACCCGCATCGCGTCCAGCGGCTGGCTGCTGCTCGCTGCGGGAGCCGGCGCCCCCTCCCTCCGAGCTGCCGCCAGCTCCTCGTCCTTGAGCGCGGCGGTTGCGCGCATCTCCCTCCGCAACGCAACCAGCTCCTGCTCGAGCTGGGACACCTTCGCGTCGCGCTCCTCGACCGCCTTCCTGGCCTGCCCCTCCATCTGGCCCATCGCCGCGCGTGCAGCCTCCGTTTGGTGCACCGCAAGTGACACCAAGCGGCTGTACGTCCAGCCCGCTGCTGGAACCTCCCACAGCTCGTCGGGACCCTGGTGCGCTTCACAACCCTCAGCGTGGTTGTAGCACGACGACCGCAGCAGAATGCACGAACTCCCCGCAGCCATCAGCTTCCCTGCGTACCGCTTGACGGCGTGAGTCCCGGGAGGAGCTGCGGAGAGGACCACCACTTGCCCCATCAACCCAGACGCCTGCTCGCTGAGCTGCCACCCTTTCATGGCAGCAGGGGCTGGCACCTCCCCTTCCCCTGCGGTGGCGTGCGGCGTCTGACGATGTGCATCCTCAGCCTGCGCGTGGCTGACCGACTTGTTGAGGGGGATCGCGGTGGAGTCGGCCCCTGCCTCGGCGGAGTTCTTCACCAGGTGGATGGCCGCCAGCACCCTGACGGCCACCCACTTGCCCACATCGGGCAATCCATCCCCGCACAGGGCCTGCAGCTGCATCGTCAGGAACTCCGGGGGTACCTCCTCCTCCTGGCATTCGGACACCAGCTCGACAAACGTCGCCTGCAGTGACCGGAAGGGGCACCATGCCGACTTCCCCAGAGCCGCTGCCACGGGGGCCGGCAAGCCCGCGCCCTCGACGTCGGGTGGCGCGTTGTACTTGTAGCGGTGGCCAGCCGCTACCCCCTCCTCCAGCTGCGTCGACAGCGCTTGGAGGTTGGCGGGGAGTGTAGCCATGGAGGACATATTAAGGGAAGGAGGGTAAAAAAGAAGAACGAAAAGCGAGAGGCGAAGCGAGCGCGGGTTAGTGTAACCTAATTCAGAGGATGTGTGGATTCTAAGAAAGTAGAAGTCACCAAATCAAACCGGAGACACACCCGGTCACCGCCTTGGCTCCAAACTCCTGCCGATTCCCTTAGCTAAACACTCCGATAGGGTATAGGGTTAACCCTAACCCTAGGGTTGGGTTGTGTATAGGGTTAACCCTAACCCTAACCCTAGGGTAGGGTTGGGTCTTGGGTTAACCCTAACCCTAGGGTTGGGTTGGGTATAGGGTTAACCCTAACCCTAGGGTGAGGGTAGGGTATAGGGTTAACCCCAACCCTAACCCTAGGGTTGGGTAGGGTATAGGGTTAACCCTAACCCTAGGGTAGGGTTGGGTCTTGGGTTAACCCTAACCCTAACCCTAGGGTAGGGTTGGGTATAGGGTTAACCCTAACCCTAACCCTAGGGTTGGGTGGGGTATAGGGTTAACCCTAACCCTAGGGTTGGGTTGGGTCTAGGGTTAACCGTGACCCTAACCCTAGGGTTGGGTAGGGTATAGGGTTAACCCCAACCCTAACCCTAGGGTTGGGTTGGGTCTAGGGTTAACCCTGACCCTAACCCTAGGGTTGGGTAGGGTATAGGGTTAACCCCAACCCTAACCCTAGGGTTGGGTTGGGTCTAGGGTTAACCCTGACCCTAACCCTAGGGTTGGGTAGGGTGTAGGGTTAACCCTAACCCTAGGGTCGGGTTGGGTTAACCCTAACCCTAGGGTTGGGTTGGGTATAGGGTTAACCCTAACCCTAACCCTAGGGTTGGGTTGGGTCTAGGGTTAACCCTGACCCTAACCCTAGGGTTGGGTAGGGTATAGGGATAACCCCAACCCTAACCCTAGGGTTGGGTTGGGTCTAGGGTTAACCCGAACCCTAACCCTAGGGTTGGGTTGGGTCTAGGGTTAACCCTAACCCTAACCCTAGGGTAGGGTTGGGTGTAGGGTTGGGTTGGGTATAGGGTTAACCCTGACCCTAACCCTAGGGTAGGGTCTAGGGTTAACCCTAACCCTAACCCTAGGGTTGGGTAGGGTGTAGGGTTAACCCTAACCCTAGGGTAGGGTTGGGTCTAGGGTTAACCCTGACCCTAACCCTAGGGTTGGGTAGGGTATAGGGTTAACCCTGACCCTAACCCTAGGGTAGGGTCTAGGGTTAACCCCAACCCCAACCCTAGGGTTGGGTAGGGTGTAGGGTTAACCCTCACCCTAACCCTAGGGTTGGGTAGGGTATAGGGTTAACCCTAACCCCAGGGTAGGGTCTAGGGTTAACCCTAACCCTAGGGTGAGGGTAGGGTCTGGAGTTAACCCCAACCCCAACCCTAGGGTTGGGTAGGGTCTAGGGTCACCCGTAACCCTCGAAATCGGGCCCAAATCGCCAAAATGGGCACCCCTCGAAAAAAAAATTCGAAAAGGTCCCCCTACCCACACCTGGAAATTACCAAAAAATCTGGGACCCCGGCGGCCCCAACCCTAGGGTAGGGTAGGGTAGCCCCCCCCCCCCCTCCCCCCCCCGGCACGGAGAAACTTAACGTTCGACCCGAATTAGCCAGAGGCCTGGGGGGTGCGTCTGTCATGGGAGGAGGGAGTCCTGCTTTCCCTCTCTCAGTGGCAGAGGTGCTTGCCCCCACCCCTCCCCTCCAACCTTCCTCTCAACGCCTCGTTCATCACACCGCCTCGTTGCAATGTCCCGCAGTGTTGCAACGGATGAGAGTGATGGAACGTTTGGTTTTGCACGGATATTGCCCTCACCAAAATGTACTGCGAGGAACTCTCGGCCTTTGTAGGTGTTCATCGAGAATTCCTCCAGCGTTTCTTTTGGGAGGTCGATATGCGATAGTTTCTAAACACAGCAACGTTTTGTCCGAACAGCGCTCTGCGCAGTGCATGAAGAATTATCATACACACACGATATGCCGAAGGCGAGCCGGTTCAGGCTGCTCTGACAAAAAAACCTGTTTGTGGCGCGAATCTGGATGAAGAAGAAGGGGCCCTTCTTCAACCCCGAGAACACCCCGCCACCCCCCCCCCCCACACTTTCCACTTTGACACAGTTTCCTGCATTTGATTGTGCCGCGGCTCACAGCCTGCCGATCAGACCGTGGATCACACCTTGATGCCCCAAAAAGGGCAGCCGGGTTGAAGATTGCCTGAACAGACGCCAACTTCAGACAATCAATGCCACCCAGCATTGCCTACACTGCTCTACGAGGGCAGGGCTTGTGGGGGCATTCGCCCTGTGTCAAACTGTGTCAGTTTATCTCCATTTTTGAGACATCTCGCTCTCCTGCACAACCGAGTGTTGGCAATGTTGGATTCACAGCTCTGCATCGCACAGAAGCCCACGAGAGAGCCGCTGCACGAAAAGCTGACCCGCTACCTCTCGCTTCTGAGCGAAGGCCCCCAGTGGTTGTGCCTTCTGACCTGAGACCCCTCGGCCTCAGGTCCCACCCTGCCCGCCTCTCAGGCCTATAAGTTCTCCCACCAATTCACTGTGATGAAGAACGCCGTCAGAATCGCGAGCGCCTTCGCCAGCAGACGTTCAGTCAGAGCCTGCAGACACGCGGAGGGGGTGAGTGGAGGCTACCAATGTCGGCACAGCAGCAGGGGTGGTGGAGCAGGGGACGCAGAAGCGTGCACATCCATCCCACAGCATGACAGCAATGCAGCAAGAAGGACATACCGGGTAGATGATGGCGATGAAAAGGAACGCTGTCTGATACGGCATGCCCGGGTCGAGGAGGATCTGGATGGCGGTGGAAGGGCAGTGGGCTCAGTGCAGGCACACCGGCACGTTCGACATACCTGGGTGACAATCAGGGCGGCTGTGGCGTACCACATGTGCGGGAGGTCGCGGCAGTAGTGCATCCACAGAAGCATGACAAACAGCACCACTGCCGAGACACCGTCGATCGGGTCAATCGTCAGGTCGTCGTCAGACAGGTTTGCCCGGCTGGCGCGATACGCCTCGGCAAGTGTGACACCTGCCGGCGGGACCTCTGGGAAGAGGCTCGCATTGACGCTGCTGGTGGCAAGGCTGTAGGCTGTCTTGCCAGCAGCAGTCTTGACGAGAGGGTCAGCGCCCCACCGCAGCATGGCCCTCGCTGCGCCCAGCTTCGAGGTGCGCACCGCGGCGTGGAAGGCAGACTCGCCCAGCCCAGGGTAGACGCGGTTGGGCGACGCGCCGTGCTGGAGGATGATCTCGCAGAGCGCAGCGTGCACACGGCAGGCGTAGAAGAGTGCATCGAGCTTCGACCTGTCCGTGGCGTTGACGTCGGCACCAACCTCCAGCAGGGCACGCGTGCCCGATGGGATGTCGCTGATGATGGCCACCGCCAGCGCTGTGAGGCCCCTGTTGTCCAACTCGTCGAGGTTGGCGCCCATCATGGCAAGCCGGCGCACTGTGCCATGGTGGCCCATGCGTGCTGCAGCGTGCAGTGGCGTCTCATTGCGGTCGCCGTACTTTCCGTGCACCGCTTGCGGTACACTGCGGTGCAGCGCTTGGACCAAAGCATCAGACCCGTGGAGGGCGGCCTCGTAGAAAGCCTCCTCTGGAGGCAGCGTGTGCAGCATCCCCAGCAGAGAGGCGGAGACGTTGGAGGACATGGCGCCTGGCACCTCGTGCCGCTGCATGTGGCGTGATGCAGGCTGTGTTGGGGGGTGGGGCGGGGCGGGGTGGGTGGCAGCTGCAACTTTTGTGTGCTGCCAAAAGCGCACCATCCAAAAACACAAGAACACACGGCATACATGCTCATCTGTGCCGAAGGCGGGGCACGTCATATCCGCCGTATACACCACATCGATGGACCCCACGCCTCCGAACCCCCGCACCTGCAGCCCGGCACTCACCGACAGGAAGAAGATGGGGATGCCGTGACTGTCTGTCAGATACCCCTGCTCCAAAAGGCCGACACGGTCAGCCGTGTCGCCTTGGTTGTAGATCAGCACCGCATCGAGGTGGAGGGTGCGGAGGTAGTCTATCTTGTCTTGGAAGGAGCACTGCCCCCGCCGGACGAGCCCGACACGCTTCATGCCTGGGGGTGTGGGGAAGACGGCGTCGATATACCGCGAGTAGCGGTCGATGCCCTCATCGCACCCAAACAGGTCTGTCGAGTAGATCACCGCCCCCCGAACCTCGCCTGTGCCTGACGCAGGGAAGGGGGCGTAGTCCCTCCCCAACACCAGGTCGGTCGGGACCCCGTCGCCCCCACGCAGCGTGATGCGGGTCTCGGCGCTGCTCACCGTGACCATCAGCGCAAACATCGCCAGCACAGTCCATCGCCGGAACCTCCTGGCTGTCTTCTGCATATCACATCTCGCCGGCGCTGTGCAGGCGTGGCAAGGCAAGCCCGACTGCAGGACACAGTCGACACGCATGCCTGCTGGGTGCTGGGTGTTGGGTGTGGTGAGAGGGGCTCGCACAGAGCACCGTATGCCCCTGCTGTTCCGAAGCGTGAGGGGGGGGAGGGGGATTTGATCGTCGAGAGGGAATGGAAAAGTAAATCTCCCAGCAGAGGGGGGGGGGGGGGAGGGGGTGGCGGAGAGGGAGAGATCTGAGCATCTTCGCTGTGGGTCTGGGCACCGCGCAACCCGGGCACATTCCCCATCCCACGGAGCAGCATCCTGCTGCTTGCCTTGCTGCCTGCCTCCACACACACTCCGCCTAGGGGCGTGTGAGAGCAGCAGAAGGGGGTACAGGCACAGGGGGGGGGGGGGGGTAGGGGGGGTCATAAGCCCGTACAAAACCACATTTTTCAACATACCATCAGAACCGCCCTAATACCTGATCTGACCCGAAAATCCGACCCATACCCCCCCGGAAACCGTCTGGAGCCCACTTGTGACACCTGATGCGCACTTTTGTGATGATTTTTTGGGGTCCTAAAAAATGTACCTCAGTTTCGTACCTTGCCTTTGTACCTGAACCACTCCCGACCGCAGTATTTCGTTCTTTGCAAGGAAAGGGTATCACTACGCTCACCCAGCACGCCGAGCAACACATGCCGTGTGCCTAGGGCCTCGCAGAGGTGTCAGATGCTGCTGCAGAGGGGTACCTTGCTCGAAAGACGCTCGCCAAACGGGAGATGTGCGGGGTCCCGGCAGAGAGCGTTGTGGCAGACCTGCGTCAGAAGAAAACGGCACACGACATCCGTGAGGCGACATTATTTCGGGCGCTCCGTCGGGCTGGGTACATAGGAGAGCGAGTGGGACGTGGTGACGACAGATATATGCAGTGGTGCATCAACTGCACGCACGTGCGAAAAGCGGCGTTCCTTGCTGGCCAAGAAAGATGTCACCTGCACTCCTACTCCTCCCACTCCTCCTGCTCCTACCCCTACACCAACTGATGTGGGCAGTGAGTGATGGCAGCTCCAGAGCAGCAGATGATCTAGGAAGCGATGAGCGGGTCAGCCGGGCAGACTACCCCAGTCCGTACCGGAAGTACGAAGCGTTGCGGGCCCGCCACCACCGCCTCCAGGAGAGGACCCGAGGATTAAGAGTAGGGTTGTACAACGCCAGGGGAGAGTATTCCCCTGGCGTTGAGACATCCCTGACGATCTTGCGGTCGCACTGTGGGGGTTGAGTCGGCAGGCAGATGCCTATCCAATGACTTTGTTGAGTCCTCACATGGTACACTCTCATACGTGCTGTTGAGACTGCGTGGTGTACTACACCCAGAAGGTGGCTGAACTCATTCAGCTGGCGCAACAACACAACATTCCCACCAATCAGGTACAAGAAAGACCTTGCCGAGGCACTGGGGAGGCAACATCGTGCCACCTGAGCCGGAACCACCGCAGAAAAGGCAAAGAACGAAATATTGCGGTCGGGAGTGGTTCAGGTACAAAGGCAAGGTACGAAACTGTGGTACATTTTTTAGGACCCCAAAAAATCATCACAAAAGTGCGCATCAGGTGTCACAAGTGGGCTCCAGACGGTTTCCGGGGGGGTATGGGTCGGATTTTCGGGTCAGATCAGGTATTAGGGCGGTTCTGATGGTATGTTGAAATTTTTGGTATTTGTACGTTTTTAGGGGGGCTTATGACCCCCCCTAGGCATACTTGTACCCCCATATGGGGAAGGCCAAAAATATGGGGAAAATATGGGGGGAATATGGGGGGTTTTTCAAGTCCTGTTCCCCCATATTTCCCCCATATGGGGGATATATGGGGGAAAACCCAGGGGTTCCTCAGGTGGAAGCAGTCAGCAAACAGTTCTCCTCGTTCTGCTTTTCACAGGGTGTGAAGTCAGCCACTGACAGGGGACGTCTAGCACCTTGCAGTGCCATCTCACCTCGTCGCTTTCTGCAGAGAGGAAACGCCCGGCTGAAGTGCTCGAGTCAGACCACAAAAGGTGCTGTGAGAGTGCCGACCGCCACTTTCTTCAAGTCTGAGTAGCGGTCATCAGAGCATCCTGTACAGTAGTCCTGTCTTTGCTGGCAGAACAGTTGCGTCCTGCAGCCAGTCCTTGTACTGGCCTTCACAGGTCTCATTCCACCCGGCAGATGCAGCTTGAACATGTCAAGCTGCCTGGTGACGAGCGTCGACTCCGACTTTTCGGCGCTCGGAGCGGTCAAAAGCGGCGGAAGCGCCTGACACCCCAGAATGCACTGCTTGTGAATTCCCTTGTCTAATTAAGGATCCCAGGGGGCAGTTCGCAATCGCAAACACACCAGAGGAGGAGGACAGCGAGTGTGAGAGTGACGTGCCGGACAGGACTTCAAAACACAGGAGTGTGTGTTGTGAGGAGCTGTTAACCCTGAACGCGCTATGTGTGTCTGTGCGTATGTGTCCACCACCGCTGCCGCTGTCACTGCGGTGCCCCGCCAAACCGGGAAGCGTTCGCTCTCCGCTGCCGCTGTGTCGGCGCAGGAGAGGAACAGGAGGTCGGTGCGACCCACCTGGGGGATCTTCCAGGGGGGGCCAGACCTGGCCACACCTGAACGAGCGCGCACCTCCCCAGGATCGGACTCCTGGAGGATCCCCAACAAGGCATGAGGCCGGTTTCGACGCGCACTTCGTGTGTGTCTGTGCCTGAGTGGTTTGATGTTCTCCCGTTGCAGCACGAATACCCCCATATCCCCCCATATGGGCCCCATATTTCCCCCATATTCCCCCATATTTTACCGGGTTTTCCCCATATTTTCAGCCTTTTTCCCCATATGGGGACGGGGTTTTGAGACCCCCCATATTTCCCCCAAATTTAGGGGGTTCCCCATATGGGGGGACAAGTATGCCTAGGGGGGGGGGGGGGGGCAGGGGGGGCAACCTCACCGCACGGCACGTGCTGGGAAGCTCTTTGCCAACAGCAAAGAGCCCCCACAGCCACGGCACATCGGAGGGGGTTGGGGGGGGGGGGGGGGTCAAAGCCCAGGCGCATTTTTGAGATTCGGGGATCCCTCGCGGCAGCCGGCTTTCTGAGACAAAGGGGCTGGGCAGGCGAGGGAGGGGCGCAAAGAGTTCGAAGAGAGCCAGAATTGGGGGGCGCGGGGCAGGGGCTGTTGGCTGGCTGTATATTTTGTGCCGCGAAAGGTGAAGAACATCATAGCGCACAGCGATGGTGAGCTTTGGAAGCAACACACGAGGCCTGCCCAACTCCCCCCCCCCCCTCTTGTGAAGTACTGTGTAATGTCCGTAGTTGTGGACGAATCTGTAAATTGAGCGCGCCGAGGGTTTGAACCCCAGTGGTCACCACGCCTCCCGACTCAGGCTGCTACGATACAGAAATCAGATTTAGCCGCATGGAAGAGACGCAGCTGGCCTGGAAAGGCAGCTGCAAAGGGCAAAGACTGGGTGGTGGTGCTTATTTGGGCTTCTTGACAATTACCCACCACCCCTACCCCATCGGGGCACAGGAGCACAGAACACAACCGAGATATATGCATATGGTGGCGACCGAAACAGACGACGGATCCGCAACACAACCCATGCCCCCTGGGGGCCACACCCTGCCGAAGGGTTTCCTCCACTATCGGGGCTACACACAGCACAGCCCATGCAGGCGTCGCAAGAACCGGCACCCCCTCCCACTCTCACCACCACACCCACGGCGCAACGGGCATCCCCTAGCCGTTCATGCCTGTGATGTGGAAGGAGTCCTGCGGTGTTGCGGGGCACGCGATGTCCTGCTGCGACTGCATGTCCCCAACCAGCGACACGGGGGCGTCGTCGTCCGCCTCCTTCACCCCGAGCCCGTCGGCACACTGCTCCCTCTTGGGTGGCTTCACCGCGCCGGAGATGGTGAACGAGGTGCACGATTTCATCTCGACAAGCTTCATGGGCCGCTCGCCCACCCTGGGCAGCACACCCTCCTTGCACAGCGCCTTCATCGCTTGGGTGATGTGCACTGCAGGGCGGGTGGTGGCGGTGGTGGATGCCAAACACCGCAAAACTCTTTTCAGTGCAATGCAAGGCCGCAGGAATACCGAACACCTGCCACAAGGCAACTCTCCTGCAAAAGCTGCAAAGACAAGTACACCGCAAGCCACCAAAGAGACATGTCACAACACACAGCACACAACACCCCGCATCCAAGGCATACCCGACCCTGCGTGCTGCACGTCCCAAGCATAGCCCAGGAGCAGGGTGTCGATGCAGGCGTGGTGCACTGCCATCACGTTGGACACCACTGCAAAGGGGAGGAGGATGACCATCACACCGGAGGCTGACGCTGTCTCTGTCTGCGACAGGGCGTCGACACGGAGCAGCTGCCAGGCGACGGCGGCGGAGCATGCGGCAAGGCCTGCCTGGAGGAGGGAGGTGAAGGCGTTCGCCTTGAACATGTGTATGGAGATCATCGGCATCCTGTGGAGGTAGATCAGGCGCAGCTGGCGCGAGGCTGCGAAGAACCCGCATGCCGCCTGCGAGCAGCCCTCCGCGTTGTCCTGCAGGTCGGTTTCCTCATGCAGCTCCTCGGCACCCAGCAGCGCCTGTGCAGCGAGGGCGGAGTCGCTCATCCGGTGGAGCAGCCTGTCGAGGGCCTGGAGGCAGCAGGGCCCGCAGGGGACGCTCACGCCGTCCTCCCGCCCGACGCGCATCGTCTCCTCGCGGAGGCGGAAGAGCAGGCGGGGCAGGCGCAGCACGGTGATGGCCACGCTGGCGAAGGCAATGCTCCCTGCGTGCTTCGATGCTGCGCAGATGGCGTGCAGCACTGTCGAGCAGCCCTGGGTGTGGGGTGGGGTGGGGTGGTGCATGCGGACCATGAGAGAGGGAGAGAGATGAAGCGGTCACTCTCACGTGACGCTGCTTTGGTCTGCTGGAGCTTTTCAGAGGGGGCAGCGCCAGCGGCGCGTTGTCAAGCACTTGACGGAGAGAGAGGGGGGGAAGAAGCTCGCGGCCATGTGACATGTTGGCATACCGATGCGATCCGCGGCTCATCTGCCTCCGGCTCCCCGGCCCGCAGCCACTCTGCAGCACAGACAGACGCAGCCATATATGTGAAGCTCTGCAGGAAGAGGACGACCCACAGGGTTCCCACAACGATGAGGCTTGCAAGCGGCTGCAGGGCTGAGGCTGTGGGGGCCGTGGTGAGCTCGAGTGTGGCGTTGCCGTGGTCTGCGAAGCGGTCCGGCACGACGAGGGTGGCGGGCGTGACATCCGACACAAGGGCAGCGATGGACACGCCGGCCAGGGTGACCGCCCCAGCCATGGCCGCCGTTGTGACCACCGGGATGAGCAGCATCGCCGGGACCCCTGCGACCACCTGGCGTGCCTCCTCCAGCACAGCCACCGCTGTCGGTGCGTAGTCCCACACCAGACACCCCACGACACAGGCCAGCACCGTCCCCAGCAGGAGGGCCACACCGACGCACAGCCACAGGGCTGCATCGCCCTGCAGATACGTGCCATCCACCTGTGGCAGGGCGTGGTGCAGAAGAGGGGGTGGGGTGAAAGAGAAAAGATGCCAGATTGAGTTTTGTGCAGGGCAGGGGCAAGGGGTGGCTCTCTGGTGTGCATACCGACAGGGCGAAGGAGATGCACGTCGCACCCAGCAGCGCGGTGCACAGGACCGACAGGGCGCAGCCGCAGGGCATCAGGCACCGCGCCGCCGGCACGCCACCCCATGCCAGCGCCGCCGACACACCCATCGCTGCGGCGAAGGCGACAGCCTGGGCAACGCCGATCGCCGCTGCCGCCTCACTCATGTCGGATGCTGCGCCCATCAGGACATCCACGCCGAAGTCCACACCCGACAGGGCCGTCGGCGACACCACCGCCGCATCGAAGGAGTAGGGCTCCACCGGCTGGCAGCGGTGCCACACGGGGCGCGTGTCGTACGTCACATCCAGCAGGGGGATGTGGCGGTGCAGCATGCCGTAGTTCGCTTCGCGGGAGGCATTCGCACCGGGGGCGTAGCGCGGGCATTGCGCGACGCAGACAGCATAGCCCTGCGGGATGTCGGGCCCGATGGGCTGCCAGAGGTATGTGCGGTGAGGCCAGTCGGTGATGTTGCCCGCCGCAGGGGGCGCCCCACCACCGCAGGGCCTGCCCTCGTAGTCGCGGCCCCTGGTGAGCTCTGCGGTCTCGCCCATGCTGAGGGCTGCTGCCGCAAAGGCGAGTGAGCCCACGGCGACCAGGAGGAACACTGCGAGGCACGGCACGTCCGTGCAGCCCCGTTGGGGCCGGTCGTGGCGCATTGGAGGGAGGGGTGGGGTGGGGTGTGGAAACTGTGTGTGGTGGTGTGGTGGAGCGGCGTCGTTCCCGTAAGGTGACATGCCTGTGTGTCAGAGGAAATGTAAGGAATCGCTTCTGCACTTCAGGCAGGTCACCCGAGGTGTCACACAGGGGTGGGGTGAGAGGGAGAGAGAGAGGTCTTTTTAAAAAGCTCCTCGAGATCCGCCGTGAGCACATATCAACGACCAACTGTGGGGCGAGAGCGGTCTGGAAGCCAGTGTAGGACGAACACTGTTGCGAAGTTGGCGCAAGGGTGAACCAAGGGGGAGACCAGTCCCCCTGAGACTGTACTTTCGATTGAAAACCTGAAGGACTTTCAAGGATGAGATGAATCACTGCAAGGCCCCGTCAAAGGTTGGTGATGTAACCCGCAGGGCAGGCTACACGAATCATTGCAAGCATGCTGTGGCTACCTTGTGGGCTGGGATCCCGGTTATGGAGACGATGCGGCGGTTGGAGACAGCGCCTGGGTGTCTTCCCCGCGTGCCCGGTCGGCCGCGCTCCGGGGATCAGGTGCTGGACATGCGGGCACACAACGTGAGCTCTTCGTGCCTGAAAAAAGCGATGTGTATGGGGTGGAAGTTTGCCCGAGTATTGCACACAGGGCCCGCTTCAGGAAGGATACGAAGATTCGTTGAAGAACCTGAAGAGAAATCGTGACCTCCCAAACGACACCTCCGCGGGGCTGGACGTGGAGGCCCTTCCACCGGCGAAGAGGGGGCGGCAGGGGATCCTGACAGCGGAGGAAGAGGGGACGCTGTGGGGTCTCCTGCGTGCGGTGCGGCGGAGTGCTGGTGTGGTGACAGCTGCATTTGTGAGCAGCCCGAGGATTATCAAACCTTTGGACACACCCGACTGGGTCAAAAACACCACTTGCCTCGGGGTGGAATAGACACATAAGTACATGGCCCGGCAGCCAGAGTTACTCCGAGCAGGGGTCACGTGGGTTAATTTCCTATCACCGATCACCGAAGGAGGAGGCGGGCGAATTTTTGCGACCTTCCTCTCAGAGGGTGAACGGCAAGATGAACCTCGCTAAGGAGGAATACGAGCACCCGAAACAGGAGCTCTGCACGTTGGCTGGTGGGAGGGGGTTGGGGGGGTGGGGGTATGAGGGGTTGCAGGTCCTGTTCCGTTGTGATTCGTTCTTTTCCCTTGTTTCGTTTGTTAGGGTCCCCTGTGAAAACTGCATGTTCTTTGAGGGCCCCCGTGTGGAATAGTGGGCATGCGTGAATGTGGAATATTTCGCAATCCCTGTGAAGGTATGCGCGGGTGAGGGCTGAAGAAAGGGAAAATCCAGTTATTGACAAGCCTGAGGGCAGCGTGCCCAAACAGGCCTGAATCAAAGGTCAAGCAGGATTCGTCCAACTTTCCAACTTTCTGACCAGGAATCAGATCGCTCCTGATCCTGCTGTCGTACACAACCCATCATAAAACCTGTGAACTAAGTTTTGTTGAGCACATGTGTCTCAAGGCTGCCGAACCCGTACAAATAGCATGAAGGCACTCATTCCCAAGCTTCGATCATCCGGAGATGCCTGCGTTATTTCGCCTCGTCGTTGGGAACGAGCGAGAAAAAGGGGGGGTTGGTCAAGATCAAGCACAGCAGAGGGTCTGGGCTCGCACGATTCATCAGGAAGTGTCACTGTGCTGGTTCTGGACATTTTGTGTGGTGTCATTTCCACTCACACCGTTACAACCGTTTGGAACGGCGTGGGTGGGAGGGTCGCAACATTCAGCACAAGGCACACACAAAGGTTACCCACATGGGCTGCCCTAAGGACAACAACGAGTGCAGTGTACTGTAAGGGAATCTCAAGAGAAGGAGAGCCCAAGGATCGGTGTTCCACAACCGCACAGCGTGTCGGGCGTGTGGAGTGCGAGCAATGATACACACGACCGGTGAAGTCTCCTGATTTGGCACCGCCTGACAAAAAGAGCCACACGCACGACCCCCCGCTGCATCGCAAAGCGGAAACAAAACATTGAAAACAACAAAAATACATTCCTGGCAATTGCTCCTTTGGAACGCGTGACAGAACCCCTCTTTGTGAACAACCACCACCCCCCGACGCGGTGCTCTGAGTGGATCCCGCATAAGACACAGAAGGGTTCCCTCGGCTTGCTGCGTCGAAGTCTCCAAATCACACAACACAATACCTCGTTGCAGTCGTATCTCCTGCTCGAGGTGCCGCATGGAGGTGAGCGCAGTGTGCGCTACCTCCTTCGCGACACAAGAGCGTATCCACATGCACAGCAGGGGCAACCTGGTGGTACAGCGCTATCGCAGGACAGACCGAAACCATCGCGACCGCACCATCTCGCCCCTGGACCCGGACCACAGATATGTGGTCAGGGACAGTTAACAAGGTCAAGTCTGAGATTGCTCAGCACCCAGGGGTAGACATAACGACAGATCTCAAGATTGAACAATATCAGCCAAAGCACAAAGCACAAATAAAGGGGGGGGGGGTGGGAAGGCAACCCATGTATTGAGTGAAATCGTTAGGTCATGCACTCTCGGGAAATGTTCGTCATATTCTACTTTAGCAGCGACTGCAATCAAGCAGCTCCAAAGTACTCTTCTGAGCGCGCACGATGCTTGTCGGGCGTGATGAGTTGAGCTCACAATTGAAGGAGGGTGTGTTGTTTCACGGAGGTGGTACCAAGACTTCAACCGCACAATTTTCCGGCGATTTGCGAGCTTCGCACCGCCTCGTCGCGCAGAACTGAGAGGTCCCAGAGACATCCCCAATAATGGACCAGGGGTGGTACACGGCCAGACAACACTCACCCATCCACAATCCACAATTGCAAGACGGACGCGTCCAGGCACCTAGAAGATTGGTCCGCAAATCAGAAAGTGGGAGAAGAACCGGCGTATTCGTTGTTTGCATGTCGCACGAGTGACAAGTGAATCATGGAGAAGACAGATCAATATCAATCCCGAGCACATGGAATCCTGTAGCATTTCCCTCCCAAACAGGGGCCTGTACGCTACGTCTGTGGGAATCGTGCAGGGACATTCGTGGAGGAAACGAAAGAAGCATGCTTGCAAAAATCAAGGGTGCAATGTGATTTGGCACAGGCACACGGGGCTGCGCATGTGACGACAAACCCAGCACCTTCTCACCGTTGCATGGTTTCTCCCTTGAAAACCCTTGAAACGAGCTTTTCAAACTGGAAGAAACGCGAGCTGGAAGGCCTTCTTCTATCGGCTGCAGTAACTGCCAAAAGGCAGGCAAAGAAAAGGACTAATGAAAGAGGAAAGAGGAAAGAGGGGAGGTAGTTGAATTGTCGACCGCTTCCACCACCTTTTCCAGGCTGTGTGTTCGTCTGAAGCCCAGAAGGTGTGGTGGAGCGCATGTGAAAGAAAATTACAGCATCATCCATGACCAGCATGCTGCCGCCTGTTTGCCCACAGCTGCGCCGTGGCTCGCAGCGCAACACCACAATAAAAACAGGCCAAGACGGGGGGCCGAAAGCACCACACGGGGGACACAAATCAATGCACCCCCAAGGGGTTGCCCCACCCGCCGAGCCTGGGCAGAAACAAATCCCATCTGACCGGGGTACGCTCGATGCGATTCGGGCCTGTGGTCGACGCTCCTCCGGCCTACAGACCCACGGAAAGGTTGCTGGTGTATAAACCTTGATTGAGTTGCTGGCATTAGCCCCCGCGGTACGCAAGCATGTTGCAGGAGGATCCGGCCTCCATGAGACAACACAACTTGAAGGTCCCCAGGCCACCGTGCAAAGCTGCAGAAGGAGGGTAGGACGGTGCGATCCAAGGCACAGCAGGACATCAACCAGAAACCGGCGCAGAAAAATTGAGGGGAAAAAGGGAGGGAAGGTATATGCAGCAAACACCTGAAATACAGTTGTAGCAGCAGAGAGAGAGAGGGGGAGGAGGGGGTGCAGCACAGAGCGCAGAATGGATGGGGAAAAAAAAGGGGGGGGGGGGGGCGAGCAGGCCTCTGGCTAATTCTGGGGCCGGACTTAACGTCACGGTGGGATCTTGTAAATTTTACATGTATAACTACAAGTATATACATGTATTATACATGTATAATACTTGCATGTCAACTATTATACATGTATAATACATGTATATGCCTGAAATATACATGTAAAATACATGTATATCAAGTAAAAATGCAAGTATAATACTTGCATGTCAACTATTATACCGTATACGTAAATACCGTATACGTAAATATTATGGAACGGGCCCATTTTTTCCCGGTCCGTTCCATAATATTTACGTTCCAAAATATTTACAGGGCCAGTTGGGGACTCAGTGGTGAGGATGGCTTGCCTCAGGAATCGCACGAAAAGTGCACGAGTAGGTCCCGTCAGGGACTCTGTATGCCGTCCGATCACCTGGTCCAAGTCCCCGAGTCGCAGAAAGCCCTGTAAATATTATGGAACGAAAAAAATCTGGAACGCCAACCCACCAGCGTTCCAAAATATTTACGTTCCATAATATTTACGTTCCAAAATATTTACGTATACGGTATTATGGAACGTAAATATTATGGAACGGGCCCATTTTTGGCCGGTCCGTTCCATAATATTTACGTTCCAAAATATTTACAGGGCCAGTTCGGGACTCGGTGGTGAGGACGGCTTGCGTCAGGAATCGCGCGAAAAGTGCACGAGTAGGTCCCGTCAGGGACTCTGTACGCCGTCCGATCACCTGGTCCAAGTCCCCGAGTCGCAGAAAGCCCTGTAAATATTATGGAACGAAAAAAATCTGGAACGCCAACCCACCAGCGTTCCAAAATATTTACGTTCCATAATATTTACGTTCCAAAATATTTACGTATACGGTACATGTATTTTTACTTGATATACATGTATTTTACATGTATATTTCAGGCATATACATGTATTATACATGTATAATAGTTGACATGCAAGTATTATACATGTATAATACATGTATATACTTGTAGTTATACATGTAAAATTTACAAGATCCCACCGTGGTTGGGCCGGAGGGGGGGGGGGGGGGGGCCCCCTACCCTACCCTACCCTACCCTACCCTACCCTACCCTACAGCACGTCGGGGGTACCCACAACCCGACCCAACCCTACCCTAGGGTGAGGGTTGGGTACCCATAACCCGACCCAACACGACCCTACCCAACCCAGGGGTCAGGGCCAGGGTTGACCCTAGACCCAACCCAACCCTAGGGTTAGGGTCAGGGTTGACCCTAGACCCTACCCAACCCTAGGGTTAGGGTTAGGGTAAACCCTTGACCCAACCCTAGGGTTAGGGTCAGGGTTGACCCTAGACCCTACCCTAGGGTTAGGGTAGGGTATAGGGTTAACCCCAACCCTGATCCGAGGGTTGGGTCGGGTCTAGGGTTCACCCTGACCCAAACCCGAACCCTAGGGTAGGGTTGGGTCTAGGGTGAACCCTAACCCTAGGGTCGGGCAGGGTCTTGGGTTAACCCCCAACCCTAACCCTCGGGTTGGGTAGGGTATAGGGTTAACCCTAACCCTAGGGTTGGGTTGTGTATAGGGTTAACCCTAACCCTAGGGTGAGGGTAGGGTATAGGGTTAACCCCAACCCTAACCCTAGGGTTGGGTAGGGTATAGGGTTAACCCTAACCCTAGGGTAGGGTTGGGTCTTGGGTTAACCCTAACCCTAACCCTAGGGTTGGGTTGGGTATAGGGTTAACCCTAACCCTAGGGTTGGGTTGGGTCTAGGGTTAACCCTGACCCTAACCCTAGGGTTGGGTAGGGTATAGGGTTAACCCCAACCCTAACCCTAGGGTTGGGTTGGGTCTAGGGTTAACCCTGACCCTAACCCTAGGGTTGGGTAGGGTGTAGGGTTAACCCTAACCCTAGGGTAGGGTTGGGTTAACCCTAATCCTAGGGTTGGGTTGGGTATAGGGTTAACCCTAACCCTAACCCTAGGGTTGGGTTGGGTATAGGGTTAACCCTAACCCTAACCCTAGGGTTGGGTTGGGTCTAGGGTTAACCCTGACCCTAACCCTAGGGTTGGGTAGGGTATAGGGTTAGCCCCAACCCTAACCCTAGGGTTGGGTTGGGTCTAGGGTTAACCCGAACCCTAACCCTAGGGTTGGGTTGGGTCTAGGGTTAACCCTAACCCTAACCCTAGGGTAGGGTTGGGTGTAGGGTTAACCCTAACCCTAGGGTTGGGTTGGGTCTAGGGTTAACCCTGACCCTAACCCTAGGGTTGGGTAGGGTAGGGTTAACCCCAACCCTAACCCTAGGGTTGGGTTGGGTCTAGGGTTAACCCTAACCCTAACCCTAGGGTAGGGTTGGGTGTAGGGTTGGGTTGGGTCTAGGGTTAACCCTAACCCTAACCCTAGGGTAGGGTTGGGTGTAGGGTTAACCCTAACCCTAGGGTTGGGTTGGGTCCAGGGTTAACCCTAACCCTAACCCTAGGGTAGGGTTGGGTTGGGTATAGGGTTAACCCTGACCCTAACCCTAGGGTTGGGTTGGGTCTAGGGTTAACCCGAACCCTAACCCTAGGGTTGGGTTGGGTCTAGGGTTAACCCTAACCCTAACCCTAGGGTAGGGTTGGGTGTAGGGTTGGGTATAGGGTTAACCCCAACCCTAACCCTAGGGTTGAGTTGGGTCTAGGGTTAACCCGAACCCTAACCCTAGGGTTGGGTTGGGTCTAGGGTTAACCCTAACCCTAACCCTAGGGTAGGGTTGGGTGTAGGGTTGGGTTGGGTATAGGGTTAACCCTGACCCTAACCCTAGGGTAGGGTCTAGGGTTAACCCTAGGGTTGGGTAGGGTGTAGGGTTAACCCTAACCCTAGGGTAGGGTTGGGTCTAGGGTTAACCCCAACCCTAACCCTAGGGTTGGGTAGGGTGTAGGGTTAACCCTAACCCTAACCCTAGGGTTGGGTAGGGTGTAGGGTTAACCCTAACCCTAGGGTAGGGTTGGGTCTAGGGTTAACCATGACCCTAACCCTAGGGTAGGGTCTAGGGTTAACCCCAACCCTAACCCTAGGGTTGGGTAGGGTGTAGGGTTAACCCTCACCCTAACCCTAGGGTAGGGTCTAGGGTTAACCCCAACCCCAACCCTAGGGTTGGGTAGGGTATAGGGTTAACCCTAACCCTAACCCTAGGGTGAGGGTAGGGTCTGGAGTTAACCCCAACCCCAACCCTAACCCTAGGGTTGGGTAGGGTCTAGGGTCACCCGTAACCCTCGAAATCGGGCCCAAATCGCCAAAATGGGCACCCCTCGAGAAAAAAAAATCGAAAAGGTCCCCCTACCCACACCTGGAAATTACCAAAAAATCTGGGACCCCGGCGGCCCCAACCCTAGGGTAGGGTAGGGTAGCCCCCCCCTCCCCCCGCCCCTCCCCCCCCCGGCACGGAGAAACTTAACGTTCGACCCGAATTAGCCAGAGGCCTGGGGCGAGAAACAAAACAGCATGCCACAGCCTTCTTCGAATGTCGAACTGTCAAATCACGAAGCGGTGGGGGAGGAGGGGCGAAAAATATAGGGCAAAAAAAAAACACGGCGTCTGCAAATCAGAAAGGGGAGAGAGTAACCGGTGTTGATTCGGGCCGTGGCGTGGATCTTGAAAAGGGCGTGGCAGGGCCAACACCCAGAGCCCCTTCATCCGATCACCTCGGCTTTAGTTTACCCCGAGGGGGCAGGGACACGACCTCTGCACTCCGGCTGTGTGAGGCTGGATGCGGGAGATCAAGATTTCTGCGACCTTGGTGCGGGAGGCTTAGGTCGAAACAAACAAAGACCGGGGGGAGGGCGGAGGCGGATGGGGAGAGGGGGGGGGGAGAGATGGCGGCGTTGGTTCTCACGCTGTGTGTCCTTTAGGGGGCACCGCGCGATGCCAGTTTTTTTTTCGCCACTCCAAAAAAGAAATAAAAATTACAATACGGAGAGAGGGAGAGAAAGAGAGATTGCGCGAATATTCCCTTCACGGGAGATTCGCACCTTTTTAAGCCTTCGAGAGGGAGAAAGAGGGGTGGTGAAAAGGTAGTGATGAACAAGACTGGAGAAACTTGCTTTGCAGGGTGGCTGCAACGTGATGTTCTTCTCTGTGTGGATGCCTTCTCCCCCTCCCCCCTCCATGCATGCACGGCCTCTATGTGCTGGTTGCCGTGACGCGCACAAAACAAGCACCCCCTCCTCCGCTGATACATCCAAGAGAGACAATACATAGAGGGAGGGAGACGGCCTAAGCAGCCCAACTCCCCCCCTCGCCGCACCCTCTCCCCTCCCCCTGGTGTCATCCCCAGCTCACGGAGATTTGAGGCCGCTAGACAGCTTCCCCTGCGCGTGTGACAGAGGCAGCTGCCGGACAGACCCCCTCCCACGGAGGGCGGGCCCATGTGAATAGCTGCGTGTCACAGGGGGGTGTGCGCAGGAGGGCTGCGGGGCGAGGTCGTGGAGGGACTGGGCCCGGCCCGGCTGGGGCGTTCCCAAAAGGCAGTCCAGCGAGTCCATCCTTGAAGGCGTGTCGATCGACACCACAGACCCGATGTTGAGGCCGGATGACTGGATCAGGTTCCCGCCGAAGGAGTTTGTCATCGACGGGGGTGTTGAAACCAAACCGGTAGGTGCCTCCGTGTCGCAGGCCTCCCACGCGCTGCCCTGCCGCGCCATGACATCGCCCTGCAGCCTGTCGCGCTTCCCGGTGCACACGACGTACGTCTCGCAGGCAAAATCCAAAACACCGCGCAGCACCAGCACCCCCGTGCAGCACGACAGAAGAGCAGATGCAGCAGAGAAGACCCACAGGTTGACATTGCCTGCATAGTATCCGAAAGCCATCAGGAACATGGCGGTGGCGGAGAGGGCGTGAAGCGTGATGTCGAAGGCAGTGTCACGGAGGTGTGCCCTCGGGCGGCAGACAACCTCAATCACAAGCATCGTGAGGAAGACCAGCCCCGAGCACGCCTTGATGTGCCCGCAGCCGGCATCCGAGGTGGAGAGGATGCCATGCGCTGCAGCCACCGCAAAGCCTGCGGCATGCTCCAGGGCGAGGAACCACTGCATGCCCTGGCGGAAGGGGCGCAGCAGCGAGGTGTGGCGCTCGGCCCACATCTTGTTGGGGTTGGTGTTGACCCACTCGCCGGGGCCCAGCAGCGCAGACGACAGGCCGCGCCTGCCTTCCACCAGGGCGTAGACAGCGTTGCGGGGGGCGCCCGACTGCACCACCTTGAAGAGCAGGCAGGGCACGACGGCGCTGGCGAGGGTGGCAGTGATGCCCAGGAGGAGCTGCGCGGTGCTGCCCGGCTGCAGCATGAGGTGTGTGCCCTCCAGCACCAGGGCAGGGAAGAAGAGCTCCCACACCATCACAGGCACGGAGGGCAGGCGCAGGCAGCCCTGCACGTCGAGGCCACGGAAGTGGTGTGGGGCGAGGCGGTTGCCGCAGAGGCGGGCAGCGGCCAGCAGCATGTAACCCAGCACAGCCACGGCGAGCACAGAGGCCTGGTTGGCGACAACGGATCCTACGATGTGGCTGTGGGCGATGACCAGCCCTGTAGGGTTGAAGACGGGTGAGTCTGCGGTGCTGCAGCCCCGAGCGATGATGGCCAGGCGCACAGGCGTCCCGGCGGCGGAGGCGCTGAGGGTGGCGGCGGCGGCGGCGACGGCGAAGCCGTCGACGGAGTCTGCCGGGGTGGTGGCGTCTTGGGGGGCAGCTGTCTCGCGGCCAAGTGTGGGCGCTAGTCCAACCGGCGGTGCAGGTGTCGGTGGCGCCTGGGTTGGAGGTGCCATTGTCTCAGGGAGCTGGGTTGCTGGGAGTGTCGTGGGTGCGGCTGTTGGTGGCGGGGTTCCCTGGGGGGGTCCTGCTGGCGCAGGTGTTGCTGGTGGCGTGGTCGGCGGTGTATCTGTGCCTGGTGCTGGGGTTGGCGGCGCAGACGTTGGCGGTGCCGGTGTTGCTGGTGCAGGCGTAGCAGGCACTGGAGTTGGAGGTGCAGTTGTTGCTGGCACTGGGGTTGCAGGTGCAAGTGTAGGTGGTGTTGGGGTTGGCGTCAGTGGTGCAGATACAGGTGTTGATGGTGTCGGACTTGCTGGCAGAAGGGTACCCGCTGACGGAGTTGTCAGTGCAGACATTGCTGGTGCCGGTGTTGCTGGCACTGAGGTTGCCGGTGCCAGGGTTGTCGGTGTCGATGTTGCAGGTGCAGATGTTGCTGCTGACGGAGTTGTCAGTGCAGATATTGCTGGTGCCGGTGTTGTCGACACCGAGGTTGCCGGTGCTAGGGTCGGCGGTGTCGATGTTGCAGGTGCAGATGTTGCTGCTGGTGGTGTCGGCGGTGCAGCTGTTCCTGGTGCCGGTGTCGTTGACACCGAGGTTGCCGGTGCCAGGGTCGGCGGTGTCGATGTTGCAGGTGCAGATGTTGCTGCTGGTGGTGTTGGCGGTGCAGCTGTTGCTGGTGCCAGTGTTGCTGACACCGAGGTTGCCGGTGTCGATGTTGCAGGCGCAGATGTTGCTGCTGGTGGAGTTGGCGGTGCAGCTGTTACTGGTGCCGGAGTTGGTGGGACAAACGTTGAAGGTGCCAGAGTTGCAGATGCAGCCGTCGACGGCACCGGTGTCACAGGCGCAGGTGTCGCTGGCGCAAGGGTTCCCGGTGTCGGAGTTGCAGGTGCAGGAGTTGGCGGTGCCGATGTTGCAGGTGCAGGTGTTGTTGGTGCAAGTGTCCCTGGCGCAGGTGTCGACGGCACCAGAGTTGGTGCAGGTGTTGAAGGCGCAGGTGTCGGCGGCACAGGAGTTGCAGGCGCAGGTGTTGCTGGTGCAAGAGTTTCTGGTGCCAGAGTCAGTGGCGCAGGTGTCAACGGCACCAGGGTTGCTGGTGCGGGTGTCCCTGGCGCAGGTGTTGCAGGTGCAGATGTCGGTGGTTCAGGTGTTGCTGGCACCAGAGTCGGTGCATCCGTCTGAGGCACCACCACCCAAGTCGCAACCCCAAGCGTGGCTGACAGGCTGCCACTGGGAAGCACCACCAACGCATCGGTGGTGCTTTTGTCGGGCAGACCGACTGCCGCCACCAACCAGGCGTCTGTGCCTGTGCTGGACACCGTCACAGAAGCAACATCATCCGGATGGAACGGGCACCCGGTGACCGTCATCGTGACGGTGCCGACGGGTGCCATCACCACCCCTGTGCATGTGGCCCCATTCACACCCTGAACCAACACACTAAACGTGTTGTTGCTGGCCGATGCGAGCTGGCTGTCGGTAGTAAACCGGACGCGGATGAACGACTTACGATGCCACGTTACGACATTGCCGTCCACTACCCCTGTAGTGGAGTCGCTGTTGTCCTTGTTGAACCACTGCAACCACATCGACCGCCCTGTCCCTGGCGGAACACCCTCTGCGACCACCTCGACACGCGCAATCTTCCACGGATGCACCTTCCCCGTACCCACCGCCAAGACGTACCGCGTTGCCGCCTCTGCCATGCACAGGGTAAGATAGTGCGCTTGGTTGCGGTGCGGCATCAGCGTGCCACAGGAGCACGACGACCCATCGAACGCCTCCTGCCGCACTTCATATCTGAAGGTCGACGCGAGCACCGACGAGTCCCCAGCCGTGGTGACCCGCAGCTTCGACATCGGGCTGCCGGGAGACGCAAAATGGTTCGGCACCTCCCACAGCCTCCGGTTCATCGACACGGTGCTGACCCAGCCATCCACGGAACCGGACAGCTTCAGCGTGCTCTCCAGGTTGCTGGTGGGGAAGTACACCACCACCTTCCCCAGGTGCCACCGGTCGGCACCCAGCGCGGTGACCCGCACACCCTTGACATCATAACGGTCCACATAGGGACAGGTCGCAGGGACCACAACCGTCTGCCCGGAAACCGCACCGTTAACACGCCCTATGCGGCACGGGGGCGCGCCTGTGACAAACTCGACATCAAGGTCAAAGCTGGAGACGGTCTCCGCACCGCTGTCCGTCTCTGTCGTTATAATTGCCACAATGTGCTCCGCACGACGCCACTCCACAGCGTCATAGGTCCCCTGTGCCAGCCAGGCAGACGTCGCACCTCCAAGGCCCGCCACAGCCCACTGCTGGAAGCCGCTCCCCGTGTCCACCTGCAGCGACTCGATGTACCAGTCGTCCGCCTTCGCGTCAATCCGAATGTACTCTGCCTGATCCAGCCCGTAGGGGCAGGGGCTGGCGAACTGCTCCACCTGCCCCGTCCCCGGGGCAAACGTCCTCAGTGTGCACCGGCTCGCCCCCCCGGCCTTGAACGCGTGCACTGTGTAGGGTGCTGTGCTGCCGTGCTGTGGACTGCCGCCGGTGACAATCCTGACAGAGTCAGCGGTGCAGTACGGGAGGGTGCACAGCAGGGCGAGCAGCGTGGCATGGCGGGAGTGTAACATTGCCCCTGTTGGAGGACGGGTGGTGGGGTGGGGTGGGTCAGGAGAAGTGGTGGGAGAGGGAGGTGCTGGTGTTGGCTTTGCATCGCATGGTGTCACAAGAGGTGGTGCGGGTGGGGCGGCGCGTCCCGGCGAGACCTGCAACGTACATAACATATACTGACGGGCACACTCTACATGCTGACGCGTTGTGCTGGATAGAAGGGGCACAAACGAAAACCTGCCAACCAGTGCCTCTGCCACACTGGCAGACGCTGTGTTAACGAGACCTGGCTCTGCCGGCGGGAGGCAAATCAGAGAGATCAGGTCCAGTTGATGTGCTTCCGCACCACCCAGAGCAGGCTCATGTGATGAGGCCTTGGTGTATGCATGTGCAAGGCAGGGTGGAACAGCAATAAGATATCTAGCTCGCAGGCAACCTTGCGATAAATAAAATCCGTGGGGGAAACACCCCATTCGCAGTTTGATTTTCGTGCAGTAAAACTTTACGCGTACCTCACGCGTTGCTTCAACACACGAAAGAAGAGATAACGAACTTGTTTGTTGCCCGCCTCCACGAAGTCAACATAACAAAGATGTGTGGGACGGCTGCCCTGACGGCTGTTGCACCGAACGCTACCGCGGCCCCTCTACCTTTAATCTACACACTGCCTCACGACACCCAGCGATTTGCCTCTCTCATGCTGTCTCTTTTTCAACCCTCATATAACCACGAATGAAGCATTTAGCAACACGGAAGCCAGACAGACCCCTCCTCCCCCTCCCCCCTTCACCAACACTCTTGGAAGAACCCACACCCACACCCCACCCCACCCCTCCCCGTCTGATAGAGGGCAACACGCAGAGGACACACAGCACAGCACAACGCAACAACTTCCTGTGGCTTCGGTATCGGCAGCCACAGCTCCTGATGGACGAGACGACCAGCGGCAGACACAATGCTCGCCAGAAGGCGTTGCACTCCAATACGCACGGTGCAGACGCCTCGCATCCTAGGCCCCCTTTTGGTTTGGCCTGGGCCCCCCCAGTGCGGGAGGGGAGGGGGTAGTGCCGCTTTGTCAGGGACACCATTTCCTCCCCCCCCCCCCCCTCGAGGGAGCGGTGTTCCGACACACCACGCCCACTCCCACCACCACCACCCCCTTCCCCCCCCTTATACGGTGATGCGATACTCAGACTCCTCTTGTGCGAGGGCTGCCCGAACCGCATCCATCCTCCTCCGGATATGGCCGTGCCTCTGCGACAGCCCGTTGTTATTGCAACACGCTGCCGCCAGCTGCGCCTCCAGATGCCCCAACGCAGCCCGCAGCTGCTCCACCCTCGCACTCCCGGGGGCATGCGACGCGGCAGACGGCAGGGGCGACAGGCTGGGCGTCGACGCCTGGCTGCGCATCCCTCTGGAGAACCTGCGCTCCGAAGGCAGGCGCGGGGTGCTCTGCACCGACTCCGCCACCTCACGGTGCACAGGCCGCACCGGGGGGATGCTGCGGGCCTGCTCCTGCAGCGCGTCGAACTTACTCTTCCACAGCGCCACATCGTTGTGCAGGGTGTCGCGCTGCGCCACACACGCAGCGAGACGCCCCTCCGCCTCACGCAGCGCCTCCGCCCGCTGCCCAGCCTCACGCTTCAGCGACGCGAGGGTGTCGTGCAGGCCTCCGTCGCGCGCTTCGCGCGCCTCAGCCACAGCCTTCGCCACAGCAGCCCCTGTGTGCTGCACAAAGGTCTGCTGGAAGAAAGCGGCCAGCGAGGCGTAGTCTGAGGAGAAGGGGTTGCCGCCGCTCCCGCTGAAGTCGCCGGAGTCGTCTGCACCGCCCTGCCCCCCTGCGGCATCCCCCAGCAGGGCCTGCACCTCGGGCATCGTGTCGTGCAGCGCAGCCAGCAGCCTCTGCACGGCGGAGTCGCTGGGGCGCGCCCTGAAGGAGGCGAAGGCCCCCGCGATCTGCTGCAGCACCGAGCGGTAGCGCTCGCGCAGCGCGTCCTGCCACACCTCCACCAGCTGACGCGTCGTGCCGAGGAGTGTGGTGACGCACTCCTCTGCGTTGGCGCAGGAGGGTGCGTCACCCGCGAGGCTGCGCGGCGCGACATCCGCCACGGTGACCGTCGGAGGGTCGATGCAGAAGGGCCGGAGTGGGTCGACGGCGAGGGGGTCCTCAGCTGCGGCGCTGCCTGCCTGGTGGTGGTGCTGCTGCTTCCCCGCATTTGCCGCCGCCATCTCCAACCGCGCCTGGTCCTTCAGCTGCCTCCGGAACAGCAGGAGCCACTTCGGGTCAGGCACCGACTGCGACGCGTCGCTGGGGATGCTCGCGAGAAGCTCCTCCCTCCCCGCCAGGGCTGCGCGCAGGACGCGCAGCTGCTTCTCCTGGATGCCCACCTTGTGCTGCAGGATCTCCGCATCGCTGGACATGGCGCGGGTGGGCTGCAGTGCTGCGGGGCTCAGCCAACCCTTGTCGGGGGGGAGGGGGAAGGAGAGCGGGTCTTCTTGCGACCCACAACACCCAGACTCTCTAGACCCCCCACCTGTGTACGGGGGATGAGTGCTCTGAGCCTGGCTGGAGGGGGTGTGGCTTGGTGCTTGCTAGGCTATAATAGAGAGAAATAGGCTTGTAAACCGATTTTAACAATTTCGCAATCTATCTCTCTCACACTTGGAGTTGGTAATGTGGTTATGTGTTGGCGCTTCCACAACACCCTGGCGCTCGCATGTGTGAAGGTGAGAGGGTGCGGAGCACAGGTGAGTCAGTTTGATGTCCTTTGACAAGCGACGCGTCCCTCACACATGAGTGTCTAAAGTAAAGTAACCGTTGGGACGAGTGGGAGGGGGGATAGGTGCTGCCAGTGATGGGGAGCTGATACGTTCCCACGCTTCCTTCCCGCCCTACGGGCCGGGGTGGGGGGTGGGGTGGGTCCGGCCGGGCCTCCCTGCCCCCACCCACCCACCCCTGCCCCCTTCACGCAGGCCATGCCCGACGGGCACTCGGGGGGTTTGACAAAAACAACAACTCGGCGGGGTCCCGCCAGTCCCACCTTGTATATCTGCAGTATCAAAACACGGCACGGCACAACAACACTCTGTGATTTGCAGTGCAGGGAGGCACCTTGAACGCCTTGCTCTTTGGTGCAACCTCCAATGCAACCAGACACACACGAGCGGAGTGTGTATTACCCGCAAAGGATTATTCCCAGGGCACGACACACACACGCTACGACCACTGTTCTCACAACCACCCGATATATCTATTTATCTGTCGTTTGGGATAGGGCGTGGAGTGTACCCTCGAATACGACTCCACTCCTAGGCAGTGCGGGATGGTGATCTGGCTAACCAGCTGAACAGCGGCCCGCGAAACACCCGATAGCAGCCTTTAGAACCAACTTATCCGCCGCATTTGCCTAGACCGCCTTCTGACAGCGATGCCCCCAATGCATACCCCCAGGGCCTCTCTCTGCCGACAGGCGATGCACACCCCAAAAGGCTTCAAAACGCTCCAAACAAACTCCAGGTTAGTGCCAACCCACCTCGCCCCGCCCCGAAACAAAACAACAAAACATGGGGGGGGCGGACACACAGGCGCCTGCCCCCCGGGGTTGGATCCCTGTTGGGGCCCCTCAGTAACTCTCTCTGGTCTCTCTCAACAAAGGGCAATACACTGCACAGCCGTTGTTGTTGCTATGCGATGGAGGGGAGCCGACAGGCAAGCTGCAGGATGGGAAAATAACCCACACACACACACACATCCACAAGCCCTCCCGAGACACAGGTGAGCCCGGGTTTCTTCTTCCTTTGTGCAGCGAGACGGTTGCTCCATCCACCCAAGTGCAACATAGTTTTGCTTTTTTGTGGCCGGTTCGGCAGTTCCAGACTTACTAAACGAATACATAAGGGAGTTGGGGAATCAGATGGGGGGGGAAACCACTGCATGCCACACACCGCTGTGTGCCGTAGTGCGCAACCCCTATCGGGTCTGCCGCTGGGTGACTCATTTGTGGTCTCGACGACCGCTGCACGAGGAGGGGCTTGGGAATGGCCAGGCAGTGGCGTGGCACAACGAGGGGGTCTTCTTCACCGAATGTGATCAGAGCGTGAGGACCTGTTTGGCCACGCTGAGTTAAAAGGTACCCCGAAAAAAAACCCCCCCCCTGTTTGTTTGTTTTCTTGGGTGATGTGAAGCCGAAGGAGGGTGTGAGGGGGGAACATTTGCAAAAAAACACAATAAACATGTGACATTGCACCAGCAGGCCCCGCTGGCTCTCGGTGCGTCTTGGCATGTCTCTCCTCTCCCCATAACACATTTGCATTTTGCATGGAGGGGTACAACCAGCATGCAAGCATGCATGGCGGTGTGCGTGATGTCAGCGAGGGGCCAGATCACCACCCCCTCCCGCCTGCAGGAGAGAGTTCAGCATCACAGAGAGCCCCGAAATCCCCTCCAGACCCACCCTCCGCACGGTGTGCGTGAGATTCAATGCTGCCAAGCGCCAAAGGCTGGTGTTGTGGAGAACCCGCGTTGGCACGGCAGACAAATACCCCACAGGAGGCGGAGAGGTGTGTGTAGTGCCCCCCCCCCCCTCCTCTGTCGCTCTGAAGACACGCAGAAAAGCGAGTGTTCTTATTGGGGGGGGGGGGGGGTTTCTTCAAATTATAGTGCGCCTGCCCGAGGGGTGAAGAAGCACCGAACAGCTTGGCGATCACACTGTCTTTAGGTAGAACCAAAGCAAACGTAACATCACCCCCACTCTCGGCCTCGTTTGAAGGCACACCCACACAGAGACAGCATTCCAGAGGCCCCACCCTCGTCAGGGATTTAACTCAACTCGCGTCCCCCCCCCTCCACCACCACCACCACCACCACCCCCTCCGTGTATGGATCGATGATAACGTTGTGTGTCAGAATGCGTTCTGACAAGAGCCCCCGCCCACTCCCCCACCCTCCCTACACATCCCATCCTCACTCGTCTCTCTCTGTCACACACAACGACGCCGCGAATTTCCTGCCCACATGGTCATTCTCGCCCTTGAATCAGACATTTTGTTACCGTGTCAAGTCAACTCGCGTCACTACTTCGGGGGGGTGGGGGTGGGGAAATGGGGACTTCACCTCGAGCCTGCTTGCGAGAAAGTCACTGGATAATTCGGCTCGGCAAAGACGGGGGGAGGGGAGGGGGGGGAGGAGGGGATGCGGGGGTGGATGGGGGACGCACCATCGCCTTTCCCATTTCGAAGAATATATAACCCCGCCCCTCCCGAACTGGGGAGGGGAGGGGGGAGGGGGGGGGGTGGGGGTGGGGGCAACCCTCGTTTCTTTCTTGAAACGATTCGAACGGGTGGAAGGTGGTTGTTGATCCTGTGGCCCACAACTTTTTTGTTGAAAAACCTCACCAACCCCTTGCCCTTGCCTCTCCCACCGACTCCCATCCCATCCCCCCCACCCACCTCTCTTGGCATTCTTAGAGAACACACAGCAGTATGCATGACACCAACGCCGCCGTTGCACCACTGTGTGCCCCTTAAAACACTGCCTGGCGTGCAACAGAGCCGAAAGGGCTTCTGACGAAACTGCAGATCCAAGAGGGGGGACTGGGTATGCGGAGGGTAGTGGAGTCACGGTGGGAAGGGGGGGAGGGGAGGGGGCCTTGATGGAAAACACTCACCCGATAAGACTCGTGCTGCCCCCCCCCCCCCCCCGCTTCCTGCCACGCGATGCGATAAACGCACAATGCACGGTGAAACATCTTCGAAGTGTGGTTAGAGTGTTGCGATGTGTGTCCCGTATCCACCCCACTGCCGTGCACTGCTGCACCCCAGGGCGAGGCATGGAGGCGACACGTGCTACGCTAGGGTGGGGCTATGCCTGGGGCATAGCCGTCGTTCGGACTCGATAGCGTGAACCCGCAGGGACCACGCCATCCTTCGGAAGGCGTGGGGCAGCGGTGTTCCTCCCTTTCGTTCTGGCGGGAGAGCGGGCGGTTCGGTAGAACGGTTGGGTGATTCATGTGGCGGTGCACATGCATTGGTGTTTGGGTTTTTTTTGGTTCTTTCCATGACATGATGACGTTCCATTTTTTTTGTAATTTTTTTGAAGTTGAAGATCGACAACCACGAGCGAAGCTCGATAATCGAAGGTCGAATCGACGACCTATTCTTCGAATAGGGTGTGTGGTTTGCACAAAGGAGTACAGTAACATCGGTATGAGCTGGTATCTAAGGGCCCTCGGGAAGAAGGGAACGTTGCTGTGAGATGAGGTGTGTGTGTGTGTGGGCCTATTCGTTGGGTCATTGTCGATCACATATTTTTTTTGGCCATGCTCGTTGGAACCCTCGATCGAGAGGAGGGCAGAGAGGACCTCAGAACAAGTCATTTCTCAGCACAAGCCCAGACCACCAGGAGCGGGCAGCCGTCCATTCGAGGCGCGGCGGGAGGGGAAGCCACCCCCACGCAAGCCCCCACCTGGGTGTGTCTGTGCAAACCTTCTCATCGACCCTCGGCAGGGGTTTCAAACCGAAACATACAACAAGGGTTGGGCCTTTATAAAAAGACACGGCCTCTGAGTACAGATACCTCCACGCGTAGAGACCTGTTCTTTGAAAGTGCTATTCCGAAGCCCAGGGCAGTCATCGGATTGGCACACCCCTTTGCATGCGTCTGATCACACTAAAACACCCAAGGCGGCAGGTCACAGCCCCTACACAGACCAGACTTACACGGCAATTTGGTTTTGCCAGAGCACAACATTACAATCTGGACGTGGGGGAGTCCCGTGTGTATTTTTTCTTGACGCACGCCACACCTTGCTGAGCAGAAAGTGCCAACTGTCGATCGCTCAGAGGAGTAGGACTCGATTGGCACACACCCTGCCATGTGCCCCGCAACCGCCCAGCCCCCCTGCATTGTGGGGAGCTGAACCGACACATGGGCAGCAGGGCGAGGCACGCAGAGGCACTTTCCATCGTTTCTTCTTGGCAAGGCAAAACGTGACAAAAAATACACCAAAACAAAACAGCAGAACAGAACAGAGTGCAAACGGAAAGAAATAGTACGACCGTGCTTTGTGTGGGGGGCAAGGGTGGCGGGGGGAGAGAGAGGGGGGGATCATGCAACTGCATGCACTCAGGGAGGTCGGGTTATGATACTCAAACGTAACTCACATCAGGGGGATGGGCGAGGGGGCGGGGGTGGGGATGATTGTTGAGAAAAATAGGAGGGGTCGTGGTGGTGGTGGTGCCAAATCGGCCAGAGCATGCGGGCAAATTCGTCAAGGTAAGGGAGGGGGTGGGGAGTTCTGTCGGAATGGAGGAGACAGGGGAATCGCCCCTGGCTAGATTTACGTGTGCCGTCAGCAGGCAAGAGGGGTTTCAATCGTCAATATGTACTGCCCGTGTCACGGCGTGATTGGTATCGCCATAGATGGATTCCTTGCTGAAAGATCAGATCATGGGGTTGCAGTCGGTAACGTTGGACACCCAAGATGGTGTCCAACAGAGGAAACCCCCTGATCATCGAAAGGAGGTACATCCAGAAGAACAAAAGGGCAGGTGATGGGTGGTGGGGAACAGACAGTTTATTTGCGTGCTGATCAGCAGACCGACATCATTCTTTTTTGTTGAATCACACACTCAGCGCCACGGAACAGGCGCAATCAAAGAAGTAGCGCCATTGCGGGCAAAAAAAGCAATGCAAGAATACCAACACCTACTAAATGCGATTTTGCTCTGTGGTCGGAAATCAGGCCACACAGACACCTCTTCAGGAGGGTGCCGGGTGTGTGGAAAAGCTGATTTTTCCACATGATCTGTCGCATCCTGGGGAGCCTTCGCGATTCGGCAAGTTATCGGGGGTCTCTGTTGAGTGTGACCAGGTGGGCAGGGAACCTGGGCTCTGTTTGGCTTTGGCGTGTTCTGCCTCACTTCGGACCACATACCCCTCCACCCCCCCTCTGTGTCTGCACTACGCCGTCGTAGTGTCGGCCCTCAACCAACTCGTGCGAGATAATAGGAGAAATGCACGAAAACACGCACTGTTTGGCACGCATTGCGAAGACCCCATACACCCCATCCCCCTCACGGACAGCTCTATCGATGAGTTCGTCCAGGGTGAACTTCGGGCAACGAAACCCATTGCCACCACCCTACCAAAGCAAGCTATCACTGAAGGCCAGGAGACAGCGTACCGTGCATCTAAGACAAGCCGGATGGGACACACATCTTAGAGCAGCGGCAAGTTGGCAGCGAGACGCCTTGTTTATAGAGAGACATTGACTCGGCAAGAGAGAGGCAACTCGCATGGCAGAGCCAGGGTATTGACGTGGCGTGTAAGGGGTTGCAGGCCTTCAGAGACCCATGCCTGCCTTTGCTCTGTCCAAACTGTGCCAGGTTGTGGTAAGTACTGCATTGCTAGACAGAGGAAGAGAGAGAGAGATGACTTGTTTTTGTAGGTGCCGACTGACGGCGTGAGATGGCAACGCTTCGCTGTTGCGTCCAAGAGAGAGATAGAGAGGGAGGGGGGTCGAGAACGAGAAAGCGGTCCCTCCGATGTGCCATTTGCTTTGGCTTTGGCGCTTGCGTTGCCTGGAGCTTCAGGTGGGGAGCAGCGCGTCGGCAGCAGGCTGTCAAGTGAGAGAGGGAGAGAGAGGGGTCAGGATGCCTGCCTCATCTCCCTCACTTGGGGGATCCGAATATGCCACGCTCAAAACGACAGCAGAGAGAATAAAAACGAAGGCGAAGAGATGGAGGGGGTGGGGGGTGGGGATTTGGTCCATTGCACAGAACGCATCCCACCCGCCACCATCAGCGGGGTTTCCCCTGGCACACGGGCGTCTTTTGCGGCATCAACCGCAAGGTGCCCGGAGGGGGTGCCGGGCCGGAGGGATGGGGGGAGGGGCACATCTCCATAATGTATTGAGACTGGGGCAAACCCGGGGTTTGGGGGGGGGGGGGGGGGGCGCAACCCCGAACAACAGCAGCGTTCAGAGAAGTTCAGGGAAGCCGCCTCCCCTGCCCCTCCCCCATACCTCCCCTCGGCCAGTACCCACACAAGGATGCACGCAAGGAAACCGTCTTAGAGTTAGGAAGAAAGTAAGAGATCCGGAAGGCGAGAGAGAGAGAGAGAGAGGGGGGTGTGTGTGTGTGTGTATCACACAGTGGTGCGTTCGAACCTGCCGGGAAAAGAACCTATTAGTGCCCGGCCCCAAACCCCCCGACAGGGCACATTTTTTCCCCTCAGTGCCGACACCAAAACTATCGAAAAAGGGAATAGATTCACGCGCGTGGGGGGAAAAGGTGCCGCTTCAGCTCTGCCCTCCCCCCCACCTCGAGAGCAACAGCTTGATGGTTTTGCACGATGCACATACACTGCCAACCCCCCTCGCGCCTCATGAACAAGGCAAAGCGAGAGAGGGTGGAGTGAGAGCAGAACTGAAATGGCACCGTCTCTCCACGCCAAAGGTGTGTGAGATAAAAAAAATAGTGATCCGACAAGCGTTCCCCACCCCCCACCCCCCCACCCCCTGAATCCCTCGGTGTGCACGCCCATGCGTATGTGGCGCATTCAAACACAAATTTGCTTCGCCCGTTGTCGGGGCAAAGGGCAATCACTTACAGCCAGAGAGTGGGTGCTGTTGGGCAGGGTGAAATCCTTCAGCAACACCCATCCCTCACGCAGAGAGGGAGATAGATAGAGAGCCACGCACACGGTAAATGATATGTCTGAAGAGGGTGTGTGTGTGGGGGTGTGGGCTGCCCAATAAAAGTTTCATGGCAAACGGGAAAAAACAAAGCAGATCCCGGCCCATCACGTTGATGCGACACAAGACGCAGCAGGGCACAATGAAGCAGAAGCAGGGCACACAATGCAAGGAAGGTCCGCTGTTCACTCCCTAATCTTGTGCTGCCCTACCCATGTCTTGTCTAGGGCAGGTCTGTGGGGTGTCGGAGTATCCCTTTGTCGGGAGGTCGGCAACCACAGTCCTGACGCACGCCACCGCCAGGCCACCCCCCCCCCCCTCATGCAATCCGGATAGACCTCTCCGCCACAGGATTTTGGTTGTTACGCCCATACGTGTGATCTGACAGAAAGTAGTTCCCCCTGTGTGTGTGTGTGTGTGGTTATAAAGTTTTAAGGCGGTGTCGCCCTGCACGGGCAGTAGCACCTCCCCTTCAGTATCGCACTCCCGAAGGATTCCCCAACACGACGTGACACCGGTTTCGACGCGTACTCTTCGTACCCCTCCCCCCGGCCGCGTCTCTTCAGCGAAGAACCGGGGATAATCGGACCAGGGCTAGCTAAACCCTGGTGGTGTCACGGGTGGGGTTGGAGAGGGAGAAAAGGAAGAAATGAAGTTGCGAAAAAGTCAAACACTGACACGTGAAATCAATAAAAAGGGTGGTATATATCGCCCCCTTGCTGCGACGAAGACACTAAATAGTCAGGCCGCTTCAAGAGTCTTGAGGGCTTGAAGGAAGAAACAGGTTGCTGATGAGTCTCAGGAGCAGGCACCTTTTGTCCGCCCACATGACCTTCGCCCGAAGGCGAACCTCGTCCAGCTTGGCTCGATCGCCACAGAGAAGGGGATCATTCTCCGCTGTGGTGAACATCTTAAAAACCGAGGGTGCAGAGGTGGGGCAGCCCACTGGTGCGACAGCAGGCCGCCCCCGGATAGCTATAACTAGTGCATAGGAAGAATACGACGGCACACGCAACAGATGCCGAAGGCACAACGGCGGGTCACTTTTAACCACCAGAGGAGTGGCACTCCCGAGGGGTGGGGAAGGGGGGGTAGTCACAACACTTTCGAAGGAAGAAAAGGGGCAAATGGGATGTTTTGTGCAAGGTAGAAAGGAAGTCACAACATGAGGCAGGGGGGATTGCTCATCAGGCCTGGGGGAATAGAGGGTTTGTGTGTGGTTATAAAGTTTTAAGGCGGTGTCGCCCTGCACGGGCAGTAGCACCTCCCCTTCAGTATCGCACTCCCGAAGGATTCCCCAACACGACGTGACACCGGTTTCGACGCGTACTCTTCGTACCCCTCCCCCCGGCCGCGTCTCTTCAGCGAAGAACCGGGGATAATCGGACCAGGGCTAGCTAAACCCTGGTGGTGTCACGGGTGGGGTTGGAGAGGGAGAAAAGGAAGAAATGAAGTTGCGAAAAAGTCAAACACTGACACGTGAAATCAATAAAAAGGGTGGTATATATCGCCCCCTTGCTGCGACGAAGACACTAAATAGTCAGGCCGCTTCAAGAGTCTTGAGGGCTTGTGTGTGTGTGTGTGTGTGGGGGGGGGGGGGGTCGGGAGGGGAGATATGTGTTTTATACGACGTCCACTGCTGAGCGGGTTGCCTGACAGCCTCAAACCCGCCCCAAGGCGTTGCCGTCTGTGGCCTATGATAAAGGCCACCGGTATTTTATTGAGAGTTCAGTGGTTACAGTTTGATTCTTTACCCCCCTCATCCCCACCCCACCCTCTCCGTGCCCAGACGGGGTCCTTGAATCGGACAGATCTGGGGGGAGATATTTTTTAGGATTTCGTTTCTTGGATTCAACACTTGGCAGAGTGTCGTAGAAGATGACCTGTCTTCCATCCTCCCCGACCTATTGTTGGGATAGCCGTCCACAAGCCGGTCTGAGGTGAGCGACACAGGTGGACGGCCAGCCTTGATGTGCACAAACAGTTTGCCTCCACAATGCAAAGGCGCTCCCGGATGTGGGACAACTAACCTTGTCACACATCCTGTCTTGATTTTTCTAGTTCTCGATTCGCGTTTACATTTTCAAAAAAACCCCAGCTTCCCTTGCGATTCCGCCTTGTGGAGGGATGTTAATTGTGCCTTTTTTCAGAGTTTCAGGGCACAATACCCCTTCTGCCCCAAGGCCACATCCACTGAGACATCATTTTGCATAGTCTTCGGACAACACAGCCCAAACTGCAAACCCACACGAAGGGCCCCAGCATTTTCTGACCCGTTTTCGGAACATCGGGCTGTGTTGCATCTCAAACAATTGGGAAGTGTCCTACTCGCTCGACACTGCCGTGCTGCCGCACAGAGGGCACGAGCCGCACTCGCTTCCCTCCTGTGTCTGTGTCTGCTTTGCCGCAAGCTTGGGCTGCAGGGTGGGCAGCTTGAAGTCGTTCTCCACTGCATAGTACCGAACAGACATCGACGACGCGAGGCTGTGGTGGGAGGGGGATGTAACGCAACTTTCAATCCCGAACCATGCAACCCCTGCACAACACATGCACATAACATACCACAGGGCGGTCCGCGATGCCAGTGCAAGCCCCGCATGGCGTGCCGCAATGTACACCATCGCTGCGGAGAGGGGCGCTGCCGCGTATGTCTCGTGGTGTGTGTTCATCACCCGCACAGGCTTGTTGCAGAGCAGGTCACGAATGACACCACCGAACGTGGCTGTCATCACCCCACACAGCACCGCAGGCGCAGCACCCAGCCCACGCCGGAGCGCATTCTGGACACCGATGATGGCAAAGGCACCCAGCCCTGCAGAGTCAATCCAGAAGATGAACTTGTCCATCGCCTTGCTCATGCGCGAGCTGTAGTCGCCGAAGGCCGACCAGCAGAGAAAGGTGCCGAACGCGCACCCGATTGCGATCTTCAGATACTCGGGCTCGGTGACCCACGACACCGGTGTGTTACCCAGCATCACGTCGCGCACGGTGCCTCCGCCCAGCGCGGTGGTCGCCCCAACCATCGTGCAGCCGAAGACATCCATCCCTGCTGCCCCTGCCGTCAGACACCCGGTGCAGGCGAACAGAGCTGTGCCCACATAGTCCAGCGTGCGGAGGAGCCCCTGCGGCGTCGTCTCGGGGTACCTCGAGATGCTGTCTTCGCACCGCTTCTCCGACTCACGGAGGGCAGAACGCAGGCGGAGTGGGGCTGCAGTCGCCTGCTGGAGGGACCGCGTATGCACTGACGCGAGGAGGCGTGAAGAGCGCATCATCGTTGTCGAAAGGGGGGGTCAGGGGGGGAGTGGGTTCAGAAGAAAAACGAAAAGGGCAAAGGAAAGAAGGGGGGTTTGACTCAGGGCGGGCCTGTAAAAGGCTCTCAAGAAGTAGGTTGGGGTTTCGTTTGGTTCAGTGGATAGGGGGGTGGGGGAGTGGGGGAGTTCTTGTGTGCGGTTGCAGCTGCCGGAAAGCAGGAAGCGCAGGACAAAAGAAATGACAACAGGAGGCAGGGGTGGGTGGGGTGCGAGGGACTTGTGTAGGGGGGAAGGGTCAAGAAAGCTGGAAGCGGTGGTGGGGTGGATCTTGGAAGAAATCAGGAGTGAGCTTGACGCGATTCTTCATCATTTCTTTTTCCCTTCGGTGTTCGCAGAACCCCTCCTTGTGACAAGGGGTGGGGTGGGATAGGGCAGGGATGGTTGTGCCAGCGGGCAGCGGGGACCATTCCTGGCTTCCGCCGCTATTCGTAGCTTGGGTCAGCGTGCTGGCAGCACGGAGTGTCCCACCGAGGACACAACGCGAGAACCCGGGCCACCATTCCTGGCCCTTCCGCCGACACTTCATGCATATAGACCCAAGCACACAAGGCCCGACCAGCCTCATTTCTCGTTGCGCTTCCCTGCCGCAAGAGGGGCGCGGGAAATAAAGAAAACTGCACCAGTGTAGTGTGACACCCTGTTGGGCCAGGGCCAGCTCAGTGCTCCGCCCTATAGAGTGAAAAGACACCGCGACCCAATATCACAGCCCCCCCCAGCTCCCACACACCACTCCGCGCTATCGCGAGGGTTCGCACCTCCTCGGCATCCGACACACCACTGCCCTCCGCCCCACCCCCACCCCACAGGCTTAACAGCCTCCTTGCGGTGAACAGTTTCCTGAGTTGGCGACGCCCAACATACAAAATAAAATAAAAGAATCAGACTGCCAAACCCGTAAAGGAATGGGGAGGATACCGATACTGTTCAACACACACACCGAACAGGTCCTGGGCAAGCCACACCCCACCCCGCTCCCCTACCCCGGTCTAATTCGCACTTTCCTCGCCGGAAATCCGAAGCTTCGCGGCGTCGGCAATATCACGGGCGCGCTGCCCATACTCTCTGTCGAGCTCGATGATACTTTCGTTCCACAGGCTCACCTCAACGGCATGAAGAAGGCGCGCCTTGGAACGCATCTCCTGGGCGACAGGCTTCATCAGGTCCTTTATGTTGCCTCGGGTCTGGACGAACAGATCAGTGCAGGAACGTCCCAGCTTGTCGCGCCTCTCGCGCGTCACCTTCGGGAGCTGGAACATAAGCACAGTGGGGGTGGCTCCCATCGACGCCTGGAACATCGGGTCAGCCCCCTCGATAGCTGACTTGACCAACAGCACGTTCTTCTGGTGGTAGACATTCACAGTGGCCATAAGACCGGAGGCGCTGATGGAGCAGAACTTGTTGATGGCCTGACCGTCAAGCTCGAGCGACTCGATGCCTGCTGTGCCACCAACGCTGAAGGAAATCTTCAGCTGCGTCTGGCGGTCCAGAGCAGCGACCTCACGCGCCATGGCGACCTTCATGTTGTCACGCAGCTCATTCAGGTCATCCCAGATCGCTTCCCGGTCGATCTCTTCACCCTCCTCCTCCTTCGGCGCCTGTCTCTTGATCTTGAACTCGCGCCCCATCCGCTTGTCCTTCAGGCATGCGGCTGTGGCGGACAGCCAGCGGGCCTGGCATGTCGCCACGCCAAGGGGGCTTGGTGCAGCCAGGCGCGCCACGCAGCCAGCCCCAGCGGGGGCGCGCAGCGCCGCAGCTGCAGCGGTGCGGAGAGGGGCGCGAAGCGTGGCCATGTCAGGTGGCTCGCGTGGTGTGTAACACCGCCTTGCCGCCCTGCGGGTTGTAGGTGTGGTGCGGAGGGGAGGGGAAGGGGGGTGTGCAACACCCGCAGCAACCAACAACCGCTGAGCACGGGCATGCGCAGCATTGCCTTGGAACGGTGGTGGGGAGCAGGAGCAGGAGGTGGTGGTGCAGGGGCGGGGAGGGGAGGGGACTGTTGCCTGCACAGGTTTGTGCCCTTCTCCAGCAGCTGCGTTGCTGTGTGTTGCGCCGTTTGCGCCTCCAGCTAGAGGTGCGGCAGGAGGGGCTGCTTGTGGTGGGGCAGGCGGGGAGAAAGGGAAGCGGGTGTGCCCGGCTTGCTGTGTTGTGCAACGGATGGGGCACAAACATGGCACAAAAAAACACACTTTTGTTGCGACTGCTTGGATCCCTGGTCAGGGGGATCGGCAGCTGTCAATACTGGGCGGGCGGGGCGCGGGGGCCAATCTCGCCCTTGCGTGAAACGATAGCGAGTCTGTGCGAGTCTGGTTGGGAGTGGTGCCCTGATTCTTTGGAGAATCCACCCATCCGACGCTCGGTTTTCACAAGAGTGTTGCCTCTTGTGTATTGCATTTGTCATGCCAACTCGATTGGTTTCCGGAGAGACACGATTTCCCACTTAATCTTAGGGCGTTGGCGTGGGGTTTGACAATGCGTGGGACGGCACAGCCACCCCTGAGCCGACTAGTGTCATGCTGCAAGCCAATGCCCTGCGTCCGGTGGGGTCTGCGGAATGGCATCACAAAGATAGGGATAGGTTGCTGTTCGCGCGCTAATTCGGGGGCAAAACAAAAGCAAAACTCCTGCAGCATTTGCTGTGTAAGTGTTGTCTTTTGTCCCCCCGCCCCCCGCCCCCCCAACTAATAAGCGCCGCTCTTATCTTTTTGACCCGTTTTCGTAAAAACTACATACTGGTATGGTTGAGAGAGAGAGAGACACGATACAAGGACATACGTAGAGTGGAGAAACGTTCAGCTTCCTGTGGTCGCGCGAAGACCACAGTATAGTGACCACTGCATGGCACTGGCTTTGCGGGCCAAAGAACCCACTGGACCAAACGACTTACAAAAGAGAGTCTGGCTGGAATGGTCGGAACAGGCAATCCCACATCGGTATGAACCCACCCCACCACCCTGTCACAATCCTCGGGCAACCCGCCTATTTTTGGCTGGGCTTGGCAGGCGCTGACTGCCCTGGCGCGGTCGGGCAAGAAGGCATGAAAGTGGCAGCCACCAAAACAGAAGACAGAAGGACACATGACAGATGACAGAACTGTAGAAGCAAACGCGGATACAGATGACGAATCAAAACTGGGATGCGGGGGGCTAAGGCGGGGAAGCAAGCCAAGTGTCACGATAAGTAATCGAAATGGGGTCGACGGGGGGTTGGTTGGTGATGTTGGAGCAACGCTGCCCGCATGCTCCCGGGAACAGCGTGTAAAACGTGTTGGGCATCGCCACCACGTTGTGCACTCTTTGAGGTCGTGCTCATTGTTCGCGTTGGAGAGCGCAGCCTGTTTCGAGACTGCATAACGTTACTTGCCCCAAAAGAATGGAGACGAAGCCAAAAAGGATTGCCGGGTTTCTTTTGTTTTGATTGTGCAACCGGGGCAAAAAAAAACGACCCCCCGACCCCCACACCAAAGAAGACACAAGAGGGGGGACTGTATTATTGTTCTGATGGGTTCAGATCACACCCCCCGTCCCGCTCCCTCCCCATCATGAACACATTGTGTACGTGAACGAAGCCTCAGCCGAAGCCGTCAACACTGAGAGGGTTCACCTCTGGCAAATCCGGAGACGCACATCCGCCCCCCGACCCCACGCAGTGAGGGGCGGATTTCAGAAGAGTCGCTTACGGTCGGCAGGGACAGAGTCACCGGGAAAGTGGCTGCAGCACGGCCAAAAATCAATCTGACCGTTCAACGCACTGGGGTGAGTGTCCAAAAATACTCCCCTGAAGAATTCTTCGTTCCGCATGGAATTCTTACCTAACACAGAAGAAGTGTGGGGGGGCAGGCGTCACTGTGTCTTCTGCACTTTATCATAGGATTCTGTTTTGAACATTTGGCGACTCATCACACACGTGAATATTCATTTTTTTTTTGCAGTCGTGTAGAACACATCGCCTGCTGGAGGTCTGGGCACGAATAGCATCTGACACGTTCCACCCGCAGCGAAGCGTGCTGAAAAACCTCACAAAACACGCTCAGGACTAGTCTATAAACGAACACCCCCTCCCAGACCCGCCACAACAGCACCACCTGCTCGGGTGCTCCAGGGACTGCCACAGCGATCCGAATGCACTGCCCACCCCCTCCCCCCCAGACCCACGCCTTCTTGCAGCAGTAGAGACGGCATATGAGCACACCTGCTCTGTGCACCACAAACTTCCCCCCTCCTCCCCCCAGGACCCTCAGGAGCTGAACACGACCTGCATCTCGTGATCGCCCCGACGCGGCTGCTGTGCCCCCAGCGGGGTGGACGAGGCCGCCAGGCCGCCCCCCTCCGCTGCTGCTGGGGACGCCGCCACCGCCTCGGGGTCATTGTCGCCCTCGCCCTGGTCCCCGCCGCCCCGCGCGCCGCCGGTCCCACCCCGCTTCCTCCCGCAGCACCAGAAGAGGCGGCGCTGGGTGGGCTCGTCGTCGGCGGTGGGGTCGATCTTCACGCGGCAGTTCGGGCAGAGCGCCGTGGTCTGCTTCTGTGCCTCGTGACAGCAGTATTCCTGTATGCATGCCAGGTGGAACTTGTGCTCGCAGTCCGGGAGGGACACGCATCTCGACTTGCCGCCGGTGCCCAGAGAGGGGGCGACGAGATCATCCAGGCATATGGTGCAGGCAGACGTAGTGTCAGCCATGCTCGGGGAGTATGCGGGGAGCCCCTCCAGGTAGCTTCGGTACTTCTCAGGCGTGACGCTCAGGAGGCCCACGCCCAGCTCCCCGTCGTCTGTGTAGCCCAGGTAGCGCTTCAGCTTGGCGAAGCAGCTGAGGACGCAGAACATCAGGAGCTGCCCTGTGAAGAGCACGGCCACCACCAGGAATACCCACTGCAGCAGCTGCTTCTGCATCCACTCGTGTGCGACGATGGTGGTGCCCTCCATGTAGCAGCATTTGTTGTAGTATTCGCACCCCGACACCTCGCCGCATTGGCCCCGGTCTCGCAGTGCGCATTGCAGCGGGATGTTCTGCGGAACGACGTGTGTGTATAGGGTTGCATAGGATGGCGAAACACTGCACGAGCCTCTTGTGGGAACTGTGGGGGTGAATCGCAAAGGAGAAGGGGTGGCGGCCCCGCCGTGTGTATATCCATGTGGGATTTTTTTTGTTCTGCAAAAGGATTTCCCCCAACCCCAACGCAAATGTCTCGGCATACGTAGGTGGTGGTGGGAAGCACGTTGTATTTCCTGGTGCTGTCGGCAGAACAGGAGGAATCTGTCGGAATCTCCCTGCCGCCCTGCATGACGAGGCAGTAGCACGACGGGTTGTAATCTGAGTATACAAATGCCGCCTTGACAGCATCGGCAGGAGTCCTCACGTCCACGCTCACGTTCTGCAACCCGAACCGCAGGCAGTCATGAAAGCAGTCTCTGGCAGACATCTTGCGATCCTGACGCCATTGCTGGGTCGTCATCGGATCATCCACGATCACCGATACGTTGTAGCACTTCTTGTACTCCTCGCTTTCGTCCTGCTCGTTCTCAACTAGCGCCTTCAGGTAGTCGTCCTGTCAGGGTGTGTCATGAATGCCAGAAGGGCGAATACGCTGCCCCCCTGCCTCCCTGCCGCCCTCTTGCTGCCCTTGTGTTTGCGGCAGGCCACGAACACAATGACAGCAAGAGGGCAGTGGCCAGGCGCCGACAGGAGGCTTCCAGGCTAACTTTTGCAACCATACCTGGCAGTCCGCCCTGGCAGCGCTGGGCAGCACAGCGAATAGCAGGCATGCCCAGGCCAAGGCATGCAAGCCCTGCATCTGGCACACGCCCATTGCACCCAAACGCCACGCCCTGAGGCCCCGTGTTTTCCTGCACCCCAGTGGTGGAGATTTATGGCACATTGTGACAGGGGCACCAGACACGCCGTTGGAAAAGCCAGAGGCGCGGGTGGGGGGTGGGGGGCGGTGGGGTGGGCAGAGGTGGGGGCGTGTGTGTGGCCTGACGAATCTCTACTGTCATCCAGCACTGCTCGCACACACTCACTCACACGTGAATACTTGGAAAGTGTCGGGTGGCACTTCGGTAGGACCGGAGGCCAGTAACCCATCCCTGCAGACCTCAGGAGGAAGCACGCCACACACCCACACACCACACACACCTGAATCCTTTGTAGCAGTGCAGAGCACACCGAGCAGCACCCTGCCCTTGATGCGATCCCCACTGGCACACACGCAGTGACACAGTGACACACACGTGGATACTGTTTGCGGCAGTGTGGGCCGCACCCCGAGCACCCCTCCCACTGCAACACACACTGCGAGTTGCTGTTGTTTTGAAATGGTTTCGGTTGCATCGGTTCGGGAAAACCAGAGCATTTTATAGGGGGTCTAAAGTGAGGCCAATCCTCACATTTAAGGAAAAAAAAAAGATTTCCGGGAAAATCCGGGAAAATCCGGGGTGGTGGTGGAAAACTGGTGGCGGCTGGCAGCCTCGCAGACGAGTGGACTCATGTTCAGTCAGACTGCGAGCAACTTACCCGACCGTTTTTCTGTCCAGTTTCTTTGTCAAACCCCGAGAAAACGCAGGTCGCGAAGGGACGGACGTTCACTACCGTGGCCTCCGGCGGCTGGGGGGCTCCGCCCCCCAGACCCCCCTGTGCTGTATACCTGTCTTGGACCAAACCCTTTGGGGTCCCATCAGGGAATGGGATGCAGCCCACCCTGTGTAGCCCCTGGAGGACGCAGCCAGCTCATGCAGAATCTGTACCCACGGAAGGAACAGCCCGGGATCTGTACGCCCGGAAGAAACAGATGTTCACTACCGTGGCCTCCGGCGGCTGGGGGGCGGAGCCCCCCAGACCCCCCTGTGGCATGTGCCTGTATTGTATCCAAGTCCTTGCGCGCCCGGGTCTGCGGCAGATCGGTCCCGAAATCCATTTTTTGGACTAACCTCCGGCACCCGAGGCTGGACCCGATCACTGATCCCTGAGAGAGGAACCGGGAGGTGACCCATTCACCACAAGACTCGCTTGCCAGGGGGTCCGCCAAAAAATCGGGGAACGCCTCACATTTAAGCCCAAATGAGCGTAGATTTTGCCCCTATAAAATGCCCTGGGGAAAACACCCGAAAAGCGCCCTATCACTTCACAGCTACAACCGCTCTGATGAATTTCCTTTTGTTTGTTGCGTTGACGCTTCTACACACTTCACCAACCTGCGTCCGGGGGCAGTGGCGATCGACGATCCCCAGGTCGACACGATGTGGGCGGAGAAGTCAGCGGGCAGCTCGGCCTCCGTCCGCTGCAGCGCCTTCTGCAGAGTGGCGATCTGCTTCGCCTGCGTCTCCACGGTCTTCTTCAGCTCCTTCTGCTCCTTCTCCAGCCGGCCTGTCAACTTCAGCAGGTACTCCAGCGAGTTCGCCACGCGGAGATCGGTGTTCGAGTCGGCGGGGTGGTGTGCGTCCCTGTGCTGGAGGCCCGTGCCACTCTGGCTGTCCGCCTCGCTGTACTCCCCGTCCTCGCCTAGCTCGCCCGCCCCTGCTGCCAGGTCCGCCGCGGTCTCCTCGTCGACCGCCTGCCGGACCCATGCGCACTCGGGGCACACCCAGCCCCTGTCCCCTGCGCCCTCGAGCCATTCGGGGACGATGTGCGCCGGGATGTGCTCTCTCATGCACGTCCTGACCGTGGTCCCACCGCAGTCGTGGCAGCTGAATGCGGTCCTGGCTGTGTGCGTTGTATTGCAGGTTTCGAATATGCACTCGGGGCGACGCTCTGCTGGCTCGTTGTCGGGGTGGGCGGGGTCGGGAACCTTCAGGGTGTCCCAATCCAGAGTGGCCATCTTCTCTGTTACGCAGCTCGGCGTAGTTACTGTCCCTCTCTGTTTGTTACACGCAGCACGGCGTTGTTACTGTCCCTCTCTGTAAGATACACGCAGCTCGGCGTAGTTACTGTCCCTCTCTGTTTGTTACACGCAGCACGGCGTTGTTACTGTCCCTCTCTGTAAGATACACGCAGCTCGGCGTAGTTACTGTCCCTCTCTGTTTGTTACACGCAGCACGGCGTTGTTACTGCCCCTCTCTGTAAGATACACGCAGCTCGGCGTAGTTACTGTCCCTCTCTGACCTCAAAATACGCGCAGCTCGGCGTACTCCCTCAGCCCGTAGTTACGCACGGCGTAGTTACTGTCCCTCTCTCTTCAGAACAACCACGCAGCTCGGCGTACTCTGTCCGCTTCTGTCACTCTTGCCCCCCTCTTGATTCTCTCGCCTGCTTGATAGTTTGTTGCGTTGACGCTTCTACACACAAAACCCTGAACTGATCACACCCTGAGCCTGATGAAGGGTGGGGTTAGTGTATAGAGCACGTTTGGTTGCAGCTGTGGTGGGGCGCTTTCCGCTCACACGAGTGTGCTTAAAAAAAAAACAACCTGCTCGGAAAAACGACGACTGCCGCCCGCGCCTCGCTCCCCACCACCCCACCCCACCTGGCTGTGCGGTGCGTGCCGTGCACGAGTATCCCGTGCTGTGTTGCCGTTATACCGCGTGGAATACAAGAGAAACGAAAAGAATCGTTTGAGCTCTTGGCAACGCCTTGCAGCATGACACGCACCCACACCCCCTCCCCACGCCCTGCCGGGCGTCGCGGTTGGAAGGACCTGCTGCGGCACGCCCAAACCCCACACCACCCACCCACCCCCGCCCCTGCCATCATGCCTGAGGGGGGCATGTTGTACATCGGACGCGACTGTCACATAGCAGGCCCGCTATGCATACCTTTTCCACGAGCTGTGGCAATTTGATGCTGGAAAAAAAACGAAGTGAGAACGGAAGGAAGGTGGGGAAGGATGTGCAGTCCTGCCCGGCAATGGGGCAACTCTGGAGGATGCGTCTAAAATGCCCGGTGGACAGGGGGGGGGGGGGGGGGGGGGCGGGGGGGGCACGGCTCTGCCAAAATTTCATTAAACGTCGTGGTGCGCTGCACAACAGAAGCAGGAACAGACAGAAACAGACTGCAACTCAATATACGGACCGGAAAAGCAGGCGATAGGAGAATGCCAATCGGCACCAGGGGCGTGCTGTTGTGTATCTGTGCCCCTCTTTGAGGCATGGATGGTTGATCCAGGCGTGCAACAGGACACACTACACCCGCCTTCACCCGAGGGTGGCCTTTCCATATTCCTTCATTCATCCCCAGGCTAGGAAGCGGGAGGAATAACTCAAGCTGTTCCCGTGTGATGATAACTGCAAAGTAGCTGTCTCCCCCTGGCCCTCAGGCTCTAATACTGCACAGCGGACAGAATCACACGTGAAGCGTATTGCTGGGTGTCCAGTGTAGTCTCCGTAATAGCGAAATGACACACACACGTGGGTGAAATATTATGGCTTCGTCTACACCCGGATTAAAATTCGGCTTGGAGGTGGGGGCCAACTATGGGGGGGGTTTCTGATCTGTATGGTCGCAGTGCAAGAATATAGGATCGGTCATTCTTTTGAACGAGCGGCCGGGGGGAACACACCAGCAAGTTCTCTGCGCTCGTCGCGGTCTGGTTGGGACAAAAAAACACCGTACACAAACCACTCGTCGTGTTTGATATTTGAGACCGTTGCCCGTGCTTCTGCGCATACAGATTTGAGGAGGGGGGGGGAGGGTTGTCGTTTGCATTCTTCTTCGTTCTGAGGTATTGGCAGCGCACGAATACAAAAGGGACCAGTTGCAAACGCAAAACATGCAGACCGGGGGCCCTCAAGACCGGCAAATCCCGCTGTGTTACCTCTGATACGCGTTTACACCACAGGCCGTGCCAATGCTGTTTCGACAAAACACGCGGCACGGCTGTCTGTAGTCAGTGGACAGCACAATCCTCAAAACTGGCGAGCAGGCTCAGTGGCATGCGTCCCCGCCGGTGTTGATGCCCACGTTCAACTGGGGGCCACACGCTCTGTTCTGACATCAGCCAACCAACATCACTCCACGGTGTGCTGCCCTTGGTGAAGTCACCAGGGGCAAGAGACAGTGCAAGCCGGGCGGGGAAAGGGGGGTGGTCGGGAGGGGAGCGGCTGCTCAAGCATAGGCTTCCTTCGACTTAAAAAAATATAAACCAACTGAACAAAAGATCGGTCGCCACGCAAAAATAATGCGTGTGGGTGCTTGGCAGTGCAGCGCAGCATGCCTGCGTCCTGCTGCGCTGCGCTCCGGGGAAAGAACAGTTTAGGGTTCGTTCGTCAAGGGGCGGGGGGACAGAGGTGGAGACGGGGATAGGTAGGCAGGAGCAACAGATAACTGGCCAGGCAGGTCGAGTAGTGGAGCAGGGGAAGAATGACGGGTCCGACACCGCCCTGCTCTCTCACCTTCTCACCTTCTTGGAAGCAAAAACACGAGATAGTTTTTGAAGAAGTCTGAAGAGGGCTTGTTTTGTGCATCACGGCAGCCACACACACACACACACATGTCGGCGAATCGCTTTTTTAAAGCAAACAAAACCCCGGACTCTTTTTTGCAGCGGAGAACACACCGAAAACACCCTCTCTACTCATGACGCAACCCCCACTACGCGACACTGCACACTGTGAACGCAGGGGGTACCAGGGTACACGTGAGGACATGGGACCTCCTCGTGCTCGAACACTTCAAACAGCCTCTTCTCTCTTTAGACTCAAATAAGAGAAGTTGCTCTGTGCGCTACAGACAATCACATCCACTGCGTACGCAGGGGGGGGGGGGGGGGGGCCCACACGCGGAGACTTTCACGCAAGAACCACCTGCAAATCAGCCCTCTCTCTCCCTCTCTCTCTCTCTCGTACACTTATAGTGTGAATTGAAGACCCCCTGTGGAGAATGCCGCACCCCCCCAACATATATTCCCCCTTCTCTCACTCTTGCCTGCCTCAGTCGTGAGAACTCCCTGCCGCAACCATACCCACGCACTCTCGTCTCTGCGATGGGTATGGACCGCCTGCTCCCACCCGAAGGGCACGCCCCTTTCTTGGATCAGTGCAGTGCAATCCTCAGCCCATGAAGGGATGAGTTGCTTACGTATTATGACCCGCCCACACCTACTCCCTCCCCCCCACCCCCGGTCCCCCGCCGAACACCCGCAGAAAAATCAGCGAATCCACGCGGCTTACCACAGGCGATGGGGAAGTGGGTAGCGTGTTTGGTTCCCCGCGCAGTGGTCTTTCAGGGACTTGCTGTTCGAGAGATGCCAGATCGCTTACCCGGCATTGCCTGCAGCACCTCCACACCCCCTCCCTCCCTCCCCCGCATAAGAAATCAGCGGCTGCGTTGAGAAGAGGGGTCAACAAGTTGGGGAAGGGGGGGGGGGGCTTTTTCTTGAAAAGTGGAAGACTAAAAATATATCGAAGAGGATGATGTCTGGTGCGGCATGTGTTTTCAGCTGACGGGGGGGGGGGGGGGGGGGGGGAACACACAGCCATCCGGAGTCGCGCTATCGCTGGGGCGACCACTGCCTCCAGTTTTATTCCTGACGGAACAAAGAATCTGGCAGACGAAGACAGCCATGACGAACACATGCATCTCTCAAGACCCCTCCCACCCACCCATGTGGCCCCCTTTTACTGGGTCCAACTGGGCCCCCCCCCCTGGCGGCACTTCAGACGCTGAACCTGGCACATGATTTGCCACAGCAAAGTGAGGGCCATCAAGCATCCCTCACCCCTCCCTCGATTTGGAATTAACACCCACGCCCCGCCACCCCCCCCCCCCGACCCGCTGGTTGTGTTGTACAGAACTCATACTCCGTCATCTGTCAGAATAGTGATTGCTTTGAACGATCTGAGCGCTGGGGTGGGAGGGTGTGGGGATGGAGTCGGCTCAGAAAGAGGAAGGCAATCAGCTTCACAGTTCAGGTGACAAGCTGGAATCACAGAGAGAACACCTGAGGCACGCACTGTTTGTTTTGCGGGGCAAAGCTGAGAAACAGCAGGTGGGACAAGAATGAAGTACAAAAGGCTTCTCTTCGCCTCCGAGGGGTGGGGCGCGCGTACACTCGCAGCGCCCGTTGGTCCTAACAACGAGCGGAACACCAAGTCTTAAAAACCTTCACCACATGCCGCCTTACAGCAGCATGCTGTCGAGGAAGGAGCCATCAGCGGTTGCCTGTGTGTGTGTGATGGTGGGGCATCGATAGAGTTCTCAAAAATCCGGGAGTTTTCAAACCGCAGCTGACACGTGGGACATACCTTCTGGAGGAAGGGGTGGTTGAGAAGATCAGAAGCGACGGGGCGCTGGTCGGGATTTTTGTTGAGCATCTGTGAGATGAAATCGCGGCACTGCGCGGACCAGAGATCGGGCTGCTTCATCTGCGGCACACAGAAGATGGGGTGGAACACAGGGACACACGGCACAACAAGGGGCCGGGCAAGCTTGCAACCCACAGCAGGCAGACGCAGCAGCGAACCATCCCTCACCAACCATACCGAAGGGGCGGGCTGTGTGACGATAATGTACAGCGCACGCATCGGGGGCTCCTCCATCAGCGGCGGCTCCCCGTCGCAGAGCTCCAGCGCAAGAATGCCCATGCTCCATACATCAGCCTGTGTCGGGAGGGGTGCGGGGAAGCGCCGGTGGATCGAACCCAGACACACACAGACAGACACACACGAGAATAGACCCCTACCCCACCCCCACCCCACCTCCCCTTGGCGGACCCACTCGCAACGACACTCTTCGTTTTCCAAACCTGCTATGACCCACCCACCCCAGCCCCTGGGGTGCGGTTCGTCGTCAGGCATAAACGGAGAGAGGTCTGGCCCACACTTGGGTGGGGGCTACCCAGGGCATGCACGCAAGGGGGTGACGGGGTGACGGGGGTGGGGGGCACACACCTTGCAGTCGTAAGGCTCGCCTGTGATGACCTCAGGGGCCATCCAGTATGGCGTCCCGACCACCGTCTGCCGCTTCTGGTTCTCGCCTTCAGAGAGGGAGGCGCAGAAGCCGAAATCGCCCAGCTTGATGGTGCCCTTCCCGCCGAGGAGGATGTTGTCGGACTTGATGTCCCGATGCACACGCCCCATGGAGTGGAGGTAGGCGAGCCCCTCGAGCACATTCTTGCAGATGTAGGCAACGTGCTCTTCGGGGAAGCGTCCTTTCTTGGAGTCGAGCACGTCTGTCAGCTTTCCGCCCGTCATGAGCTCCATCGCGATCCAAAGGGTTTTTTCCTGGGATTTTTTTGTTGTTGTGGTGGGTGGCGTGGCACACAACGAAGGGATAATACAATACCCCCACCCCCCAGATCGAACAGCACACAGACACACACCCCAGCCACCTTCCCTAACAACACATATTCAACACATTCAAACACACCACTACCCCAACCTCTCTTTATCTCCTTCACTCTATGTTCCCTCTCCCGCATCCCAAGACCAGACAGTGTCGCTGAACGGCGCCTCCCCTCCCACCTTACAAATTAACAACACGTTGCAATGCATACCCCTTCCTTCCGATGCGCGGAGTAGAAGTCGACAACATTCTTATGCTTGCTGGTGTACATCATGGAGATCTCGTTCTCCAGCGCAGGCATCTCCTTCTTCTCATTCTTGATGAAGATCTTCTTCAGCGCCACGGGGGTCCCATCCCTCACACGGCGCGCCCTGTACACCTCCCCCTGCGACCCGCTGTCAAGCATCACGAGCCCTGTATGCGCCTCCAGCGCCTCCTCTGACGACGCCAGCTCCGCGATTGTATACCGATCCTTCCGCGGCACACCCCCGAGCGAGGCCTCTGGGTCAGCATCGCCCATCTCCACAGCCCCTGGCAGCGGCAGGCTCGGGATTTTTACCACATCCTGCTGGCGCTGCTGCGCGAAGTTGAGCACCGACACAACCGCCTCGGAGTTGTTCGCAGCCTCCTCGGGAGTGATGCCGCTGTACTTCAGCATGGTGTGGTATTGCGCCGGCATGTGCGAGATCTGCGCCTTGGCTGACCCGCCCAGCTGCACCCTCGGGAGGGACGCAGCGGGGGGCGAGATCGCGGTGGCGCCCGGGCTGCTGTACTGCGGGCTGCCCAGGATGGGGGAGCCGAACCCGGGGGGCGATGCGGGTGAGCTGCTGTAGCCGCCCCGCGTGGAGGTGCTGCCCAGCTGCAGCGACCCGATGGAACCCCCGAGGTTCACCGCGGTGCCACCCAGGTCCACCACGGGGGAGCCGAGGGGGGACCCCCCGCTGCCGCTGCCGAGGGAGTTGGTGGGGCGCTTGCCCTTGCTGATGGCAGTCACGTATGATTCCCACCTCCTCAGTTGGGACTCATCCGGGAGGGACATGATCAGATCTCGGTAGTCACCCCCAGGCCTCCTGGGGACAACGGGGCGGAAGAGGACGCAGTTCTCTTTGTAGGAGTTGAAATGCACGGGGGCAGAGGGGTGGTTGGGGATCTCGGCGAGCCGTTCCACAACCATCCCAGGCATGTAGTAGCACCCGGAGCAGCGGGCGGTGGGGTCTTGGGAGTGGAAGTAGCAGATGAAGTTTCCAGAGAAGATAAACCACCGCTTGTCCCAAGGGGACACGACAGAGCTGGACAGCTTCAGCGCCCACCCCTGGATGTCAGCCGGGCCGAACGTCCCCAGGGGGGGCTTCTCCAATGAAATCCGCCGCCATTCTCTCGCGTCGGCTGGCTCGCGCGGCTCCGCCAGCTGCCCCCTTAGTTGTTGCTGGGGCGGCCGCCTTGCCGTCGCCATATGTCCCACCACACCCACCCCACCACCCCCCCACCCCCCGCCCTCAGGGCCGAGGGAAGGGGGAGGGGTGGGTGTGGCGGGGGGAGGGGGGTAGGGGGGGCGCGGGTGTGTAAGTACACACGCCCCACCCCCACAACACAGCCACCACCCACCCTCCCCGTGTGATTCGAGTGGAGGAGGCGCCCGGGTCTGAGGGGGGGGGGTGGGGGGGGGAGTGCGCCTCGGCCCGCTCACTCACTCGTTTTGTGAGGGCCCTGAGCCTGCTTGCGCTCCCTCGTTGTTCGTTCCGGCGGTTGCCGTGATGACCTGCAACAGGTCTGTGCTCCCTGTAAGGTGGATGGGTGTTTCATTTGTGACTCTGCGCTGGTCTGTGTTCTGGCCTTGTGTGCATAAGTCCCGCAAACTCCCTCACTCACTCACTCTCCGTCACTAACTCTGTTACTCTCTCTCTACCACCCTTTGACACACTCGCACTACTCGTCGCAATGGCTGTCCCTGCGACAAAGATGACGGTGAAGTCGGTCATTGGGCCCAGTGCATTGGCGAAATGCACTGAGCTGAAGGTGGCGGTGAAGAGTGCGGTGCGGGGCACCTACACCGCCACCACACTCGACGGCATCCGCAAATATGCGGTTGACTCGGTCACGAGGCGCCTTCGCCAGGCAAGCGTGAAGACGGCGTGGAATTTGGACAGGTGCCCCTCCATTACCTACAAGGTGAGTGAGTCGATGTTCCTGGACACGGACGACGACGGTGTGCTTCCGACTTATGGTGCAACAAACACCCTGTTCAGAAAACTGCAAACAAAAGAACAGCTCTGAACATATTTTTTGCTGTGCAGACACTCGTGTCTTCAGGCTGTCCTGGGACCCTGTGAAGTGGCATTAAGGTGCGAAGCCCAACGCTCCAATTTTTTTCAGTGGGGGCCCTCGCTACCAAGTGTGACTGAGTGAGAAAAAGTGAGAAGTCAGCCATGTTTGGCTGAAAACTGACGACTCGTGACTCACAGTGACTCGGAGCGAGGACCCCCAGTGTGTTTTTTTCTTTCGTTATTTTCGCAATTTCGATACGCCCCGATGCGCGTAATGAGTGGGAAACACAATATCTGCCCCTCGAATCACCCACACCACCCCATACAGACGCACACAGCACACAGCACACAGACCCTGTCAATACATGGAAATAGAATTAGCAACAAAAAAACGAGGGGAGCGGGGCGGTGGGTTGTTGGGTAATAACTTTGTACGGCGTGTGGGCAGGATGCATGGGTTGTGGCGGGTGGTGGGTAGCAGCAGGGGGTGCCTGCTGTGGGGGTGCGTTATTTCTTGTTCCCTTGTGGAAATTACTTTGGCACGCCACACAGGCACCCCACAGACGTGAGTTTTTGACAGGAAGCCGTGGGATCGACACACCCAAGCCTGGACCACACATGCCACGCGAACACACTGCGGCCAAATCCGTGGAGAGGCACCCAGTCGAAGAGCCGGGCATCAGGATCGCCCTTACCCATCGATGCGTGATGGCATGAGCCAGCACCTGTTTCGGAAAGGATGAAAAAATGCAAAATAAAAATTCGACGCATGTGTCGCGATCCTTGTCGGTATCGGTATCGGTTGATGATCTACCCCACAGAGCAGTGCTTCCCTGCCCTCTGGGCGCCTGTCCCCCACCACACCCCACCACCCCCACCCCCCATGCAGGTTCGATGTGTTTATGGTTCGGTCTAGGATGTTATGTACACACGGCAGAGTTTGCATATTTCCTGGTTGGGAAAGGTCTCTCCGCCGGATCTTCTCATTTTTTTTCCCGCACACTCGTGTGAGCAGAAAGTCACCCACCACAGCAAGCATCCAAACGTGCTCTATACACTAACCCCACCCTTCATCAGGCTCAGGGTGTGATTATCATTTCAGGGTTTGTGTGTAGAAGCGTCAACGCATCAAACAAACAAAATACAGGCTAAGAGCGGTTGCTGCTGAATGGTGAAGTGACTTTCTGTTCGTTGGAGGATCCTTGAAATCGGTAGTGGACAGTAGCGGACAGGGCGGACATTTCCTTGTGGAAAAAGTGCCCGAAAAAAAAATTCGAAAAGGTCCCCCTTACAGAATTAGCCATTTTTCAAAAAATCGGAAAATTTCGGACCGCAATTTGTACCCAAGAAAGTGCCGAATTTTCGGACTTGGTCCGATTTGAACGATTTCCGTGCCTCTTGCAACCCCCATGAGGGGCGGCTGCTGTTTCGGGTTCTTCCGGTGGTACATGCTGGGGTGTCAGGACAGGGAATCCTGCTCGCTGTACCCGGTGATCCCTGACGCAGCCAGGAAGTGGAGAGCCTTGGAACCCTGGTTGAGGCCTGTAACACCCGGCCTTCCTGCCACTTGTGGCATTGTGGAGTGGAGGTGGATATGGAGAAAGTTCTCTCTCCGTCCGGTCGAGCACAACCGTCCTCTCCAGCCAGGGGTCATCTACTTTCCAAACAAGGGCCAGGAACATGCTCAAACAAACCAATTGATCAGAAAATCTGGGTTGCCGTGGAATCATTGAGCATTGGGGAGTGGTTTGCCCCCTTGCTGCGTATGACATGTCCATTTTTGACGATTTTTGGGCAGAATTTGGTGCGTGGGACCTTTCGATTTTCATGATTTTTTTCGGAATTTCGTGGGGACCGGTACCCCATTTGAGGGCCAAAAATCTCATTTCCGAGGCCTGGGAATGGTCGCAGTGGCCTCAGATGTCCAAAAACGTTCAATTGACCTCTCCTCGAAAAAAAATCGAAAGGTCCCCCCTACTGGCACCCCGGATTAGGACATGTCTCTGGGGGTGTCCGGGGGGCATTTTTGGCCCATTTTTGGCTGGGGAAAATGGGCCATTTTTCACGATTTTTTCGATTTTTTGTCCGGACCGGCACCGCATTTGAGGGGCCAAAATCTGATTTCCGAGGCCCGGGAATGGTCGCAGTGGCTTCATTTGGCCAAAAACGTTCAATTTACCCTTCCCCAAAAAAAAATTCGAAAGGGTCCCCCTACAAATCGCCGGTCTTAGGAAATTTTTTTTTGGGCACCCAGATTTCAAAAATTTTCAAACTATTTTCTGGACCAAAAATCAAACTATTGAGGTCCTGGCCGGACATGTCCGGGGGGGGGGGGGGGGGTCAAAATTGGATTTCCCGAATTTCCGGGTCCGGACATGTCCGCCCGGACATCCGGACACCAGAAAATCCACCGCACCGCAGCCCTGATTATCACAGGCTGCATGAAGAACACCAGCACGGCGAAGCTCCTCTGGGAATCACACCTACGAGACCTCGACCTCGACTTCAAGGTTGCGGTGTGCACAGACCACGAACGCTTCCGCCGCGTGCCCCACTCCCCAGGATACCGGGCGCAACTAAATACCGGGAACACGGGAGGCAGCTGGCTACATCAGGCACGGAGTCTGGTGAAATCCTCGAAGGTCGACGGGCGCACCCCCCTGCTGGCCCCCCTGCATGCAGCACACCCCATCCCCCCCTGGGAATGGAACCTGGTGCTGCCACGAGTGCACATCCTGGCGACGCTGCCGGGGCTCACCGCCCCGAAGGCCGCCACCCCGAAAGACACCCTCCGGGACCTGGCAGAGCAGACCATCCAGGCCCTCCCGACGTGCGCCTGGCATGTCTACACCGACGGGTCAGTCTCCAACTCCACATCGCGGCAGCAACAGGGCGGCGCGGGCGCAGCGGTGTACAGCATGCCGGAGGGCCGCCTCAAGAAAAAGCTCGCCTGGCCGGCAGGACTCCGTTGCATCAGCTACCAGGCAGAGCTGGTGGCCATCAGAGAATCCCTCGCCCACCTATGCACCGTGGTAACCCAAGGCGAAACGGTCGCCATCCTCACCGACTCGCAGAGCGCACTGAATGCACTGCTGAGCGGCCCCCAGCGAGCGAGGGGGTCCACCGAATGGGACATCTGGCAGAGGCTGCGCAAGCTCGCCCAAACATACGATGTCACCACCCACCTCCGCTACATCCCGTCGCATGTTGGGGTGGTAGGGAACGAACTTGCTGACAAGCAGGCGCAGATCGGTGCGTTCAAGCCCCAGATGGAGCCGATCAGCCTCGCGTCGGCCCGTGTCACCCTCCGCCGACACATATACAGCGGGACCACGTTGCCCCGCACAGACAGCGTGTACGCGTATCGGTCAGGAATCGGGGAGACGCGACTGCAGCGCCCTGACCTCCGCATGGAGGGCCTTACCCGCTTAGGGGAAACCACCATCCGCCGCCTCCGGGCCGACCACCACCGCCTGGTGTACGACCACGACGTCCCGGGCAGCGCACAACCACCGTGCAAACCCTGCCTGAAGCTTGCGCCGGACAGCCCCCCGCCTGGGGTCTCGCTGAAGCACCTATTCTTCGGCTGTCCCGCGACAGCGTCAGCCCGACACCACCTCACAGCCACAAGCGTGCACAACCTGCTGCTGCACAACTGCAAGGGGGCCCTACGCTACCTGGCTGAGGCAGGGGTGACGGAGCACAGCGAGAAGGACTACCTGATCTCGTGAAACCTGCAAAAATCAACAGCGGTCAAGGGCTTCGGCCTGACACCCCAGCACCCCCCCCCCCCCCACCCCCAGACCCACGTCACTTTCCACGGGCCGCCAGGCGCGTCAGCGTCGGCGACCGCCCGCCCCCAGTCTGAGAGGCAGCAGCCACGACTCGGCAGGAGGCGGGCACAACAAAAAAAGGGAGAGTCGTCACTGTGCATATCAGCACGGTCCCGCCCTCTGAGCCAGACTAACCCGCCCATAAAGGAAAAGAGGAAGAGGCGACGTAAGGCAATGCCTCCGTGCGGCAAGGAGAACACGAAACAGCGTCCCCCCTCACCGGGGGACGCGACGAGCACGGCCAAAAATCGTTCAAAATCGTTCAAAATGTCCGCCCGGACATGTCCGCCCTGTCCGGGGCGGACATTTCTGGATGTCCGGATGTCCGCCCGGACATGTCCGGGCGGGAAATTCGGGAAATGTCCGGGGGGGGGGGGGGGGGGTAGGGGGGGTCAAATGGGGGTGACAAACACGATTTTTCAAAAAACCGGCGCAGAGGCCCCAAAGCCCCCGTAAACCCTCCAAACCCCCCCAGATCGGTCCGGAAACCCATCGAACCCCACTTTTCCACCATTCCGGGCACCTCAGGTGCCCGAATTGGGGTACCTAAATTTTGTGCCACCGTTTGGTACCGTACAGTGCCACTGTGTGGGAGGTTGGAAAAGAAAATGCCCCAACACACCACATCTGAGGGTTGCAATGCATGTTGCTTGCCAACCACGTCATCCGGTGGGTGTCAGGCGCTATGTAGGTGGCATTAGCCAGGTCTTCGATGTGTTCTGGCTTGTATATATACCTCCCTGCCTGCGGCACAGGCACTGCCTTTGTCCCCCACACCAGCCACAGAGAGCGTATTGTACTCGGTCCACGGTTGCTGATTCATTGTGATGCGTTGTATCCTCGAGTGAACGTCACACACTAGTGGCACCACCACCCGCCATCCGAGAGCTGTATTGACTTTGCGCGCTTCCGTTGTATTCACCTCGCCACGCATATTGCACCGTTCAGTACCAGTGCTCTTGGGCCAGGCAAAGTAGACCGCAGCAACTACCAATTCTGGCACAATGGGTACCACGACAGCGCACTTCATGTGTTCCCGGAATGTACAGCTCGTGTTGCAACAGTCGTTGTCAACACATCCCGGTTGTGGAGCACTGCTGCACAGGAATCACACGACCATCTGGACTGTTTCGTACCTACAGGCAGCCTCCCGGTGCATGGTGGCAGGGAGGTATATATACAAGCCAGAACACATCGAAGACCTGGCTAATGCCACCTACATAGCGCCTGACACCCACCGGATGACGTGGTTGGCAAGCAACATGCATTGCAACCCTCAGATGTGGTGTGTTGGGGCATTTTCTTTTCCAACCTCCCACACAGTGGCACTGTACGGTACCAAACGGTGGCACAAAATTTAGGTACCCCAATTCGGGCACCTGAGGTGCCCGGAATGGTGGAAAAGTGGGGTTCGATGGGTTTCCGGACCGATCTGGGGGGGTTTGGAGGGTTTACGGGGGCTTTGGGGCCTCTGCGCCGGTTTTTTGAAAAATCGTGTTTGTCCACGTAAAAGGGTGGCATTTGACCCCCCCTAGGGCAGTGATAGAAAATACGTAAAAAACGTTCAACGTATTTGAACGTTCAACGTATTTTTAAAAAATGCGCCGAAGTTGAACGTTTTTTTGGCTTTTGAGCGTTTTCACCCACTGGGTGCACTCTTCACATGAAACCCCCCCTAGCAGTAGGGGGTGGGCCCCCTGCACACACTAAAGGGGACACCGGTGGGATGGAGAGTGTCACGCGTGGCGAAAAGTCGGTGAAAAAGAGGTTCTGTAGTCCGAGAAGGGGCGGGACCCGGAAAGGGGTGGTTGGTACCCCCTCTTTTCAGGGTTGAACTCCGGAAAAGCGGGGGTACCAACCCCCTCTCGACCTATCTCCCAATTTTACCCCACTCGACCGGCTGGAGTCTGTCGTGTCGAGGAAGTGGATGGCCGAACCTGAGCTACGGGTACAGGACGTATGGGATATCACGCATGGGAGAACTGGATGGCATATCCCACCGGCAGGGGTTCATCTCAACTGCACCAGCCCGCTTCATGGAGCAAAGGACAAGGGATATGTTGTCGACTGCATCGCGAAGCAAGTCGCTGTAAAATCGTGCTCCAAGGACGTCTTCCGCACGGTTGTCGTTGGTGCCACCAACTCGCCCTTGCTCTGCTTGAGGAAAGGCGGGTTTGTGCCTGGTGGCCCCTGCAGACGGTAGGCAATGTGAGAAACGTTCAAATACGCTGAACGTTCAACGTATTTGAACGTTCAACGTATTTTTAAAATCGGGGTTCTGAAAAATACGCGTATTTTGCCTTCACTGCCCTAGGGGGGGGGGGGGGTCAAAATTGGACCCGGACATCCGGACACCCGGATTTCCTGTCCGGATATGTCCGCCCTGTCCGCCCTGAAATCGCCTAAGGGGCCGGGGGAAATCCAGGAAATTCGGGAAATCCAGGAATATGAAGAATCCTCCGTTGTTTCTTGAATCTTCTCCGTTTTCTTTTTGTTGCCTTGAATATATTTTATCTGGATCTGAACACCACCCTCGCTTCCTGTGACATCGATAAAACAGCGCTGGCCGATAAGGCCATTTGTTTGCTGCGCGGTGTTCTCGCTATCGACGAACACCCTTCCGCTCTTCTCTCTTCCCCCTTCTTTCATTCAGATTGATTTGGCCAGGTTGATCCGGCAAACTTGTTTGCGCCCCCCCCCGAACCAACCAGAGGCGGGCTGTTGGAGGGAGCACTCACACGTGCAACTGGGGCATTCCAGCGGCTTCCGTGTTGACATAGAGCTGACTCTTGTGGGAAAAAATGTGGCGCCTATTCTTTGGGGGCTCTCTCCTTTTCCGGGCAGCGGACCCCTGTCGAGCAAAAAAGGCTGCCGACATAAAGCATCGGGATGTGCAACACCCACGCCAAAGCCTAGGCTGGGCTGTGTCGAGTTGTGCCTGCTGCGCGGCGGCATTGCCCCCGACCCACACTTGAGGATCCATCTTTCTTTACAGAATGCCGGAGTACCTTGCGGTTGTGTGGGGCGTGGCAATTTGTTGTGTTCGGCCCCATACGAGAAATATCAGCTCAATCAGCCCGGCTACAGGTGGGGTTTATTCGCAACACTTTTTGTTCGCTTCGCCTTGTTTTCTTTTCGTTGCTCGGAGCTGGCTGGGGAGGGGAACAGACACTGCACATCTTGTGAGCGGGAAGGAGGGGGTGGGGGGGGGGGGGGGGGGAGTGAGAAGTCTGTTTCAGGGGCAATGGGGAAGTATCTTTTCTGTTTAGTTCCGCAATGGTGTGTTGGCTTCGAGGCCTGCTGAGGGAGGGGGGGGCGGCGGGAATGGGGGCATCCAATGCGAGGCAGTGAAGCTATTTTAGACACACCGTGTATCAGTGAGGAGAGGGGAAGTGTCGCATGTTCAGGAACTCACGCATGCGCTGCGATCCACACACCTCGCCTTCGCACAGGCGAGGGGAGGGGTGTGTAGAGTCAATCCAACGCTTAAACCAAACCCAAGTGAGTGAGTGAGAGTAGTCAGTCGCGTGAGGGACGCACGAAATCACCTGCCCGCCCCTTCCTGATACGGAAAAACTACAACCTACAAATCAAGTCCTGACACGATACCCCTCAAGATCCCAGTCCCGTGCACACTCGTCGTGCCCACAGTAGGGCTTCCCCGGTTTGGCACTCCCCTCCGAGTTCTCAATACAATAACTGATCTTAAAACCTCACTGGCACGGTGTGCCAGCGGGCACCTCACCCCACCCCACCCCGCCCCGCCAAGAAAATTAGCAAGATGCGGTTTTTTTTTGCTAATTTTTTTCAGGCACACGAAAAAATAAATGCGTGGCAGTCGCACTGCAAGGCACGAAAACAACGGCATGCTGTGAGATACAGCCTCTGAGATAAACCGGCAAAGCAAAGGGGCTGGGTGTGGGGTGCAAATGGCTGTGTTATTGGGTGGGGGTGGGTGGGGATGGAGGACAGGGCGGGTGTGCACACGGTGGGCTGCGCTGTGTTTAATTGATGCCAACAGCAAAAGCAGGCTGGTCTGCATACCGCCGGAGGACGGGGCAGCCATGTGCCTTCGCACAACGCAACGCTGACGCGGTTGGCCTGGTTTCACCGATTAGAGCTTCACCAACTATTGAGGCCCCAGCTGGAGTCCGACGAGTTGGTGGGCTCGCCAAAAACGACTCGTTGGCCCGACTCGTCGGTTCGACGAGCCGGGGCGACGAGTTGCGCCTCGTTTAGGGGGCCTTAACGGGTCCTAACTACCCCCCTAACCCCACCCACTCCTTGAATCAGACCATAAATACATCATCAAAGCAAACAGAGAAGTGCCCCCAGGCTTTTGAGAAAGAGAGGGAGAGAAACGGAGACAGAAAACACCGAAAAATCACACGGGGGGTGTTGGAGGGGGGGGGGGGGCCGGGCGAACGTGGAAGGAGCTACCACAAGGTGGGGTGGTGCCCTGCAAATTGCGCGCCATCCCATCCCACCTTCCCTCCCCCCCCTCCTCCCAACACCCCCCCTCTTCCCTTCACACATCTGCATGCTCGAGGAACGGTGGCCAGACAGCATTGGACAGAGTGACAGATGGAGAAGGCAGCGCCGCCCGGCATCCTTTTTCGTGGGCAGTGGTCCCTCCAGTTTGGCGGGACACAAAATTCCAATGAAAATGAGGATTTTTTTTCCCTCTGTAACACACACATGCCAGCAGTGCCTTCGCTCCAGCCAAAAAAAGTGGCTGAGTCGTAACGAAGTCGCGTGCCGTGGGGGCGGGAGGGTGTCCCTGTGATCCAGCACACCCGGCTGCATTGAAAGAAAGAGATTCAGGGGTTCCCGACAAGAAAGGACGTGGGCCCCAAGAAAATGCTGGGAGACAGGAGCGCATTTTCATGAGGATTGCTCGCAATAAATGGTAAGCCACACCAGAACAATCCGACGGAGATGCAGGTGTCGGATACAATGTTGCCAGACTGATGGGTGCAGGGTGCAGGGACACGTCCCTTTGGCCTCTGAACGATGTTCGAGCTCTAGTCTTTCGGGTGATGTACCCTCGAACAGACTTGGCGTGCATGAACATCATCGGCAGGCGCAGTCAGCCAGTTGCCTTGATGCAGATGGGCACACCAAAAGAATTTGATTTAGTTTTGGAGGTTTGGTATGCATGGGGATCGCACACGCCACCCCTGTGTTTCGTTTGTATTCGCATTGTATCTGTCATTCTTCGGCGGCAAATTCTTTTTTGAGGAGTCGACTGGATTGTAATACCGGAAACGAGAAAATCTTGAACTGTAAAGAGAGTCCCAGTTCTGTTTGTGCGCATGAGCGGCAGTGTGCTATTACCCCTGCGAAGGGGGCGTTGCGGTGAAGATGATATTTTGCGTTGCTGTGTCAAAACACACTGCGCGCCGGACGCTCCCACCGACTTTTTTTTTGCTGTGACAAGCAAGCTCTCGGACCCCCGCGGCGGTCCATTTATTTTCCGCACACGGTATTTTTCCAGTGCCGAAGCCCCGACCGCTTCAACCCCATATACGCACACCCGACCACCCTCCCCCCCCTCCCGGTTCCCCACATTAATTTTGAGCGACCCCCCCATGGGATCCACAACACCCACCCTGCAGGAGGCAACTCAGTAAAGGCGGCTTCACTTCCGGGAGGCACGGCTGCTGGCGCTGTGGGACCTGCCGTAGGACATGGCCTTGACTTCTGCGTACTTCTTCGGATGGCGCACGGGGCCGCTTGGACTGCCCCAACGAGCAGGCGACGAGCCTGGGGAATAGTTCGTAAGACGTTCACCATTCGCGCGTGGGCTGCGCGTGCGCGTCGCAGAAGAAGACCTCTTCGAGCTGCTGGGGTTGGACCCCATCGGGAACGTCCGCTGCACGCGGGGTGTGGGCGTCGCATGCGTCGAACGCGGCGCTGTGTAAGTCGTCACACTCCGTGCAGAGAACAACTCGTAGTTCTTCGGAAGCTTCTTCCCTGCAGCAATAGGCCGCTTCCGCGACCCAGGCGGGTAGGAGTACACAACAGGCGCGCTGAGCACCGGAGCCCGCATGCCGTTGGGCAGCAGCTCCCTCTGCCTGTCCCGCCCCCCCTCCGGGGACACCGGCAGCTGCAGCGGCTGCGACCCCACGGACCCCGGCGACCGCAGCTCGCTGCCACACCGCGACTCTGCCCGCTGCGACCCCACCTTCGACAGGCGCCCGGCGCCCCTCCGCAGCACGGCACCCGTCACAATCCCGCCGCCCTCGCTGCCCTTCTTCCCAGAGGCGGACCTGCCGAAGGCGGCACGCACAGGGTTCTTCAGCTCATGCAGGGTGTCCTCCTCACGCTTTGCAGACCGCGACGCGCTGCGATGCGCAGACCCAGACGACCACCGCCCTCCGGAGATCCCCCTCGGGGGTGCAGCACCACGCAGGCTGTCGAGGCCGCCCTCACCATCCTCGCCCTCGCCCTCATCGTCGTCGTCGCTGTCCTCCACTGAATCCCAGCGGAAACTCAACGACGCACGCCGCGGCTGCCCAAGCCGGGCCCCCGCCGGCACCTCCGCCTTCGGCGACCGGATCATGCTCGGAATCGGCGCGGAATTCCACGCCACGCTCTCGATCATCCTCTGCTGCGGGGTAGCACTGCCATCAGTTCTGGAGCACGTCGCACTCAGCCCCGCGGTGGACCGGGTGAGCGCAGAGCTCGCCGTCCCCGCAAGGGGATCTGCCTCCGGGGTTCCCGCAGGACACCCCTCTGCCGCACCACCACCACCACCACCACCACCACCACCACCGGGCAGCATATCCACGGTCCGCATACACCGCACAGGGTTGTCGTACTCCGCACTGTGCGACCTCTGTGAGGCAGCGGGCGACATGCTGCTGGCGGAGGGCACGTCGCCGCGGGTCGCCCACTGCGCAGCGCTCACCCTCGCCTGGGAGGGGCGCATGTGCGTCGCGGTCATGACGTGGCGGGAGCGCCCTGAGCGGGCCTGCGGGGAGGCGGAGGCGGAGGGGGAGTGGCTGCGCTCGCCAGGCAGCGGGGAGGTCGCAGAGTGTGGGGAGGGCCCCTTCGGCGCCCTGCGGCGTGCGGCGCTGCGGGGCGCGTCGGCGGGGAGGGGCGACTCGACGTGGGTCCGCATGTCCTCCGACGCGTAGTACGCCGCCTTCGGGGAGGGGGCGGACTTGCGGGGCGGCGAGAAGGCCTTGGGGGGCGAGGTGTGGCGCACAGCCTCCACGCCCCCCCCGGTGTCCCCCCTCCGGTGCGGCACCCCGTGATCCCCAGACAGCTTCCGCGGCACGGCACGCGGCCTGGCCACCGGGGCGCCAGCAGGCATCTTGGCAAAAAAAAACCGGTTCAGAAAGATGTCCCTAAGCAGAGGCTGAGGGTGGGTGATGGGTGGGTGGGTGACAGGCCAGAGCATGCCTCAAATCTGGGTGAAGCTGGCGGCAGACGGGGAAGGGGGGGGGGGGGGTGAGCATCGTCTCTTTGGTATTTGTCCTGGCTCTCCGTGGTTTTTAAGGCATCAGCTTGGCAGCTTGGTGTGTCGGGTGGGCTACGCTTCCCGCTTTTGGGTTCGACCCCACCCCCCACCTGCCGCCTCAAGAATCAGCCGCTCGGGTTAGAGTGTGGGGGCTCTAGCCAGCACCCACTCGGCACTGAGTGTGGGGGAGGGCAGGGCGTGGGTGACTATGTGTGTGGCAGGCAGTGGACTCTGACACGCCATCAGGATGGACCCTATTTGAGGGAAGGTCACCCCAGACCTCCCAGGCCCCCCAGGGGTTAAGATCAGGAGAAATGAAAGGGGAGCTACGCTCCGAAATGCTATGACAAGGTCCCCAAAGAGAGTAATGGGTGGCATGATGCATGTGCTGCACACACCCAATGGCAGCTGCTTAGTGGTGTACAGTGGATCGAAACGGGATTTTCTTTTCAACGCACACCCAGTGTAGGGGGGTTTACGTGGTTAAACAAAACATCGGGCAGGGTGCAATCATCCGCAAACCTACAGCATCCAAGAAACACCCCTCCCCCCTCCCCGCACTTTCGTCTCGGCAAGAAGGCAGGCATCGAGGCGCCATATTTTTCTGTCGTGGTCAAAAAAAAAATGGGAAACCTGGTGCCGTGCTCTTCGTGCCTCAAACACATGCAAGCGGGGTGAGGGAATCTACTTACTACTGCACCTCACCACCACCACCACCACCACCACCGCCCGCTCACCAGAAACTGATCTACCTTGGTGGGTAGCTGCGCCTTAGGTTATGTTTTACATCCTACCGCACCACCACCCCCCCCCCCCCCACCCCACCCCGCCCCGACCAGCGTGTGGCTGTCACTATTTCCATACACACCAAGGTCACTTAAACATGCACACGGCATGGTCTGAATCTGAAGGGGGCCCTCCCCCGGCTGCCAGATGCCAACTTACAAGACCCCAGTCAGGCAGCCTCACTCGGAAGGAAGGTAGTAGGTTTCGAGAATGGCTTCCCCGTCCTGCTGGGCCAGGCAGGGGACCACGGCAAGCGTTGCCTTGAGGTAGGTTGTCGTCAGCGGGTTGCGCGCAAAGGTCACGGTCACCCTGAGTGACGCGGCGGGGCGATCCTTGGTCCCGATGATCTCCGGTGGGAAGACAATCGGCGTGCCCTGCTTCGTCGCCGGGCTCTGCCCCCCGACGAACAGATCCTTCGGCAGGTAGAACACAGTCTGCCGCAGGTGCGACAGCTTCTGAACGGCGGGGTTTGACGGAGAGGAAGTGACGGAGACGGGGTCGATGGTGCAGAACCGAGGGGAGTTCACCGATTCAAACCACATGACCTGTGTGTTGTGAGGGTTTGTGGTGTGATTGTGGGCAGTCAGGGGAAACTGTTGAGAAGGCGACACCGTATGCCGCAAAGTCCGCAAGATCCGGAAAGGGGAATGGGGGGATAGGCAATGGTCGTGATTAAGGGGGTGGTGGTGGTGGTGGGGGGGTGGTTGCATACGATGCCCGACACCTTGCTGTCGGCGAGGAAGGGGTTCAGCACGAAGGTTTCGGTGAACTCCAGATCCTTGGCGAGCGCTTTTGTCAGGTCAAACGTCTTGAACTTAACGGAGTATGTCGAGAGGCCCTGCTGGGGGATGCTCTGGTGCAGCGCAAGGTTGCTGCTCAGCGCAGACTGGCGCAGGTCCTCGCAGAACGGCGTGAAGTCAAACGAGGTTGTGTTGAGCAGGTTTGCGGCAGTGACACAGAACCCAGCCGCATGCATTGTGTACATATCAGGCAGAACGACTGCCTGCTGCTCAACGTACTGGTCACGGCAGTGGATCATGCGCGTCAACGACTCCAACGGCAGCAGGCATGCCGTGGACCACGGGAACAGCAGGACCTCAAACCTCCCCTCCTCATCCGTGATGTCTTCCAGCTGGTGGGCTGTGGTTGCCACCGTCACCATGCTGCCAAACTGGTTGCGCTCCACAATCTTGGACAGCATCGAAGCTGCGTGCAGGTCCTGCGGCTCGTAGGCCACGACGTGCTTCGCAAGCCCGCACTTGCTGGCCAGCATGCTGGACACGCCGAACCCGCAGTTCACATTCAACACACGCTTCCCCTTCATAAGCACAGGGGCGTTGGCGGAGAGCAGACGCTCGTACATCTGCACCCAAGCCTTGTCGTACTCCGTCCTGCTGAACGACGCATCGGGCCCGCCGGCCAGCGGCGCGACATTCGACGCCATACTGAGGGACATGCAGGACGCCTTGTGTGGCACACCGCGCCCGGGACTCTTCAGCCCAGCGATAGCCAGGTCCGGGGAGTCCGGCACCACCAGCTCCAGGCCTGCTTCGGGGTCCCCGAATTGCGGAGCCTTCGCCGCAGACTCGTCTTCGAAGTACTGCTTGAACTTCCGCTTCAGCTCCAGGTTCTCCCGCCGCAGCACGTTGGCCTGCTCCAACAGACCCGCCACGGTATTGGCATCGTTCTCCGGGGGGTCGGTGTGCCGCGACTCCTCGTCCTCATCCTCCTCCGTCATGCTGAAGAGAAGCGCATCGTCCTCCAGCACAGGGGCCAGAAACTTGTCACACCGCCAGGCGTCGCTCGACATGACTTCGTCAAACAGCACCGAAGAGGATGTGGCACCCTCGGCGACACGCTTCCGCACATAGTTGATGATCTTCATCCTGTCATAGGCCCCGCGCCCCTTCGTCGCCTGCGAAAAGTCAAACCCGAGCGACTCCGTCGAGGCGATCGCCTCCGCAGCGCTGGGGAAGACCTTGTTGGAGATGAGACACTTTGCGGTCTCCTCAAACTCCTCCTGCCAGTCGCCGAAGTCACCGCTGTCCTCCTCCCCGGCAAGCCCTGCCATTGTAAGCGGCTTTGGCGCTCTGCACCCGAAAGGGGATGTGGGAAGTGGGGAGTGGGTGGATGCCTGCAGAAGGTAGCGAGGGGTGGGTGGGTGGGTGGGGCAATCACATCGGTGGGAGGGGGGTTCGGACAAGAAGGAGGTTTTCTGGAAAAAGGCTTGGGCGGTTGGGTGGGGGAACAGGGGGGGGGGGGGGGGGGGTAGGGGGGGTCAAATGGGGGTGACAAACACGATTTTTCAAAAAACCGGTGCAGAGGCCCCAAAGCCCCCGTAAACCCTCCAAACCCCCCCAGATCGGTCCGGAAACCCATCGAACCCCACTTTTCCACCATTCCGGGCACCTCAGGTGCCCGAATTGGGGTACCTAAATTTTGTGCCACCGTTTGGTACCGTACAGTGCCACTGTGTGGGAGGTTGGAAAAGAAAATGCCCCAACACACCACATCTGAGGATTGCAATGCATGTTGCTTGCCAACCACGTCATCCGGTGGGTGTCAGGCGCTATGTAGGTGGCATTAGCCAGGTCTTCGATGTGTTCTGGCTTGTATATATACCTCCCTGCCTGCGGCACAGGCACTGCCTTTGTCCCCCACACCAGCCACAGAGAGCGTATTGTACTCGGTCCACGGTTGCTGATTCATTGTGATGCGTTGTATCCTCGAGTGAACGTCACACACTAGTGGCACCACCACCCGCCAGCCGAGAGCTGTATTGACTTTGCGCGCTTCCGTTGTATTCACCTCGCCACGCATATTGCACCGTTCAGTACCAGTGCTCTTGGGCCAGGCAAAGTAGACCGCAGCAACTACCAATTCTGGCACAATGGGTACCACGACAGCGCACTTCATGTGTTCCCGGAATGTACAGCTCGTGTTTCAACAGTCGTTGTCAACACATCCCGGTTGTGGAGCACTGCTGCACAGGAATCACACGACCATCTGGACTGTTCCGTACCTACAGGCAGCCTCCCGGTGCATGGTGGCAGGGAGGTATATATACAAGCCAGAACACATCGAAGACCTGGCTAATGCCACCTACATAGCGCCTGACACCCACCGGATGACGTGGTTGGCAAGCAACATGCATTGCAACCCTCAGATGTGGTGTGTTGGGGCATTTTCTTTTCCAACCTCCCACACAGTGGCACTGTACGGTACCAAACGGTGGCACAAAATTTAGGTACCCCAATTCGGGCACCTGAGGTGCCCGGAATGGTGGAAAAGTGGGGTTCGATGGGTTTCCGGACCGATCTGGGGGGGTTTGGAGGGTTTACGGGGGCTTTGGGGCCTCTGCGCCGGTTTTTTGAAAAATCGTGTTTGTCCACGTAAAAGGGTGGCATTTGACCCCCCCTAGGGGGGGGGGGGGGGGGGGCGCGCCGCGCCGCTCCTGTGACACCTCTGCACTGGCTATCGCGGTGTGCTCGCAATATAAGGAACTGCACGGCTGGGAGGTGGGGAGTGTGAATGGGGTGCAGGAGAGTGAGACCTGTCGCAACAAGAGAGTTTTTGTGCCACGTATGGCACAAAAGCGAAACGCCTGCCGGCAAGTGTAAATGCAGACATCCACGCCGCCCAACCACACAACTCTGTTTATTTATCCCTTGAGCCCCCCCCCCCCCCCCCACTCACACTAATCCTTTTTGTTGTCGCACTGTAGAGCACACCGACAGCACCCCGCTCTTCGCAACACACGCGAAGCTTTTCCATTCATCGGCACCGGCAAATCATGAGCAAAGGCTCTCGCAGCCCTCCCTCCCCCAACCACAACATCCGGTGGGGGTGCCGGGTGGGAGGGGGTGGAGAGGGCACGGGGCACCCACCGGCAGACATGAGCAGAGCAGAGCACACCACCACCGAGAGGGTGGGTTGGTGGGTGGGGTGGGGGTCGGGTGGGGTGGGGGCAGTGGGTGGAAACCCAGCCCCCGCCTACTCTCCCCCCCCACGGGAGGGGGGGGAGGAAGGGTGAATAGCAAACCGGAGAGGATAAATAAAGTGTGGCAGCCCCTTGGCAATATCTGGACCCCCTTCCGCTCTTATCAGAGAAAACACCCTGCCCAGCAACTGCGGAAAATAAAGGGAGGCAACCGGGTACTTTTCGTTGAGCGCACACTCCTGTGGCAAGGGCGTGGGCTGTGATCCTTACAAAGGTTCAGTCGTACGCTTCGTCGCTCGCAACTGGGGAGAGAACCCCCCAGAAAGCCACACCGCCTGCCGTTGGGTTGGGACGCACCGAATGGAGACTGGTGCGACCCCACCCACAGCGGTGGCCAAACAGCGGGACGCAAGGGAGAAGACGCACCTCAGAGACGCAAAGAGCTTTTGTTTTCGGCAACAAGGCAGTGATTTTCCTCTCCGCTGAAAATCCCAAAAATGCCGGCGAAAAAAAATTTTCCCACCCGGAAAAATTTTTCTCGGGCGCGCTTCGCGCGCCCGAGACTACGCGGAGATGGCCAGTCGCATACGCCCAAGGACTTGCGAGACAGTCACACGCGACAGGGGGGGTCTGGGGGTGGAGCCCCCCAGACCCGCCGGAGGCCACGGTAGTGAACATCCGTCCCGTCGAGGCTACAGATTTTGGGCGTTTTCGCATTCCTGGGGTTGCTGTACGGCTTGTGGGCCTGGTTTCCACAAGTGGGGTCTGGGGGGCGGAGCCCCGCAGCCGCCGGAGGCCACGGTAGTGAACATCTGTTCTTTGCAGCCACCCTCTGCAGGTCTTGTCCTGCCAATCTGTGACTGCTTGGTGGGGCTCACAGAGCAGGCCCTCCCATTTTTTTCTTCAGCACACTTCGATGTGGGCGGAAAGTGTCGCGTGCTTGTTCGTGCCCTTGTGCTCCTCACTCACGACACCATCATCAGCAGGAGTGTGAGTGTGGAAGCGTCAACGCAAACATATCGAGAATCATCAACACGTAGAAGTGAAAGCTACGACTGACCGAAGAGGAGCGGCATCAGGGAGACAAAACAAGGGGTATCAAGGAGACCAAGAGGCAGGACCTTCCTACCGGGGAGACTGTACTCTGTGTACGAACGAGGTATCAAGGGGACGAAGAGGGCACAACCTTCCTACCGGGGAGACTGTCCGCAAAGGATACCAAGAGGCAGGACCTTCCTACCGGGGAGACTGTACTCTGTGTACGAACGAGGTATCAACGAACGAGGTATCAAGGGGACGAAGAGGGCACAACCTTCCTACCGGGGAGACTGTCCGCAAAGGAGACCAAGAGGCAGGACCTTCCTACCGGGGAGACTGCTCTACAGGGTGTTCCTCCGGCAACGCGTCGGGGCTGGCCAGCCAGGAGCACGCCGGACATATCCAGTGGGGCTCCCCCGCCGTCTGCATAAACAGCTCGGCGGTGCCGGCCGTCGTGTGCTTTTTCATGCACGACTTTGTCGTGCGGCACCCACATCGGTAGCACGTGATGGTCGCGCTGTGAGAGACCCCGCACGACGGGAAGATGCAGGCCTGATGACTGGGAAGACGACGCGCAGCAGGAGGGGGACATGAACCAACCGGAGCAGTCTGCCAGCGCGCACGAGGGATCAGACAAGCTGGACCAAGTCCTCGCGGAGCTCGTCACCATCAAGAAGCAAAACACGAAACTGGAGGCCAGGGTGATCGACATGGAGAAGGCTTTGAAGGGGATGGGTGACCGCCTGCAGGCAGAGGAGGAGGAGCTACCCGCAGTTTTCAGTCCCCACGTAGTCGCAACGTGGGGCACCATGGCTTTAGCCCATATGAGAAGGGAGGTGAGGAACAAGCTGTCTACAGCTTTTAACGAGGCGGCGATCGGCGCGATCAGCGAGAACAAGGCAGACTGGCTGGATCACCTCAAGCGGGCTTTCGAGACTCTGGACAACATCCTCCTCCTCGTCAACAGCACCGGGCTAAACCAGGCTCACCGCAAGGGCCTGCACCACGCAGTGGCAATGTTGTCGGCGCTGACGGTGGTGCGGGGGAAAACGGCCCGAGGGGTGTACGAGCAGAAATGCTTTGATGCGGGGTTCGCGGGTATCTCCGCTGTTCTACACCACAAATTTGTGAAGGACGCCGTGGATGCAGCGTCGCGGGAGGAGCAAGCGGAGAGGTCCCGCTCAGCCGCTTTTCCTCAACAGCGAGACTGGCGCTACGAACCGTATCACACACCGTCGGGAAAGGGGAAGGGAAGGGGGAAGGGGCACACCGGGTCAAAGAGATCAAAGCAATGACTCAAGCAAACACCCGCCCGCCCAACCCTACCTCTTCAGACCCTGCACCGCCAACTACCGACAGAAAGGAGCAACAAAAGCACGGGACGCAAGAAGAAACCACAAGCCCCACTGACCGAGAAGGCGCGCATCGTGGTGCGAGCGACGCTGAGGGGCATCTTGGGAGACGCACTCTCCCCAAACTACTGGAAAACACTGTCGCGGACCATGGAGCGGTACGGGGATCTCCTGGAAGTGTGACAGGAGAAGGTGTGTGTCGAGTCGCACGACGAAGGCGTGATGCGGTGGATGGCACACCTCCAGGCGGAGGGGCTGTCAGTGCAGTCGGCGCTGCAGTACAGCAACAACCTGGTGGCGGCGCTCCGCAGGCTCGCCGGCATCCACCTCGAACACAGCAGCATTTTGCGGGACTTCAGGAGAGCGCTAAAGCGGAGAGGGGCACTGAAACCCCAGAAACACGCCGTGCCCGCAACGCGAGAGGAGGCAAAGGAAGCCATGCAGCGAGAGCCCAGGGACGTGGTGAAGATTGCGCTGAGTCTGACGTGGGCGGGGGCAGCTCGGAGCTCAGATGTCCTGCGTTTGGACAGGGACGATGTCAAGCCGATGGGGAACGGACAGGTGGCAGTACGGTGGACGCAGTCGAAGTCCGATCCATACAGAGTCGGACGGATGACAGGGTTGCGAATGCCTCGACGCTACTACGAGCTCCTCACAGAGCACCTGCGCACGACGGCGCGTCCGCGAGAGAAAAAGGTGTTTCCACAGACTGTGACTTATGCATCCATAGCGGCGGCGGTGAAGCGGGTGAAGCTGACGCTGACACCACACTCGTTGAGACGGGGGGCACTGACGCACCTCGCGAGGCTCGGGCTGCCGCTAGAAGAGATCAGGTTGCTGTCCCGACACAGCACCATCGAGGGGGTGGTGCGCTACATCGACGCGGCGGAGAACATTCGGATCACAGAGACCGAGGCAGTGTCGAGCCGACTGGCTTGGTGAGGTCTAAAAAGCGCAGGGCAAAGCGGCGGCGTCGCGACGGAGACATCGTGGCATCCCATTTCCCTCCTATGCAAAAGAAGATGAGGCGGCTTCTAGCCGCAGCCCCGATGTACGACGCGACACCGGATGACGACGACGAGCGAGGGCGTCTTTCACCACCACGGGTGCCACAGCGCAAGACGGTGGAGGGAGACTGGGGCAACGAAAACTGGAGCAGCGGACAGGAGAACGCGGACTACGGGCCGGCAGTGGAACACATATACGGAGAAGAGATCGGAGTGCCTCTGGGGGATACGACTGTTCGACCACACGAGCAGGGAGACACGGGACAACATCAGAAGCTCGCCCCCAGCGGGACTCCACGACTGGACATCGGTGCATTGAGACAACTCGACACGGACGGGGAGCTGGACGGGGTCATCGACATGATAACGGACACGGCGGTGTTCCGCGAGGCACTGCTGGCGGGGCGTGAAGGGGCGTTCGCGAGGGAGAAGCGAAAGGTGTCCAGACACATGCTCCAGCACCTCGGGCAGCTGGAGGACTACGGGGTCTTGGTGCAAGAAGAATCAACGCTGATCCACCCGGCCTACACCGTGGCCAAAAAGAGCGGTGGCCTCAGGTTTATAGTGGACGCCAGGACGCTGAACAAGGCGATGAAGCCCCCGCCCGACATAGTCTAAATTCCATCACGAGAGTGGCGCAGAGGCTGGCTAACGCTGACTGGGTTGTATTGGCCGATGCGCGCAGCTGGTTCTACCAGTTCCCGGTGGCGGAGGATATACAGAAGTTCTTCGGGGTGCGTATCGGTGGCAAGCGGAACGATTTCGTCGACGCTCGCCTGCAGGTACTGTGCATGGGTTGGCCGTACTCCCCAGCTATTGCGCACAGGAGCGCGCGGGTGCTTCTCCCGCAGCCGCACGGCGAGGTGTGGATCGACAATTTTTGCATCGTAGCGTCGAGCCACGCAGAGGCAGATCAGCGGTATCGGGACCTCCTGGGGCGGTGCAAAGCATGCAACGTGGAGCTGAACATGGACGACACTGCGGCGCCCCGACGCAGCGTTTCGTGGCGTTCGGGATTGACTTTGATCTGCTGACCCACTCATTGAGGATGGACCCGGCGTGGGTGAAGAAGCTGGCCGATCGTTTGGAGCTGGCCGAGATGATCGCAGGAGACGTAACGCCGAGGCGCGCCTTCAAGATTTTCGGTAGTGTGGTGTGGCAGAGTTACGTGACGCGCAGCCCGCTCTGTTTCGCGCCAGCGATGCTGTCCTACATCAGGAGGATTGCCCGGACAACGCTGGAAGATAAGGGAAAGTGGGACTTAAAGGCGGTGGTACCACCCTCGGTGCGGCACGAGCTGCGCCTGCGAATGTCCTTCCTCGAACAGAATAGCTGGCTGACATGTGTGCCACACACACGAGGCGCCTCGGTCTGGAGCGACGCGTCGAGCACAGCGTGGGCGGCGATCGCGATCGAGGGGACGTCAGAGAGGGTGTCGCAGGGAGTGTTCTCCGAGCAGGAACGCGGGGCGCACATCTTCCTGAAGGAGGCTTACGCTGCCCTACAGGGACTCAGACTCATCATCGCGAGTGGGTGCACAGCGCGCTGCTACATCGACAACCTGCCGCTGGTGCACTGCCTCGTAAAGGGACACTGCAGCAACTTTCGGGGAAATATCCTGCTACAACACATCGTGACCACTGCGACGGCTAAGAATCTCACGCTGGATGCGGTGTGGGTCCCGACGACAGAGCAACGCGCGGACTGCTATACGAGAGGGGCCGTCCATCCGGCGCCGATCCCACTCGATGTCACCCTTAGACCAAATGCAGCAAACCAGACCGCTGTCTTCCACAACAGCGCCCCTCGGACGAGGGTAGTGTGGAAGCGTCAACGCAAAAAAGAAACCAAAGCAAAGCAGTGCCTTCGCTCCAGCCAAAAAAAGTGGCTGAGTCGTAACGAAGTCGCGTGCCGTGGGGGCGGGAGGGTGTCCCTGTGATCCAGCACACCCGGCTGCATTGAAAGAAAGAGATTCAGGGGTTCCCGACAAGAAAGGACGTGGGCCCCAAGAAAATGCTGGGAGACAGGAGCGCATTTTCATGAGGATTGCTCGCAATAAATGGTAAGCCACACCAGAACAATCCGACGGAGATGCAGGTGTCGGATACAATGTTGCCAGACTGATGGGTGCAGGGTGCAGGGACACGTCCCTTTGGCCTCTGAACGATGTTCGAGCTCTAGTCTTTCGGGTGATGTACCCTCGAACAGACTTGGCGTGCATGAACATCATCGGCAGGCGCAGTCAGCCAGTTGCCTTGATGCAGATGGGCACACCAAAAGAATTTGATTTAGTTTTGGAGGTTTGGTATGCATGGGGATCGCACACGCCACCCCTGTGTTTCGTTTGTATTCGCATTGTATCTGTCATTCTTCGGCGGCAAATTCTTTTTTGAGGAGTCGACTGGATTGTAATACCGGAAACGAGAAAATCTTGAACTGTAAAGAGAGTCCCAGTTCTGTTTGTGCGCATGAGCGGCAGTGTGCTATTACCCCTGCGAAGGGGGCGTTGCGGTGAAGATGATATTTTGCGTTGCTGTGTCAAAACACACTGCGCGCCGGACGCTCCCACCGACTTTTTTTTTGCTGTGACAAGCAAGCTCTCGGACCCCCGCGGCGGTCCATTTATTTTCCGCACACGGTATTTTTCCAGTGCCGAAGCCCCGACCGCTTCAACCCCATATACGCACACCCGACCACCCTCCCCCCCCTCCCGGTTCCCCACATTAATTTTGAGCGACCCCCCCATGGGATCCACAACACCCACCCTGCAGGAGGCAACTCAGTAAAGGCGGCTTCACTTCCGGGAGGCACGGCTGCTGGCGCTGTGGGACCTGCCGTAGGACATGGCCTTGACTTCTGCGTACTTCTTCGGATGGCGCACGGGGCCGCTTGGACTGCCCCAACGAGCAGGCGACGAGCCTGGGGAATAGTTCGTAAGACGTTCACCATTCGCGCGTGGGCTGCGCGTGCGCGTCGCAGAAGAAGACCTCTTCGAGCTGCTGGGGTTGGACCCCATCGGGAACGTCCGCTGCACGCGGGGTGTGGGCGTCGCATGCGTCGAACGCGGCGCTGTGTAAGTCGTCACACTCCGTGCAGAGAACAACTCGTAGTTCTTCGGAAGCTTCTTCCCTGCAGCAATAGGCCGCTTCCGCGACCCAGGCGGGTAGGAGTACACAACAGGCGCGCTGAGCACCGGAGCCCGCATGCCGTTGGGCAGCAGCTCCCTCTGCCTGTCCCGCCCCCCCTCCGGGGACACCGGCAGCTGCAGCGGCTGCGACCCCACGGACCCCGGCGACCGCAGCTCGCTGCCACACCGCGACTCTGCCCGCTGCGACCCCACCTTCGACAGGCGCCCGGCGCCCCTCCGCAGCACGGCACCCGTCACAATCCCGCCGCCCTCGCTGCCCTTCTTCCCAGAGGCGGACCTGCCGAAGGCGGCACGCACAGGGTTCTTCAGCTCATGCAGGGTGTCCTCCTCACGCTTTGCAGACCGCGACGCGCTGCGATGCGCAGACCCAGACGACCACCGCCCTCCGGAGATCCCCCTCGGGGGTGCAGCACCACGCAGGCTGTCGAGGCCGCCCTCACCATCCTCGCCCTCGCCCTCATCGTCGTCGTCGCTGTCCTCCACTGAATCCCAGCGGAAACTCAACGACGCACGCCGCGGCTGCCCAAGCCGGGCCCCCGCCGGCACCTCCGCCTTCGGCGACCGGATCATGCTCGGAATCGGCGCGGAATTCCACGCCACGCTCTCGATCATCCTCTGCTGCGGGGTAGCACTGCCATCAGTTCTGGAGCACGTCGCACTCAGCCCCGCGGTGGACCGGGTGAGCGCAGAGCTCGCCGTCCCCGCAAGGGGATCTGCCTCCGGGGTTCCCGCAGGACACCCCTCTGCCGCACCACCACCACCACCACCACCACCACCACCACCGGGCAGCATATCCACGGTCCGCATACACCGCACAGGGTTGTCGTACTCCGCACTGTGCGACCTCTGTGAGGCAGCGGGCGACATGCTGCTGGCGGAGGGCACGTCGCCGCGGGTCGCCCACTGCGCAGCGCTCACCCTCGCCTGGGAGGGGCGCATGTGCGTCGCGGTCATGACGTGGCGGGAGCGCCCTGAGCGGGCCTGCGGGGAGGCGGAGGCGGAGGGGGAGTGGCTGCGCTCGCCAGGCAGCGGGGAGGTCGCAGAGTGTGGGGAGGGCCCCTTCGGCGCCCTGCGGCGTGCGGCGCTGCGGGGCGCGTCGGCGGGGAGGGGCGACTCGACGTGGGTCCGCATGTCCTCCGACGCGTAGTACGCCGCCTTCGGGGAGGGGGCGGACTTGCGGGGCGGCGAGAAGGCCTTGGGGGGCGAGGTGTGGCGCACAGCCTCCACGCCCCCCCCGGTGTCCCCCCTCCGGTGCGGCACCCCGTGATCCCCAGACAGCTTCCGCGGCACGGCACGCGGCCTGGCCACCGGGGCGCCAGCAGGCATCTTGGCAAAAAAAAACCGGTTCAGAAAGATGTCCCTAAGCAGAGGCTGAGGGTGGGTGATGGGTGGGTGGGTGACAGGCCAGAGCATGCCTCAAATCTGGGTGAAGCTGGCGGCAGACGGGGAAGGGGGGGGGGGGGTGAGCATCGTCTCTTTGGTATTTGTCCTGGCTCTCCGTGGTTTTTAAGGCATCAGCTTGGCAGCTTGGTGTGTCGGGTGGGCTACGCTTCCCGCTTTTGGGTTCGACCCCACCCCCCACCTGCCGCCTCAAGAATCAGCCGCTCGGGTTAGAGTGTGGGGGCTCTAGCCAGCACCCACTCGGCACTGAGTGTGGGGGAGGGCAGGGCGTGGGTGACTATGTGTGTGGCAGGCAGTGGACTCTGACACGCCATCAGGATGGACCCTATTTGAGGGAAGGTCACCCCAGACCTCCCAGGCCCCCCAGGGGTTAAGATCAGGAGAAATGAAAGGGGAGCTACGCTCCGAAATGCTATGACAAGGTCCCCAAAGAGAGTAATGGGTGGCATGATGCATGTGCTGCACACACCCAATGGCAGCTGCTTAGTGGTGTACAGTGGATCGAAACGGGATTTTCTTTTCAACGCACACCCAGTGTAGGGGGGTTTACGTGGTTAAACAAAACATCGGGCAGGGTGCAATCATCCGCAAACCTACAGCATCCAAGAAACACCCCTCCCCCCTCCCCGCACTTTCGTCTCGGCAAGAAGGCAGGCATCGAGGCGCCATATTTTTCTGTCGTGGTCAAAAAAAAAATGGGAAACCTGGTGCCGTGCTCTTCGTGCCTCAAACACATGCAAGCGGGGTGAGGGAATCTACTTACTACTGCACCTCACCACCACCACCACCACCACCACCGCCCGCTCACCAGAAACTGATCTACCTTGGTGGGTAGCTGCGCCTTAGGTTATGTTTTACATCCTACCGCACCACCACCCCCCCCCCCCCACCCCACCCCGCCCCGACCAGCGTGTGGCTGTCACTATTTCCATACACACCAAGGTCACTTAAACATGCACACGGCATGGTCTGAATCTGAAGGGGGCCCTCCCCCGGCTGCCAGATGCCAACTTACAAGACCCCAGTCAGGCAGCCTCACTCGGAAGGAAGGTAGTAGGTTTCGAGAATGGCTTCCCCGTCCTGCTGGGCCAGGCAGGGGACCACGGCAAGCGTTGCCTTGAGGTAGGTTGTCGTCAGCGGGTTGCGCGCAAAGGTCACGGTCACCCTGAGTGACGCGGCGGGGCGATCCTTGGTCCCGATGATCTCCGGTGGGAAGACAATCGGCGTGCCCTGCTTCGTCGCCGGGCTCTGCCCCCCGACGAACAGATCCTTCGGCAGGTAGAACACAGTCTGCCGCAGGTGCGACAGCTTCTGAACGGCGGGGTTTGACGGAGAGGAAGTGACGGAGACGGGGTCGATGGTGCAGAACCGAGGGGAGTTCACCGATTCAAACCACATGACCTGTGTGTTGTGAGGGTTTGTGGTGTGATTGTGGGCAGTCAGGGGAAACTGTTGAGAAGGCGACACCGTATGCCGCAAAGTCCGCAAGATCCGGAAAGGGGAATGGGGGGATAGGCAATGGTCGTGATTAAGGGGGTGGTGGTGGTGGTGGGGGGGTGGTTGCATACGATGCCCGACACCTTGCTGTCGGCGAGGAAGGGGTTCAGCACGAAGGTTTCGGTGAACTCCAGATCCTTGGCGAGCGCTTTTGTCAGGTCAAACGTCTTGAACTTAACGGAGTATGTCGAGAGGCCCTGCTGGGGGATGCTCTGGTGCAGCGCAAGGTTGCTGCTCAGCGCAGACTGGCGCAGGTCCTCGCAGAACGGCGTGAAGTCAAACGAGGTTGTGTTGAGCAGGTTTGCGGCAGTGACACAGAACCCAGCCGCATGCATTGTGTACATATCAGGCAGAACGACTGCCTGCTGCTCAACGTACTGGTCACGGCAGTGGATCATGCGCGTCAACGACTCCCAACGGCAGCAGGCATGCCGTGGACCACGGGAACAGCAGGACCTCAAACCTCCCCTCCTCATCCGTGATGTCTTCCAGCTGGTGGGCTGTGGTTGCCACCGTCACCATGCTGCCAAACTGGTTGCGCTCCACAATCTTGGACAGCATCGAAGCTGCGTGCAGGTCCTGCGGCTCGTAGGCCACGACGTGCTTCGCAAGCCCGCACTTGCTGGCCAGCATGCTGGACACGCCGAACCCGCAGTTCACATTCAACACACGCTTCCCCTTCATAAGCACAGGGGCGTTGGCGGAGAGCAGACGCTCGTACATCTGCACCCAAGCCTTGTCGTACTCCGTCCTGCTGAACGACGCATCGGGCCCGCCGGCCAGCGGCGCGACATTCGACGCCATACTGAGGGACATGCAGGACGCCTTGTGTGGCACACCGCGCCCGGGACTCTTCAGCCCAGCGATAGCCAGGTCCGGGGAGTCCGGCACCACCAGCTCCAGGCCTGCTTCGGGGTCCCCGAATTGCGGAGCCTTCGCCGCAGACTCGTCTTCGAAGTACTGCTTGAACTTCCGCTTCAGCTCCAGGTTCTCCCGCCGCAGCACGTTGGCCTGCTCCAACAGACCCGCCACGGTATTGGCATCGTTCTCCGGGGGGTCGGTGTGCCGCGACTCCTCGTCCTCATCCTCCTCCGTCATGCTGAAGAGAAGCGCATCGTCCTCCAGCACAGGGGCCAGAAACTTGTCACACCGCCAGGCGTCGCTCGACATGACTTCGTCAAACAGCACCGAAGAGGATGTGGCACCCTCGGCGACACGCTTCCGCACATAGTTGATGATCTTCATCCTGTCATAGGCCCCGCGCCCCTTCGTCGCCTGCGAAAAGTCAAACCCGAGCGACTCCGTCGAGGCGATCGCCTCCGCAGCGCTGGGGAAGACCTTGTTGGAGATGAGACACTTTGCGGTCTCCTCAAACTCCTCCTGCCAGTCGCCGAAGTCACCGCTGTCCTCCTCCCCGGCAAGCCCTGCCATTGTAAGCGGCTCTGGCGCTCTGCACCCGAAAGGGGATGTGGGAAGTGGGGAGTGGGTGGATGCCTGCAGAAGGTAGCGAGGGGTGGGTGGGTGGGTGGGGCAATCACATCGGTGGGAGGGGGGTTCGGACAAGAAGGAGGTTTTCTGGAAAAAGGCTTGGGCGGTTGGGTGGGGGAACAGGGGGGGGGGGGGGGGGGGGGGGGGGCGCGCCGCGCCGCTCCTGTGACACCTCTGCACTGGCTATCGCGGTGTGCTCGCAATATAAGGAACTGCACGGCTGGGAGGTGGGGAGTGTGAATGGGGTGCAGGAGAGTGAGACCTGTCGCAACAAGAGAGTTTTTGTGCCACGTATGGCACAAAAGCGAAACGCCTGCCGGCAAGTGTAAATGCAGACATCCACGCCGCCCAACCACACAACTCTGTTTATTTATCCCTTGAGCCCCCCCCCCCCCCCCCCACTCACACTAATCCTTTTTGTTGTCGCACTGTAGAGCACACCGACAGCACCCCGCTCTTCGCAACACACGCGAAGCTTTTCCATTCATCGGCACCGGCAAATCATGAGCAAAGGCTCTCGCAGCCCTCCCTCCCCCAACCACAACATCCGGTGGGGGTGCCGGGTGGGAGGGGGTGGAGAGGGCACGGGGCACCCACCGGCAGACATGAGCAGAGCAGAGCACACCACCACCGAGAGGGTGGGTTGGTGGGTGGGGTGGGGGTCGGGTGGGGTGGGGGCAGTGGGTGGAAACCCAGCCCCCGCCTACTCTCCCCCCCCACGGGAGGGGGGGGAGGAAGGGTGAATAGCAAACCGGAGAGGATAAATAAAGTGTGGCAGCCCCTTGGCAATATCTGGACCCCCTTCCGCTCTTATCAGAGAAAACACCCTGCCCAGCAACTGCGGAAAATAAAGGGAGGCAACCGGGTACTTGTCGTTGAGCGCACACTCCTGTGGCAAGGGCGTGGGCTGTGATCCTTACAAAGGTTCAGTCGTACGCTTCGTCGCTCGCAACTGGGGAGAGAACCCCCCAGAAAGCCACACCGCCTGCCGTTGGGTTGGGACGCACCGAATGGAGACTGGTGCGACCCCACCCACAGCGGTGGCCAAACAGCGGGACGCAAGGGAGAAGACGCACCTCAGAGACGCAAAGAGCTTTTGTTTTCGGCAACAAGGCAGTGATTTTCCTCTCCGCTGAAAATCCCAAAAATGCCGGCGAAAAAAAATTTTCCCACCCGGAAAAATTTTTCTCGGGCGCGCGAAGCGCGCCCGAGACTACGCGGAGATGGCCAGTCGCATACGCCCAAGGACTTGCGAGACAGTCACACGCGACAGGGGGGGTCTGGGGGTGGAGCCCCCCAGACCCGCCGGAGGCCACGGTAGTGAACATCCGTCCCGTCGAGGCTACAGATTTTGGGCGTTTTCGCATTCCTGGGGTTGCTGTACGGCTTGTGGGCCTGGTTTCCACAAGTGGGGTCTGGGGGGCGGAGCCCCGCAGCCGCCGGAGGCCACGGTAGTGAACATCTGTTCTTTGCAGCCACCCTCTGCAGGTCTTGTCCTGCCAATCTGTGACTGCTTGGTGGGGCTCACAGAGCAGGCCCTCCCATTTTTTTCCTGGGCCTGATTTTTTTCCTCAAGGACCTCTCCCCAGACCCCCCTGAAAAATTCCCGCCAAAACCCCCCGTGGCGAAAAAACTTTTTTCGCCGGACGATTTTTCCAGAGATTTTTTTTTGCGAAATTTTATTTTTTCGCCACGGGGGAAAATCACTGCAACAAGGAGCTTGGGGCTGTTCACGCTCAGAAAGCATGCCAGGCCACCTGACCCCTGCTCTCACTGCTGACGACCGACGCGTTGTGAGAATCCGTCGTGTTGTCGGTGATCGACATTCGCACCGAGTTCAGCAGAACGCCTTTATCTTCGTTGTCGAATGACATCGAGTCGTAGTGCGTGAGGGTGTCCGAGGTGTCCTGATTCGCCACATCGATGGGCAGCTGGTGCATCCCATCCTGCCTCTGCAGCATGAAGGACAGGAGCGACGACACCTGCGCCTTCTCCAGGAGGTAGGGGAGGCAGCGCACCGCATGCTGCTCCGCCGCCAGGTGGATGATGGTGCTCTGGACATTCTCCCCTTTGCACCGCGTGCTCACCTGGGTGGTCAGCATCAACGGCACCTTCTCTCGCACGCTGAACACTGCTTTGACGACGGAGAGCAGGTCACGCCGGACAGCGGGGGACACAATCTTGTCCATAATCTCTGTCGGCGTGCGTGTCACGTAGAGCCTGCGTGCAGCACCGCACTCCTCAAAAGCTTGCATGAGGACGCACATCGTGCCGTTGTCATCCACATGACCCCGCGCACAGAACTCAATGGGCGACATCACCGCGCTGTCAATCATGTGGGGCCGCAGCACCCCATTCTCAAACCAGTTCCGCAGTCTCTCCGCAGAGCTCCGGCTAACCAGGTTCTTCAGCTTTACATACTCCCGTCGCAGCAGGGCATCGTCAAGGCACTTGGTGGAGGTACCGCCCATGGTGCCCCAACGCAACGTGGGTTTGGGGTGTAGTGTGACCAGACAGGCGAAGCTGCCGGATCCTGTGTTGTGTATCACCCCTTCTGGCACCCGCGGACTTCTGCCCTTCTGCCTTTTGTGGGTCTCCCACCCAATCCTGTCGAGGAGGGCCCTTTGGTTGCTGAGAGAGTGCTCGAAACGCCTGTGGTGTGGTGTGTTGCAGTGGGGGAGAGCAGGGCAGAGGTTTTGTGGCACGGGGTGTATTCATAGCATGACCGCGTGCGCGTGTAGCATGCCATATGAAGGTGTGGGAAAGGGGGGGTGGGATAGGGCGGAGAGGGGGAACACCGCGCGACGTGTCGGTGGGCGTTTTCCAGCACGTTTGTCTCACTTCCGCCCCCCCCCCCCCCCATCCCCCCCCTCCAACCCCAGCGCAAGCACCGTCATTTTTTTCTCTTCTTGCTCTTTGAGTTGTGCCGCTGCGAAATCGGTCTTCAGCAAAACAGAATAACCACAGCAACCCTTTTTGGGAAGTGTGGGCGGGTGGGCGGGTGGGCGGAGGCGGGGGGGGGGGGGGGGGACACTGCCTGGCCCTGTTTTCTGATTTTGGCAGATACTCGCTTGCAACACAATCAGGCTGTGCTTTTTTTTCCCCTCAACATGCAGCCCCAGACGGCATGCCCAGAAAGATCTGGGCACACATCCGAACATATCCCTGACAGAACGCCACCGGGAACCCCACCAGCACACCATCGGATCCGCAACGGGAGCGAGTGGGTGAAGATGGGTCGGCGGGTTCGGCGATAAAAAAAAACAACAACAGGGAGGGCTGATGTGGTATTCAAGCTTCACTGCCAAACAAGGGCCTGGGCCTCCCACAAGTCGCAGAGTGCGGGAAGGGAAAGGTCCACCAACACCGAGACAGGGGCGGGGGTGGGGGTGCGGGGGGGTAGCGAGAGCGAGTGTGTTGTGTGCGAACACAATGCAGTCTGCAGTGGTCTGGAGGTGGGGTGGGTGGGGGGGGGGTGTGAGGGTGTGGGGCACTTGCAGTGTGGCACGGCGCTTCCACTCACAAAGCCCGCCGCTGCTATGAGGAAGAGGGCTCGTGGTGCGGAGCACAGTCTTTTGTTTTTTTGGAGGCGGCCTCGTATGTGTTCTGGATGGCCACACAGATGTGTGAGAAGTACATCGGGAGGGGGGGGGGGGGGCGGAAACCACACACATGCTTTGCTAATTTGATACATATTTGCACACTTGGGATTGGAAGCACACTGGAATTCTTCGGGCGCCCCTCCCCCCCCCTCCACTTTGTCACACATTTGTAGATCACGTATCTTGTTCACACAGGAAATGCAGCTGCGAATAATTCTTCAGCCCTGAGACACCGGATGCATGCACCCCACCCCACCCCCTCCCCCAGCGCGGCCGCATCTGTTCGCTGTTTGGAACTGTTGGCAACAGGGCACCGGATATAAAGAGAAGAGCATTCAAATCGATGCGCAACAAAAGGTGGCGGGGGGGGGGGGGGGGGGGGTGGAGAAATTACTCGTTTCTCTATTGCCAATAAAGCGCATGGCTATTTTTTTGTGATTTTCGTGATAACTGAATGCCTCTGGTATTTTCTTTAGCGTAATCACAGCCGGTGAGTACGGTTGGCGAGAAGCTGTGGTAAGTTTCATTCTCGAGGGTCGCATCGGAGGCTTCAAAAGGGCACACCCCACTCCTGTTGCCCTTGAGCCCAGGGGTGCAGTGGTGAAGGGATGCACAGTGGGTGTGGGGGGAGGGAAAGCCTGTGTCGTATTTTTTTATTGTTGTTTTGTTTTTGGTCATTTTTTTTGGACTACCAACCCGTCCGATAAAATTGCGCGGCACATATTTGGCAAACGTTGAACACACGACATCAATTTTTCGAAGACACATTTGGAGGGGGGAACGCGCAGAGGGAAGAGGTCTGTTGTGGCCTTTGTGACCCTACGTGCCTCACTCACGCCAACAAGCGTCACTGAGGCCCCATCACGGCGAGGGGTCAGAAATAAAATCTGCTGGTGCAGTTCGCATATCTCCACCACCCACCCCTCCCTAACTTTTGTCCATCATCGGTCATCGTTCTCGACGCCCCATTCTGATACTTCTTTGACAGGCGAAGTCGCCTAATATAACGCCTGCTTGTGATATCGGCGAGAAGGGCGGAGGAAACACACAAGGCAACATCAACGGGGGTGTGGGGTGGGAGTTCCATGGGTGGGGGGAAAGATGGGGTGATGCGATCCCCCCATCACTCTTGCCCCCCCGCCCGAGCGCCCTCCCCCCCGCTCTGTTGCGTTTCTCTGTCCCCCTTCATCTCCCTCGTCTACGCAGAGAGAGAGAGAGAGAGAGAGAAAGAGAAAGGCAGAAAACAGAGCAAAAAAAGCTAGCCGGGTTCTTCATAAAATCCAGAGATAAACTCAGGGACACCAACCGGGGAAGTGAGTGTGTGGGAGCGACGGGGGGGAGGCAGGGCCTGTGGCGGTGGGGGAAATTTCAGCTGGGGTCGGGTCGATGCATCCGACCCCATCCCACGGCGGCCCTGCACACACAACACGGAAACCTTGCACACACATTCGACCTGTGGCGTGGGGCCCTGTGCCAGAAGCAAGAAGCGGGGGACATTTCTTGATTCAGCAGGAGAGGGAAGGAGGGGGAACGCAAGAGGGGGGGGGGGGTGGAACCTGGTCGAGAGACAGAGAGAAAGGGATGGGCGCTCGCGCCACCGGCACGCCAGGAGAGAGAGAGGGGGGGGGGGGGGGGCGGGGGATGGCCTTGCCTTACACAGCAAGCAGTACACCAAAAATGTATGGACACTCGTCTGGTCGGTGTGGGTTTGGGGGCTTGGCGCGCAGACCCCACCACCCCCCCCAACCCCCCCTGGTCAGGTCTTAGCAGCACGAGGCAGGGGAGCCCGAGTCGCCGCCACCGGTCGCCGCAGGCGGGGCGCAGTCGAACAGCCCGTAGTGCACGCTGCGGTCACCGTGGATGTCGAAGTGGGGCGCCAGCCACGACACACCGTCCTCACCCAGCATGGCGGCGGTGTTGCCGCACACCAGGAACGGCTTGTTCTTCTCCAGCTTGTGGTGGTCGTCCAGCACGTAGGAGTTGGGGTGGCCCACGATGGAGCCCTTGTACACAGCGTACTGGCCGTAGTCCTCGCACTTCGTCTCGAGCATGCCGGGAAGCTTGAACAGCCTGTAGGTGATGCTGTAGAAGCGTGCCTCACCGCAGATGTCCGCCAGCTCCGGGTCGGTGATCTTGATCTCCGCGATGTCGAGGATGCGGGGGTCGTGGAACCCGACCTTCACCGCCTCGCGCTCGAAGTCCGTGATGTAGAGAGCGCCAGCGACGCACTCGCCCCACAGCACCTCGTGGTCCTTCACCTCCTGGGGGAGGCGGCGGTCGCAGTAGACGTCGCTGAAGTAGAACTCGCCACCCACCTTCAGCGCGTCGTACGCACCCTGCAGCACGGCAGGCTTGTCGGGGCTCAGGTTCACCACGCAGTTGGAGATGATGATGTCGATGGACTCCTTGTCCACACCCGACTCCAGGATCTTCTCGATGTAGCCGTGCTCAAACTTCAGGTTCGGCTGCTTGTACCCGAGGGTCTTGGTGAACTCGTCGACGTTGCGGCGGGCCACATCGATCTGCTCCTGCGTCATGTCAAGCCCGATGACACGCCCCTTCTCGCCCACCAGGTCGGCCGCAAGGTAGCAGTCACGCCCGCTGCCGCTGCCCAGGTCCAGGATGCTGAGGCCCTCGATCCCCAGGGGCAGGGGGGTGCCGCAGCCGTAGAACTTGTCCTTGATCTCCGTCGGCACGCGCTTCATCGCCTTCAGCACGACGGGGTGCGGGCGCCCTGCCGCGGTGCAGGCAGAGGTCTTCAGGTCCTTCGAGGTGGACAGCACCTTCCCGTAGTAGTCCTTCACAGAGTCGAAGGTCTTGTCAGAAGACGCACGGCTCTGCACGGCCATACGCCCGGCACGCTGGAAGGCACGCATCACGTTCATTGTTGTAAAAGATAAAGGGCTGGGAAGGAGGCGTACGCACTGCAGTGTGTGGCGTGGGGGGTGATGATCGTGGGGGCAACACGGTGGGAAGGAGGGGGTCAAGACACGCCACAGCCAGGATCCGTCTTCAGGTGCTGGAGGGGGCGCAGCCCCCCGTCAGTCTGCGCAATATGCAACAGGTACAGGCCTGTCGCTAACTTTTCGATTTTGGAGATTTGGTGGGTTGACGCTCCTGTTTTGGGGGAGGGGGGGGGGGGAATCAGGGGGGAAAACACTAGGGGGCAATTCCCCGGATCCCCCTCCAGGGGGCGTAGATTGTGGCTAATCCTTGAGAGTGGAGCCCTGATTCATGTCTCCAAGTTACCTCAAAAAATTGGTCTGAAACACACACACACACACAGGGTGGGCTGTGATCCGCGCAGGATCTCCCCACACAAAACGTGGTCACCACACACAAACACACAACACCCGACCCTCAAGCGCTCCCACCCAAATTCTTCACAGTGCACAAGCAAGCTTGTTGGGCGAAACACCGGACGGAAATACGCGTACTAGACGTCCTTCTGTCGATATCTTACTTGGCGCTATGGAAACACAAAAAATGGAACGAAGAAAAATGTTTTGTTGACCGCTTCCACCACTCCTCTGCACAAATCTCACGACCGGCTATTGTGTGTTTGTGTTGTCTGAAGTACAGAAGGTGTGGTGGAGCACGAAGAAAGGGAAACATGACAGAGGTGATGACGCCAGTCCTTTCTAGTATCGTATTTCCTCCTATACACAATGCTGCGCTGTGTTTTGGATGGTATCAAAAAAAACGCAGCAACCGTGGGGTGTATCTGATTGTTCAATCCATCCCACCACCACCCGGGGGGGGGGGGGGGGGGTCTTCGCGACGGGGTGATCGTCAGTGCACTTTGGTGCATTTCCTGTTGAATTGGCTGAAAACTGGCGGATATTGACGAAGGATAACGACCAGCGAAGACCCCCCCGGGAGAATAATCGCAATACCAGGCTCTCCCCGTATCGAAGACACCCGCACCCCAAGGGGGTCGTCTACATAACTACGCGGGGACGTGGCCCGGTAGGCTCCCCTTGTTTGAGAGAGGAGCTGCTCTGGTGGGGTGCCACAGGAGGGGAGGGCGCAGGCGGCAACGGCGACGCGCTACGGGAGGAGGAGGGGTTGAGGGAGGCCCGCAAGCCTGAGGGCGCCATGCACGGGCAGAGGAAGAGGCGCCTGAACGGGGCTTTGGGTGGTGGACTGCGTCAACGGACACGCCGTTGGGAGGGGAGGTAGTAGCAGAGGGTGCGGCCGGGTCGCCCAGGTCAGCGTCAGCGATGGGAATCACGGAATCGACCCTCGGCCTCTGGGCAGGCAGTACCGGGGTAGAACTGGTATGTGCCTCGAAGGCGGCGCGCTTCAGCTGCAACACGGCGGGGATGGACGGCCGGGTGCTGTCGGGTGAGAGCCTCCCACGAGGCTGCATCAGGTGGCGGTGGGGTGAGCCCGGGGAGCCCACGGTGTAGGCCAGCCCCTTCAGCACAGCTGGAGGGGTGGCGGGCTCGGAGAAGCGGTACACGGGGTTGCCTCAGGGGAGGGCTGAGGCACAGGCACATGGTGAGGGGTGGCGGGGCGGAGGGGAGAGCCTCCACATGCGTCACATGCGGCGGTGGGGTGCAGGGGATGGCTTCCACAGGGCTGCAGAGGCAGGCGCGGTCGTCTCTGGGGAGGACGGGGTCGTAGTCGCAGGGGGCGTCGCGATAGAGGTAAACACACCACGTGGATCTTTACAAATTAGTGTAGACACACTCGAGTGAGTCCCCATTTTGTTGAACTGCAGCAAGAACGATCTCACGATCACCCTTCAGGCTGTCGTCTGCGTAACGGAGTGAGCACCCATCTTATTGAACTGCAGCAAGAACGATCTCACGATCACCCTTCAGGCTGTCGTCTGCGTACTGGAGTGAGTCCCCATTTTGTTGAACTGCAGCAAGAACGATCTCACGATCTCCCTTCAGGCGGGCGTAACGGAGTGAGCACCCATCTTGTTGAACTGCAGCAAGAACGGATTGATTTTGTTTATAGACTGACTCATCCAGAGGATCCAGGGAGCCCGGCGCAATTGCCAGACCCCCCAGACGGCCAGAAGACGCCGGTCTTCGCCGGGGCGGACCCAGCTAAAAGCTAACAGCAAGAACAGCAATAAAAAGGGAGAGCGTGCTCCTATCTCTGTGGGCTGGCGGGAAAAGGCTAAAAGATAGAAAGGAAGGAAGCAATGTGCAACAAAATACGATTAATGCACTCGTTTGTTAACACCGCGCCGGTCGCATAATGCTGCGGTCGGATGAACGATTGACTGATCAACTCCAACCCAGTGGGCGTAAAAAGGAGAAGACGGGAACAACGGCTGGTCTAAACAGGACGAACGGACACTCACCACCACAGGGTATTCCAGAGGCGTTCCTGGTCGCGGCTCGACTGGTCGAACAACAGGTGACGGGCAAAAGATCGTGGTGAAAAAGAACTAAAAGTAGGAAGGCGAAGGAAGGCAAAGCCGGGGGATCCACGTGTGCGTTAAACTTGTCCCACGTGCGCGTGTGCGGTAAACTTGTCCCACGCGCCCCGGTGAAAAACACGTAACACGGTTGCCGCCCACAGTTTCTTCTGGCCACGCGGCGCGCTTCATGAGCGCCGCGTGCAGCCTGACTGGTCTTAGCGGCCTAAGCGAAACACCGGGTCTCCAGAGGGATACATCCAGCCTACACGCAATGCGCTACCTTAAGCCAAAGCGTGCAGCGTAGCTTACCTCAACGGTCTGTTCGCAAAGGCCCCCAGGGTTCACCACGTGGAGGTGCCAGCCGTAGTCGCCAGGTCCGCTCCCCTGACGACCCATCACCCCTGAACTGCAGCAAGAACGATCTCACGATCTCCCTTCAGGCTGTCGTCTGCGTACTGGAGTGAGGACCCAATTTGTTGAACTGCAGCAAGAACGATCTCACGATCACCCTTCAGGCTGTCGTCTGCGTACTGGAGTGAGTCCCCATTTTGTTGAACTGCAGCAAGAACGACCTCACCATCTCCCTTCAGGCTGTCGTCTGCGTACTCGAGTGAGTACCCATCTTGTTGAACTGCAGCAAGAACGATCTCACGATCACCCTTCAGGCTGTCGTCTGCGTACTGGAGTGAGTCCCCATTTTGTTGAACTGCAGCAAGAACGATCTCACGATCTCCCTTCAGGCTGTCGTCTGCGTACTCGAGTGAGTACCCATTTTGTTGAACTGCAGCAAGAACGAACTCACGATCACCCTTCAGGCTGTCGTCTGCGGACCCGAGTGAGGACCCATTTTGTTGAACTGCAGCAAGAACGATCTCACGATCTCCCTTCAGGCTGTCGTCTGCGTACTCGAGTGAGTACCCATCTTGTTGAACTGCAGCAAGAACGATCTCACGATCACCCTTCAGGCTGTCGTCTGCGTCCTCGAATGAGCGCCCATTTTGTTCAACTGCAGCAAGAACGATCTCACGATCACCCTTCAGGCTGGCGTAACGGAGTGAGCACCCATATTGTTGAACTGCAGCAAGAACGATCTCACGATCACCCTTCAGGCTGTCGTCTGCGTACTGGAGTGAGGACCCAATTTGTTGAACTGCAGCAAGAACGATCTCACGATCTCCCTTCAGGCTGTCGTCTGCGTACTGGAGTGAGTCCCCATATTGTTGAACTGCAGCAAGAACGATCTCACGATCTCCCTTCAGGCTGTCGTCTGCGTACTCGAGTGAGTACCCATTTTGTTGAACTGCAGCAAGAACGAACTCACGATCACCCTTCAGGCTGTCGTCTGCGGACCCGAGTGAGGACCCATTTTGTTGAACTGCAGCAAGAACGATCTCACGATCTCCCTTCAGGCTGTCGTCTGCGTACTCGAGTGAGTACCCATCTTGTTGAACTGCAGCAAGAACGATCTCACGATCACCCTTCAGGCTGTCGTCTGCGTCCTCGAATGAGCGCCCATTTTGTTGAACTGCAGCAAGAACGATCTCACGATCACCCTTCAGGCTGGCGTAACGGAGTGAGCACCCATATTGTTGAACTGCAGCAAGAACGATCTCACGATCACCCTTCAGGCTGTCGTCTGCGTACTGGAGTGAGGACCCAATTTGTTGAACTGCAGCAAGAACGATCTCACGATCTCCCTTCAGGCTGTCGTCTGCGTACTCGAGTGAGTACCCATTTTGTTGAACTGCAGCAAGAACGACCTCACGATCTCCCTTCAGCCTGTCGTCTGCGTACTCGAGTGAGTCCCCATCTTGTTGAACTGCAGCAAGAACGAACTCACGATCACCCTTCAGGCTGTCGTCTGCGGACCCGAGTGAGGACCCATTTTGTTGAACTGCAGCAAGAACGATCTCACGATCACCCTTGAGGCTGTCGTCTGAGTACTGGAGTGAGTACCCATATTGTTGAACTGCAGCAAGAACGATTTCACGATCACCCTTCAGGCTGTCGTCTGCGTCCTCGAATGAGCGCCCATCTTGTTGAACTGCAGCAAGAACGTATTGATTTTGTTTAAAGACTGACTCATCCAGAGGATCCAGGGAGCCCAGCGCAATTGCCAGACCCCCCAGACGGCCAGAAGACGCCGGTCTTCGCCGGGGCGGACCCAGCTAAAAGCTAACAGCAAGAACAGCAATTAAAAGGGAGAGCGTGCTCCTATCTCTGTGGGCTGGCGGGAAAAGGCTAAAAGGTAGAAAGGAAGGAAGCAATGTGCAACAAAATACGATTAATGCACTCGTTTGTTAACACCGCGCCGGTCGCATAATGCTGCGGTCGGATGAACGATTGACTGATCAACTCCAACCCAGTGGGCGTAAAAAGGAGAAGACGGGAACAACGGCTGGTCTAAACAGGACGAACGGACACTCACCACCACAGGGTATTCCAGAGGCGTTCCTGGTCGCGGCTCGACTGGTCGAACAACAGGTGACGGGCAAAAGATCGTGGTGAAAAAGAACTAAAAGTAGGAAGGCGAAGGAAGGCAAAGCCGGGGGATCCACGTGTGCGTTAAACTTGTCCCACGTGCGCGTGTGCGGTAAACTTGTCCCACGCGCCCCGGTGAAAAACACGTAACACGGTTGCCGCCCACAGTTTCTTCTGGCCACGCGGCGCGCTTCATGAGCGCCGCGTGCAGCCTGACTGGTCTTAGCGGCCTAAGCGAAACACCGGGTCTCCAGAGGGATACATCCAGCCTACACGCAATGCGCTACCTTAAGCCAAAGCGTGCAGCGTAGCTTACCTCAACGGTCTGTTCGCAAAGGCCCCCAGGGTTCACCACGTGGAGGTGCCAGCCGTAGTCGCCAGGTCCGCTCCCCTGACGACCCATCACCCCTGAACTGCAGCAAGAACGATCTCACGATCACCCTTGAGGCTGTCGTCTGCGTGCTCGAGTGAGCGCCCATATTGTTGAACTGCAGCAAGAACGATCTCACGATCACCCTTCAGGCTGTCGTCTGCGACCTCGAGTGAGCGCCCATCTTGTTGAACTGCAGCAAGAACGATCTCACGATCACCCTTGAGGCTGTCGTCTGCGTACTGGAGTGAGCACCCATCTTGTTGAACTGCAGCAAGAACGATTTCACGATCACCCTTCAGGCTGTCGTCTGCGTGCTCGAGTGAGCGCCCATATTGTTGAACTGCAGCAAGAACGATCTCACGATCACCCTTCAGGCTGTCGTCTGCGTCCTCGAGTGAGCCCCCACGGCGTTGAACTGCAGCAAGAACGATCTCACGATCACCCTTCAAGCCGTCGTCTGCGTACTGGAGTGAGTACGCACGGCATTGAACTACTGCATGAACAAGTTCACGATCACCCTTCACGGTAGTGTGCGCATGTGCGAACCAGTCTGGCTCTCCTTCCCACTCCTCCTCGTCCGTCAACTCGCGAACGGCTTGAAGGACCTCATCGCGTGTCGTCACCCACAGCGGGACCTGCCACAGTTGCTTCTCCCCCTTGTGCACCGCATCGAGGTGACGGTCGGGACAGAAGGTGACGTGAACCACGCATCCGGCTTCGACACCTGCATGTCTCAGAGGCTCGTCTTCACACACCGCTTTGACCCCCACCGACAGATGCACGTCCTCTTCCTCCACACCATCAGGGTAGCGGAACGCCTCGCGTGCTTCGAGCTTCAGCCTGTCGGGCTTCTCGTCCATCCCGATGTCGACAGCGTGCGTCACGCCTGTCGCCGCATCCGTCAGGAACACCTCCATAACCACGCCTGTGAAAAGTTAGCAGCGCCCTGCAGGGTGGTGTGGCTCTGTGTGTGTGTTGCAATCAAGCAGGAGGCATGCGCCCGCTCAGCGTGGTGCATGGTCATAAAGACGATTCTCATCAGGCACAGAATTGACAGGATGTGGGAAATGCCGGTGTTGGGGAACCGGGCAACGGGGCAGGGGGAGGGTGCCAGGCCTGTCGCTAACTTTTAGATTTTGGAGATTTGGTGGGTTGACGCTCCTGTTTTGGGGGGGGAATCAGGGGGGAAAACACTAGGGGGCAATTTTTCTCGCGCGCGCTTCGCGCGCGCTCGTGTTGTTGCCTAATTTTCCCGTCGGTGGACCACTAGGTGGGCACGGTGTGAGGCGCTGGGTTCCTTCCGTGGTTCCTCTCCCGCTCGCGCCATCCTCGGGTGGAGGAAACCCAAATAATGGCATTCGGGACCATGCTTTCGACGCTACCCCCTGATGTGCCACGGCCGTTGAAGCGCAAGGACTTGGTTACTAGACGAGCGCGCGAGATGGGTCTGGGGGGCAGAGCCCCCCAGCCGCCGGAGGCCACGGTAGTGAACATCTGTTCATTGTGGGCGTACAGGTTCTGTGTGAGTTGGCTGCGTCCCCCTGAGGCTACTGGAGTGGTTGGATTCCCTGACCTGGTGGTAATCGAATGACTTGAGTACGAGACATACACCACAGGGGGGTCTGGGGGCGGAGCCCCCCAGCCGCCGGAGGCCACGGTAGTGAGCATCTGTTCCTGCAAAACCATACTCTCTTCGACGTCGACCCAGTGAAAGTGGGTGGACGCTTGGTCGACGCTTGGTGAGCGTCGACCCAGTGTAATCGGGTCAACGCTAGGTAAGCATCGACCCAGCGTAATAAATGGGTTGACGCTTGGTCCAGGTTTGAATGGCAACTCAGTTCCACTGGGTCGACGCTCCAAGCCTCGACCAAGCGTCAACCCAGTTCCACTGGGTCGACGCTGGGTCGACGCTTTTTTATGGGGGGGGAAACCAAAAATCACTGGGTCGACGGTCGACGCTTAGCGACATGCCTGCAACAGGCAGCAGGGATGGGGGGGGGGGGTCCCGGGCAGATCTAAACCTTCCAACAAGGATGTATCCTTCAGCTTGCTGCAGCGACGAAAACTGGAATTGCGCTTTTTCTTCGCAAAAAAAAGCCAAAAAAATGACAACATTCTTCGCGAAGAATACGCCCCCACCACTCCCTCGAAAGAGATTCCTTTAACTGAAGGGGCCAGGGGCCAGGGGGGGGGGGGGGTGCACGGGGCAGTAGTGTAGGCATGAGAAACAGAGGGGTGGAGAGGTGGGAGGGGGGGAGCCATTGGGGCGCAAGGGTGCGTGTGCCCTTGCTTTGTTGTGTGATTGGTTCGTTGTTCCGTTCTCTCCCCCCCGTGCACCGCACACCCCCTCTGCATGCAAGCATGTAGAGGAGGGGTGGGGGTGGGTGGGTGGGTGGGTGGGTGGGTGGGTATGTAATGCACTTCATGAATAGATGCGAGCAGGCTGTCAGCCGCACAATATAAACTCCTCCCAGCCAGCCAACCCGACATCCACCTTACTGTTGTGCCTCAGGCAGAGTCGGCCTGTATCTACACCCACACCCCCACCCCACCTCCACAGAGGATGCGGGGAGAATCCAAAAGGTGCCGCAACAACAGACAAGCTGTCGATGGGGCACGTGTAAACATTGTTCGGTATGGTATTTCACTGTTCGTTCGTTGGAAAGTTGGGGGGGGAGGGGGGGGGGGGGAGCGGGGTGTGGGAGTAGGCGGGGGCAGGCAATGCCGAGTCGAATGTTAGTCAGGGGGGAGGGTGGGCGGGTGGAGAAGGCGGTGGACACGAATGACCAACAACCCACCACCACCACCACCCACCTCTCCCCCTTCCCGGAAAAGATTCCCTTCCAGAAAGGGAACTCGCAAAAAATAATCGAGAATAACAGATGGCTGCCTCTTCTGCTCTCTAGAGAGAGACGGGAAAGCAGGCGATGTACAAGCAGGTGTGCCTGCACCCTGTCGGCACCTGCACCAGTGGGGGAACCAGCAACGCCTTCCTTGCAAAGGCACTGGAGCGTATCGCAGGATAAGGGGATGGGGTGGAATGAGGAGGGGGGGGGGGAATACCTATTCTGATTCTGGAGGGGAGTGTGTGGGGGAGGTGGGTCGCGGGTCTCCGCTGCCCGATGCCTTTAAAAAATGTTTGGCGTTCCTTTTCTCGCTCTCTCCTTCTCCCTCGCAAAAACAAATTCTCGGCACCTGGGGCGAAAGGCCACTCGGGAAGGGGGAGGGGAAAGCAAACCCGCAAACCCGACGTAACACAGACAGGGGAATGGGGGTAGGGTGTGGGGTGTCGCGAGGGATAAAACGTGTATATGTGAGTGTACGTTTGGGAAGAGGGGAGGGGGTGGTGGGGGTGGGACAATGGGCCATATCATGGGATGTTTTGAACACTCCGCTCGGCGTGGCAAACTGTGCGTGTCCACGGAACTGGTTTTGGTGGTAAATATATTAGCACCAACTGAGAGAGAGAGAGAGAGAGATGTGGCGTTGTTCATATCATGTTTGCCTCACACCCCCAAACAAAGGTGTAGAGGCACGAGGCTCATCACTCTTCTGCTCGCAAGTTAGACTGCCGCACTGACACACGCTTTGGGCACCGAGAGACGGAGGCACCCTGTGTGTGTGTGTGTATTGTGTTTGGATTTATATTCCTTTTTTTTCTATTCTTGACATAGCATCTTGCAGCATGACCAATACAAACTAACCGGCGCGGAACACCATGTGGGCCACCCTAATGCCGTCTCGTTTTGAACCTACTACGATACGTCCTCCCTGCCGGTTCCTCCTCAGGTATGAACAGGGGACAAGGCACAGGAGTAACGTCCAGGCAGACGGCATCAGGGGGTGGCATTTTCCTTTAGCATCGACGACCAACCTTGCCCTGGCGCATGGATTGTGTGTCGCCACCCTTCCCCTTTTGGGCCGCCGCATCACACGTTCTGCCCGCTGTACTTCGAGTGAGATGTTCCCATCTCGGCGCTGCGCTCTTCAGCCTCAAGCTCTGCAAAAGTCAGGCGGCCCGCAGGCTCCCGGTCCTGCGACTTGCGTGCGTAGACAAACCCGCCAACAGCCACGCCAAGGACGCACGCCCCCGCAAGGCAGCCGATCAGGATGTAGATCCACGAATCGTCGTCGTCATCGCCGCCGGCACCCGGGGGTGCAGGTGTTGTGGTGCCCTCCAACAGCTGGCCGCTCTCCTGCACCCCAGTGCCGACCGTCTGGAAGCTGAGGCCGTTCCCATCGTAGGCGTCGGTGTTTCCACCGAGGCTGTTGAGCCCCTTCAGCTGTTCGACAGCCTGCTGCACCTCGTTCGCAGCCACGCCCGTCATCAGCATGTTGCTGTACAGCTGGTCGCCTGTGCCGGAGGTGTCAGCCAGCAGGGATGCTGCCCGCGCCGCCGTGTCCGCCGTGCTGGGGATGCCCTTCCCGCGCAGGTAGCCCGCAGACCCAACGTTGCCCTGGTCGTCGGCGTCCTCCGCCATCCACGAGGGTGTTTGGACCTCCTCCCCGGGGATGGGGTCGCTGGTGCTCCTGTCGAGCGGGCCGAAGTTCTGCATCAGCAGCGTGATGTTGACGCCCGGTGCCAGTTTGGTCAGGAGGAACATCAGCAGGGTGCGCACCACGTCGCGCACGAACTCGCGCGTGTTTTCGAAGGCCCGCTCCAGAAGCCCACTGCCCGCGAGCTTCAGCATCAAGCCCTGGCGTGGCTGCGTGCTGACCTCCTCCTCGTCGCGCTTGACAGCCTCCTCGATGGCCGTGGCGTTGCAGCCCTTGCCCTTGTGCCGGCAGCAGAAGTCGCGTGCCTCGGCTGTCATTGTGCTGAACAGCTCGCGCGACGAAGGGCAGGCAAACTTGCACATCACGTTCTCCTTGGAGCAGCACCTCGCACGCTTTTCATCCGGGATGTCCTTCAGGCTCTGTGTCTGGAGCAGCCCGAGGCACTGGGCCTTGGCGGAGCACCCGATGTCCCGCTTGTTGCAGCACCACTTGCGGCGACGCTCTTCGGTGTCAGTGTTGTTGAAGGAGCCCTCGTCACAGGGGTAGGGCCCCTCGTTGTCCTCAGGCGCGCTGCACCCCTTGTGGTTCGTCAGCTCGCAGCAGTATTCACGCTTGGCCTGGGACCACCCCGACACGGCAGTGGCGTTCCCCCTGCAGTCGAAATCGGGCTTGGAGGTCTTGCAGCCCAGCCCGTCCTCTGTGCAGCAGTAGTCGCGCTTCTCACGGCCCCACCCATCCTGCGGCGTGGAGCAGTTGAACACGGTGTCGGTGTCGGTGTCGGTGGGGTCCTCGCAGCCGGCAGAGGGGTGGTGGGTGCAGCAGTAGTCCGCCTTGGCGTCGGTCCAGGTCGACATGTTGCCCGACTCGCAGTTGTGCTTCTGCAGGGGGCAGTGGATGCCCAGCTGCCCGCAGCAGTAGTTGCGCTTATCATAGCTCCACTTCTCGCGTGTCAGGCAGTTGTATTCGTTTTCTGCCTCGCAGCCGACCACGCCGTTGGTGAGTGCACAGCATGCCTCTTTGCGTGCCGCGGGCCACGACGACACCCTGTCGCCCTCATCAGCAACAGAGCAACGGTAGCGCGCACATCCGACAGACTGCATGTCGCAGCACCATTCGCGCTGCGCGTCGTTCGTCGGATCAACCGCGTCGCACTTCCACTTGAGAGGCAGGCAGCGCCGCAGGTAGCGGTGGCGTGTGGGGGAGCAGCGTGCGACGTCCCCCGTCAGCGGGTCGCACTCGCAGTGCTCTGAGACAAACGCCTCCAGCGCCGTGCTGGTGCGTGAGGGGCAGAACATGCCCTGCGGGCAGTCGGTGTCATCGATGCATGACCCCTTCAGCCACGACCACCCACGCCCGCACAGGTTCTTGTCCACACACACGTCGACACCCTCCACGCGCTTGCAGGCCTGGTGCGACTCGCATGCGTCGCACGCCGGCTGGATGCACTCGCCCGTCTCCTCGTCGCACTGCCCGGTGCCGCACCGCTTAGAGGCGCACAGTGACTCCACACGTGCCACACACTTGCCATACCCGCCGGTGTTGCGGCACTCCTGCCCAGCCTTGCACTTGATGGGTGCACACGGGTCCTCCTTCCCGTGGTTGCCCCTGTGTGCGTCGATCGCCTCGTCGATCTCATTCTCTGTCGCACACCTGATGCGGTCCCCCAGGATCATACACTGCGAATCGGTGCCACACACGTTCATCTTGCATGCACACTCCGACACGGTGCACACATCCTGCTCAGGGTCGACCTCACGCACACATGTGTAGTCCGTCGTACCTGTGGCCTCCGCCAGCTGCGGCACGCACACCTTCCCATCCCGGCACCCGCCGCACGGTGCAGTCCGCTCGGACAGGCACTGCGGCTTCCCGTTCACCACGGCACATGCTGTACCGTCGAAGCACCGCATCCGCTCGCAGGGATCCACCTCGACACATGTCGACTCGCCACTGCGGGTCATGACACACTTCCCGCTGCAGTCGGCGCACCGCACAGGCATCGGCACACATTTGGCCATCCTCCCGAACGTCGCGCACCGCTCCTTCTCTGCGCACTCCTTGATCGCACAGGGGTCCACAGGCTCGCACACCTCCTCACCACAGGGGTCCTCGCAGGTGCTGCCATCCGTGCTGGGGGCAGCCTCGCGCTTCTCGAAGTAGCACCCGGGTGCAGGCAGGCAGGCACGCTGGTCCTCTTTGCAGGGCTTCGGCACACACTTCGCCTCCGTGCCCTCGCGCATGCACCACTTGCAGTCCCCCGCCCTCTTGCAGCACGCCTTCTCCTCGTCTGCCGTGCACTCCTTGGGGCACTCCAGCTCGCCGCACGGCGACTCGGGGCTGTGTGGGGTGAGTGTGGTGCAGCATTGCAGGGCACACAGCCATGCGAAATCACGGTCGGACCATACCAGCCGTTGTCATCCAGCGTCGTGTCCCCCTTGACAAACTTGCATCCAGGCGGGGCACGGCACGCCCGCTTGGGGCACTCGATCGCCTTGCAGTGGGGCTTGCCGTCGACCTGTTTCGGTGCCATGCGTTGAAGGGTCGCTACACATCACAGCATACCATGAAGCACCAGCTCCCCCGACCGCACTCCAGCTCATCCTCCTGTGTGCACTCACGCTTGCAGACTGTCACGCCGCACGGATCCTGCTTGCACCCCTTCGCGAGAGGGTCCTCCCTGTCGTCACGCACGGACTCACACCCCTCGTCAGGCATGGGGCAGCTGTGGGCAGTGGTGGGGTCGGCGAAGGCAACACAGCACGGAGGGCGTGAAGTGGAGACAAGCAAGGCATAGGGTTGACCTCACTCCGCTCGATATGCAGCGGAGAGTGGGGCAGCACCCGAAGCCTCCGTGGGTGGGTGCAGGGCTGGGGGGTGTCGCCGTGCACCCGTGCCGAGAGGCTGCTGCGCCGCCCCGGGGGTGTTGCTTTGGCTGAGGTCAGAATACAAGGGGGGTGGGGGGGTGGTGGGGGCATACTCTGGCTCCAGGCACCCCAGCTCCTTGCACTTTGCCATCCCGTTCTCCTTGAAGCACTCCAGCAGCTTCCCCTCCCGCAGCTGCTTCAGGGCGCAGGCGCCCTTCTCCTGGTCGGTGCACGCATTGCCACAGTCCAGTTCGCACGGATAGGCCGGGCACCCGTCCTTCCGCTTGATGTCCGACTTGCGGTAGTTGCATCCGGGGGGCGGTGCGGCGCACGCCACATCCCTGCAGACAGCATCCACGCAGGAAACCTTTCCGCCCTGCTTGGTGCACCCCTTCCACTGCATCTTGCACTTCTTCACCTCCTCCTCCGTGCACTCGTCTGTTGAGGGCTGGCACGTGCCAGCTTCGACCCGCTCGCCAGGGGGGCAGCTGCACTCCCTCACGCCGTTGACCATCTTGTCGGGGTCGAAGCACTTCATCCCGAGGTCGCAGGGCATTTCCTTGCAGTCGTCGTCGAAGTCGTCTGCCTTCTCGCAGCTGATCTTCCCCGACACCAGCTTGCAGATGCCTGACTGCAGCGTGCCCGCCACAACTACCTTGCACCGCCCGCCGAGCGCAGGGATGTAGTCCCCACACTTGTCGCATGCCGGCTCCCAGCAGGGCGCACGCTCGCAGGCGCCGCTGGCCCAGCTGCAGCGCTGCACCCCCTTGCACTGCTGCTCATCCATGTGATTGCAAACCGCTGGCACGCAGCCCGCCTGCCTGTCGTTCACACAGGTGCCATCCGCAGCGCACTGGCCAGGCTTCCTGTCCCCACACCCAGCCGCCACAGGCCCCTCGATGCACTGGCGGGCTGTGTCGTCCCACTTGCACCCCATCTGCTTGTCGCACACCGCCTGCGGGAAGGCGCACCGGAGGCGCTCCTCCGACACCACGCACACAGGCCGCCCCGCCTCCAGGGACATGGCGCAGTGCGCATCAGTCATGCAGTCCGCAGGCGACTTGCCGAAGCACTTGTTCGGCACGCACTCCCCCACGAGCTGGCCCATGGGCCAGTCGAAGCGGCAGTACATCTTGCGCCGCATGCACCCAGCCTCCCCCTGCCCCTCGCAGGGGTTTGCCGACGCATTCCCCGACGAGTTTGTCCGGTCCGGCGGGCTCGGCGGCATGCCACGGGCACCATCCACCGTCATCAGCTTCCCCCACAGCGTGGGCATGCCATTGCGCTCGTCCTCCACCCAGGACTCGCCCACGGTAGCGTTCCCCATGTGGACCCCGTCTCCCTCACAGCGCGAGTTGTTCCACTCAAGCTTCTCCCCTACGCCCTGCATGTTAGGGATCGGCCGCATCATCGCAGACGTCTTGGGCGATGTCTGGAAGCACTTGTTCGCCGGAAACATGTTGGTCCCGACGTACGACTCCCTCTTACACGACTCGTCATTATACAGCGCGACACGCACAGGGAAGAGGGACACCGCCTTGTCGCCCCACATGGCCCCGCTGCGGAACTGCCCCCAGCAGACGTGCTGCTCCGTGGCATTGTCGTTGCTCTGCCCGCAGGTCCCGCTGGGCACCACCTTCCTCTCCGGGGCACCCATGCACTTCCCGTCGGGGAACGCGCTGAGCACTACCTCAGGGCTCTGCCCGGCACCCCCCTTGCACACACCGTGCCAGCTGGAGTAGGACGAATTGGACCCGGTCATCGTGGTGCACCCTGCAGCGCCGGGGCGGAGGACGGTCGCCCTGCGGGCATCGCGGGTCTCGCAGGTGTCAGCTGCGCCTGGGGCGGTGTGCCCCACGACGACAACCCACTCATCGCCGATGGGGAACCCGTCAAACCCCGGAGGAGCCTGCGGGTCAACAGGGGGCGTCGGCGGAGCCGGCGGCGGGCCCGCCGGCTGGGCCCCACCGTGCAGCCACTTCGCCCACTGCACAGGGGCACCCCCCCGCACAACCTCCTCCCAGCAGTCACCAACGCTGGCCTCGCCCTTCAGGGTAGCGTTGCCTTCGCACCTGGGGTTGTCCCAGGTGTAGCGCGCCCCGTCCGCAGCGGGGTTGTCGGTGCCCTTCCACATCTCCGAGGTGGAGGGGGATGTCCTGAAGCAGGTGTCGGTGCTGTGGAGCCATGCGCCGACAAAGGCATCGCGGGTGCAGTCGCTGTTGCTGTAGAGGCCGAGGCGGACGGGGAAGGCGGAGGTGCCTGTCGTGGGGTCCATGAACTTTTCGGCGAACTGCCCCCAGCACATGCGGCTTTCTGGGAGGCCGTCCACCGTCTCCCCGCAGCCCCCGTGGGGGCGGGTGTTGCCGAGCCTGCCGGTGCAGCTGGCGTTGTTCGCCTCCCCGCGCACCAAGCTCACGATGCCTGCGCTGTCCTTGCTGCACCGCGACTTCTGGTTCCCGGTTGGGGCGGTGCCCATGCCAGGCCACATGTCGCACCCAGGCGTGTGGGGGCGGAGCACAACCGCGTTGCGCACATCCTCCCTCTTGCAGGTGGCATCCGCGCGCGGGGCGGTGTGCCCCACCACTGCCACCCACTCCCCGTTGGGCATGAACCCGTCGAACCCCGGGGGTGCCTGCGGGTCGAAACCAGGCCCGCCCGACGGCGGCTGGGGCCAGGGCATGGTGCCGTTGTCACCCTTGCTCAGGCTCTGTGTGTACATCGTGCCCGGGGCGCCCTTCCCATCGAGGGGGAAGCAGGGGAAGACGCCACCCGAGGTGGAGGACACGGCACCTTCGCAGTTGCCGTTGCTGGCGTACTCCATCACCTCGCCTGAAGGGGCCACTTTCTCGGATGTGGTGGGGCCCGTCTGGATGCAGGCCCCGATCTGCTTCAGCGTCAGCAAGTTGAGCCGCTTGCATTCAGGGTCGCTGAAGAGCCCGGTTGCCCAAAAGGAGGATGCAGGGGGGTGGCGCCCCATAGCAAGGAACCTGCTGTAGCACACGTCGAGCTCGATGTCCTTCTCGTCTCCGATGGCGCACCTCTGGGGCATCTCGGAGGAACGCGGCATCGCCGTGCTCGGGCACTCGGGGGTGTCGAACATCGTGGCCTTCTGGGTGTACTCCCCTGCCCCGTCCTCCACGCACTCCATTTTAGCAAAGGTCTTGCCTGAAGCCATGCACCAGTCAGGGCTTTTGAAGTACATCACTGACGCCGTCTTGTTCGCGCAGTTCCGGGAAGGCTCTCCCGGAACCCGCTTCTCCCGCGCAGGGTCGTAGTCCTTGAACTCCATCGAGACGGACCACCTGACATCCGGCTGGTTGCCATGCCCAAAGAACTCTGCGTAGGGGTTCTCCTGTGCCGGCATCGCACCGGTGCCTGCCGTCACACCAGTCGTGCCAGTCGTACCGGTTGATCCAGGGCGCTGGGTGATCCCATAGGGCAGCGCAGCTGCCAGGCAGAGCCAGGTGGCCCCGCGCATGGTTGTATGAAATGGATACAAAAAGCCTGCGGGGTGGGGTGTGTGGGCTGTGGGCTGAGGGCAAAGATGCAGGGTCAGAAATGCGACTGTTGGCAGGGGAGCGGGGGGCGGCGGCAGTGCTTGCTGAATACACGTATTCTCCGGAAAATCCCAACAGCATACGTGTGCCCGCATTCGGCGGGCTCTCTGCCCCAGGTGGGGGGCTTCAATTTGGAGGGGTCTTACGCACGGCCCAGCTCTCCTTGCCACGCTGGATGTTGGGGGTAGTCTTGGCGTGTCATAATATGCTCCGGGGCAACGGACAGCAGGGCCGGCGCTGCTGGAGCAGGATAGAGGCTAGGTGGTGCTCCTGCAGGCCATGCATGTGTCAGTGTCACGCGGTGGTGCGGATGTGGTGGACATCCTTCATGTGGAGGCGGACGTCCTCCTCCTGGAAGAAGGGCGCACCCTTGCGGGTCTGTGTGGCCCCACAGATATCGCAGGGCAGGAGGTCAGAGTCGGGGTTGGTTTTTTTCGCCTTCTTCGCAGCATCGATCAGCTGCGGGTCGATCTTTAGCTGTGTGGCAGCGTGCATTATCGTCTCGGGGTGCAGCTTGACTGCCGCATGCATGAAGGCAAAGTTGCTCCGCAGGTTCTTGCTTGTGAATTTGATGGTGTCGGCGTGCAGCGATACAGCGTAGAGTGCCATGTTGTGATCACTCCGGAGCTCATGGCTTGCATATTGAAAGTAAAACGGCGCTGCGGTAATTGCCTCGCGCACCAGGGCAGGGTCCAGGCGAATCTTTTTCACTGCATGCCGCAGTGAGAAGGACTCTTGCTCCATCGCTGCGCGCACAACGTTGATGTTTGCACGAAGGTCAATGCTCGCAAAGGCAAGCGCGTCGCCCCGCAGTGAGACTGCAGCCATCACAATGTCAATGTTGTCGCGCACTGCATCAGAGGCACCATGCAGGAGCAAGGGGTTCTCCTTCACGCACTGCATCATGAAGGCGGGATTGTCGGCCAGGTCGGGCAGGAACATCAAGGTATCCGCAGTGCGGCACACGCAGCGCAGCATGGCAGTGTGGTCTGCGCGTATGTGTCTGCGGGCGAGCTGCAGTGACTTGGGGCTGATGGACGCCGCCTCAATGACAAAGTCTGTGTCCGCCCACAGTTCCTTCCCAACGTCGCTTGCCCGCCCCAGGCTTACGGCAATCAGAGCGCACGCCCTGTCCACCTGCACCTCGGGGGGCATGCTGCGCAGCAACCCCGCGCTGTTGCGCTTCCCCTTCGAAGCCAACAAAGCGTCCTCATACTTCTTGAAGGAGCGGGCCACACGCACCTCACAGCCTGACTCGAGCTCCAGCACGCTCTCGGGATTCAGCTCACGCCCGTCGAACTGCAGAGACACGTCTGACTGTTGTAAGTAGCCGAAGGCAGTCTGTGCCTCTTTGCGCAGCTGCCGAAGGGCATGGTCGGTGCCAACCTCCACGTAGTGCAGCTGTCCCGTGCCCACATCAACAAGTGTTACGTCCATAGGATTGTGTTATATAAACTGCGTGGTTGTGTGGGGCACCGAAGGCGTGGCAAAGCTTCGCACGGGCAAATCTCTCTCTGCTGTGTACAGACAAAACAGACGTATAGGGTGAGTGGGCATGGCTGTCGCTTCCTTCCAAGGCCAGGCTGCTGGCGGAGCACATGAGAGTTTTCCCATCCTCTAAGGAGGCAACGCAGACGGAACCCAGGACGCCTCAAACCCTGTGAGAGCGGCATCATGAGCCTAGCCTGGCTGTCGCTGCGGGCGCTTTGCGACGCCTGCAAGTCAGGAGAAACAGAAACGGGTTCATCATGTGGTTCAATAAGTACCCACACGCACAAAAGTGTGGCTGTGATCCGCGAGGGTTTCTGACCCCCGCCCTTCGGGCACCGCACACCATCAACGCCACTGGCAAGCCCCAATCACGCACACACCCCCCACCCCCACCCCGATGACCGCTCCCTGTTTGCTTATTCATGGTTCGGAAAACAAATCTTACAAAACCTTCGGCTTTCTTAGGCTCGTTGCCAAAATGATGTACTTCCTGAAAATTGCACTGCTTCCGCAGACGCAACGGATGTAGTCTAACAATGGGAGGGGGGGGGGGGGGGTTGCCCGGCACCTCGACAGGCCAGGCACACTTTATGCTGATGAGTGTTCCGTTCTTATTCCAGCCTTGGCAGTGAACATGGCAGCAGAGCTGCAGCTCCACAACAACAACAAAAAATCAACAAAAAAAGCAACACTGGAATCACGCACGCATGTCTTGGGTGTGTTGTGCAACACACATATCCTTGTCGCACCAACACAAACTTATGGCACGCCGGGGGGCACAACCCAGCTGCTTTGCAGAACGAAAGGAAAGGCCGATGCCGGGTCTGTGATTCATTTTCCACATGCAGGGTGGGGTGGGAAGAGGAAGTGCGCATTCAAGCCACACCCAAACAGCGCAATGTTCGGAAGTCCCCTCCAGGGCCCAGATAACAGGGTCCATTGGTTGAACCACGCAGGGTCCTCCTGTTTGGTCAGATTTGTGGAAGACACGCACTGTTGCAAACGTGCAGTAATCTTGTTGGCATAGAATACCGGGGCAGGCAGGGCAGTCCACGGCCTGCAGTGGCCGAGCTGAACTGTTATTTCGAATGGCCCGATGGAGAAAGAGGGCATCAGCGCAAAGAAAATACTAAAAAAGCCCCTCCCCGCAGGTGTCGCCTGCACAAGGATCCATGTCTTCTCTTTGACCAGAACAGATGGGTGGCGCGAGAACAGGTCACGTCTGTTTTTTGGGCCTCGGCTTGGCAGAAACTATAAACTGTTTCGATGGTTTGAATCAAAAGCGCTCTAAAGGCAAACGTCAAAAAAAGGGGTGTCAAAGAAATGTCAATTGTGTTGCGGGTGGGGAGGGGGGTGTGTGGGTCAGCCGCTCTGGGTCAAAACGGTGGCAGTGCCGAGGGGCCCTGACCTGTGGCTAAAGGAGGCCTTGCCGATTATCAGAGCGGGGATCTCCCGCCCACACCACGCCACACCCACGCCCTCCCCCGGTAAGGCAGCAGTAAGGCAAAATGCAACCATTGCAGTCCCCTATGTTCGAACGCACAGACACTCTTTGTGTCCACCACTCCCCGGTCTGATGAAGTGGTGTGAGTGGGGCCGCACGATCCAGCTAAAGGCACAGAAATTTTCCAGGGTAAATATGGTGAGATACAGGCCATGACAATGTTGACATGCGCCACACACGGCAAGTGGTTTTCGCCACTCGAAACGCTGGGCATTCATTCCGGAAAAAGATAAGGCTGTTGTTTGTGCGCCAAATCCGGAACAACAGAGGGGTGGGCAGTGCACCTTCACTATGCGGTGCAGAAGAGAAGGGGTGCATTCCGTTCTGTTAGATTTCTCCTCTACTTTCTTTATAACTTTCACACCTGTCCCCAGGAGGTGGTGGAGGGCCAACCCTAGGCCACCCCAGAGGAGTTGCAACCCTGGCAACAACACGGCACATTTCGTTTAACGCAGGGTCGCCGACCGTTTTGGTGGTGTTTTTAACTGGCACATCGCGCAGTGTCCCCCGACCCTAAAAGAGAGCCACGGCAAGATAAGGAGGCGAGGAATGGATCCCATCCGCACAGACTACGCACACTGATGCCTTGATGTCGGCATGTTGGGTTGCGGCGGCCTGGCATCGTACAGCAGCCCGGGAGAGAACTGCTGAAGGAGAGGCAGATCGCGCTATCTGGAAAAGTGTCACTGCGCTTTGTTCGGCACTTTTTGCTTTGGTTTCCTTTTTGCGTTGACGCTTCCACACTCACACTCCTGCTGATGATGGTGTCGTGAGTGAGGATCACAAGGGCACGAACAAGCACGCGACACTTTCCGCCCACATCGAAGTGTGCTGAAACCCGAAAAAATTGGGTTGATGGGGCACTATACAAAGAAGGGCACTTCAAAAGGAGACTCCAATATTGACACCCCTTCCCCCTCCTGAAACTACTTTTGGGCGCGCACACTGCCGCCGGGTGAGGGACCGGGTTCAGGCAAATTACCACGTGCCAGCGGCAGGGGTGGGAAAGGGGGAGGAGAATGGGAAGCAGCAGAAGGTGAGTTGCACCCACCCCCTCCGAAAGACGACACATCTTCCGACGAGTGGTGCAGGAGGGGGTCCCTGCAAAGGAACCTCATGGGATAAATGGCCATAGGGGGGGTGGGGGTGGGGTGGCACGGACAGCGAGGGTGTGGTGGGGCGAGGTGGCCGTCACCGTAGAATCACAGGGCGCCAGCCACCACCCCCACCCCCAGTTTGCTGCGGTGAGAGTGCAGGCTGCCGAAAAATTGCGGGCAGCCCGGTGGAGGACGTGTGGGGAAAGGAGGAGGGCGCAGCTGGGGGCCCTCATGGGCAGGGAGACTTACCACCAGGGGGGGGTGGTCTTGCCCGATGAAAGCCCGCCTGTGCGCGCATCATGGAATGAAGTCAAAGCAAACCAAGCAAAAAAAGCAAAAAAGGATAAGGCTGTTGTTTGTGCGCCAAATCCGGGGGGGGGGGGGGGAAACCAAGCCCTTCTTCGTGAAATTCAAAAAGCAATCAAACCAGAGCTGGTGGAGCAGGCTCCTTACTGAAGACGAACCGATGATATCCGGGTGTATGCTTTGGAGGAGAGTAGTGGTTGGGAAATCGTACTCCTTTCGCTTTCAGATTGACACCCTGAAGAAGCCCTTTGAGCAGATGAGGAGGGCAAGAGGAACAACCGGGGGGGGGATGGGGGTCGCACCCTTTCCACACGAGAGTGGATATGATCAGTGTGTCGATTGCAGGCCTGATCTCCTCGGGCTGACTCGGTGATGATATCGTGGTGCGTTGGAACCTCAACGCACACGCACTTGCGAACCTTCGTCTGATGAAGAGACGCGGTTCGTCATCACGGTCAGCACGGATATTGAGGTCATTCTATTGCCTGAAAAGTGTCACTGTCCCTCAGGAATCCATCCTTTTCCATTTCACTGACACTGCCACAACTCGTGGCCTACACCACTGCAGGGCTGGGTGGTTGCGGAGCAGGTAGAGAGCGGGTGACCGGCAGTTGGCACATTTCCGCCCAACAAGGTGTCGCGTGCGCTAAAAAAAATGTCGAACCAGGCGGTTTCGCCTTGCCGAAACAAAGGAAAAATGCTGCAGTCGAGCAACCCCCAATGCCGCGGCAGATGCGAAGGTAAGCCTTCTCTCTGGGTTCACAATTCCTCTTTTTCCACGCCCTCCAACTGATACCCTTGCTTATAAGATACCCAGCAAACATCACCCACACCCTCCCACACACACACGGTAATCTTTTTAGAGCCGTGCAGAGCACATCGAGCACCTGCGATTGATGTGTCTCTTCACTGCCATACACACAGTGACACGCATTATTATTTAAGCTTGGTGTAGGGTCACACCGAGCCGAACTCTGACGAAGCCTTCACTGCAATACACAAATTCACATCGCAATTTCAAGAGGCCCTCCTCACACACACTCTAAGGGCCGAGGCGGCACAACAACAACACAAGTGATCACGGATTTGACCACCGGCACACGCGGAGGGAACGAACGAGCACCACATTACTGCCACCCCCACAGGCATTAATCAAAGGCCTGTGCACTGCATGCCATGCCACAAGGCTCTTCAACACCCTTCTCAGTGGTCAGCACCCTCGTGGCCCTCGTCAGTCTCAGCATCGCTGTGCTGACTGTCAGCGCCTTCGCCAAGGTGGGGGGTCAGGAGCGTGGTGACAGGCACGTTGTGGATGTTGTGCTGCCTGTCAGCCTTCTCCAGCGCATTCTGGATGCGCATCCGGTTCATCAGCATCGGAATGGCATTCCAGGTCTTCCGCTCAGTCTCACGGATGCGGCGCCTGAGCTCATCCTTGCCGTGGTCCCCATCCGGGAGATTCTTCGAGATGTTGAAGAACTCCCACATGTTGATGGAGGGGGTGATGGTGACGTCTCCCATGCTCTCCTGCAGCCACAGCGCACCCCAGTCCACCCCGAACACATCGAAGAGCAGGCGCATCGACGACATCACCTTGATGTTCTTCCGCATGTCCTCCTTCAGCCACATCTCGGCGAGCGACAGCAGGAACCCGCCCCGCCATCCGCCCTTGCTGTTCCAGCTGCGCAGCGGCCGCCCCGCCTCCCCCGTGTTGTTGAAGAAGAAGGGCACCACGTGTGGGTTCACCTGCGACACAATGTTGAAATCCCCGTCAAACACACGCGCCATATAATGCGTGGGGATGTCCGACTCGAACGACCCATCACGCATCTTCACCTCATCTTCGTAGTCCTCAGATGGGAAGTAGGGGCACTCCAGGTAATTCCCTTTGGGCGCGCCTGGCTTTTGGACATACGCCCCATCCTCATCACGCACACGCTCCATAATCACAACGGGGTGCATCAGCAGAGGCACGCAGGATGACGCCATCACCGCGAGCGCGATGGGGACGTGGGGTGCCGTGATGTAGTTCAGCATCTGGGGAGGGTTGCGCTTGACCTCCGATGTCTTGGCAGGGGTGCAGGTGATGTTGAGGACACGGCCCGTCTTCTTGTAAGCCTCCAGGAAGGTGTAGTTCCGCGTGAAGAATAGGATCTTCTTATAGAAGTTGTCGAAGTCGTACACCACGCCGTCGGTGAAGGCCTTCACAAGCTGATACGTCCGCCCCCCCCAGAAGGGGCCCAGCGCGCCGAACTTCTCGCTGAGGACCGTCGGGTCTGCCACCTCCGCACGGATCTCGTCGTCGGTGCGGGCGGCGAGGAAACAACCGATGACAGCCCCTGCCGACGCACCTGACATGTACTTCGGGAGGATGTCATTCTCGAGCAGCGCCTTGATCACCCCCAGGTGGTAGAGCCCGAGCATCGCGCCGCCCGACATCAGGAGGCAGGTGTTGCCGAACTCGGTGCGCGCCTTCAGGAAGAACCGCCGCCTGTCCTGCGCCAGCACAGGCTGCTTCGCCTCGTCGATGGGGTGGCTCGCAATCATCTCCGTGCAGGCCACCACCTCGTCCACATAGTCCTCGATGCACACCTTGCTGCCCCCCCAGGCCTTTGTGTAGAGGTCGAGGTTCATCATCCCCCCGAAGTTGCGCCCATACGACATGGTATGCATCAGCTCCCTCACGTTCCCCGCGCTGCGGAGCTCACGGAGGCTGCGCGTCATGCTGACGAGGAGCGCGCTGTCGTAGTGGTGGCTGCGGGGGTCGTCGCGCCACCGCTGGCGGCCCTCCAAGGCATCGATGTCCTTGCAGATGCGGATGTATTCTTTGTAGGTTGTCGCCTCGCGGCGCTTTGCATGGAGGCTCCCCTCCACCTCACGCCTGCGTGCCAAGGTGTATTCGAGGAAGAGGACTGCCAAGCGGACCCAGATGTACATCGCAAGCTCCGCCGCAAGGACCGCGCCGAACATCGCGCAGAGCGGCAGTCGCAGCAGGACGTGCGACTTGCTCCGCGCGCTCTCGAAGAACTTCTGGAAGAGGAACCGGACGGAGAGCCGCACAAACCCCTTCCCTTGCTGGGGGGTGGGCTTCGCCTCCTCCATAGGCACGCCCGACATGGTGCGGAGGAGGGTCGGGGAGTGAGAGTGAGAGTGGGGGGGGAGGGGGGGCGCAAAGAAGAGCCAAGAAGAGAACACAGACAGACCCCCTCCCGCGCTCCTCTCGCCCCTCGCCCCTGCTGGAGGAGGTGGTGGTGGAGAAGGCATGGATACGCAGATTGTACGGGCCCCGGGGGTATGCAGGGTGCTGTGTGGGGTGGTGGGGTGGGGTGAGGGGAGCCGGGACTCAGAGAGGCACGCAGCGGTGTGCTTCCCCCGCCACCTCTCGCTCTCGACTCGGCATGATCTGCGGAAGCAGAGCAAAGCCATCGTCGCAGGGTGGGGCCTGCCTTGTGCCGCCCCCCGTATCCCGACCTTCGCCCGGTCTAGTCGCCAACGAGAAAGTGGTGCTTCGCAGTGAGCTGCGTCTTCTTGACCTGGGATTCAACCCAGTCCTCGACAGCCTTCTCCTTCATCGAGTAGCGGAGCCGCCCCGCCATCTTGGCGTCTTCTATCAGCGTTGGGGGCACTGGGTGTTCTTCGGCAACCGTGGCTGCGACTCCTGCCCAGGAGATGGCCGTTTCGCTCACCGCCTTGCGGAGGTCAAAGAGTTTCCCGTCGCTTATCGAGGCTGCCTCCGACAGCTCTCTGAGGGCCTTGCGTGATGTGAAGTAGTCCCTGTGGCACAGCGTGCCCTCTGCGACAAACGCCTTGCAGTTTTCAATCTTTTCATGCCGCCCGATCAGCTCGCGCCGCGCCTGCAGCCGGAGCAGCAGCTCCTCCCCGGTCGCCACCACATCCTTCACCACCTCCTGCATGTGCCGCACCACGGCAACCCGCTGCTGCCCGAGGTGGCAGCTCCGGACGGTGTGCGCATCGCACTCCTCAAAGTCACGCTGAGCCAGCCTCCGCTTCACATCGTACAGCGTCAGGAGGTGTGTCAGGCTGTCAAACCTGGACAGGGTTCGCACAATATCTGTGTCGTCGTCGGAGACCTCCTTGGATGTGTAGATCTCAGCCGCGATCGCCTTGTCGATGGTGTGCCGGAAGTATTGATCGCTGATACGGCTTCGCGCAAGCCGTTCGTCCCGCTCGGCGATGGTGCGGATGACCTCCTCTGTTGCCGACAGCTGCGGCACCATCACGAGGAGCCCGCTGACCCACTCACCGACAACCCCCCTGCAGGCATGCAGGTACTCTGTCATCAGCAGCGTGCTGTCTGCACAGGCGTCCCCCTCGATCTGCGAAAACACAGGAAACGGGAGCCCCGCGCCGGCAGGCGGTTCGTCGTGGCTGTGCGTGTCAGCGTCAGACAGCGCATCGCCCTCGCAGCACCCCAGGGGCTGTGCACGGTATGTCTCGTAGCTGTCCACTGCTTCGCCCAGCTGCTTGAGATGCACAGCCATCGGGACTGTGGCCAGCTCCCGACCCTCCCACACAGGGATGGCACTCTCGCCTTCGTCAATCGTCAGCACAGGGGTTCGGGCGGGTGCCATTCTTGCTGTGTGGGTGTGGGGGTCCCGCACCACCCCAGGGGCGATGTGTTATCTGCGGTGAGGTGTTGCAATGGCTGCGGATGGTTTGGACCGGCACCTCGGCAGAACAGTGCACACACAGCGCAATGCAAGGGGCTTGATTGGGAAGGTGGAAGCGGGGGCGGGGTGCTGCCAGCTCCCAACTCAGAGGAGATTGGTTCTCTACGCACTGACTGATTGGCCTGCTTCGGAGAGGCCACGTCACACAGACACACGCAAGGGTCGGCATCGACTCCTCGATTTGTTAAAACCATGCTGGGTGAGATCTTTCACTATTCGACAGCTATATGGCAAGTGCCTGGCGCACTTCTCACAGAAACTCGGAGAAGTACACGAAGACACACCATGCCAGCACCGCAGCGAAGATCCCCTGTTCCGTTTTTTTATATTATGTCTACTCCCACGGCGCGTTGACTCCCCTGATTTGCAGATTGTCGCTTGCAAGTTGGAAGCGAGGCCAGGGCCGTGGGTAGTGCCTGGGACAGGGCTCAAAACCCTGCGGAGAGGCCAGAAGAAGGGCGGCATGCTATAGGTGGTGGTAGTCGTGGTCGGGGGGGGGGGGGGGGCATTGAAATAGAAGCAGAAGGAAGCACAAGGATCATCTCCCTTCACTCGAGTAGTCGGGGGTGGGGGAGGGGGGCGGGGGCAGGACATGTTTGAAGCAAAAGAAACGCGCACTGCACCCCTACCCCCACGCCACCTTCACCTCATCAGAGGGGTCAGGGAGGGTTTCACGCAGGAGCCAGCAGCTCGCCTTTCCATCGGAGGGGAGTGTCAGGGGTCCGGGGGTGGGGGTGGGGCGGTTGCTTGTCCCAGGTGTTTCCACCTGAGTACTTTTCCTGATCATTTGCTTTTTTTTTGGCATCGACGACCTCCAGCCTGACGTACAAGACGACCAGACCGTGACGTACACAGTGTTGCCTAAAAAGGCGTTGTTCTCACGGAGTATAGACGCAGTTCGTCCTCACACCTCAGCAAGAGTGCTTTTTTTGGTGGTGGTTTGGTGGTGGGGTGAACCGGCTGAGTGGGGGGGGGGGGGGGGGTTTGGAGTTGTGCTAACAACGCAGGAAACTTTGCTATGCAGATCATGCAAGACACCACACCCGCAGCGGGCGTGTGGGGTGTTCTCGCGATCGACGAATACCCGCTGGTTCTTCTCTCCCCTTACTGGTTTGCAGGCGCATAGTTTTGAGCTTTTTTTAGAGGTTGGGTGTGGCGGAAGTGTGGTGGCGGGCGCTTGTATGATTTGCCACACCACATGGGTCACAAGGGCCACAAGGGCCTCACCGCCATACGAAAAATGGCACCGCCGCCTTAATCAAGCAGCGGTGTGTGCCAGCAACTGGTTTTTGAATGAATCTTTTGACCCTGCTGCTCTGAGAAGAATCCTGCCGGATGCACCACACCTTTTTCGGCTTCTTCTGGTCAGCACCGATTGGCTCATGTCATATCATGCCATCGAGGCTTTTGCCCACCTGATTTTGCCCCCAGTTTAGCGGTGTTGTGCGGTGGTGTGGAGTATCGTATTCCCGGAAGTTGGTTGTAGGGGCAAAATCAGGCGGATGTCATGGTTTGACATAAGACTTACTTATTTTTACGCTTATTCCGTAAGATTTGTAAGTCTTATAAGACTTACGGAAATCTTACGGAAATCTTATAAGACTTATAAGAATCTTACGGATTCTTATAAGTCTTATAAGAATCTTACGGATTCTTATCAGGCTTACGGAAAATCTTATAAGATTTTTTTATCTTACCAAAAATCTTATAAGACTTACAAATCGTATCGGAAAAATCCGTAAGTCTTATAAGACTTACGGAAAATCTTATAAGTCTTATAAGATTTTCCGCAAGTCTTATAAGACTTATCGGATTTCTGGCAAGAATTTTCCGGAATCTTACAAGAATCTTATGAGATTTTCCCAAAATCTTATAAGACTTTCTCAGATTCTTACAAGTCTTATAAGATTTGACGGCTTATCGTAAGAATTCTTGGCTTTTTTTCGTAAGTGTTCGGAGCCAATAAGCGTAAGAATCCATAAGAATCCAACAAGATTCTTAAGCGGCTTGTCAAACCATGGGATGTGGATTTATATTATTCCTCGGCTGCCCTCCCCTCCCCTCTTTTTTGGGTAGCTTTTTTTTTGGATTTCTTTCGATGAATATACAGACGCACTCACGGACTGGGATGATGCCTCACCTGCACTGAGCATCGGAATAGAACACGGCGCACTCACGATAACAGCCGGCAACGCACACTTAATAGACACAATGGGATACACAACACCCATACCCCTAACCAAACTACCGTGCCTCTGCTGGATCAAAAGAGTCCGGGTTATGTTTGTGCACACGAGCGGCAGTGTGTGGCCCCTGTGAAGGGCGTTGCTGTGAGGAAGTGATCTTGTGTTGCTCTATCTCAAAACACACTGCGCGCCGGCACCCTCCTACTGACTCTTTGTATGTTTTGTTGGAACGTAGACCCCACCCATTGTGAACACTGTCCTCCCCCGCATCTGATCAAGCGATCGAGTGTCGCTAGATCCAGCAAAAGCCGCAGAACGGTGATTCCCCGAGCTATAAAAGAACATCGCCGGGGTTCACGGTGTCTGGTTCCGGAACATACTTGCGGCACACGGGGGTGAGGAGCGAGGGGGGTCACTGCCGTTTTCAAACTCACACAACCGCACGGGCGACATGCAGCTAGCTTTGCCGGTTCAGGTTTCGTCGCACCGCTTCGGTGTCGCCTGAGGCTGCCACCAGAAGGAGTTGGTGCTGCTGTGGAGAGATGGCCCGACGAACATAGCACTTTCCCATCACGATAACATGCCTCCTGGTCTCGAGCAAAGAAGACAGCTCGCAGTGCATATGCCCACTCCTGCATCCCACATCCCGCGAACCAGCGGACAAACAATGCTGCATAAATATTGTTGTGGACAGCTGTGATGTGGCAGCGATGGGACGACTGTGTACCGGGGTGTGGTGCACAATCAAACGCCCTCGGCCCTTTGGGGGCACGAAGAACCACAGTGTTGCGGTAGAGAAACAGGCTTTCGCTCTGGAAAATCCAATAAGGCACTGTGATCCACTGGCAGGGCAAGGGCCTCCGACAACTGTCTTGAGCCAATGCCCTTCCGGCTGGGTTTTTTTTTGTGCGGCCTGTGTGGTTGTCTTCGTCGTTTGTCTTCTTCGACCGGACATCCCCTTCTTCTGGAGACACCGATCTACACCATGAACCTCGAGCTGATGCTGGAGCTTTCGGGAGCCTCTGCGAGTGGGTGGCCACGTTTTCTTTGGTGGACGCACCCAAAAGAAAATAAAGAAATAGAAAAAACCCGAAAAGAGGTCGAGGCACCCGCTCCACTCCAGCACCATGGGGCTGAGGTTCACGGATCACACAGGTGAGGATCAGTCCTCTGTGAGGCGCTTATCCTGAAGACGTACCAGTTCCCCGGTCGGTCTCCAGAAACTCGGGCCGCGTCTGGCGCTGTATCGCCTCGGCGGGGCTGTCGCCCCTTACAGTCTTTTCTGTACGAGGTTTTCCACAGGCTGCACACCTGCCCCGCGGCTGTGTGGCAGTCTTCGCGGAGTGCAATGCGAAGGTCTGGCCTGACGTGGTGTGACTATTTAGACTCCAGGTGTCTCCACCCATCCTGGTCTGGGGAGCCTCGGTACCCAAGCAGTTTTCGGTCATGCCCTGGACCACGGCCGTGCTAGACTCCTGGTGCAGGCACCCGTCATGGTCCGGGGACGGCCCCCCCAGGCAGTTTAACGTCTTACCCAGGACTTGGTAGCAGAGGTAGGTTACGATCCTACGACCTGTGGGTTATGAGCCCACTGGGTCAGTGCCTGGGAATAGGATGTCGAAGAGATGCCGTGGGGGTTGGTGAGGGATTGCGAAGGAGAATAATAGCAAGCACCTGCTTATGGATGCATCTAAGAAGGAGGGGGGTGAATAAATACGTAAGAGGCTCCTTTCAAGGAAAGCGAATAAGCGATTTGCATTCACTCCGGGTATGATCACACTGTATGAAGCGGGGCGGAAGCGCATGTAGGTAATGGGACGAAGGATGAAAAATGGAGAGACAATCGAAATCCTCCTGCTCTCAGGTAGCACCAGACCCACCCGCCACCGGGCCCAGCAGCTAACAAAAAACAGAGGAATGGGGATACGTTTCATTGAGCGCACACATGGTGTGTCAAGGCGGTGCCAAGGCCTTGAAGAGTGGCACGAAGGTGTTGGTCCTCTAAGCACCAGTCATACGATGGATCTTCAGGATATAATCACGAAACTGTGCAGCCGAGTGAATCTCGAGAGAAGGGTGTCCTCCGAATGATGACCACTTCGCTTCGCCGCTGAGCAGGTAGAGCAGGCACCTCGTCACTGAGAAAGCCGTCGAAACGGAGGGCAAAAAGAACAGCACTCACAGGACGGAGGGAGGCAACACTGTATTCGACAAGATTTTCTCCACCTGACGTACATGCCTGTATGATACCCTGACCTGGAATCATCCGTTCGCGCCGCCGTGGTGCTTGAGGTGCACATCGCGTGAACAACGCACATATCCATCTGGCTGCTGTGCGAGTTGAGACGGACAGCAGCGTGAAAGGTGTATGTGCGTGTGGTGATGGTGTAGGAACGAGGGATCAAACCGGAAATCCGGTCTGTGTTCTATCTGCATGTTGTGGGTCAATATATCGGCGCAACCCAGTCGCAGTGAGCGTGTTTCCCACTGCCCCAGAGCCCAACCACGGTTGGCCCCACAGGCTGCTGTGGGCCCAGGTCGGCGTGCTTGGCAGCGCCAAAGTAACGCTTGGGGACGTTCGGTATGATAAGACTCGGCCACGAGCCGAGGGGCGGGGGGAGCGGGGGTGGGGGCTTCGATCTGGGGTGGCAAACAGTGAGCCTCAGAAAAAAGTTTGGGTGTCGCTGCTGGCACACGGCTTGGCACAGAGCGAACAGGGGGGGTGGGGGCTTACCTTACAATTCAGCAAGCCCCAGAAGGAGGAGGGGGTGGGAAAAAAAACGATGAAGTATGCGAGAAAGATGAACGGACAAGGAGAAACTGAAGAAATAAAATGGGCGGTGGGGTGGGAGGTGTTACCGCTCGTGCACACAAACAAAAACCCGGACTCTTTGGGTCAGCTGACCTGATTCTACACGGGCCCAGCGAAAAACGGGTCATGGGTAAACAACACAGCCTACAGGGGGATTCACTTCGCTCTCGGGGGTTCGTTTCCCTCTCACGACGATGCCATGCGGGGTGGGCTGGCTTGGCGGCGAAACACACACCCGCCCGGGCAGAGAGCACAGGTCTCGGTGCGTTGCCTCGCAAAACAGGTGGCAAACTGAAGCAGCTTGACCACACCATGCCACAGGGCAAAGCCCACCATGCTGTTGGGGGGGGGCGGGGGGCGGAAAAGATCTGATTCTGGCCTTCGGGCCCAAAGAAGGTAATCAGGAAGAGTGCAAAATTGCCAGCTCAGATACGCCACTCTTCCCCTACAACTAGCACTTCGTTTGATGCTGTGGCGTTTCCACATACTCTTGCAAACCTGATTGCCTGAAGGGGGTGCTGTGTGAGAGCACGGTTGGGCTGAGCTGGATGCCACTTTCCGCGCGAAAAGTGGTGTGCGTAAGAAAAGGATAACAACGGGTTTGCGGGTACGCGTGAGTTGCCCCACCCTGCCGGTACACATGGTGCCACTCATGGTGCATCAGGCATCGCCCCTGCAACAAAAAATTCGAATTTGAGCACCGTTGGCCAGAAGGATGGACCCTGATGCAGCCCCGACAGCCCACCGATCTGTGTCATGCAGTGGGTACTGGCGCCGCACACACCACCATTTCGCACAATGGTCGGGCCCATTCGAATCGGCCCCATTCACTATAGGGACAATGCGGTCTGCAGACCCACAAACCCGCAAATCATCAGGGGGTAGCTCCACCGTCCTGAGGCTCAGTGACCGGCGACCGAGCAGGGCGCTGCCATGGAGGCCTCAGAGGTGGTGGGGGTCGGTGTGCCACAACGGGTCAGAGCAACGCCCTCTGCACCCGGCTGGGCTGCGTGTGTAGATGAACAAGTGCTGTGCGCGCTGCTCGCCCCACGCCGCTTTCACCCGGGCCAGTGGAGGACAGCGGGGGGACGCCTCTGCGACTAGGTGATAATGGCCACGCGTGCTTCATGGCATGCCCCAAAAAGCTATTTTCTCGGACACTTCAAGCCGAACGTGGTATTTTTCGTGGGGAATCTAGACTGACAAGAAAGATGCGAGAGAGAGAGAGAGAGATGGTCGGGGGGTGGGGGCAGTATTTTCATGCGGGTGGACTGTACAAGCACCTGGGGGGTTGTGCCCACCGCTGTCTGCTGGATGGTTGGCGGATGAGATAATAAAGTGTTGCGCTCGTCTCGTTGCTGCACTTCCGGTTTCCTTTGATGCGCCGACGCTTCCACGCTCACACTCCTGCTAATGACGGTGTCATGAGTGAGGATCACAAGGGCACGGACAAGCACGTGACACTTTCCGCCCACATCGCAGTGTGCTGAAAAAAGATAAAAGCCGAGTTGAGATAATGCAGACACCCTGTCCCGCAACTGTGGGATCACAGTTCCGGACTACTTTTTGTTGAGCGCACACTTGTGTCTCAAGGGTTAGGGTACTGAACGCTGGCACATGCTCTCCCTTCTGGCGCAAAAAACAAATATCGAGCTGTCGAACATTTGCAGCTTTCTGAAAAAGGGGGCACATCATACGTGTTTCCAGGGTTCTGCTACACTCTCACAAAAAGTAGAAGTCGGTTGCTGTGTTCCTTCCGTAACAGCAAGACTTGGAGGAGCAACACTCGTCCAATTCATACCCAAAAGGAGAGCAGGGTGCGGGAAGGCCATCGGGCGATGAGCCGCTTTTAGCAATTTTTTGAGCATCAGCCAGAGGAGGAACAGGAAACGCTGGCCGTTCCAAACAAGACCAGAACCCGCACCTCTTCTGGTGCTGTTAGGTGATTAAAGCTTCTGGATGCTGTTTGTTTTATGCACAAATCATGGGGTAATAAAAAGAAATGCACTGGCCCAAGAGGGGGGGGGGGTAGGGGATCCGACTCCTGTTTAAAAAATGTCCGAAAAAATATTTTTTGGCATATTCGGGCATCTACCCCGCACCTCGGGATGGAAAACACCCCAAAAATGTGTTCCCACACACATGTGGCCCCAAAACTGACCGAAAACACACCCCAGCGTCCGAAAAATGCGGAAAAAATGGTGAAAAAGTGGGTTTTGACCATTGTGGCCAAAATGGCCATTTTTGGAAAAAACCCCAAAAATACCCCAAAAAATCGCCATCTTACACCCACCTATAGCACCATTCGGGCCCAAAAATGATTTTTGGGCCAATTCTAACCTGTTTTGGACACTTTTGCCACTTTTTTGGTGTACTTTTTGGTATTTTTATGTCCAAAAACAAGGTCGGACGGAAGTCGGACGTAGGTCGGACGCACTTCGCACAACGTTCTGGGCCCACAGTTCGGTCAAATAATGGGTGAAAACCCCCGAAAAAGTACCCTGGGAGGTCCAATGGTACCAAACTTCCACCACAACTACACCACAATGCTCGTAAATTTCGCAGGAACCCATTTCAAAATCACGCAGTTTTTCAAAGGGCGATATGGGCAGCTCTCCTTTTGAAAAACTGTGTGATTTTGAAATGGGTTCCTGCGAAATTTACGAGCATTGTGGTGTAGTTGTGGTGGAAGTTTGGTACCATTGGACCTCCCAGGGTACTTTTTCGGGGGTTTTCACCCATTATTTGACCGAACTGTGGGCCCAGAACGTTGTGCGAAGTGCGTCCGACCTACGTCCGACTTCCGTCCGACCTTGTTTTTGGACATAAAAATACCAAAAAGTACACCAAAAAAGTGGCAAAAGTGTCCAAAACAGGTTAGAATTGGCCCAAAAATTATTTTTGGGCCCCAGTTGTGCTATATGTGGGTCCAGGATGTCAACATTTTCGATTTTTTGGCGTGATTTTCCTGAAAAATGGCCATTATGCCTGGAAGGGTGAAATCGGTGAAAACCCCGATTTCTTCGCCTTTCTCGGGTTGTGGGGTGAGTTTTGTGACGGAAGTTCGGTACTATTGGACCTCCCGGGGTGCTTTTTCGGCGGTTTTCACCAATATGTGGCCAAATACGGGCCTGGAACCTGGTCGAAAGTGCGTCCAACGAGGGTCCAACGTTGGTCCAACGACGTTTTTGAGCAGAAAAATAGCAAAAAAAATCACCAAAAATGTGGTAAAAGTGCCCGGAATAGGTTGGAAATGGCCCAAAAACCATTTTTGGGCCCTAGGTATGATTTTGGTGGGTCCAGGACGTCGATTTTTTGGCCCGACAGCCCGAAAAATGGCCATTTTGCCTGAAATGGCGAAATAGGGGGGAACCCCACTTTTTCACCCATTTTTCCGCATTTTTCGGGCTGTAGGGCGAGTTTTCGGTCAGTTTTGGGGTCACAGGTGTGTGGGAACACATTTTTGAGGTGGTTCTCACCCGGGGGTGCCGGGTAGATGCCTTTTTTTTTTAAAGGAGAGGGGGCCCGGTGCCTGCGCGCGTCCTGTCGTACTGTGGCTGCTTGGTGGGGCTAGCGCAGCAGGTTCTACTTTTGCTACTACGGGCTCTTAGCACTGTAACATGAACTACACGAACAACAAAGCTCTAGGGCAAACAAACCGCGCACTGGCCGGGGTTGAGCTGCGTGGGGCTCCGTGCTGGCGGCATGAACAAGGGGCTGTAGGTAAGTCTACCATTCACAAGGGGCAGCCCGCTGGTGAGGGGAAAAGGGGGCGAGGTAAAGGGGGGGGGGGGGGCAGGGGGGGAGAGGCGAAAGCGACTGACAGCGAGGGCGTGGACCGACTCCGCTGGCGCATTCACCGGAAGAAAGGGGAAGGGGGCACGGGGGTGGGGAACGGGAGGGGGGGGGGGAGGGGCGAAAGGAAAGAGGGGGGTAGGGGGGGGGGGGGGGCAGTGTAGGTATAATACAGGTCCCCAAAATCTGCATCCTGTTTAATACAGTTTAATACAGTTTAATACAGGTTTAATACAGTTTAAGACAGTTTAATACAGGTTTTGTACACTATAGTACCCTTGTGTGCAGGTCATGGGGGCAGAGGGGGTGTCGCTTCTTTGGAGAGGGGGCCCGGCCTGGAAGTAGGGGTTCTCTACAACACGGCTGAAGATGAACCGACACCAGGCGATGTCGATCATTGCCCTCTCGCTGGCTGAGGGCAGGGGAACACCGAGCGCCATCCGCTTCGCCGGTCCTGGGCCGTCAGTCCCCGGGGCCTTCCTCTTCGGGGTGGTGGTGGGGGCGTCCGTGGCCTTCTGCTTCACGGCCTCGGGGGCCTTCTCGCAGCCCCGCAGGTGGCTCTTGAGCCGCGATGCGGACTTCCCCGAGGCGCGCAAGCCACAGTGCTTGCACTTCGTCGCCTCGGTGAACTCACCGTGGCTCCAGCAGGCAGGACGTCCCCCCGACATTTTTCCCAGGTGCAAATTTCTCGGGCGCGCTTCGCGCGCCCGAGACTACGCGGAGATGGCCACTCGCATACGCTCAAGGACTTGCGAGACAGGCACACGCTACAGGGGGGGTCTGGGGGGCGGAGCCCCCCAGCCGCCGGAGGCCACGGTAGTGAGCATCTGTTCCTTGCACGTGTCAACGACTTGCTGCACGAACTTGACAGACAGCTCTTAGACTCAAGGCGGCTCTGCACCGGGGCTGAACATGCTCCCCAGCCAGGAGACCCCATTCCTACTGGTCCCCAGGGAAATCTCCCCCCGCCCCCGCTAAAAGTGACCCCCCAGGGGGCCCAAACTGCGGGGGGGGGTCTTTGACCCCCCCCCGACCCCCCTTAGATTAGGCCCTGTGGATGGATAATCCTCCTGTGTGGGGGTCTGTGTGGTGCCGTACCTGCAGTGACAAACGTACCTTGTACTAAACTCAAAAAGCGCCGAGTTTAATACAGTTTAATACAAACGTGTTTAATACAGTTTAATACAGGGCCTGCCTACACTGGGGGGGGGGGGGGGGGGGGAGCCGACCTACGGCTATCTCGCTCCCCTGGCGGCCCTACTCCCCTGGCTCTGGGACCCCTGGGAACTCCGCTGCGAAGACCCCCGCGCCCCTGGCCGGCTCGCCCGCGCCCGCTTGCCTGCCCGCGCCCTCAGACGACAACAGACCACGTTGTACGCCTCCGCCTGTGAGGCCTTGTCATCCCCCAACTCGGCCCACCAAGCCTGAATGGCCCGGAGCGCCGCCTCCTGCTCCTCCTGCGGTCGGTGCACGTCGGGGCAGAACTGCTCCTCCCACTCCCCCACCGTCGTGGCCCCGTCGTCCTCATCCATCTCCTGACCACGCTGCGGCGATGCCGACTCCCGCTTCCGCTTCGGCTGCGACGACATCGAGGTAGCTGGTGCTTGCGCAGGGTTGGAGCCTTCCTCGGTGGCGGTCGGGTCGGAGCGGCCGGTGGCCGGGGCGCCGGTGGGTGCAGGAGGGGGATCACCTTCTCGTCGAGGGGGATCACCCTGGTCCTGTGGCTGCGGGACCCTCGCAGGCGGCTCCTCCGCGTCCCGAGGCCCCAGATCCATACAGGTCTCCCCCTGCTCCACGCATTCCCCACACGCCCTGCAATCGCAACCGAAACAACGCCAGTGTTCGACTGCGGTATCCACCGCCTCTGCACAGCGGGCACAGTAAAAACGGCGGCGCGACGGCTGGGACGGCACCTGGCACATGGGGAGGCCCTGCTCCCCCCCTGGACAGCCAGTCCGCCCCAACACCGGCGAGGGGGCGAGGGCAGACACTGCCTCCGCCAGAGGTGGGGGCACCAAAAGGGGGGTGTAGTGCTTTCCCTGATGCTTGACTCCAAGCACTCCGACGAAAGGCTTCACCCGGGGGCGGTGGACCGTGGGGGGCGCTTGATCAGATAGGACCACCACAGCCCACCCCGACCCCAGCGCAAGTCCATGTACTGCTACCTGGTCCGCCCAAGAAGCCTCGTCCCGGCTACCCTCGACTCGCATGGCCGCAGCCCAGGACTCGCTGTTCGGCTCGGCCCGAGCACAAAGGCCTGGGTCACGTAGCACCGCCTGGACGGCTAGCCTCCGCATGCCCGCCGCCGAGCCTCCCATAATGAAAGCCGCCGCATCGAAGAAGCAGTCGCCTGGTGTGAAACGGAACCCCGTGCACTCCTGCATCCCCAAAGACCGTTGCAGCCTGGACAGACCGTCCCCTCCCCCTGGGGCCCGGCCCTCCAGCAAAGCCTTTGTCAGTGCGGTGCTCGCCGGCGGCGGAGGAGGGGGCTCCGCTTGCCCCGGCGGATGAGGGGCCACCCCTTGGTCCTCGCGTGGCAGAGGTAGTGGCGTGCAGACGCACCTGGTGTCGTCTTCGCCCAGCTCACAGCAGGTCGGGCACACCATCCTCGAGCAGTGACCACACTCCCCATGGCGCACGGCCGTGGTGAAGAGCGACGCACAGAACTGACAGCAACCCGGTGACCCCGACACATCCACGCGCCCCGGGATAACCGGGCCCTGCGGCACCTCGACCTCCACACACTTCGTGTATGTGACCTGTTCCACCACCTGGTCCGGCACCGTGACCGGCTTGAACCCCCCGTCCACGCCGCCCACAAAAAGCGCTTGGCATGGTTCACCTGGGGCCACGAGAAGAGGGGGGAGGTTGTCTCTAAAAACCACAGCGTGGACGTCGAGGGCCACCGCCACCCCACGGAGGGCCACCTGGTCCACGTCTTCGCCACCCCCGGAAGCCAGCATACGCCCCGCCCACTCGTCGGGGTCTGAGAGGAGCAGACGGAGTGTGGGCGCTCGACGGACGCACACCACCGCCAGGCGCAGAAGCTTGTCAGCGTCGATGTCAAACCCCAGGTCACACGCCGCGGCCGTCACCGCCACCACCCACGTTGCTGGGGCCCCCTCCGCCACTGACCCACCCAAGGCGGCGACCTGTTCTGGCATCGTAAGAGCATTACCAAGCCCCTCTGCCAGGTCCTCAATAGCCACTCGCGCCCCTCCTCGCTTGTCTCTCCACTTTTCGATGACGACAGAGGGGGACGGAGATGTCGGTGCTGCCTCTGCCCGAGGGACCGGGTCCGCCTGGGGCACAGGGCGCTCCTCATCAGGGTCAATGAACACCTCCCCCTCCCCACGCGAGTCAACCGAGAACCGCATGAAGTGGTCCGGGTTCAGGGGGGCCGCGGCCTCTGTAGCCAACGCCGTCCGGCTCACTGCTGCTGGCGATATGGGGCCGCATTCAAGGAGTGTTCGACCCAGGATGTGGCTGTACGCGCTACTCACTCTGGTGGCGTGGCTCTGGGTGACCAGAACCCTGCTTCGCCCCGTCCGTTCCGCTGCTAGGCGGCCCAGCTTGCCGAAAACCTGGTGCGCCGACGGCCCCAGACCCCCGAAAGCCTCCATCGCAAAGGCCGCGAAAATCTGGCCAGATCTCCTGCAGGGATCACGATACCTCCTGTTCTTCTCTGCCTCCCCCGCTGCCGCCGCCGCTCCAGTAAACCTCGCAGCAGCTTGGACCACGGAAGCCGCGAGGGGATTGCGGATCGTCACGTCGATGACCCGCGGCCACACCCGGCGAGTGACAATGTCCCCGGGGCGCTCCTGGGAGTCCGGAAGGATGTGGAGCGTCTCCATCTCGGGGCTCGTACCCGCTTCCACCGCGAGTCTGTACAGGCTGTCCCGCACGACATCGTGACGCCGAGTGGGCCCACCCCCCACCCTACAGTTCAGCGCGTGGGTGCCGTGCGTGTCCATCTCTTGCCCACACCTGCCGCACTTGGCGTCTGGCTCGAAGAGGGAGATGCCCAGCCTGTGCCGCGTCACCACAACCATTTCCTCTCCCCAGACACGCGTCTCTTCCGTCAGCTTGCCCGCATACGTGGCCCCTGCATGTGGGAGTGACAGGGACCGGTACCTGGCTCTGTCACTGGCGTCTGCCCGCTCGTGCAAGTCTCGGTGGTGAACGTCGATGATGGCCAGGGAGAGGTCCTTCTGTTTCACCATCTCCGTGGGGCGGGACTCCGAATCCACAGCATCCCCCTCGCTCACGTCGTTGTTGTAGGCCGAGCTCAGGGTGTGCCACGCCGCCGTATCCCAGGTGAACTCCTTGTCCAACTCCCGACATAACAGATACCCGTTCTGCATGGAAGCCATCGCTGCGGCGTGCCAGTGCTCCGTAGAACGGCGTATACCGAGCCCACCCACCCGGACCGGCAGCGTCGCCTGTCGCATGGCGTCGTCCGGGAGAGTGTCGTCCGCCAGGCAGAGGATACGAGTCAGGCACTTCTCGACCGCCGCATCGCTCTTCGCCAGGTATTCCGTCGCACCCCTATGTCCCAGTGCACGCATGTAGAACACCAGGCGCGCGAAACCCTCGCAATGCCGGAGGAGAGCAAGGGCCACCTGCCTGTCTTCGAGCGTCGCCAACGCCTCAAGGTAAGGCGCGAATTCAGCCAGCTTCTCGTCCATGTAGCGCTCGCAGAACTCTCGCGACCCTATGGGCGTGCCCAGGAGGGTGAAATCGCCCCCCTCACGGTACACCACTCCCGGCTTGTCAGTCTCATCAGGGAGGCGAAGAAGGAACCCTTGCGCTTCAAGCTCGGTCTTCGAGAGGCGGTTGAGGTCGATAAGCTCACACTTGTCCAGCTTGACCTCCAACCCCTTCTCCTTGCTCCACTTCACCACGAAATCCAGCGCCTCCTTCACGACTCCCGCTGGCCCCATCAGCACGCCGTCGTCCAGGTAGAAGACACTACCTCCACACCCTGCGAAGTGCCCGACCAGCATCTCAGCTAGCTCTTTAATGGCTAGGGAGAAAAGAAGTGGTCCGAGGGGGTCCCCCTGCTGAACTCCACACGTGGACTGGAAGACGTGCCCACTGTACGATAGTGTGGAGGGGGACCCGTAGCACCACTGTGCGAAAGGGAGGAGGCCCGGGATGTCTCGTTCAACCACCTCTAGGAACGCCTCCCGGTGGACAGAGTTGAACGCGTTCTTGAAATCGATTTTAAGAACGACAGCATCCCGGGGCCCACCACCTGCGGCTGTCGCCTTGGCGCGCTCCGCCCACTGTGCCACCACCGCTACACCCGCCTCGAGTCCCCGTTGAACTGCGACGCCCACCTGCTTCCCTTTCATCAGGATGCGCCGTGCTGCGTCTTTATGGCGAGTGGAGAGCAGCTTGGCGGTTAGCCTCCTCAGAGTCTCACCGCACGCTATCGGTCGCACATCACCGTCGCTCTTCTTCAAGGCGGTGAGCTTGGCGCCTGCCAGGATCGGCATGATCTCCTGCGGAGCCCTGCCTGACGCCATCAGGTTCACCACCTGTGTGAGCCACGCCAACGGCTTCGCCCCTGCCGCGTCTTTACACTCAACTGCCTGGCGGACGTGATCCGGGCGTAGCCCCACTTGACCCCCGGCCGACCCATTAGGGAAGGTCTTGAGTGCACTCATCACTTCGGCCGGGGTGAAAGGCCGGCACGTGGCAGGGGGCTGGTTCGCGCGCACGCGGTGGAACTCCGGTCGGGTGTTTCGATTCAAGGGCTGCACGCGTGCTGTCTGTGTTCTCCGCCACCACCTCAGGGATGAGGCTCTTGTGTGCCGCGGACATGCGATTCTGCCGTGCATACTTCGCGACACGCCTTTCCATTTCGCCAGGGCGCGGGGGCCCCCCCACTTTTGGCGGCTGCGCCTTCTTCTCGCACGCTTCTACCCACAGCAGGTTGAAGTCCCCCTTCGCCCAGCGATCGAAAGTCCTCAGCCTGTCCCTGATGGTCCCCTCCATCCTGTCCCCCATCCGCGCCCCCCGTAGCAGGACTGACGGGGCCAGCAGCAGCGCTGTCCATGCCTGCACTGTGTTGTGGGCCGCCACCTCCCGGAGTAGACCGGCAAACGTCCGCGTCCATGATGCGACGAGGTGGTGCGGCACGGATTCCCACACCTTGATGTGCTCCGCTCTCACTGCTTCGAGCCCTGGGAGGGCTTTTGCCTGCACCCCTTCCCCCGCCGGCACTGCTTCGGGTTCCGGCTCGAGTCTGTGCCGACAAGCCAAACACGCTGTGTACTTGAGCGCGATGACGTTCTCGCAGCGAACACACTCCCGATACCCGATGGCGCGCAGGACACTGGGGGTCACCGTTTCACCCCTGGCTGCGTGCTTGTTCAGGTGCCCCAGCATGGACCCCCGGAGGATAGGCACGCCACATTGCATAAGGGAGGTGCGACAGCTGTCGTGCGGGCAGTACACCTTGTCCGTGGCCCTTTGCACCAACTTTGCCTCCACCGTAGCTGCGTCCATGCCCTCCGGCGTGGTGATAACCTGCTCCCCTACAGACTCCGTGGTGAGGAAAGCGGGGTGCGCCATCCTGATGAGGTCTAGTAGTTGGCCCCTTGGGATGTCCACTTGTTCGTAGTGGTCCCCAGCTAAAGCAATCACCCGGGTGCGCTTGAGGAGGTCTCTATCCTTCACACTACGGGGGCGGATCGCCACGACTCGATGAGCACCCGGTTGAATGACCACTATATGCAGGTCCCAGAGCCGCGCCGCCAGTTGCAGGGTGAGGTGGTCCATCCACCCGTCCTCTCCGATCGCGTTGGCATATGCCAGGAAAGCCTCCTTGGCCCCCCCGAAAAATGCCATCAGTTCCGGTCGCGACTTGGCCGACTTGGCGAGGTCAGCTCGACGCGCCCCGATCACTTCAGCCTCGAAACCCAGGGCCCAGTACCCGCAATCCCCCGTGGCGGAATTGGGGATGCGGGAGGCGTGCAGCAGGCGCAGTGTCGAATCAACATCAGCCCAGTCCCGCCCATCCATCGCGCTATCCTCTTCCGCACCGCCCCTGAGGTCCCCGGGAAGGAGGTGCACCGGCTCCGCCCCACTCCCCCGCACCGCGACCTGTCCCTCTTGGCCACCCGGCCCCCACGCCCATGACGGCATCCCCCTTGCTCGCCATACTATCTGTACACCCGTTTTTATAAAAAGGAGGAGCGTGCGTGGCCCCTTCCACTCGCCACACTTCCTCACCACCCACCTCAACGCTGCGCCCCAGCGGAGGATGCCCCGTGTCGATGCACCCGGCGGGGGGGGCGGGGGGGGTGAGGTGGGGGGTGGGGGAGGGGGTGAGGGTGGGGTGGGGCGGGGGATGGGTGGACGGAAGGGGACAAGGTAGACAGGGAGCGAGAGGAGAAACTCGGGGAAGACAGCACAACAGGAAGAGACACCCGAGGGGAAAGGCCCGGCCCCCACGACCCCTCCCTCCCTATCTGCTGTGGGGGCACCGGTCGGGGTGCCCCGACCCGGGGCACCGGTCGGGGTGCCCCGGGTCGCGCGCCGATCTGCTCTCCCAGTCGAAGACTGGCTTCGCGGTAAACCGCGGGCGTGGCTGTCGACCACGCGCCTGTGGGTTCCCCCACGCGTTTCTGGGTGCGCACCCAGGGACCGGGCCCGGAGCCACTGACGGGCTCTATGCGCATCGTTTCGCCCTGCTAAGAGGACGGCGCACGGTACCACTCGGCCCGCTCGCCTGCTCCGCCGCCCCAGGAGGGCCGTCAGCCGCCCCCTCCTTCTCGCCCGCCATCGCCCGCGTCGCCTTCTTCTGGCCGGCTTGGCCCAGCTCGCCGCTGTCACTGCCACCCAGCTCGCCGCTATCACCGCCGCGAGAAGTCCCAGCATCGTCATCCGCCGGGGTGGGGGGGATGGGGGGGGTGAGGGAGGGTTTTTAAACAATGAAGTACAGAAACTGTAGCTTACTGGGGGGGGGGCAAATACAAGCATATATGCTTGTATTAAGCGTGCCAGCTCGCATAATGCGGGGCTTTCTGGAAAATTTATAAATGGTTATACTGCGAATACAAGCATACTAAAAACCCAATTTTTGTTGACCAGGCTAATACAAGCATACATGCTTGTATTAGCCTGGTAGAAAAATTTATATTTTTGTGGTGGAAAACCCCCCAAAAAACCCAAAAATACCCAATATTTTCTACCAGGCTAATAGAAGCATATATGCTTCTATTAGCCTGAAAATTTTATTTAAATCCGGATTTTCATAATATGCTTGTATTCGCATGTATGCTTGTATTAGCATGTATGCTTGTATTTGCCCCCCCCCCCCAGTAAGAAATCGTTGGTAGATGCCCAAATATGCCAAAAAGATTTTTTCGGACACAGGGTTCCGTTAGAACAAACAGGGAGTCGGATTCCCTAGGGGGGGGGGGGGGCTCTGGATTCGACGCGAATGTTCTACGACAGACTGGGGGACACCCCTGTCCCCCAGGGGAAGACAGGGTGTGGTGGGGACAGCGGGACAGCACTTTTGATGTCAGGGGAAGGTTCGTTCCGCCGTGGGACTCTTTTCACTATTAACCACCACACACATGGATGCCATTTCCGAGCCAGGCAATATTCGAGGGTTGCACGTGGGCTGAACAGCCGCACGACTTTTCCGATCGACACCCCACCCACACATCCAGGCCTGCCCCGGGCGCAGCAGCGTGTTCGCTTCTTGGGCCTGGTCAGTGATAGCTTATAATTTTCACGGGCGTCAGTTTTGCTGCGACACCTTGACGAGACGACCACCTTTTTTTTGCGAACTTGCCTGCCGGTGGACCACCAGGAGGGGAGGGACCCGGTGTGAGGCACTTCGAGCCCCCATCCAGGTGTGGCGGCGGCCGGGGACTTCTTCACCGTTGCCTTGTCGAAAGGGGGAAGCGGCAGTGTCACCACGGGAAGATCTCTCAAGTGAATTATTGGTGAATTCCGTGAGGCCTCCAGTGGCCCCTGCCGCACCCTGAGGTGTTGCTGATGTTCGGGGCAGGGAAGGGTCACAACCCTCCTCCCACCTGTGAACCTCCCACACAGCACCCCGCTATATGCCAAAGCTGTTTATTGAGCGTCGGTCACACCGAGCGAACTCTGGTGATAACCTCCTTCAACAATTTTTTGAACATTTTGTTTTGGCCATGCAAGGCACACGCATCTGAGGCCAAACCTGGGTCACAGTATTGATCTTTGTTTGATGCATAGTGTAGGCCCCGCCGAGCGAACTCTAAGAATACCTCCACTGTACCCACACGCGTGAATAGTATTTTTGTGCGGATCACACCAAACACAGTGCTCTTGATGTGAATCTCCACTGTCACTCACACACACGTTAAAGATATATTTTTTCAGTGCAGGCGGCACCGAGTGGACTCGGATGATACTTCCACTGTGTCTGTGACACACACGCGAGATATATTTTTTGCAGCAGCGCGGACCTCACCCGAGCCTCGTGCCCTTGATGTGGTCCCACTGCCACACACATCCTACGCGTGTGAGGGAATGTCACCCGTCTTTTCGCATCTACGCCGTGGTGTGTTGCTTTTAAATTTACATAGGAACTACTGAGGGATATATCATGACAAGGTTAGCCACCGCACGGTGGAGAGGTGGGATTTTCTGGCCTTTCGAGCCGGGGGGGAGAGGGGGATGCAAGCAACTCAGCACCCTTGCACGCATGGGCACTGGGAGGGCGGGAAGAGGGTTCATCACAGAGAGACTTTATTTTTTCGGATTGTGCAGGTGTCTCCCCATCTCACAAAGAGGCTGTGAATTTTCAGCAACGATGCAGGGGCAGAGGGGGGGGGGGGGATGGGGGTGGTTGTTAGAAGAGAAATTATCTGTGCCCCCGCTGGATCGTAAAGTGACAGCAAAACGAGACAACAAACCAATTACTGCCGAAAGTTGTTTTGTTGGAACGCAGACCCCACTCTTTGTGTACACCACTCCCCGATCTGATGAAGTGGTGTGAGTGGGGACGCACGATCCAGCTAAAGGCACAGAAAGTTTCCCCAGTTGGCTACGCCGAACTAACAAAAAAAATAACCACGTTGGTTTCATTGCCATAAAACAAGAAGAGAAAATCGTACTCCTTTCGCTATAATAAGAGAAACACCCTGCCCAGCAACTGCAGAAAGGCAGACTCGGGCTACTTTTTTGTTGAGCGAACACTCCTGTGTCAAAGGTTGTGTAAGCCCCTGTAGTGGCATGAAGGTGATCCTTATAAAGCTTCAGTCGTACGATTTCCTTCGTTCCTTCGCGACTTCGCTACGCTTCGTCGCTCGTAACTGGTAAAAATGAAAATGCAAACACTTCTTTCGCCCTTTTTTTGACTTCGCGGAGAAGCGATTGGCTCTCCCGCGCAAAAAAAAAGTAAACCAACGAACGACACAACACTGCTGCGGACCTTCGCACTTCGTATTTTTTGTGCCAAACGCACCGTGCTCACGGAAGGCGTTCAGAACCAAAAAGGCTGCAGTGGGAGCAATGTTTTGTTCACCTACATTCCACGCCCCAACGTGCAGGTGACCAGAAGGTTGCACAAACAAAACGAAAGAACCCCGGCAATCCTTTTTTTTACGCCCTACACCGTCCACACTGAATCGCAGGTGTGTGGGACGCCTCAAATGAACAAGACACCACACACAGAAGCAGCCCAGGCAGCGAGGTGGTGACCCTCTCTGCCGAGAAAGCTGTGCAAAACACCCACGAACTGACACGCTTCACGGAGATACCGTTTTTTGCTCGCATTGCACACACATCCACTGCAGTCTGAGAGAGAGCGTGCCAGAGATGTCCTCTCTGTCAGAAAGCTGTGCAAATCGAGACCAGAATCCTCGGCATTCTGTAGTCGGGAGGGGGGGGAGACGGCCACGCTGTAAGCATGCGATAGGCATATGGCAGAGCGTGGGGAGAGGGGTGGGTGAGACAGCAAAGGAGAGTAACAGAGTAAAAATACCATAACGAGCAGCCTTCTTTCCAGTTCTTTCAACGGGATGGAGGGGTGGGGGTGGTGTGCCCGAGCGTAATCCAAAAAAAGGGGGGGTTTGATTGTAGAATGTAGCGTATTTGCGTACGGTTGTTTGTTTGTTTGTAGGCCACACGTGGGGAGGGGCTTTTCGTGAACCTGGTGTATACGATGGCTGTTGCCTCATCGTCATACAGTAGGGGAGTTGGAAGCTTCAGCTATGCACCGCAGGGTCGCTGCTTTTAGGTTGGGGTTTGAGGGTTGAGGGGGCGATTGGGTTTGAACTTCGTTCCCAAACCGGATCAGATTTGAAGATAGCTGCCACCACAATTCTTGCAGGGGGTGGGTGCGGGTGTGGGGGTGTTCTGAAGAAAGAAGGCTAAGCAAAAAGGGGCGGGGGCGGGGGAAATAACGCGAAAGAAAAGGCGAGAGCCTCAAGACAAACTTTTTGGTCTGCATTCTGTCTCCTCCCCCCGGCGGCGCGGGGGGAGGGGGGTGTTAGGTAAGAAGAACTATTCTTTTTTTATTTATTTCTCCTCATCAAGAGCACTCCAAAATCAACCACGGTGGACTCCCACACGTCAGGGTGCACCTTTTTGGGATATCGGAATATCGGGGGTCTGGCGTGGTCCGACCCCCGCTCGCGGGGGTCGTCTGGGCACCAAAAATAGCAGGGCAGACTCCCGCCAGCGGGGGTCCAGACCCCCGCTCCAGGGGGTGGGAGTCCACCGTGACCCCTATATATTCCCACCCACCCACCCCCCCCCCCCCCCTAGGGCTAAGTTGGCATGATACGCGTTTCAGAGCACCTTTTTGGCGGGGGCGATACGTGATACGTATCCGATACGGCAACGGCGCTGATACGGCAGGCGTGCCCCCAAGCCCCTTTCTAGACACGTATCCGATACGGCGTCCGGATAGGGTGTACAGTGATCTCGTGCCTGGTCGGGCAGGTCGGGCAGCTGCCCCACCTATTTAATTTCAGTCCGAAACCTTGGGCGGGCAGGTCTGACCAGCCTGCTCTACTAGAATATTATTTCTGATCTGCCCCCGCCCCCTGGGCCCACTGGGGCCCAGGGAGCAGGGCGATTCCGAACTATTGTCCCAATGACCCACCGAATTTGGTCAGGTGCTTGACTGAAGTCAGCCTGAGAACATATGTTCACTACCGTGGCCTCCGGCGGCTGGGGGGCTCCGCCCCCCAGACCCCCTGAAAGGCAATCTGCTGGCTCCTGGGTATGGGGACCGAAAACACTGACCCCATGCAGTGATACGCGAGACGCGAATCGTGATACGTGATACGTATCTGATACGCGATACGTATCACGCCAACTTAGCCGGGCCCCCCCCCCCCCCACCCTGCATACCCTCCGGCGGCGCGAGAGGGGGTGGGGGGCGAGGTGGGGGTCCAGGCGTGGTTGAATACAACTAGGGTCCTTCTGCACAGTCCTTTGTATACAGAGGCAAACAGAGGCGTTGAAGATCAATGATTTTCACTCGCAAGGGACAAGTTGTGAGTAAAATTTGAGGCGCCGTCCAGAAGCACGAACAATCGCGGTCACGTTAGTCTTTTTTGAATCTCTCTTTCAATTGGCATGTTGGTGGTACCCGAACATGTTCCGCATGGAGCCACACACTACCACAAACTGAAATATATGTGCAACCCCTGCGGTTTTTTTTGTTACTGATTTTGCACACACTGCAAGATACTCGGAAGTGTGGGGGTGCATCAGGAGGCTGCGCTGTCTGATCAATTGAGTGCTCCCCTGCAACCGAGGCCCGTGACTAGGGGCGAGTTTCAGGGGGGTTTTGTGCCGAATCTAGAGTGGGTCCTGCATGGACAGCGCCAAGAACAACCATGAGACCTGATGAATGTCAAGAGAAGCGGGTCAACAATAGTTGGCTTTTCTGCTGAACAACCCTACACGGGGCGGCAAAGTCCAGTGAAAAGTTTCCTGAAACCTACGCAACTTTTGACGTTTCGGCGGTTCCATTTTTGAATCTCGTGTCCGTGCAGCCCCGCTGCTTTAAATCTTTCTTGGCATTTGATGTCAGCTGCACATCCGTTCTTTTGAGCTCCGCTATTTGGAAGGCTACACACTTTCCAACAAGGAGCTTGGCAGATAGAAATGCAACAAGAGACACAACGCCAGTAACCGAAAGAACAGAATTTCAAGCCGCTCTCGTGTCATCAACAGGGAAAATCAGGCACAATCAGGCAGGGCCAGCTGGAACCCTCCTTCGATATGGCTTCGGTGACACCTCCTGCCCTGCACATCACATATGAAAGTTCTGCGCCACATATGTCCGACCGCAGTACAGCGTTGTTACTGTAGCTTGGCAGATGACGATATACAGCTGTGAAGCCGCAGTGCAAGAAGGATGTCGGGGGGGGTGGGGGGTGGGGGCGGGTGGATTGAACCAGGATTCCATTGGCTGCAACAAAAAAGGGTTTATTTCAGATATGAAGATGCATTCCCGGATCCACAGCATGCACATCACTATTCGAATAACAATCTATCCGACTACGGTGAGTGTGCAAGCAGAAGGTGCACTGACGCCCCTCCTTACGTTGGAACGAAACAACAAAGAGTCTGGCTCTTTCCTGGCCACATGCGGATGTGATTATCTACTGGCGTGTGGGGTTCAATCAAAAATGTCACGTTTTGCGCACCATTCAGGCAAGACCATTCTCACCATCATACTGTGTCGTGAGAGACTGCACTGAGCTCGAGCACTTCGCTGCGTGTAACAGGAGGGTGGCGTGGACGCACGCCACTGCTGGTGCTTAGAAGGGAAGGACGCACGGCCACGGGCGGAGGCGGTGCATAAAGCGGCAGGGGGTGTGGCGCTTCGCCGCGGCGCTGGCAGTCGGTGATCCACTGGCGCAGGGGAGAGACAGGCACTGTGACGTCCTCACAGCGGTCCAGCTCCTGATGCGCTCTGGCGTAGTCGGTAGTCCGAGAGGCTGCAGATGCTGTCGAGCTGGTACATCCACTCCTCCACCTTGACCCCACACAAAGGCCGCACTATTTCGTACACGCTCCGCAGCTTAGCGTCGATGGGGCCGGGCTCCACCCGTGCAATCTTCCTCCGCTCGTAAGCAGCAGAGACGCCGATGTCGTCCCCGATGACATCGTCAACAAGGACCGGGACGGCCCAGGTCGCACCCCACCTCTCCAGGACACGCAAGTACGATGCGCATGTCCCGATTACTGTGTACCGCTTCAGCACGCTGCACCCCATATTGCCACACAGAGCGCGCCCGCTCCCTGCAGCGAGGTTGACCTTCAGCTTTGTGGTCTCCCGTGTCTCCGTGTGGGACGACTGCGCGAGCTCAGGAAAGAGCATGGCGCCATAAACCTGCACGAGCGCGGAGCAGCACTCCACGGCCCTCAGCTTGTGCGTCGGGCTCTGCAGCGTCGTGTTGAAGGAGAGGTGGACGTGGTCACCGCTGAACTCGTCGACAATACCGCGGTATTTCCGGGCGGTGGCGACAACCGGCTCCAGGTACTTCGCATACACCACACTCAGCACCTTCGGAGAGACGGACCGCGCAATGCGGTGGAAGTTTGCCGCGTTCATCATCACGAGCGACACATGCTTCCCCCGCAGCGCCGCCGAAAGCATGGGGTCGCCACGTGCCTGGCCTGCCCACCCAGCCCCATCCCCTGACGTGACGAGCACTTCCGGGCCAGAATTCCTGCTGACTAAGGGGTTCGCATGAGCGCTCCGACCAGCCGCCTTATCCCCACCTGCCGCCGCGTTGAAGGGGCCGGGGTGCACGGCGGTGCTATCCGACTCATCCTCTTCCGGCTCGTTGTCCGTCGCGCAGCGCACGCTCTGTGGGAGGTACTGGCGGTACTCCATGAGGTTCGCCACCATCTCGCCAAACGACTCCTGCATCCCCGCCACCTCCACGATACGGCTGAACTCCGTGGGCCCCGTGTGATCCTCCAGCCGCAGCATCACCACATCACGCATCTCTGTCGCAAGCCGCTGCAGCGGCTTCAGAATCACTTTCACCAGGATGAAGACGATAGAGGCACACACAACACTGATCGCCACTGCAATTTTAAGGGCTCTCATGGACCAGGTGTCTGCTTCCGACATCATGTCGCTGTAGGGGAGGCGCATCGCGAGGACGAGTTCGAGGCCGCCTGCGATCCGCACAGGAAAGGACATCACGACATGCTCGTCCAGCATAAACAGATCCTCATGCCGCATCGCCTCTGTGAGGTTTCCGTGCCGACCCATCAGGATGTTGAGGACGCCCCGGATCTCTGACTCCTCCCGGAACTCCGCGATGTTGAACATCGACTCACGCCTGGAAGGGATGCCGGAGTCAAGCGCGAGCTCGCTCTAAGCCAGGCTTGTCCCCAGAAGGTGCCCGTTGGTCAGCAGCAGGACCGAAATGGTGTTCTCCGTCGGGCGGAGCTCGTTCATGATATCCCGCATCGACACCGTCGAGAAGTCGAGTGCTACAGTCCCTTCGTGACTCCCGTTGCGCGAGAGGACCCTTGCCGCAGCCGTAATGCCCATGCCTCCCCCAGCGATGAAGACGTACGGCTCCGACCACATCACACCCGACTCGTCTGGCTCTCCCTCCATGTTGTACCACGGCCTGACCCTCGGGTCGTACGGCTTGTAGTAGAATGCCCCACGGAAGTCCTCATCAACCGCGCCGAAGTCTTTGACGACCCTCCCATATGCATCAACCTCCTTCACGTTGTTCACCGGGATGTTGATGTAGCGCAGCGATGTGCTGGTCCCGAAGCAGTGATCCTTACTTTCCGCAACCGCGCCGCAGGTGTAGAGGCACTTCCTGTCCTGCACAGTCCGGTCCCCGCATGAATTGGACAGCTTGTGCGAGAGGCAGGTGTCGTTGCTGTCGAAGTCGAGGGCTGTGCAGGTCACCCAGTTGGGGATGTTATCCTCAGGCAGCACGCAAGTCGTGTGGTGCGATACCCCGTCGATCTCAGGCTTTACCCCCTGCAGGCGCCCCTCTGCCGTGCCGTAGTACAGCATATAAGTCGAGGATGACAGCACGCCGACGGTGTCCAACAGCCGCGATAGATACACCTGTGGCACTGGCCACTGCGACCGCAGGTCGATCTCCTGCCCCGCCTCTGCCAGCTGGTGAGTCAGCTGTACGATGTGCACGCCCGGTTGCAACTCGCTGCGCACCTTCGCGATTGCCTCTTTTGCGGATGTCGCTAGTAGGCTGCGCTGTGTCTGCTCTATCACCCGTCTCGGGGTAGTGTACGTCACGGTCCAGGCGGTGATCCCGACCGCCAGGAGCGCCACCGACATCACCACCATCAGCAGCACAGGCAGGGCGATGCGCCTGCCCCACAGCCATGCGAATGCCCCGAAGATTACCACAACGGTGAAGGCTCCAGCGGTGACGATCACAGTGATGTGTTCATCGAGGAGGGCCCCGCTCGAGAGGTCCTCGCCCTGCACGTCCACGGGTGCCGCGGCAGCGCATTGCACTGCAACCAGCAGCGCTGCTGCCAGAAGGGGGCGCGGGAGTGCGGGCAGCCATATACCCCAAACACCCCCACCCGGGTCCCCCGCCATGCGCGCCTGTGGAGGGGTGTGGTGTGGCTGCAGGAAGGCAGGCGTGTGTGAGATGTGGCACGGCGGTCCGTTCGCTGTGCCAGGGGTGGGTGTTGGCGGAGAGGGGGGAGGGGGGGGGGGGTGGCGGCGGTTCAGGCTTGGAGGCGTGAAAACTAATGCAACCGAGTGAATCTCAAGAGAGAAGGTAGCAACGACAGTTTGTGTTCTTCGAACGCAGAACACCCCACCAGCCTGCCGGGCGTGTGAAGTTGGACAAAAAAATACAGGCACAGCCATCATCAGCACCCCACCCCCCCCACCCACCTGCCTTGGAACCACAGCCATCATCAGATCAGGCGTCTCGCAGGTTTGGTCCGTTCGGATAAACAAAAACGCGGCAAAATGGGGGCATTCGCAACGGTGCCAGAGGTGGGGGGGGGGGTTTTTTTTTGGGAGGAGGCTGGCAGGTCTCCTATTTTTGTAACCCACAAACACGCAAGCCGTTGCAGAATAGGGGGGGAAGCGAAATAGAAGTAGAGCCGTTACAGAATGGGGTGGGGGTGGGGCATTCGCGAAGTGTCACTGTGTGCCACTTTACAGCCAGTGTTGTGAGGGCGGCTCATTTTGCTGCCCTTCTTCTTCTTCTTCTTCTCCTCTCTGAGGGTGAAGGCTGGAAGGCCCCTCCCCATTGAGATTTCCTACACGAGGCGGTCTTTCACTTCCCCGGGTACCGGGGTCCAGGTGTATATCTCCCGGTGTACATAGGAGTGTCCCCTACCCTCCCCTAATATACACCAAACTATTCCTAAAACTTGCCGATGGCGAAGACTCACTGCTACCAAAGCTTGATCACACTGCTTGGTGCAGCGGTGCTACTCTTTCGTGTTCGATTTCCACCCTCCTTCCTTGCATGAGGTGACAAAAAGTGTCACTACGCTCGTTGCTGCATCTGATTCCGTTTCCTTTGATACGTTGCCGCCTCCACACCCACACCCCACTAATGATAGGTATCGCGAGTGAGGACACGTCACACCGCCCACATCAAAAATGTGCTGAAAAAGAAGAGCACACAACAGACCTATCCCTGCCGGCTGACCACAGCAAAGACAAAGTGCCAGCGGGCTGGGCACGACACCACAAGAATCCCAAGAGCTAGATTGTATTGAGGATAGACAGTGAGATACAGGGGAGGGCTCGGCACGGTGTGGACATCAGCTTGAATGAGACAGCCCGACACACGCGCGAAACCACCAGAGCATCAGTGTTGGAGCAGTGTAGGACGCGCAGAGCAGCCTGCCCCTGGTGCGATCTCGACTCTCCACACGGGGAGGGAAAGGCACGCAGGAGAATAATATACCCCCCCCCCCCTCCCCAACCTGACACCACGTTTACAGAATCCCGATGTAAATATTTTGTTCCTGACCCCCCCCCCTACTTTTCGATTCTTGCTCCGATACTTTGGTGCGCAGCTGGAAGGCGCATCACGAAGCACGGAACCTCTCCACCCCCCACCCCCCCCCCCCCCCCGTTCATCACAAGGGAATGCGATGGACCCACCACACGATAATTAAAAACCACCCCCCCCCCTCCCCCCCCCACCTTCTCAACACCTCAGGGAGGAGCACATAGGCAACACACTGAATGCTGGGGGGGATTTTTTCCACCGATTCAACTTTGCAAGATCGTTGTGCCATTGGCCCAGGCCCTGGGATGACGCTGGGCTGAGGGAGCAGTGAAGGGAAAGGGGGTGGGGGGGACGGAAAGAATGTTTGGGAGGGGGGGGGGGGGGGGGATTTGATCGTCGAGAGTGAATGGAAAAGCAAGTCACCCAGCACCTTCTTGCAATGTTAGTCAAGAAGGTTTGGGGGGGGGGGGGGGGGCACCCGGGCACCGCGAGGTATGGCAGAATCAAACAGCCCGCAGCCTCAACACGCACTTCACTATTCCCGCCCATAAAGGGTGTGGGACCCTGGGATAAAGGGAGTGTGTGCAGGGCTGGCTCGCAGAGGGTGAGGAGAGGTGGGCTCGGCAGGGCCCCCTGGGGGCACTGTTGTGTGGATGTGACGTTGTGTGGATGTCCGAGCCAAAAAAAAATACAGCAAAAAAGGAAGCGTCGCCGAAAAACCGTGTGTCTACAGATCAGAAACGGGAGAGCAGGGAACCGGCGGGGAGAGTTTGCGGATGGAGAGAGCCACCCACACACTCCCCCAACAGGCCTGCTGCGGGTGCGGTGTGTCCTGCATGATCTGCCTCGCACAGTTTCCTGCGCCGCTGGCGCAACTCCGGGGGGAAACTAATGCAACCGAGTGAATCTCAAGAGAGAAGGTAGCAACGACAGTTTGTGTTCTTCGAACGCAGAACACCCCACCAGCCTGCCGGGCGTGTGAAGTGTTCGCAAGGATCCGCACGGTGAAAAGTTTCCTGAGTTGGCTACGCCAGGGGATAAGATAGGTCTGGTTTTCCGGTTTTCAAAACCAGGGTTTCCCGGTTTCCGGTTTTCTGGAAAAAAAAAAAAAAGGCCGATCGGATTTTCGCCGGTTTTTGGGGAACCTTTGTGACAGTCAACCAGTGGGAACATTAGCCAAAAAAATATGGAAAGTGACCCCATCGTGATCCGCACGGAGCTCAAACAGTCAAAAGAAAGCAGAGAAGCGGAGAAAAGGAGCCCAGCGGGACCCGGTGGGTGGTGATGTCCTCGTCATGCGGGTCTTCCCTGTTTGAAGTTTCGAGATACTCCGGTAGCTTGATCATTCCGACCGCACCGTACTCCTTCTGGGCGGCTTGCCGAGCGCATGCACTCAATCTCGTTGCGGTGCACACTGCCAAGGACCACCCTGTCATCCACGCAAGCTACGACCTTGTCTCGAGCACGTTTGCCTTGCTGGGGATGGCACATGCAAACTCCGATGTTTTCGGGAGTGCATGTCCGCTTTGGAGAGGATCGACGGATTCGGGTTCTGGCGGGACCGCGATTTGTGCAGTGTTGGAGACACCCGCTGGTGTTCGCATGAGCGCACGTTGTGCGCATCGTCTGACTGACTGCCTCAAGGGGGTGGTCATGCAACAAGCTCGACCATGAAGGTAGTTGCCCTTCGTGAGGCGTACCAGCAGAGCAGCACCCTCAGGGGGGTTTGTCCTGATGCGGGAGGTGATGCGAAGCCGCGCTCCGTCAGTACGTGGACGCATTGAAAGCTCAGTTCCGTCCCTTCGGGGAGCTGCGTGGAGCAACACGCCACTGCTGTTCGGCAGAGCCTGGTCCAGCCGTGTTAGGTGTGATTCTGAGAGGGTTTGCGCGGGTCGCGCGCGCCGAAGGCGCGCGCGAAAAATTTCAAAACCAGAAAAACCGGAAAACGGCGCCAGAAAAAAAGTCTATCTTATACCCTGGGCTACGCCGAACTTACAAAAAAAAATTGCCCCTTTGCGAGAGCAGCCTGCTGTAGCATACACAGTGTCGCCAGAAGGCGCTGTGATTTCTCGATGCGGGTCTTTCCAGAACTACTGTAAACTCGCTCTTCCATATTTTTTATTGCCGCCGGTAGGTTCCCACTTGGTGACGACGGACATGTCAGCTGGGCAGGCGGGGCGACTGCAGAGTCACCAGTTGCCTCAGACCTGGCCTGTCATGATTGAACATAGCGTATTCATTTGCGGTTTCTCTCTGACACTTCACGCATGCTGCTACGCTCCTGGTTCCTCCTGATCGATTAACCTGGGGAAAGCGGTTGTGGGGGGCGAGCACAGCAAAGACAGATCACCAGGAGAGTGACTGCGGGGCTGCATCGCTGGAGCACCGCTTGAGCCCCCTAGATCAGGCCAAAATACTGCGTGTCCTCCTTGGTTTTATAAGCACGCAGGCTTTTTGTCAGCGACAACACATGCAACCCGATGGAATGGAACGACTGGACAAACGTCGAGAGCGACTCCACCTCGTCGTTGGTCATCACCGGCGAGTGGTGATCCTTTGTGTGCTGGTTGGCATTGGCGAAGAACTGGTTCGTCAGGCCGATGCTCGCGGCATGAACCGATAACGCACAGGCAGAGACCCTGTCGGCACACACACCCCTCCCGTGCTCTGCCACCAGCAGCAGCTGCTTTATCAGCTCCGACAGTGCCTCCTGCAACCCCCGGACATGGCTGGCCAGGGGGGCGTGGAACTTCTTCGACTCAGCCGTTGCGCGCTTCATCTCCATCCAGCTCCGGACCAACTCCTTCAGCGCCGTGCTGATATCCATCTCTGCAGACAGCACGTGGCTGAAGTCATCCGCCAGGAAGGGCACACGCCACAGGTCAATCTCATCGAGACTCTCGGGGAGCAGCGCGACCTGGCTGCGGACCTGTGCGGAGTAGTCGGTTTGCAGCTTCAGAATCACCTCCGCACTGTCGTCATCCCCCTCAGGGTAGGCTGCACAAATGGCCTCCAGAAACTTGCTCAGAAGCCCCAGCGAGGTGTCCAGACCCTCCTGGAGCATGGCGGACGGGCGGACGGGCGCGATGAGGTAGACGCAGAACATGTAGATGATAGCGGCGAGGAGCGTCTGCAGGATACGGTGGAAGGCAAGCTCCTCCAGGCTGTCGTGCCCCAGGGTCGACTTCCCGGTGTCTGCGTTGTAGCCAAACATCACGATGGCTGAGGTGAGCGATGCGACGACGCCAGAGTAAGCGTACTTCGGGCTCCCCGCCTTGACGTACCCCCCGCACACGCTCCACAGAGAGAAGGACATGCCGAGGCTCCACCCGTTGGCATCAAACGTGCGCAGCATGATGTACCCGAATGTGCTGCCGAAGATGGTCCCCTGGAGACGGTTCATCGAGGTGCTGAAGCTGTCACCCGCGTTCGGTGAGCTGATGAAGGCGACTGTGATGGAGGACCAGAAGCTGGGCTCCAGGTCGAACCCGATGCTGGCGCCGGTGGCGCCCGCCATGGCGATCACCGTCTTGAAGGCCTCCAGAGCTTCCTGGTTGCGCTTGCAGGATTTGATGTCGTGGGCCAGGGCGAGGAGCTTTTTGCCGATGGACAACAGAACCCCCCAGAGGTAGACGACGGGCACCACAAAGACATCGGTAAACGGTGTCCACGACTCGTGCTCGATGCTGTGCTTCTGGGTGTGCGATACGATTAGCTGCTCTGTGAACTGCTTGACGTAGAAGACTACAGTCTTGGTATGGAGGAATTCATCCGCTGAGACGCCAACCTTCTCCCTGTAGAGCAGCTGCGTGCGGCACTCTGTGATGGCGGCGACAAGGTCATCCAGGGCAGACTCGAGCGGGGCAGTCTGTGTGCTGCAGTCGCTTCCCTTGTAGTCCTGATGCAGGAAGCGCTGCACTTCCTCGCTCAGCTTCATGAGAGGCTCCTTGACGTACACCAGCTGCTGCTCGTGATTCTGCGAGTTCTTCATGCGGTTCGAATTCATCACACCCAGCTGTGCCTGCAATGAGTGCAGGATGGGCGTGAGCTTCACAAGCATATCCACGTCGTGCTGCAGCCGCTTCAGGTCGTGGAAGGTGTCGAGGTCCATGGCGAGGGCAGGCACGATGAGGAGGACAGAGAGGGCTGAGCGAATACCGCGCCAGAGGAGGGACTCCAGTGCTGCCGCACCTGCCATGGCCTGCAGGGCAGGCAGCAGCTGGGCAAGCACACCCATGTGAACCACAGCGTCCATGTACACATGCTCGTACGCACGGACTTTCACCACGCCCGCAATGAACTCCGTGAAGATCTGTGATATCAGAGACTTTGTGTTGTTCTTCCTCCTTTTGGCCATGCTCCACGCAGTCCTCGGAAAGGGGAGTATCGTCGCAGCCAGTGCACAGGCGCAGGCCAGCAACACAGTCTTCAGCATCGTGAATGGGTATGTCCAGTGATCAAACGCGCTGCTTTTCCACCACAGCCAGTAGTTTACAAAACCCACCGCCACGCTAATCTTCTTGGCCCCAGCGCTTTCAGAGATATAGTGGTTGAAAAACAGCACCACGAAAGTAGCCCCCCAGAAGGACGCGGCATGACTGGGGAGGATCAGCGCCGTGAGGGCGCAGGGCACCGCGGTCTGGAGTGTCGCCCCGGTGGCAACAGCAGCGAACGCGACCGTTGCCCCGAATGTCTGCTGCGTTACGATGACCGCAATAATCGGCACCAGCACTGTCGTCGGGATCTCATTCGCAAGATCTTCGTTGAGGACAACAGCAGCGCCAAATGCTGCAGCAACGCCGCACCGGACAGCCCACTCGCACCTGTTCCACACGCGCGAGCTGCCCAATGTGCACCAATCGCCCCGCTCGAAATCCCCTTGGGCAAGCATCTTTGGCGACTGCACGTCACATTCCTCGTCAGGGCAATGCGTCACCACCTGCATGTCTATACTGACAGGCTCATTCCCCCGTGGGGGAGTAGCGGGCATGAGACCGGCGGCAGGCCAGCAGCCAGACAGCCCGATCCGCTGAATGTGTGCCTGTGTGTCGATGATGTGTTCCTGCAAACAACAACACCCAGTTGTTGGAACACAGACCCGCGCCCAGGAGTGGGGGAGGTGGGGGTGGGTGGGGGAGGGCAGGAGACCTGGCAGTGCGGACAACCAGGCACGATATCCCAAGGGTTGCAGGGTGTTGTTTGCGCACACACAGCGAGCTTTCAGCTGGTGACCGGAAGGCAGCTGCGCCGCAGCTCGCTCTCGAAGGAAAGTAGGGTGGGCAGGGAGGTGCGGTGGGTCGGGGGCATCACTAAGGATATCAACCAAACCAGGGTATCAGACAGAACACACGAGCCTTAAAGAATGGGTGGTGGGAGGGCGAAAATAAGAGAAGAAGAGAATGCAGAAAATTTGAAATCAAGGCGAAAATCCGAATACGCACACACATATGAGCCCTTCAAAATGTTATCAGCAGGTGGCCCGACGCCCGGTGTAGTAGATGAGGGGGAATCATCAATATCCTACCTGATGTGGAATAATCGGGCAGTGATTCCGCTGGTTTGTCGTGTGGCGCGCCAGTCGCTTCCCGAGTCAGGTTACACCCGAACTGTCAATGTGGTGCAGAAAATGGTGCGAATTTCCTCATCCCTTGGCTGCCGAAAACTTGCCGATGTGCCGACGATCTCCACCCCCACCCCCCCCCCCCGACGAACAATAAGTATAACGTTGGGGCGACGACCCACAATACACAAAACCACCCCAAATCAATCCCGCGCCTTTTGCTAGGCACTGGCTCATGGTTCCTCGGACAACCCCTTTGCAGGACCAGCCACAGAATTAGAACCTTTTTGAACCTCGGATAATAGTGAAATCGTACTCCTTTCGCTTTATTATAGACACCCTGTCCAGCAACTGTGGGAGAACAGTTCCGGACTACTTTTTGTTGAGCGCACACACTTGCTGTCTCAAGGCTGTGTTGAGGCCCTGTGAAGTGGCATGAGGTGCTAATCCAAAGCTTCAGTCGTACGATTTCCTTCGTTACTTCGCGACTTCGCTACGCTTCGTCGCTCGTAACTAGTAAAAAAAAACGAGGGGGTATCGGCAGGCGTGTATCTATTTCACGGAATGAAAATAGGAATTTGGGGAAAAAATATTTTTTTGCACTATTTTTTTGCACTATTTTCCTTTGGATTTTATTGTGACCCTACTTGGTATTGGCAGAAAATTTTTATGTTCCCGGTCTTGGATGTGCTCAAACATTCAAAAGAACACATTTTCCGTGGCCAAAAAAAATTTTGCACCCGGAGGTGGGGATGGGGGTGGTGGTCACTACTTTTTTGCACCATTTTCCTTTGGGGGTCTTCGCTACGGGGTGGTCGTCAGTGCATTTTGGTGCATTTCCTGTTGAATTGGCTGAAAAATGACGAAGATTGTCGAAGTTTGTCGACCAGCGAAGACCCCCTTTGGGTTTTATTGTGACCCTACTTGGCATTGGCAGAATTCTTCTATGTTCCCGGTCTTGGATGTGCTCAAACAGTCAAAAGAACACATTTTCCGGGTGCAAAAAAATGTTGCACCTGGGGGGTGGAGAGGGGGGTCGGAGGGCGGTGTGAGAGGCTTGCTCTCGAGCTCAAACCAACAGATGTTCCCTACCGTGGCCTCCGGCGGCTGGGGGGCTCCGCCCCCCAGACCCCCCTGTGGCGTGTCTTTGCGCGACAATTTATCGTCCCCCCATGCGACATGTGCTATCTGTCAGTTGTGTTGTACTTGAGCGTATGCGACTATGGAGCCAGGCCAACAGACGTTCGCTACCGTGGCCTCCGGCGGCTGGGGGGCTCCGCCCCCCACACCCCCCTGTGGCATGTGCCTGGTCTTGGAGCCAAGTCCTTGCGCGTACGGGGCTGCGGTTCCAGCACCCTCGCGGAAGGCTGGGCCCGAGCACTGATCTCTAAGAGACGAACCACCTTGCGAATGCGATCGGGTTTGCAGGCTTGCGGCCATGACATCTCGAAAGGGTCGTCATGTTTCGGGTTCGACTTGGTGGGCATCCGTGGCATGCAAGAGATGGCACACCAGGAGCCACGCAGCACCAGGTCGACCTGGATCTGATCGAGCTCAGGGGGAAGGAAGCACAGTCACCAAAGTGATATCACCGCCGGCCTCAACCACCAAACTGCAACCGCAGAAGTTCCGCTATTCTCACAAGGGAAGGCGCCCTGGGATGTAGCAGTGATTTGTGTGCAGCGCCATCAAGTGACACTGACCGCCTTGAACAGAGAGGTAGTGTACAGATGGCGATCAGTGAGAGGGCGTGATGTGTCCTCCCACTTCCCCATCTACCTCCATTCGTTCACCGTTGTTGATAGCGATTTTTTCGCCATTTTTTCGAATCGTATGCATCGGTCAGGCCGAGTGAATCAAAATAGCGCAAAAATCACACCAAAATCTGTGTCTGAGGCACAGAAATCGTGCAAAAAAGCACCCAAAAAAAGTGCAAAAAAACCAAAATAGGATTTCGAAAATTGGCCAAAATACCCCCAAAATAGAGCCACACCTGGGTATCGGGCGGGGCGTTTTGGTGCCCCCTCCCCTCTTCTCTGCCACCTTCTGGCTGTGCCCAAACTATTGCCCATCCCCCACCCCCCCACCCCCGCCTGGCAGATATCAGTATCAGCATCGTTTCTTCCAGAATCGTTTGAGGCTTTCGGCAAAACTTTCAAAGTAACCAATAGACAGGCAGGCTGTGTGTTAGAGAGACAACCTGATCCCATTTGCGTTTGGGAGGGCACCCGGGTGACTCCAGTGCCCTTCTAAGTTCATTGTGTGCTGGAGCCTGACCCGGTTGCCGGTTAAAAAGCCTGGTCAGTTTGCCGGTAAGGAAGACATGTGTTGTGGGCAGCACACTAGTTTCTGCAGTTCAGAAAGGGCCCCCAGGGGAGTTGGGTAGGAAAGCTTCGCGTGCCAGTCTCTCTCACACCTGGGTTGGATATGCGGTGACGCTTCGACACCTCCTCGCCTTGTGTGAAGGTGGGTGCTGTGCAGAGCACGGTGCGTGAGTGAGTCCCTGGCAAGCGGTAAGTTCTCCCCACGCGCCACGTGTGTCGAAAATCGCAGGGGGTGCAGGAGTTTTCTGGGAGAAAAACCGTTCAGAACTACGGGCAAGAATCCGGTTTCCCCGACCTGGACACCAAATTCAGAATGCCGGCATCAAATGCGCGGTTTGAAGAGCGTGCCTTTGAAGATCAAGGCAGCGAAAGGAGGAGGCAATGGCCAAAGAGAAAGGGGGGGTGGGGAGAGGGAGGGGGGAGAGGAGCATTACTGGCAAGCTAGCTCGCGAAACAGTCAATTCCGCGTGATTTGAAAACAAAAGGAATGGAGAATACCCCGGGTTCCGGCCACACCACCAACACCACGGCCCACGCATCATGTGGAAAAGCTACACCCATTCACCGCGTTGAATCGGTGCCAATCGGCTGGCGGCATTACCGATATTTTCCGAAAAAATGTAGAGCACGTGCCTTTGCGGGCCCCCTCTCGTGGGCTAGAGCGCCCGCTGGGCAGGCAGCTGAGGGGTCGCACCGCAAACAGACCGCCACATCTGCGATTGGTGTTGACATCGCCGCCTTGATGTGTGAGACGAAAACTGTGACACGCCACTTTGCTAGGGTGCATGCGCGTGAAATGTGTAAACTGCACAGTATCTCGGACAACACACACACTTCCACAGTCAACGAGGGTCACTCACGCAACGAGGAAAGAAACGAATTAACGCTGCGCCACCCCTGGTGTTTATCTCTGTCTCACAGGCACCCTCGGCACAGATTGGAACCGTTGGGAGCCTTCGCCCAGAAGTGAAGAAAGACGAGCCGCGTAACAAGAACAGTCGGCAAAATCAGCACAGTTTCATGTGCGCACAGAGCGAAGGCCCCCAGTATTGGAATGAATGGGATCGGGGAACATGTTTATGTTTTAAGAATACTGCAACCGAAACAGAGCGGAGAGGGAAACACGCTCTCTGAGACCAGCCAGGCAGACCACTAGGCCGCAGCCGCCTCCCCGGCCGCCGCCGCGATCATGAACCTCCTGGGCCCAAGGCCTGCTGGCACTGTGACGACGGGGCAAACGTGTGGGTCAATTCCCAGGATGAAGAGGAGGCGCTGGCAGCGCTCGGAGCAGAGGCGACTGCAGTGATGGCTGGCTGTGATGTCGTGAACGACCTGCTAGGCGGAATCAGAGGGAGGCTGGGTGCGTGCGCAGAGAGCGATAAGACCCCAAGCGCTGCCGGTGGCAACTGCAGTGCCACAGGCACTGCGGAGGAAGATGACGAAGGTTCTGCCGCAGCCGCTGCTGACGATGAAGCCGACGACGACGACGAGGAACCCGATGCCGCGAGGAGCTGATGCCCTTTGCCCTTCGGCCCGTGGGGCCGCGGGAGCTTCTTGGCAGGCACCCCACTCGGCTTCGGCGGTACCGGCTGCACCGACGCCTTCCCCGCATCCTTCCTCCGGTGCGGCAGCAGCTCCGCGACGGGCCGGGGCCGCAGCGCCACCAGAGGGCTCAAGCTCTTCGGGCTGTGCCGCCCCGCAACCTCCTGCGGCAGGGTGGGTGTGGGTGTGGCAGTGGGTCAGTATCAGAGCCAGCTCGGTGAAAGGTAGCCATGCGTGTGTTGGTGCAGGATGCTGAAAGGCAAATTGCTCCCCGATACATACCACCCACCCTCCTGGGGCGTGCACGGCAGCGGCTGGGCGCTCGTGGAAGCAGAAGTTGACATCCTCCCCGAAGGTGTCGATGCTGGCGAAGTTGTAGCACTCGTCGTAGCACTGGTTCTCCAGCATCTGCGTCTTGGCTGACAGGTTGAGCAGCACATGCGACTCGATGCACAGGCGCCACTTCCGATGGACGCCGTGGCACTGCGCCAGGCTCACCTGCGGCAGAAACAGGAACACGCACCCGAGTGCATCCAGCGACAGCGCAGACACCGAACTCTCCGCACGCCGCACCGGCACGACCGCCAAGCCCTCTGCAGCAGTGTCAGACCCTCCTGTGGAGCACAGATCCTTCAGCCTATTCCGCCTGCATCGGTAGGGCATGCGCCACACGGCAGGCGATCCCTGCGCTGTGGGATGGCATTGCATCACTGCGGTACTGTGCAACGTACCGCGTACGTCACGTGTAACGCCTGGGGGTGGATGGGGGGGTGGGGGGGGTGGGAGACAAAAGAGGAGCGGAGGATGGACATGCGGCATTGCGTGTGTGTCTGCAAAATAAACTCCGACCGCCCAGCCCGGCCCTCCCGCCACAGCGCACTCCCCTAGCCTTATGAGTGCACACCTCTCGGTGGTGTTGGCGCCGGGAGGGGGTGGGCTCGAGACAGCCCAAACCCTTCAACCCCCTGCTGACATGGGCTAGGCGCAGCAGGCAAACCCGCTGCCCCTGCGGATGAGAGGGGGGGGGGGGACAGCTCTAACAACAACAGAGAAAGGCATCGGGTGGCAGGAGGAACAGCCACCACCGTGCACACAGAGGCAGAGAGGGGGGGGCGGGGGATGGGGACGGGCAGCGCATGATTGCCGCCTCGAGACTGAGAGACTTGAATGGACAACAAGGAGAGCCACCCCACTGCACCGCACCCGGATCAGAAATCGAGCCCGTCACACAGCTCTGTGCCCTGTGTGCAGGACAGGCCCGTCTCCGCAGCATCGAGGGGTGTAGCACCCTCCAGAATGCCGCTCGGCACAGGCGTGGCTGAAGCTACCACACCAGAAGCCTGCACGGAGGGCTGCACAAGGGAGGCGGAAACCGTCGCCGTCAGCACCGGCTGCGACGCCATATCTGACTGCGGGTCCTGCTGCTGCGGGGGGCACGCGCCCTGCAGGGTGCCTCCCCCTGTGGTGCCGCTGGCCAGCACAACGCCCTCGGTTGTGGCGCTCGCCAGCACGTCGTTCTGCGGGCTGTGCAGCGACACGTCGGATGACCCAGGCGTGAGACGCATCCGCTTCGCCTGCGGTGCCGCACCGCTCGCAACACCCACGCCCACACCCACCCCTGCGTCAGGCGGCGGCGTGTTCCTCGGGACAAAGGGCACCGGGCGCTTCGCGCCTGCGGCAGATTCCTGCGAAGGCATGCCCAGTGAGGACTGCGAAAACTGCAGCTGCTGCGGCACCGACATGTGGAACCCCGCCGACTGCACCGCAGGCCTGGAGGAGGGCAGCGGCTGCACCGACGGGGCAGGCGAAGGCGCTGGCGGAGGCGTCGGCGGGGGCAGCACCGGGTGCTGCCTTGGGCCCGCAGCGGCAGCCCTCGCAGCAGGCGGCGGGGCGGCCTGCCCCGGTGCCCCTGCAGCCTCGGAGGGCGGGGGGACGACGTGGAGGATGTTGTTGGGGCACACTATCAGAGACCTGCTGCCGGGGAGGAACTCCAGCACCGACACCCGCTGGAGCACCAGGGCTGCCCCCTGGGCAGCGACCTGCGGGCGGGACTGGAATACATTGGCATGCACTGTGGCCTGCAGGAAGGCGGTTCCGTCTGTAAGGCTGAGCAGCTTACATCCCTTCTCATCCAACACCACGCGCGACACCACCGCTGCGACGCACTCTACCTTATACGACTGCAGCGGGTCTTCGGAGATGCTGCAGAGCGTGGTGGGCTGGCGTCGCTTCTCCGCCAGAAGCGCACGCACCTGCAGCCAGGGCGCGTGCCTGTGTAAGTCTATCTGAGCCTCATGCTCCTCGCTGTGGAGCACGGCAGAGCTGCGCACGCCAGCTTGTGTCATGTGCAGGGAGGGGAGGGGGTAGGGGGGTTGTGGGGCGTGGGATCGCTGGGGTGTAGCCCCTCCCCTGCAGAGTGGCGCACGGAGTGGGGCGGATGGACAAGTGGGTGGTGGGGTGGTGAGGGGGTGGTGGGCGTTTTTGCCTTTTTTTTTTAAAAAAGAGACACAATGGTGCCGGCGGAGGGGTGGGAGAGGGGCTCCGCATTCCGTTCCCCATCGAAATTCAGGCGCTGTCATTTGGCAGGGCTTTGGAAGTGCCGCCTTGACACTCTGTTCGATTTAACCCTCACAACACACACCCTCAATCAGCTGACGTGATTCGGGGGGGTTTTGTGGGAAACCGGCGAAGCGGGGACTTATAAGTTAATGGGGAGGGCCACAAGAGAGACTGGCCACATCCTCCTCCCACGCAAGGTGGAAACCGTGCGGGGGAGTTGTGTGGGGCTCTGCCGCTTGGCCCAACCGCGCCCTCACTGCGCATCGCATGCACGAAGAGCTGCTGGCGGTGATGGTGGCGGTGGGAGATGGGTCCACGGTGGGATCTTGTAAATTTTACATGTAAAAATACCGATTTTTACATGTATTATACATGTATAATACTTGCATGTCAACTATTATACATGTATAATACATGTATATGCCTGAAATATACATGTAAAATACATGTATATCAAGTAAAAATACATGTATAATACTTGCATGTCAACTATTATACATGTATTTTTACTTGATATACATGTATTTTACATGTATATTTCATGCATTTACATGTATTTTACATGTATAATACTTGTCATGCAAGTATTATACATGTAAAATACTTGCACGACAAGTAAAATACATGTATAATACTTGCATGACAAGTAAAATACTTGCATGCAAGTAAAATACATGTATTTTACTTGCATGCAAGTATTTTACTTGTCATGCAAGTATTTTACATGTATAATACTTGCATGACAAGTATTATACATGTAAAATACATGTAAATGCATGAAATATACATGTAAAATACATGTATATCAAGTAAAAATACATGTATAATAGTTGACATGCAAGTATTATACATGTATTTTTACTTGATATACATGTATTTTACATGTATACCGTAAACGGAAATATTGTGGACCGTAATAAAGGTGAACCGTACTATAGGTGGACCGTAAAAAAGATGGAACAAGTGGGATTTTTCCGGAACTTGGAACATTTTTACGGTCCACCTATTTTACGGTTGGGATCGTGGACTTGGCGGTTTTTTTACGAGTTCCTTCGCGACGAAGTCGCGAAGGAACCAAGGAAATCGTACGACTGAAGCTGCAGGATTAACACCACAGGGCCTCAGCACAGAGTGTGCGCTCACCATCTTCCGGGAACTGTTCTCCCACAGTTACTGCAGGGTGTACAACACTAAAGGAGTACGATTTCCCTGAATTTTCTGGGCACTGATTCACGAATTTACATCTGGAGGGAGCCCGGTGGTCTCAGCTTCTGTCTGCGCGCCCTGCCGTACTGTGGCTGCTTTTGTGGGCTCGTGCAGCAGGTTCTACTTTTACTTCTACCGGAATGCTCCTTGCATGGTACTACACTTCTCGAGGTGTGGTGGTGGGTGAGTCTCGAGGTGAGTGGTGGTGATCGTGCCTTTTCCACACGCAGGGAGGACTTACTTCTCTTGCTGGTGTTGGTTGCGGTGGTGGAGGGAGGGTCCAAAGCTGGGAGGTCGGGAGGCCTACGTGTGGGTGTCTGCGGCGTGGAGGCCGCAGTCCGCGCCCCGCAACCCACCAGCCCGCGGGCGAAAAACGCATTGTCTTTTTCCGCACACTCGTGTGAGCAGAAAGTCACCCACCACAGCAAGCATCCAAACGTGCTCTATACACTAACCCCACCCTTCATCAGGCTCAGGGTGTGATTATCATTTCAGGGTTTGTGTGTAGAAGCGTCAACGCATCAAACCCGTAAGACAATGGCGACAGCGACGACACCGACTCAAGGCAGACGGGACCTTCGATAATTTCATGAAGTAACAACTCATGGCTTTGCCCACGACAATGCTGCCGCAGTTCGCTGATCGAGGTGCTTTGGAAGGACATCGCGATTGTCGGCTCTACACGAAGCACGACGGCACATCTCGCCGAAGTTCCTCGGCAACACCCTGAGCTCCAACCAGAGCAAAACCGTTTGGGCTCATCAACCCAGACTCCGTGTGTAGAAACGTCAACGTGAATACGCCGGATGACAGACGGGGTTAAAGGTGATGAGAATAGAGACAGGCGAAATCAGCTAACACCCGCGGGGACACAAAGGGGAAAGGGACACAGCGGGAACGAGCGGGCTACGCCGATCGGATACGAAGATATAGGGCACACCCTTAAAAGGATCAAAAAGGGGAAAAGCGCTCAGGGTACCACAGGGGATAAACGCTCAGGGGAACAGAGCGCACAGGGCACACAGGGGGAAAAGCGCTCAGGGGACCACAGGGGATAAACGCTCAGGGGAGCAGAGAGCATGCAAGAGCGTCCAAGACGAACGCACCGGGTAACACAGGGGGAAAGCGCTCAGGGGAACACAGGGGAACAGAGCGCACAGGGTACGCAGGGGGAAAAGCGCTCAGGGGACCGCCGGGGATAAACGCTCAGGGGAACAGAGCGCACAGGGTACGCAGGGGGAAAAGCGCTCAGGGGACCGCAGGGGAAAACGCTCAGGGGAACAGAGCGCAACAGGGTACACTGGGGAAAAGAGCTCAGGGGAACTCAGGGGCTACACGCCCAGGGACGGGCGCTCAGGGGAAAGACACAGGGGAAAAGCGCTCAGGGGAACCGCAGGGGAAACGGGGGAAAGGGACTAAAAAGGGCGGTTACGTCCAAGGGTGCCGGCACGCAACCGAAGCTGACGTCCAAGACATGCTACCCGCAGGTTTTCAAGCAAGTAGCAACGGCTGAAGGACCCCCGTGCAAGGGCGCCGCGCCTGCAACATCTACCTGCAACTGATGCACTGAAGGTACCGACACCTGCAACGCCTGCCGACCACCGCGCGGAAACTGGCCGACCTCGGATCCGCATACCGAAACCGGCTTCACGTGCCATTTGATCACTAGCAGTGCCGAACTACACCGAAACATCATCGCTCGGGCCAGCACGGCGCACTAGTGCGAGACGGCACCGCAGCGGCATCACATGCAGACAGCGCGATTCGCAGCACTGGCAAGTTCGACACCTTCTTTCATGGGCATGGGCACCGCCATCCAGCACGCCGATCAGCAAGCCTCATCGACGGGATTCGAGGCACGCCGAGGCGCACATCACCGCAGACATGTCGATCGACAGCTACACGTCATGGAGCCGCATCATCGACTAGTGGGAATGGTCCCCTATAACAGCGTCTGATCAGCAACAACGACGACGTACACTGTTTCTGCTTCTGCCGCCTCAGCTGCTGCCGCGGGGGGGTGCTGGCGGAGGTGTCCCCGACAACGCCGAGGTGGGTGAACTCGCCGAGAGAGCTCATGGAATTCACGAAGACCCCAAAGGTGAGCGGAACACCGTCATCCACCGCCGCGACAGCGGCAGCAGCGGGAGACGGCGGCAGTGCCGTGGCATCGGAGGCGGAGTAACGAAGTGTGTAGAAGCGTCAACGCATCAAACAAACGAAATACAGGCTAAGAGCGGTTGCTGCTGAATGGTGAAGTGACTTTTCCATATTCAGTCCCAATAAATGGTGGACCGTAAAAAAGATGGAACGTTTGGCCTTTTTTTGGGAACTTGGAACATTTTTACGGTTCACCCTTTTTCCGTTTACGGTATTTCAGGCATATACATGTATTATACATGTATAATAGTTGACATGCAAGTATTATACATGTATAATACATGTAAAAATCGGTATTTTTACATGTAAAATTTACAAGATCCCACCGTGTCCGAAGGGGAGGGGGGGGGGGGGGAAGCACAGGCAGATGCGTATTGACGCCTCCCCTGCCCCATTCCCTCCCCCATGAATGAGAAAAAGAAACCATAACGGCAAGATCGGACGCACAGAACGAGGCAGGGCGGTGGCAACTGATGGAACAAAACGAGAAGAAAAGAAACCGGCTGTTCTTTTCACTCCGCATTATCAGCGCTGTGCATGAGAAGCTCCTCTTTAGCAGCCACGGCGTTGTCGTAGTCCCAGTGCACAGCCTCTCTGATCATGTTGATTGCGTTGCGCAGTCCTGCGATCGGCACCTTGATCTGATCCTGCTGTATGTCCAGCTCATTTCGGTGCGTTGTGATCGAATGGAGCTCCTGCTGCTGCAGGGCAATGCACGCCCCAACGTCATCAGAGTATGCAGAAACGTACTCTGTGATCTGGTCGCGGAGGCGGTTGAGGCATTCGCTGACACCCTGCCTGTCGTAGGTCGTCACCTCATAGGTGTCCTTGTTGAGGATGACCTCCCGCCACGCCGTGAGCACCTCCTCGCCTATCTTGCAGCTCAGGTCTGCCTCCGACACCTCCGGCCCGATGTTGACTGCGGGGAGGAGCACGTCGCGGAATATCTTCGTCGCTTCATACGGCAGCTCCCTCACAAAGTTGTTGAGGACCCGCTCGTCCGGCGTCACAATGTCGAAGGCACGCCACTCCTCCAGCAGGTGGTCCAGATCCAGGCCCTTCCCGAGGCGGTTCTCTGTCGCGTAGAGGAGGTCAACGGCGCGGCTGCGCAGCATCTCAGACAGCTCCTCCTTGCGGACCAGGCACAGCCCCACAAGGGCTGGCAGCACCAGCTCCAGCTCGTCCTTCAGGAAGTGAGTAAACGCCTGCCCCACAGACAGCACCTTTTCGGCAAGCTCCGTTTCGATAGCCTGCAGCAGGTGGTCTCTGTTGGTGTCGATGAACGCGGCGTTCTCCTCCACAAGGTGATCCACAGCAGTCATCAGCCCGTCCTCCGCCAGCGTCGACTGCACAGGCGGGGTGCCCCCCCGGGATTCGCCCGGCGCTCCGATGCTCGACGCAGCGCTGTGGTACTCTGGGGGCTTCTCTAAGGGGAGGTCGTCAATCAGTGAGGAAGACATCTTCTGCGCGACCTGCCCCTCTATGCTGTCTTCGTCGCAGAATTTGTAGTCGGTGTCTGTGTGGGGTAGGTGGGGGTGTGGGTGTGGGTGGCATCCGCCCATGGGTGAGAAGATGTAACCTCTGAACATGGAGGCGAGATGATTCTGATGCTGTTTGAAGAAGAAGGGCGGGCTGGGCTGGGCTGCTGATCTCCCCCCCCCCCTCTACCAAAGTGTCACCCCACAATTCTTAAAAAATACTCATGTGCGTGTGGTGTGTGTCGGAGAGGTGGGGGGTGGGGTGGCGTCGAGGCAACGACACATACCTTCGTCAGGATCGCTGACCTGCTTGGGCCTCCGCGACTCGATGAACCGCCTGTCCCTGATGTACCTCCCGTTGACAAACTCGAGGAACACCGCCACCTTCTGGATCACATCCCCCGCCCCTGTCTGCTGCCGCAGCTTGAAGCTGTCCAGATCGGCCCCCCTCAGGATACTCTTCAGATGCTCGAAGCAGGTCTCCCAGAACCGCCCGATGGAGTCCTCCAGCAGCGCCTCCAGCTCTGTCCGCATCATGGTGGTGATGGTGCACACCTGCTCGATGCGTGAGTTGATGAAGTCCTGCTCCCGGAGAAGCTGCACCAGCTCCGCCTCGGTGACGGTCTCCTGTATCTGCAGGCCGGGGTGCGCCTCCTCAAGGGTTGCGGAGAATGTGGTGAACAGGACAAGCGCCTCCGTCGCCACCGAGAGCAGGAACAGGGAGCAGCCGTTGTACGACATGGTGCGGAAGGCCTGCTCCGTTGCGAGCAGCCCGCTCTGCTGCAGCAGCAGCTGCGCGTGCCCCGCAGCCTGGTGCTGCAGCTCGGGGAGCGGGATGGCGTCGATGCCCTGCATGAACTCGCTGCCGTATCCCAAGTCGCAGAAGTCGTACAGCGTGTCGAGTGACACATTCCCGCTGTTGTGGTGCACGATCCTCGCGAACACCGCGAGCTTGCTGTAGATCAGCACGACCTGCTCCCGGCACACCTTGCCAAACTGCGGCTTCAGCAGCTCCAGCACATACGACACCACCTCCTGCTGCGAGGCAAACTTCTCCGACCCCTCGTCGGGGAGAGCCGAGTTGCGCGAGACAGCCATGTCCCTCAGGAAGAGGCTCTCTGCGTTGGACACGACGAAGATGAACCTCTCGTGGTGGAGGGGGAGGAATGCGGAGATTGGCACGGGGCCGAATATCTCGCTCTCAGCTGGGGTGCGCAGCTTGCGGTAGTCCACCATCAGAACAAACACATCCGCATCATACGCGAGATGCCGCCTCCCCTCCGACGACGCAAACGGGGTATCCCTGCAGGTATCCAACAGCGTCACCTCCAGCTCCGGCTGACTGTCACGCAGGAAGAACGGCGCACACTCAAGATACACCTGCTTATCGGCAGGCGCACGCACCGTCGGCGTGGGTCGCGGCAACCCTGCAATCGAATGCTGGTGGTGCAGCCGCGCCTCCTCCTTGCTGGCCTCCTCATGCGCCAGCTTCGCAACCTGCTGCCGTTTGTTCTCGCCCCGGATCCACTCGCGGATGGAGGGCGCCTCGACGGCGAGGGGGCGCCCCGACGCTGTGTTCAGCAGAGGGATGCCAGAGATGCCTGGGCGCACCAACAGAGGCATGTGGGTGGTGGGGTGGGTCGACTCAGCATGCCCGCACTCGAGGAGGTTGTCGCCGAGGATTGCGTTGATGAGTTCGCTCTTGCCGCACCAACCCGCCCCGCTGATCATGACCCTCAGCGTAGGCTCCGCAGACAGCAGCCGGGAGACCATCTCGTTGACAGGTTTGTGCACCTCGAGCAGCGAATCCGTAAATTGCGTCACGATCTCCTGCGCAGCCTTCAGGTTATCTATCACCTCCCGCTGCATCCGGTTCGCACACCCCAGGCTGGAGACCATGGCTGCTGAGGTAGGATGGGGGGAGGAGGGGGGGCGGGGGGGGTTGCACAGCAGCACCACCACAGCCCCAGTGGCGGCGGTGGGGGGGAGAAGGGGTTTCTGTTCTCTGCTGCGCCCTGCCTCCCCCTGCGATGTGTCCTGTGGCGGACCGCCTCCGAGCCTGGGTGAGGGTGGTGGGGTGTGGGTGTGTGGGTAGTGATAGTGGTTTTAAGTGGGTAACCCTGCGCGGATCTGTGCCCACTCCCCGCCCACCCCTACGTCACAGCGGATGCCCCACTCGGGTTAGAGTGTGGGGCCAACTCAGTGCCACTCCGAGGAGGGCGTGAGGCATAGCCAGCGTGGTGCGTGCCGCAACAGTGTGTGAGTGATTTCGCACTGCTGTGGCAGTCCCCGCACCGGCCCATGCGATGCGTCTTGCAAAATTCCATGGTGACTTGCAAGCCGTCGTTCTTCCCGTGGTGGTCCCGGCAGCAGTCCTCTTCCGAGAGGCGCCGGCGCCGGCAGTCCACGCAGCGGGGTTTCCAGTGCAGAGCGCAGGTAAGCATCTTCGCGTTCCGTCTGGCTCCAGGGGGGGCAGTCCGGGGAGCAGCGCCCCGTCGTTCCCATGACCGTCCTGTCCGGGCGTTGGCTTGCCGGCTGCTGGCAGTCCATTGCTGGGCCGCTTGCTGCCACCCCTCTGGGTAGTGGGGCTGCGGTGCGAAGGTTGCGGCCCACGCCATGCCGCGGGAGTGGAAGGCTGTGTCCCGCTGGTTCAAGCCCGGGCCTGCCGTGTGCGCTTGGAGGCTGCGCATCACCGACTCGGTGGCTGGGCTGAGCTGGGCTCTCCTGGACAGGCCCCCTGCCACGGTTCCCCCGATCGCGGTGAGGACAGTGGAGCTCGCAGTGTGGCCACAGTGCCATGGTTGCTTGGAAGTCTTGCGCACCACCTCGCAGAGCTGCCTCAACGAGTGAGCCTTGCCCAGGATGCTCTTCTGGAAGGCTGCGAAGTCCTGCCGCAGCTGCTCCTGCGAGGTCTCCCCCTGCCTCTCAGCCTCGTCCATGGCGGCGTTGCTGAGGGCGTCCGCATCGACGTTGAGCTCCCTTTTCACGTGCTCATACGTAAGGGTGATCCGGGGCCCGAGGTCGGCAGCCAGCCGTGCCGTGCTGAGGAAGAGGGGGCGGAGGGATTTATCGCGGCAAACCGCTTCCCCTTTTAGGTGTCGCAGCACCACCTGCGAGTCACCCCGCACCGTAACGTTCCCCTCAGGGGGCGGGTCGCCCCTTCTGAGCAGCCGTAGGCCCGCTCGAACCCCTTCGTACTCAGCGATGTTGTTGCTGCGTACGTTCAGCAGAGGGAGGATCTCTTCCGACACCTTGAGGCCGTCTCGGTAGAGCACCGCACCTGCACCCGCCAGGGCGAAGGGGGTGCCGTTGTCCCTTGCTCCGCCGTCGAAGTAGAGGGTGAGCCCCGGGGCTGTGTCCTCGGGGATGCGTGGGCGGGCCTCCCGCGGCCCCCTCTCAGGGGGGTCAGGTGTGTGGGGGCGGATGCGGCGCGTTTCGACTTCTGGGAGGGTGAGGCCGGTCGACAGCTCAAAGTCGACAGCCAACTCCATGAGGGTCACGGTGTGCTCCCCTCCCTGCGGCCCCCATTTCAGGCCCCGCAGCCAGTCGCAGAGGGCCACCCACAGCTCCGGGGGGCGCTTGCCCCACGTCTGTTTGACAGTGGACGGCGCCCGCACAGGGATGCAGGCCCGTTCGGGGTTGGGCGTGCACCACCCCCATGGATAGTGAAGGGTGCGGTGGTGGCGCGCGGAGCGGTCGAGCAGTCCATCTTTCTCCTGCCGCGCCGAGAGGATTGCAATGAAGTAGCGGTGCAGCTGCGCCACTATATCCACCCTGCGTGCGAAGGATAGTGGCAGGGGCTGCCTGTCCTCCGGGATGCCGTGTCTAAAGGCGGGCGCCACCCCGCATAACGCCAAGCAAGGTGGCCAGGTTGACCGGTCCACAGCCGTAATGGGGTGGTTTTGTCGGATTGGGTCCCACGCGGAGCACTCCCACCATAGGTGCATCACCGTCTCGGGGGTGCCTGCGTTGCAGTATCGGCAGATCCCGCCCTGCCCCGTGCGCCCTCGGACAGGCACCGCCCCTGCAATGACGGAACGAAGGAGGCCCCGTTGGTATCCCGTGACCGCGGCGCCCTCTCCCTCCAGGACGCAGCGTGTGGCTTGCCCGTCGATGCCGTGCTGAGCGCCCGCAAAGTCGTCACGACGACCAGCCAGCGCCTTGGCCACCTGTGTACGTAGGGCCTGGCGGAGGTCATGAGCGAAGATCCCCCATCCGCTCGTTGTTGCTGCGGTGGGGTCGAAGACTATGCTCCGTCCCGCTTCATCAGTGTAAGATAGGGTGGTCGCCGTGCTCCAGCTCCATCCTATCCACCGAAGGGCCGCTCGGAAAAGCGCAAAGGGGCCTGTCCCTGTAAGCCTCACTCTGCTATCCCAAGCCGTCTCAGACAGAACCCTGCAGCGGCCCCACTTCTTGACCTGCATGGCCCAGGTGGTGATCTGCCGGTAGCGGGGGGCGACGGCGGGGTCCACCCGATGTGCATGGTGGAGGACATCCAGCACAGCCTCCCGCGCCCTGCGGGGGGGTCCGGACCACAGCGCGGCGACGAAGAGCCCCCTCCATCGCCTGATGTCGGCGTCCTCCCAGCGGGTGACCAGGGCGTCGTAGTAGAGCCTGGACCCCGCTGTCATCGCTGCTGCCTGCCCCTTCCACTGCACCGGTAGGGGCAGTGCCGAGGTCCTGCGCAGGTTCTGCTCTGCGCCCTCTTTTCGGCGGGCGACGCGCTCCGATTTGGGCACCTCGGGTCCCTCGAGCGGGCGCGCATGCAGCATGGCCCCGAGGCAGTCGAAGCTATCGCGCTGTCGAAGGGGGGTAGCCGTGCCGTCCCGTGTCCGGTAGACTATCGGGGTCAACGGCTCGGGGGACGTCGAGAAGACATGTGACTTGACCTCTGCGCATATTACCATCCCGGTATCGTGGGAGAAATCTGCAGAGTCATCCACCACTGCTTGCAAGGTCCCCGGGCTGGGGGTCACCGCGTACACATCGTCCACAAACGACAACGCCCTCGTGCCCTGCCGGTGCTCCGCCATGCGCATCCATACACCCACCAGCACGTTGATCAGCACGACGCTAATGGGGCAGCCCTGCATGATGCCGTTGGTTGGCAGGAAGCCCTCTCCGATAGTGCCGCTTACCCGGAAGTGCCGCTGCATTGACCCGTACGCTGCCCGCAGGGTGCGCAGGACTCGGCCGTCGAAGCCGAGCTCCGCAGCTAGACAGAAGGTCAGGTCAATCGGCACCGTGTCGAAGCATTTCTTAAAGTCTAGGGCGACACCGTACAGTGGCTGTCCTGTGAGGTGGGCCTCTTCGATCCGTGCTGCCAGGTGCCAGATGAGGTCCTCCGCGCCGTGGCCAGGTCTGCATCCGTGCAAGTCCTCAGGCGCAATGCTCTCCAGCCACTTCAGCGCAGGCTTCACTCGGATTGCTGCCCACACCCTGTACAGCACGGGAGTGATGCTGATGGGGCGCTGCGACAGCGGCTCACCTGAGCTGCCGGGCTTGGGAATGAGGCAAATCATGGCGTGCATCAGCTGCTCCGGCCATTCGCCCGATCTCTCGACCTCATTGAACACCTCCGCGAACAACTTGAGGAGGTCCCCTGGGAGTTGCCGCAGCTCGTGCACCCTCCAGCCGTGTAGGCCCGGCGAGGTGGATGTAGACATTTTAGCCAGCGCTGTCCCAACGTCTTCTGCCGTAATGGTCTTACACTCCATCTCGGCCGGGTCAGGGAGGAAGTCGCTGTACCTCTGTCGGAAGGTGTCCCAGCGAGGCTCAGGCGTCGTCGCATACTTCCGGAAGTAGCCCCCCCACGCAGTATCGCTCCTCAGCAGTTCATCCGCCTCCTTGGGGCAGGCCGTGAAGGAGCCATCCTCGCGGCGCATGAAGGTGGTAGGGGCGCAGAAGCGGTCTGCGAGGTACGAGAACACTATCCCCGCCTCCTGCGTCCAGGCCTTCTGCATCCTCGCCTTCCACGTGCGGAGTCTTTCGTCGCGGAGCGCGTCGAACATGCCTCGCTGAGATCCCTCCAGGGCGACAAGGGCCATCTCCATCGTCTCGAGGTCCGGCAGTTGTGAGGTGGTGCCCGCCAGCGCCGCCTCCAGCCCCGGGTGGGTGTGTGGGTGGGTCGTTCTGTAGCCAAACCCGAAAAAGTGGGGAGAGGGGGGGGTGAAGGTGTCGAATGGCTTCACGCATTCGACACCACGTAGCTCATGGGTCACACCAAGCACAAGCAGGGAAGACGCCTCAGGTGGCCAGAATTGCATGTATGCCTGAGAAGCACCACACGGGGAAAGGGCCACTCAGGGAGGGAGGGTTGGAGAAGTAGGGAACACTCCTGGCGCGAGTAGATCGAAGCAAGGGAAAGGTGTGCAGGGGTGTTTGGCCTGTGATGAAGTGTGTCCGCGTGGCACCCGAATTGTGACAGGGGGGAACCCCGCTTCTGCACAGTCAGAGCAAAGGCATCAAACAGAAGCTGCTGACTTGTCATTGAGAAAACATGCGTTTGTCAGGCTTGAAGATGTAACCAGAGGCTTCCAGTTGCACCATTTGCTTCGTTGCTTCCCGACTTCACCCTGCTTCGTCGGTCGCAGTTGTAGCAACTTGAAATGCAACTGTTTGGGCAGGATCATTGGTTCGGAGGGAAACCCAAAGAACAAACGATAACACTCCAGAGCAACACACAGCAATGTAGACAACGGCATTCGGTTGGGGTTCTTTGAACCGCCATCCAAGTCCCGTGGTAAGTCCGTCGGAGTATGGGAGAAACGACAATGAGATAGAATTCATTCACTTGATAAGCAAACATCGCACCAAACCAAAAACGGGATGGGGACAAAGGCACGCGGGATCGCGACACGCAGGAGCGGGGGAGGGCCGGTCATTTCGAAGGCTGCATGAATCTGGTGCAACGGCGGATGGGGGTGCCAACCGGACAAACAACAAACCGTAGATCGAGCCTCCTTGTGACCCGCCAACCCACCCCAGGTGGCACCTCAGGTGCTTCAACAGGTTGAATAAATGTGGAACAGGGGGTGGCAGCAAATGATGCAGGGGAGGTGGGCTCTCTTCACAGGAGAGAGAGGGGTCGGGCACAGCGGCCCTCCCCCACCCCACCTGCCGCTGCTCAGCTCACAGCAGGTGGAAGTTGCGCGACATCTCGTGAGATGCGCTCGGACCGGGGGCAGCAGCTGCATCAAACAGGACTCGCCGCCCCACACCCCCCCAGAGTGTCACCGCCACAGCCCCCCATTCCGCTTCCCGCCGCTTCGGTGAGAGGTGGCGCTGTTGGGGCAGGGGCAGACCACTCAGCTGTGGAGTACGGTGCATACACACCAGCAGGGGCGCAGGGTGGGACGGACCCCGGGAGTGCGCAGGGAGGGGCAGTTGCCACGCCACAGGCAGCTGGGGGTGCGGGCGGGGGCATCACACCACCAGGAGGGGCACGTGCGTTGAACCGCTCGATCTCCTCACGCAGCACCGTGTTGCTGGTGATCTGGTGCTCTCCCATGGGCAGGCCACCCAGAGGGCAGCGCGCATGCTGCCTCAGCTTCGCGACGAGTTGCAACCTCTCAAAGTTGTGTGTCCCGCAGACACACGTCACAGGGTCCGACATCATGACAGTGGTTATCGGGCACCGCATGTGTGCTGGCACCTCGCTCCCGTCAACAACAGGCGGGTAGTAGGCCCGCCTGTGGCGCCTGGAGCTCCTGGGGCGGGCCGACACCCGTACGCTCCCGGTCATCATTTTGAACGACCTGTACTGGCAGCACACTGCGGCAATACCAGCGATCATCAGAACAGGAACCACGATCACCGGAAGGATGATTCCGAGCATGTCAGGCGACATGGTATGGTCAGGCAATGGGTGGGACCACGGCTGGGCAGTCGTGTGCAGGGTGAAGGTGATCAAGGCAGCGGCAGAGGGTGGAGGGGTGCCTGGGACGATGTACGCTGATGCAAGAAGACAGACGGGGTGGTTGGCGCTGCGAGGGGAAGCGGGTGCTGGTGTGTGGGCAGTGTAATCCTGGGAGGCGGTGGTGTGTCCTGAAAGTGTCATAATGCTTGAGATGACAATCGTAAAACGCATTTCGGTCCGTGTCCCTGTGTGCTGAACTGTGGAAGTTTCATCAAGGTGCTGACTTGGGGAGGGGTGGGGGGCAGCGAGAGCACAACCGGTTTCACGCATTCGACACCACGTAGCTCATGGGTCACACCAAGCACAAGCAGGGAAGACACCTCAGGTGGCCAGAATTGCAGTGTGTATGCCTGAGAAGCACCACACGGGGGGGGGGGGGGTGAAAGAAGCAGGGAGCACTCCTGACGCGATCGCAACAAGTGCAAAGATATGCAGGATTGTTTGGCCTGTGATGAAGTGTGTCCGTGTGGCACCCGAGTTGTGACGGGGATCGCGTTTCTGCACAGTCAGAGCAAAGGCATCAAACAGGACCTGTTGACCTTTCATTGAGTAAACAGGTGCGCGTCAGGCATCAAGATGTAACTAAAGTTTTTCTGCACACTCGTGCGAGCAGAAAGTCACCCACCACAGCAGCATGCAAACGTGCTCTATACACTAACCCCACCCTTCATCAGGCTCAGGGTGTGATTATCATTTCAGGGTTTGTGTGTAGAAGCGTCACCGCATCAACAAACAAAATACAGACTAAGAGCGGTTGATGCTGAATGGCGAAGTGACTTTTCAGCTGTACCATTGTCTTTGTTGCTTCCCGACTTCGCTCTGCTTCGTCGGTCGCAACTCGAAATGCAACTGGGGTTCGGGCAGGATCATTGGTTCACAGGGCAAGTCAAAGAGTACACGAGAAACCTCCGGAGCACGTTCTTTGAACCGCCATGCAAGTCCCGTGCTCAGTTCGTCGGAGTATGGGAGAAACGACAAATGTGATCGACATATGATGTGGGGGAGAGTCACGCACACACCCCTTGCGTGGGTTGCGCAGAGGTGCAGCTCACAAGCATGTCTTGAGGCCCGCAGCCTCGCTTGATAAGCAATGATTGCACCAAACCAAAAAGGGGTGATGACAAAGGCACGGAAGGGCAGGGAAGGCGATTCATTTCGAAGGCTGCAAACCGAATCTGTCGCAACATGGGGTCGGGTGAGGGGGGGCAGCTGTTTTGGAGTAAACCGCGGGCAGTGTCGACGCGGGGTTCCCCTTCAGGAAAACCGATACCGACACCGGACTCTGCAGAATGGTGGCGGGTGCCCTACAAGCCCCCCCCCCCCCCCCCAACCTCCCCTGCCAGATTTGAAAACAAGCGGGGAAAGATGCCAGAGGCGGAAGGGCACCAAAGGGCTGCCCAGACAAACAACAAACCGGATGCTCTGAGTCTCCATGTGACCCCATCCTCAGGTGATTCAACAGGTTGACTATTGAGGAAAAGGGGGTGGCAGGAAATGACTTTGGCATGGGCGGTGTTCACACTTGAGACAAGATCAAGGCACAGATACCCACCCCACCTCCCCCCCACCTGCCGCTGCTCAGCTCACAGCAGGTGGAAGTTGCGCGACACCTCGTGAGATGCGCTTGGAGCGGGGGGGGGGGGGCGGGGGCGGCAGCTGTCTCAATTCATAGGTTCTCCGCCCCGCATCCCCCTGATGATCCTGGGATGTTACCGCCACAGCCCCCCGTTCCGCTTCCCGCCGCTGTGCTCAGAGGTGGTGCTGTCGGGACACCGCCAGCCCAATCAGCTGTGGACTGCGGTGCATACACACCAGCAGGGGGCGGAACGGGACCCGGGAGTGCGGGTGGGGGCATCACACCACCAGGAGGGGCACGTGCGTTGAACCGCTCGATCTCCTCACGCAGCACCGTGTTGCTGGTGATCTGGTGCTCTCCCATGGGCAGGCCACCCAGAGGGCAGCGCGGCCGCTCTCTCAGCTTCGCGACGAGTTGCGCCCTCTCGAAGTTGTGTATCCCGCAGACACACGTCACAGGGTCTGACATCGGGGCACTTGTTATCGGGCACCGCATGTGTGCCGGCACCTGATTCGCGTCAACACCGGGCGGCTGGTAGGCTGGCCGGAGGTGTGTCGAAGACCGTTTGGGGTTGACCAATCTGAACATCTGCCGCTGCTGGCAGTAAAACATGCCATAGCCGACACACATCAACACAACAGGAACTACAACCGACGGTATGATGATCATTGTCATGTCGTCAGACATGGTCAGGCAAAGGGCGGAGAGACGGCCGGGTAGTGGTGTGCCTCTAGGGATGACGATGCAAGAAGTCCGCCTCTGCACAACAAGGAGGAAGAGAGGGACGGGGTGGCTGGTCCGGTGTGCCGGTGTGCTGCGAGGTAGTGTGTGGGCAGCGTAATCCTGGGAGGCGGTGGTGTGTCCTGAAAGTGTCATAATGCTTGAGATGACAATCGTGAAACGCATTCGATCCGTGTCCCTGTGTGCTGAACTGTGGCAGTTCTCTGAGACAGGCCCACTGCACTGAACCTCTGAGCTTTCAGCGAGAACCCCCTCAAGAACGAAATCAAGGTGCTGACTCGGGGAGGGGGGAGGGGTCAGGCGCACAATCGGTTTCACGCATTCGACACGCGACTCATGGGTCACACCAAGCGCAAGCGGGGAAGACGCCTCAGGTGGCCAGAACTGCGGTGTGTATGCCTTGAGAGGCACACCAGAGAGACTCGGGCGAGGGAGGGAGGGTTGGAGAATTAGGGAACACTCCTGACGCGAGTAGATCGAAGCAAGGGAAAGGTATGCAGGGGTGTTTGGCCTGTGATGAAGTGTGCCCATGTGCCACCCGAGTTGTCCATCTGAGATTGACCCGAGTTTGGTGGTCTACCAGTTGGTGGGTTGTGACGGACCCTCATGGTTCATCACTGGTTCACACGTTCAGAGCAAAGCCGCCCAGCATCGGATGATTGAGGAATATCATTGGGTAAACAGGTGTGCGCGAGGCGATGGCAGGACGTAACTAAAGGTTTAGTTGAACCGTTGCCGTTGTTGTATCTTCGCTCGCTTATATTGTAGTTTGGGATTACGAACTGGCATGGCGCAATGTCCCCTGAGAGGGCCACAACGTGAGAGTCGAGCCCGCTATCCTACTCCCACTCGACGTGGCACCACATGGTTTCGCTGTCCTCTGTCTTGTGAAGGACAGGCAACACAGACACTGAAAGCCGGAGGTTGCGCCGAATGACGTTTAGACGCAATCTCCGAAATCACGTTGAAAATAGTGGGGCAATGTCGCCGGACGAGAGGTGTGTTTGGAGAGGGCTTGTGGGTGCAGTTTAAACCGCACGACCACCTGCTCCGCTTTGTCGGTCTGGAGCAACTCGAAATGCAACTGGGGGTTGGGCAGCGTCATTGATTCGTGAAGGGAAACCCAAACACCTATGGTTAGCCTCCAGAGCAACGTACAACAAGGGTGATCACGTCACTCGGTTGGCGTGAAGCGAGACTTCAATGCCCGTGCTCGCCTGCGGCAAACCACCAGCCTAGATCGAGCCTCCTTAACAGCCTTCTCAACAGGTTGAATAAATGTGGAACAGGGGGTGGCAGCAAATGGTGCGGGGAGGTGGGCTCTCTTCACAGGAGAGAGAGGGGTCGGGCACAGCGGCCCTCCCCCACCCACCCTCCCCCACCCCACCTGCCGCTGCTCAGCTCACAGCAGGTGGAAGTTGCGCGACATCTCGTGAGATGCGCTCGGACCGGGGGCAGCAGCTGCATCAAACAGGACTCGCCACCCCACACCCCCCCAGAGTGTCACCGCCACAGCCCCCCATTCCGCTTCCCGCCGCTTCGGTGAGAGGTGGCGCTGTTGGGGCAGGGGCAGACCACCCAGCTGTGGACCCAGTTGTAGGTTGCGGGACATACACACCAGCAGGGACACAGGGTGGAACGGACCCCGGGAGTGCGCAGTAAGGGGCAGTTGCCGTGCCATAGTCTGCTGGGGGTGCGGGTGGGGGCATCAGACCGGCAGTGGTTGTCGGGCACCGCATGTGTGCCGGCACCCCGTTCCCATCAACAACAGGTGGCTGATAGGCCCCCTGCGTGGGGCCCACCGACCACTGTGCGGTTGGCATCTGTCTGATCAACCTGTGCTGGTAGCAGACCATGGCAACGACACAAGATATGATCAGAATAGGAAACACGATCGCCGGTATGATCACTGCCAGCATTTCAGGCGGCATGGTGTGGTCAGGCAAAGGGTGTGGAGACGACGGCCGGGTAGTGGTGTGCCTCTATGGATGACGATGCAAGAAGCCCTCTGCACAACAAGAAGGAAGAGAGGGACGGGGTGGCTGGTCCGGTGTGCGGGCAGCGTAATCCTGGGGAAGGCGGTGGTGTGTCCCGTAAGTGTCGCTGATGAAACTGTGCCTGGTTTGTGAGTCAGGTCGCTGTACTGAACGTCTAAACCAAGGTTCTGACACTGTGACCTACAAGCGGTGATTTTCATCAAAAGGTACAAGGGCCTTGCTAGGCAATCAGGGCAGACTCAACTGCAGCCCGTCGGTTTGCACAAGCCATGCATCAAGCAGGAGACCGCTGTTGCCTGGTTGCTGGCATAAAACGTGGAGTGGAGAATTGACTGTTCCACCGAGGGAGGGCGGGGGCTTTCGGCCTCCATCTTCCATCCTGTCGCCGGCTCGAGGATCTTTGGAAACTACGGGGGAGAACACAAAAAGAAGACTGGGATTTCCGGTGCACGCGGAGGAGGGCTCCACGCGCCGGCAGCAATACACAGCAGAACAGACTACCTTCGCTGCATGCAGCTGCTCGAATGGTCTTCACCGCGACTCACCACTCTGAACAGGCAACATGCACTTGGTTGGTGCTGTGCGATCAGGTTTCCAAGTCCCGTGCTCGGTCCGTCGGAGTATGGGAAACGGCAATGAGATAGACACATGATGTGAGCGGAGATAGCCACACACCACCCCTTGAGTGGATGCGCAGAGGTGCAGCCAAGCTTGTCTTGAGACCCGCAGCCTCGCTTGATAAGCAAGTACCAAACCAAAAAGGGGTCGTGACAAAGGCACGCGGTATCGCGACACGCAAGGGCGGTGGGTGGGGCAGCACAGCAGGAGAAACAGAGGAAACGATACCCTCTTCATCGGCGCTGGAGGAGTGAACTGAAGAAAAGAAGAGGTAAGGGGGCCCAGAACACAACACGGCTCCGAACAGGAACCTCAGAAAAAAGGGGCATCAGTCGCTTTCGCAGACTGATGAACAACCAAAGTCTCCTCGTCGCCACTCTTGCCCCAAGCACGGTCAGCACCAGCACTACACTGTGCCAATCCAACTGGCAAGAATATTGGAGTGCAGATATTTATATCAAGTCACCCCTCGCGGTCACCATTTCGCTTTCCCGGTCTCCGTATGCGGTTCCACGATCAGCGGCGGGGCATTTGGCACACTCCTAGCCCAATCAGGCGCGGACGGCGGTGCCGACGGATCAGCTTTCACTGCCACGCCACAGGCAGCTGGGGGTGCGGGCGGGGGCATCACACCACCAGGAGGGGCACGTGCGTTGAACCGCTCGATCTCCTCACGCAGCACTGTGTTGCTGGTGATCTGGTGCTCAGTCATGGGCAGGCCACCCAAGGGGCAGCGCCCGTGCTGCCTCAGCTTCGCGACGAGTTGCGATCTCTCGAAGGTGTGTGTCCCGCAGACACACGTCACAGGGTCCGACATCATGACAGTGGTTATCGGGCACCGCATGTGTGCCGGCACCCCGTTCCCATCAACAACAGATGGCTGATAGGCCCCCTGCGTGGGGCCCACCGACCACTGTGCGATTGGCATCTGTCTGATCAACCTGTGTTGGTAGCAGACCATGGCAACGACACAAGATATGATCAGCATAGGAACCACGATCGCCGGTATGATCACTGCCAGCATTTCAGACTCCATGGTGTGGTCAGGCAAAGGGTGTGGAGACGACGGCCGGGTAGTGCTGTGCCTCTATGGATGACGATGCAAGAAGCCCTCTGCACAACAAGAAGGAAGAGAGGGACGGGGTGGCTGGTCCGGTGTGTGGGCAGCGTAATCCTGGGGAAGGCGGTGGTGTGTCCCGTAAGTGTCGCTGATGAAACTGTGCCTGGTTTGTGAGTCAGGTCGCTGTACTGAACGTCTAAACCAAGGTTCTGACACTGTGACCTACAAAAGGTGATTTTCATCAAAAGGTACCGCGGATGGCCTTGCTAGGCTATCAGGGCAGACTCAACTGCAGCCCGTCCGTTTGCACAAGCCATGCATCAAGCGGGAGCCCGCTGTTGCCTGGTTGCTGGCATAAACCGTGGAGTGGAGAATTGACTGTTCCACCGAGGGAGGGCGGGGGCTTTCGGCTTCCATCTTCCATCCTGTCGCCGGCTCGAGGATCTTGAACGATTTTGAACGATTTTTGGCCGTGCTCGTCGCGTGGCCCGGTGAGGGGGGACGCTGGTTCGTGTTCTCCTTGCCGCACGGATGCATTGCCTTACGTCGCCTCTTTGGAACCTGTGGGGGATCCGTTCCCAGGCAGACACAACTAGTGCACACTGTGCACACAACACACAGGTATGGTTCACATACCCGTCAACAGTGCCGGGAGGGGGTTTCGGTGTGGGGTGTCGAGCGCACAACCGGTTTCATGCATTCGACACCACGTGACTCAGGGTTCACCAAGTACAAGAAGACACCTCAGGTGGCCAGAATTAGTGTGTATGCATTGAGAGGCACACCACAGGGTGGGGCCCTTGCCCTGACACTCGGGGAGGGAGGGTTGGAGAAGTAGGGAACACTCCTGGCGCGAGTAGATCGAAGCAAGGGAAAGGTATGCAGGGGTGTTTGGCCTGTGATGAAGTGTGTCCGCGTGGCCCCCGAGTTATGACGGGGGGAACCCCGCTTCTACACAGTCAGAGCAAAGGCATCAAACAGAACCCCATGGGTTTTCATTGAGCAACAGGTATGTGTCAGGTATGAAGATGTAACTGAAACTTCAGTTGTACCATTGTACTTGCTGTCTCCCGACTTCGCTCTGCTTCGTCGGTCGCAACTCGAAATGCACCTGGAGTTCGGACAGGATCATTGGCTCCTGGGGAAACCCAAAGAACAAACGATAACACTCCAGAGCAACACACAGCAATGTAGACAACGGCATTCGGTTGGCAAACTTTGACCCGCCATCCAAGTCCCGCGATCAATTCAACGGCTCACCACTCCAGATGTCCCCAGAGTGCCGCCACAGCCCCCCACTCCGCTTCCCGCCGCTGGTGTGCTCAGAGGTGGTGCTGTCGGGACACTGCCAGCCCAATCAGCTGTGGACTGCGGTGCATACACACCGGCAGGGGGCGGAACGGAACCCGGGAGTGCGCCGTGAGGCGCAGTTGCTACGTCGCAGCCTGCTGGGGGTGCGGGTGGGGGCGTTGCAGGCGACGTCTTTCCCCAGGCAAACCGGCGGATCTCCTCGCGCAGCACCGTGTTGGTGGTGATCTGGTCCACTGTCATGGGAAGGCCACCCAGAGGGCACCGCGCGTGCTGCCTCAGCTTCGCGATGAGGAACGCTCTCTCGAAGTTGTGTATCCCGCAGACACACGTCACCGGGTCCGACATCATGACAGTGCTTAGCGGGCACCGCATGTGTGCTGGCACCGCACTCCCGTAACCGCCGGTTAGCTGTTGTCCGAACGACCTGTGGTAGCACAGCACGGCAATGGCAGCTATGATCATAAGAGGTAACATAACCGCCGGTATGATCACTGCCAGCATTTCAGGCGACATGGTGGTCAGACAGGGTAGTGGTGTGCAGGGAGAGGGCGGAGGGGTGTGCCTCGATGGATGACGATGCAAGAAGTCCGCCTCTGCGCAACAAGAAGGAAGAGAGGGACGGAGTGGCTGGTCCGGTGCCGGTGTGCTGCGAGGGGGAAGGGGAGGGTGGTGTGTGGGCAGTGTAATCCTGGAGGCGGTGGTGTGTCCTGAAAGTGCCATGATGCCTGAGGTGACAATCGTGAAACGCTGAGCAACTGTCTCGAAGGCCATCGTTCTCTCCGTCATTCAGGGGTTTTTTTGGGGGGTGTTCGGGAGCCACCCACACGGTGTCCAAAATGACGGGATTCCTGGAAATTCCGAAAAGTGGACACCCTCGATTACGAATCTTCCCACAAATTCTCCTCAGAGGGAGGACTTGAGGAAAAAACGTTGGTAGAAATTTGGCCTGGGGCCGTCCTGGAGAGGACCCGGTGCACTGTCCGGTTGGGAGCTGGTTGGAGGGCGACCACAGGTTCTACTTTTACTTCGACGGGCTCCGAGCACAAAGACATCCACCATTGTCACTTCTATCCCACTATCAACACCCAAGTAGGAAGGCACTTGGAGGGGCACGAATTTCAGGGAAAATGCTCGGGCGCAACCCCGCGTGGGCGCGCAACGAGTTCACCGACTATCTCAATGGCACGAGGAAGGGCGCCCACATCTGGCCTTTGTTGTCCGAACCTGTCGAGTACACGGCCCTAGCCTCTGGCCAACATCACTGTGTCGGTGACAGGCAGGGCGGAAGCACTGCCTGTCAAGCAGCAGACAGACACCCCAAGAGCGGAGGTGGAGTAGCAGTCCCCGGTTCGCCCCCGGGTTCACCCCCGGGTACCAAAAACCACCACTGGTGCTGCTTTGCCGGCCAGTTGCCAGAGGTGTACGTAAGGAACCCCTAAGGCAACGCCCAAGGCGGGGTTTTATGGGGTTTTTGGTTTTTTTGGGTTTTTGTATGGGGGGGGGGGGGGTAGGGAGGTCCACGAGGCCGTTTTTTCTGTCACGGAGCACGATTTTTTTTATTTTCGGTCAAAAACTCCACCAAAATGGGCGTACCTGGCCAAAAATCTAGTGGGGAATCACTGAAAAAACCCGAGAAAATAGCGGACACCCTTGAGAAAGTCGATCCATTCGAATTACTTGGGAGTTTTTCCTGAAAAATGGCCGAGAATGTGACTCAAAAATGCACACTTTTCGGCCAAAATGCAACACTTATCAAAACCCCATCTGAGCGCGCAGAATACCATCTAAACACCCCAAAACCGCAAAAATACCCCTCCAGTGAGGTACCCGGGTGGAAAAAAATGGGTGCTGCACCTTCGGAGGGACTACCTTTGGGTCCCAGCCGGAATTTCCTGGCCGACCCCCCCATAAGCCCCCTGGTTTCCCTCACTTTTTCAGCATTTTCCTCGACTCGCGGAACCAAAAGATACGACCCAGAGGGCCACAGAAGCCCCCCAAAACCCCCCAAGAGTCATAGATATGCCCTAAAAGGGGTCGGAAAAACCAGGTACGGCCACTTTGGTGCTCAATTTTGACCCAGAATCCCGAAAACTTCCTGATGCAACACTTATGCAACATTTAGCGGTACAGAAGTGGGTCAAATTGTAACACTTTTCGGGATGGCTCTGGGTGCCCAGAGCACCATCTAAACACCCCAAAACCATGAAAGCCTCACTTCAGTGAGGTATCCAGGTGAGAAAAAATGGGCTTTGCGCCTCTTTGAGGTCACCTTTGGGGTTCCGGTGGGTGTTGAGTCAGGAACCCCCCCAGAACACCCCCAGGTACCCTGCTGGAGGCACTCAAAACCACCCATGCCAACATCGACTCCACGAACCCTATTGGGGGCGGCGGAGTGAAAGTCTTGTGTCGCCAGGAGGTATCAAGGACACTTGTCGGGGGCTCCGAGTACTCCGCTGTTTGTCTCAGACCCATAGTGACTCGGTGAGAAGACCCCCACAGCTCCGAAGGTGTGCTCAGGTGAACACACGCCTTCCCAGCTACAACTTCAACTTGACTCGAAGAAGATCTCCGATGACCCAGTGTGCATCCAACCGTGACTCTCTCCAAAGAATGTGCCTTTACCACCTCCTGGCGACACAAGACTTTCGCTCTGCCATTGGGGTCCGCGGGGTATAGGTTGATGTGGGTGGTTTTGAGTGCCTCCAGCAGGGTACCTGGGGGTGTTCTGGGGGGATTCCTGGCTCAACACCCACCAAAACCCCAAAGGTGACCTCAAAAAGGTGCAAAACCCACTTTTTCCCACCCAGATACCTCACTGGAGTGAGGTTTTCATGGTTTTGGGGTGTTTAGATGGTTTTCTGGGCACCCAGAGCCATCCCGAAAAGTGTTGCAATTTGACCAACTTGTGCAACGCTAAGTGTTGCATAAGTGTTGCATCAGGAAAATTCGGCATCCTGGGTCAAAATTGACCACCAAAGTGGTCGAAACCGGTTTTCCCGGCCCTTTTTAGGACATATCTATGACTCTTGGGGGGTTTTGGGGGCTTCTGTGGCCCTCTGGGTGATAGTTTTTGGGTTCGCGAGTCTGGAATAAGCCGAAAAACATGGGAAAAACAGGGGTTTTATGGGGGTTCGGCCAGGAATTATCGACTGGGACCCTAAGGTAGGCCCCAAGAAGGTGCAGCACCCATTTTTTTCCACCCGGATACCTCACTGGAGGGGTATTTTTGCGGTTTTGGGGTGTTTAGATGGTATTCTGGGCACTCAGATTGGTTTTTGATAAGTGTTGCATTTTGGCCAATTTTGTTACATTTTTGTTACATGTTTTCGGCCATTTTTCAGGGAAAATATGCCAAGTAATTCGAATGGATCGACTTTCTCGAGGGTGTCCGCTATTTTCTCGGGTTTTTTCAGTGATTCCCCACTAGATTTTTGGCCAGGTACGCCCATTTTGGTGGAGTTTTTGGCCGAAAATCAAAAAAAATCGTGTTTGTGACAGGCCTAAACAGAGATTTTCCTTTACGTGGACTCCCCTAGGCATAGGGTGCGGGCGATTCGCCTATCGCCCTATATTCGCCCAACCGGGTTCGAGCCCCGATTATCGCGTATCGAATCGCCTTATCGCCCATTATCGCCCAATTATCGCCCGATTATCGCCAAATTATCGCCCAGTATCGCCCGTTTTCTTTTGTAGCCTCATGCAATGAAGGAGGAAATGGAACACGGAGAAAGCAGGTCCGATTTGAGTTTACGGCACGCGTAGTGCCGTAATTGCAGAGCCACATCTCACCTCATCACAGGTCGAGGTGTGTGCGTTTCACCACAACCTCTCCCCCTCCCCATTCCCCCGTGTTCAGTGACATGTGTCGATAGTGTTCCATTTCACACTTTCTGAAGGGGTTTTCAGCTAGTGGTGAGTGGGTTACCGCTCTACTGACCCTGGGTCCCACAGGGCCCTGTGACCTCGTCAACAACTGGGCCAAGACCTAGGACTCTGCATCAGAAATCAGCTTCTGACCACTGACGTCATGCGGGTGGGTCATTTCCTCGGTCAAAACCCACGTGAGGAACTGGGCATTGTCCCAGATCCTGACCTCGCTCAGGACCTGTTCACTCGCCGGTACTAGGAGCACTCGTGAGCATGAAGCGGGTACACCTTAGTGTTGAAGGAGATGCGTGGTTCTAGTGTAGTCGGTCTGAATGGGAGGAGATGAACTCCGTACGTTTGAGATGACTCATTGCATAGCCCACAGGAAGCTTCACGGCTGATCTGAGACCTGGGGCGGTTCTGGCCCTGGTCACAGAGTCATGACCCACTGAGAACACTGGAGCAGAGGGCTTGATCTAGGTCAGGAACCGGGTCTTCACTGAGGCAATGACCCACTCACCACCTCAGCAGTGATCTGACGTCCCTGGCCGGGCCATTTTGCCCCCAAAAATACGACGGAAACATTATCGCCCACTTATCGCCTTGACAGAATGGGCGATAATGAGGGCGATATTTTTTGCGATTTGGGCGATAACCGAATCGCCCGCACCCTATGCCTAGGGGGGGGGGGGGGGGGTTTTCAATCCAGAGGAAAACAAGAAGGGGTGCAGGACAAGCACTCGATGACGCAAAGGAACTGCGGAGAGAACACAAAAAGACTGGGATTTCCGGTGCACGCGGAGGAGGGCTCCACGCGCGGGCAGCAATACACAGCAGAACAGACTACCTTCGCTGCATGCAGCTGCTCGAATGGTCTTCACCGCGACTCACCACTCTGAACAGGCAACATGCATTTGGTTGGTGCTGTGCGATCAGGTTTCCAAGTCCCGTGCTCGGTCCGTCGGAGTATGGGAAACGATAATGAGATAGACACATGGTGTAAGGGGAGTGCGCCACACACCACCCCTTGCGTGGGATGCGCAGAGGTGCAGCCAAGCTTGTCTTGAGACCCGCAGCCTCGCTGGATAACCAATGATTGTACCAAACCAAAAAGGGGTGATGACAAAGGCACGCGGTATCGCGACACGCAAGGGTGATGGGTGGGGCAGCACAGCAGGAGAAACAGAGGAAACGATACCCTCTTCATCGGCGCTGGAGGGGTGAACTGAAGAAAAGAAGAGGTAAGGGGGCCAGCAGAACACAACACGGCTCCGAACAGGAACCTTACAAAAAAGGGGCATCAGTCGCTTTCGCAGACTGGTGAACAACCAAAGTCTCCTCGTCGCCACTCTTGCCCCAAGCACGGTCAGCACCAGCACTACACTGTGCTAATCCAACTGGCAAGATTCTTGGAGTGCAGATATCTGCATCAAGTCACCCCTCTCGCCAATCCAACTATCAAAAAGCAAAGGAAGTTCGTTGACGACTCAAACACGCAGAGGATGTCTCCCGTTGTCCGCAGCAAGACGAGGCCAACTAGCTGGACACCGGGATGGGACAACTGTACCTGCGTGGAGCATTTTGGGGTCTCTCCAGGCATTGGCGCTGGAGGGGTGAACTAAAGAAAAGAAGAGAGAATAGGTAAGGGGGCCAGCAGAACACAACACGGCTCCGAACAGGAACCGTACAAAGAAGGGGCATCAGTTGCTTTCACAGACTGATGAACAACCAAGGTCTCCTCATCGCCACTCTTGCCCCAAGCACGGTCAGCACCAGCACTACACTGTGCCAATCCAACTGGCAAGAATCTTGGAGTGCAGATATCTGCATCAAGTCACCCCTCTCGCCGGTCACCATTTCGCTTTCCCGGTCTCCGTATGCGGTTCCACGATCAGCGGCGGGGCAGTTGGGACACTGCTAGCCCAATCAGACGCGGACGGCGGTGCCGACGGATCAGCTTTCACTGCCACGCCACAGGCAGCTGGGGGTGCGGGTGGGGGCATCACACCACCAGGAGGGGCACGTGCGTTGAACCGCTCGATCTCCTCACGCAGCACTGTGTTGCTGGTGATCTGGTGCTCAGTCATGGGCAGGCCACCCAAGGGGCAGCGCGCGTGCTGCCTCAGCTTCGCGACGAGTTGCAACCTCTCGAAGTTGTGTGTCCCGCAGACACACGTCACAGGGTCCGACATCATGACAGTGGTTATCGGGCACCGCATGTGTGCTGGCACCTGCCTCCCGTCAACCCCTGTCGGGAGTGGCGGCGGTGGGGGGGCCCGGTACCCCCCTGACGCGGTGTTCTCCCAATGTGTGCTTGTCTCCCTCCTGCAATACCCAGACCGATAGATCACAATGAAGAGTGGAAGCAGAATTATCAGGAGCCCAGTGACCAGGAAGACTACCAATAGTGTGGTCTCCGACATGACTAAAGGCAAGGGAGAGGGAAGGCTGCCGCTGAGCGCACAGGCAGTGGGGTGGCAGCAAGAGGGATGAGTTGTGTTGTGTATGTCGGGCAGCACAGGGGCCTGCATTGGGTGGCGGTGGTGGTGAATCAAACACACATCGGCGGACACACTTGCATTGAGCAACACACATCTGCTGTTCCATCGAGAGTGGTGGTGACACGTCAGCATGTGAATCGGGGTGGGAGAGGGAGAGGGAGAGGGAGAGGGAGAGGTCTTCTGCCACACAACGATACTTCGGAGAGGGCTATGCACGGGAGAAGAAGCCTGGGGGAAATGACAATGAGATGGACACATTGCGAGGGCGCCACATCGTCATTCCCTCTCAACACGGCGGAAATGTAGCGAGCTGGTGCTGTGATGGGGGAAGCGCTAGGCGCCCGCTGTCGGCACACAGTCTCGTGTGCCTGCCAATCAAACGCTACACTCCCACAGGCAAATATTTCCATGTGCGATCAACGACAACCATTGTTGCCGGTGTACCCTTCGTACTTCGCCAATCCTGCACGAACCCCAGTTGTTTGAGAGAAGGGGTATGGGAGAAACGATACAGAGACGCATATCATAATCATGATGCAAGGGGGGGTGTCGATTTTGGACAAAAAATAATTTTTTTCAAAAAAAAAACCGAAAAATCGGGGGAAAATGCTGAAAAATGGCAAAAAAAAAAGAGTATGGGGAGTTGGGTCCAGTTTAGCAAAGTCGTCATATTTGAACGATTTTGAACGATTTTTGGCCGTGCTCGTCGCGTCCCCCGGTGAGGGGGGACGCTGTTTCGTGTTCTCCTTGCCGCACGGAGGCATTGCCTTACGTCGCCTCTTCCTCTTTTCCTTTATGGGCGGGTTAGTCTGGCTCAGAGGGCGGGACCGTGCTGATATGCACAGTGACGACTCTCCCTTTTTTTGCTGTGCCCGCCTCCTGCCGAGTCGTGGCTGCTGCCTCTCAGACTGGGGGCGGGCGGTCGCCGACGCTGACGCGCCTGGCGGCCCGTGGAAAGTGACGTGGGTCTGGGGGTGGGGGGGGGGGGGGGTGCTGGGGTGTCAGGCCGAAGCCCTTGACCGCTGTTGATTTTTGCAGGTTTCACGAGATCAGGTAGTCCTTCTCGCTGTGCTCCGTCACCCCTGCCTCAGCCAGGTAGCGTAGGGCCCCCTTGCAGTTGTGCAGCAGCAGGTTGTGCACGCTTGTGGCTGTGAGGTGGTGTCGGGCTGACGCTGTCGCGGGACAGCCGAAGAATAGGTGCTTCAGCGAGACCCCAGGCGGGGGGCTGTCCGGCGCAAGCTTCAGGCAGGGTTTGCACGGTGGTTGTGCGCTGCCCGGGACGTCGTGGTCGTACACCAGGCGGTGGTAGTCGGCCCGGAGGCGGCGGATGGTGGTTTCCCCTAAGCGGGTAAGGCCCTCCATGCGGAGGTCAGGGCGCTGCAGTCGCGTCTCCCCGATTCCTGACCGATACGCGTACACGCTGTCTGTGCGGGGCAACGTGGTCCCGCTGTATATGTGTCGGCGGAGGGTGACACGGGCCGACGCGAGGCTGATCGGCTCCATCTGGGGCTTGAACGCACCGATCTGCGCCTGCTTGTCAGCAAGTTCGTTCCCTACCACCCCAACATGCGACGGGATGTAGCGGAGGTGGGTGGTGACATCGTATGTTTGGGCGAGCTTGCGCAGCCTCTGCCAGATGTCCCATTCGGTGGACCCCCTCGCTCGCTGGGGGCCGCTCAGCAGTGCATTCAGTGCGCTCTGCGAGTCGGTGAGGATGGCGACCGTTTCGCCTTGGGTTACCACGGTGCATAGGTGGGCGAGGGATTCTCTGATGGCCACCAGCTCTGCCTGGTAGCTGATGCAACGGAGTCCTGCCGGCCAGGCGAGCTTTTTCTTGAGGCGGCCCTCCGGCATGCTGTACACCGCTGCGCCCGCGCCGCCCTGTTGCTGCCGCGATGTGGAGTTGGAGACTGACCCGTCGGTGTAGACATGCCAGGCGCACGTCGGGAGGGCCTGGATGGTCTGCTCTGCCAGGTCCCGGAGGGTGTCTTTCGGGGTGGCGGCCTTCGGGGCGGTGAGCCCCGGCAGCGTCGCCAGGATGTGCACTCGTGGCAGCACCAGGTTCCATTCCCAGGGGGGGATGGGGTGTGCTGCATGCAGGGGGGCCAGCAGGGGGGTGCGCCCGTCGACCTTCGAGGATTTCACCAGACTCCGTGCCTGATGTAGCCAGCTGCCTCCCGTGTTCCCGGTATTTAGTTGCGCCCGGTATCCTGGGGAGTGGGGCACGCGGCGGAAGCGTTCGTGGTCTGTGCACACCGCAACCTTGAAGTCGAGGTCGAGGTCTCGTAGGTGTGATTCCCAGAGGAGCTTCGCCGTGCTGGTGTTCTTCATGCAGCCTGTGATAATCAGGGCTGCGGTGCGGTGGACATCTTGCAGGCGTTTGAGGTTCCTCGCGGTCAGGCCAGGGGTGTAAACGCTTGCGGCGTACATCAGGATGGGGTAGACATACGTCAGGTAGGCCTGGCGCAGCGTGTCTCCACTTGAGCCCCAGTCGGTGCCTGCCAACATACGCAGTATGCTCAGGCGTCGCATACAGGTGGTCACGACGTGGTCGACGTGGTCCGACATCGTGTAGCAGGCATCGATGTAAACCCCGAGGTATTTTGCTGTGGAGTCGTGCTGGAGGGGGGTGCCGTCTGGGAGCTCCATGCGCTTGTGCTCGCCCAGTGCTTCAGGCGTCGTTCCCATCAGCGTGTAGCAGCACTTGCTGGGGGAGAGCTGCAGCCCGTGGAGTGGGACTTCGGCGGCGAGTGCTGATATGACGCCCTGTGCGGTGCTTAGGGCGTCGGTGTAGGTGTCCCCGACGACGAGTACTGCAATGTCATCTGCGAACACCGCAGGGTGGACGTCCGGGGAGGCGGTGATGGCTCGAGATACGTCATCCATCACGCAGTTGAAGAGCAGGGGCGAGAGCACTGTTCCTTGTGGGACACCGTTGTTGAAGTCGTAGTAGTCGCTTCTCACCCCGTGCACCTGTGCGGCGGCCCGGCGGTTGCTGAGGTAGTTGTGCAGCCATCGGGTGAACTTCGGGGGGAAGCCCTTTCGTCTGACGCTGTTGATGACTGCGAGCTTGCTGACCTTGTCGAAGGCTTTCTCGAGGTCGAAGTACAGGGTGACAGCTGCCTTCCCGGAGGAGAGGGCGTCCGTCGCTGTTTGGGTGATGTAGGCTAGCTGGTCGGTTGTCGATCTCAGTCGCTGGAATCCCGCTTGGTTCGGGCAGTGCCCCTCGACTTGCGGGTATGCGTCGTCAAGCATGAGCTGCTCCATGCGCCTCTTCACCATTTTTTCCAGTACCTTGCATGCTGTGCTGGTGAGCGCAATTGGTCGGTACGAGGATGCTGCCGTCGCTGGCTTCCCCGGTTTCAGGATCGGGACGATGACTGCTCGCGTCCATGCGTCGGGGAGGATGCCGCTGTTCCACGACAGGTTGAGCACGTGCAGGAGTCCCTGCCGCGCTTGGGGGCCGAGGTGCATCAGCAGTTCGTTGTTGAGGTCGTCAGGCCCTGGGGATTTTCGCTCCTGCAGTTCGGACAGGGCTGCGCTCAGCTCCTCTTTGGAGAAGTCGTCTTCGGCAGCTGAGAGCTCGGGGGGTGTCTGGCCATTCGCATGTTGCGGGGTGGGTACCGATTGTGACTGTTGGTCGTTCCCTTCACTGATCTTGGCGTAGTGGCTGCAGAGGAGGTCCGCCTTAGCTTTGGGGTCGGTCACCGGGACCCCTCCGTCGACAAGCGGGAAGGCGGCCTGTTGAAGTTTGCGGCCGTCGAGTTCTCGCACAAGCCGGAAGGTGGCGCCGAGGTCGCTGCTGGTGCTCGCAGCCTGGCACCTGGTTTCCCAAGTTGTGCGTTTTGCTTCGAGGACGGCGTTGGTGGCGTCGGTGGTCAGCTTGTCCAGTTTGTCGTAGTCGTCCTGGGACAGGTGTGTAGTCTGGGCGTGTCTGCGTGATTCTTCGTTCCGCGCCCGTACCGCGCGTTTCACCTTGCTCGTGAACCACCTCTTGCGGGGGCGTGAGCTACGCTTCGTCGGGATGTGCTTGGCTGCGACCGTTCGCACCAGTCCAAGCCACTTGTGGAAGGACTCCTTCGGGTCACACCACTTCGTCACTTTGCGTGATAGCCGTTCGAGCTCCTCGGTGAAGGCGGGCCAGTCCGCTGCTGCCCAGTTCCACAGTTGACGGGCCTTGGCTGCCGGGTGTGTCGCAGCTGCTGGCGTTCGTTCAAAAGGGACGGTGTATTGGATGGCGAAGTGGTCTGATTGCCACTGGTCCAGGGTATTCCAGGTGACCTCCCCCAACTCGTAGTGGGCGAAGACGATGTCCGGCGAGGACTTGGAGTCGCGGCGCATGCGTGTGGGGTGGTCGGGGTCGTTGCACAGTGACATGCCGTTGAGGAGGGACCAGTGGTACAGATCAGTTCCCTTGTTGTCACAGCGCGCATGTTTATCCCAGGCACGGTTGTGGATGTTGAAGTCGCCAGCTATGACGGACTCCGGCGTGTGTGGTAGCAGGGATGTAGAGAAGTCATCGTGGCGTGGGTCGTTGCTAGTGCCGACTCCCGAGGGGCGGTACACATTGGTGAACGTGACGGCGCTTTCCGGTCCCGTGACTCGCACTGTGAGGGTCTCTGTTACACTAGCGTCTGGTGCGGTGGCAATGAGAGTCGCGTGTAGGTCCTCCCGCACTAGCGTTGCGATCCCGCCTCCGGAGGTGAGCGTCCCTTTACAGCGCTTCTGGGTGCGGCGTCGGAGAAATGTGGAGTAGCCCGGGAACTTGGGGTCTCCCCCCTGTGCTGCTCGGAGCTCTTGCAGATGCACGACGTCGTACCGTTGGGTTGCGAGGTGGTGCTGTAGTTCCGCTTTTTTCGCCTCGGTGAGACCGTTGCAGTTCCAGGTCAGGCACTTGAGGTGCTGTGCCGGACCAGGGTTCTGCTCGATGTCACCCGCCCGGAGGAGAAGGTCTCGCTTGGTCTCGAAGATGTGGCGCGGTCGGTTTGGGGATGGCGGGCTTCCCCGTCAGTTGAAGAGGGGCTCTTCACACAGGCGTTTCTGCACCGGCTCCGCCGGGGCCATGTGCTTCGTGCGGAGGGTTGTAGTCCGAGTCGGGGTGAGTGTCCGGCTTTTCTTCTTAGGAGTCAGCCCCGTGCGTGTCCGGGGCTTCGGGGAGGCGGACTTCGGGGGTGGGCCCTTGGTCCCCCGGTCTGGGGTGGTGGAGGCCGGGTCGGCCTTTCGAGGAAGGGGGTTGGAGCCCGGCTTGGTCTGCTTCTTCGGCTTAGATTGCGGCTTCGTTGCCGCCTCCAGGTGCTGCAGGCGAGCCTGCATCGCTCGCAGGGCGGCCGTGAACTGGCTCTCCTGGTTCACGGCCCGCTCCTCTGCCGCGGTGGCCCGCCGCTCTGCCTCGGCGGCACGCCGCTCTGCCTGCTCGAGGAGGGCTTGCACCCTGGCGAGGTTGGCGGTGGCGGTGGCTGCTGCGGCGGCGGTGGCGGCGGCGGCGGGGTCGGTGGTCGTGGTGGCGTGGGGCGTTGGGGCGTTGTCCTTCATCTCAGCGTCGATTTTGGACTTCTTCTTTTTGCTCTTGTTGCTCTTCGTCTTCTTTGTCGCCTTGTTCGCCAGCTCACTCCCCGGCACTCCCTGCGGCTGCTCCGGGGCTGCGGGAGGTGGGGTCGGCTTCGGCGGGGGCTTGGTGCGCTTTGCCCTCCGTCGGCGGGGGAAGAGCCCCAGGTCCTCGGGCTCGCGGTACCGCCGCAACACCAGGTAGGTGTTGCTGTCGACGCAGTACGCGCCGAGTTTTTGGGGGGCGGTGGGGGCGCGCAGCAGCACTGCTCGCCCGTTCGGTTCCCTGGCTGACGCCAGGATGTGGGCCTGCCAGCCTATTTCCTCTAGCAGGTCCCTGGTGCAGCGGGCGGTGTACTGTGTGGGCAGCCCTTCCAGTACATATTTCCCCTGCAGGGGGGTTGCAGCTTCGTCACCGACGACTGCTGCCGTGGCACAGTGCCCGGCGGTGTTCGGCACTGCGATGCCGAGGCCGCCCTTCACCAGGACGACCCTTCCGCTCAGCCGGCCCGCCTTCTCCTGTGCCTGCTGGATGGTGGCGTCGAGCGGCAGGCGCACGACTGTGTCGGGGTGTGTGGTGGTGTGGAAATGGGGGCGGCAGAAGATGTCGCTCTCGCCGCTCGCACGCAGCAGGTCCTTGACCTGTCGACTGTCCACACCCACCTTGAAGCGGCGGGCCCAGGTGGTGCCGGTCATCGCGATGACCGCGTCCGGCTCCGCGCCGTGGGCCCGCAGCCAGGTGCGGATGTGTGTGTGTGTGAGGGGGGTGGCTGGCGGTGCTTCCATCACCACCCACTCCCGGGTGCCCTTGGGGGCTTTCAGGCCCGGGCTGCTGCTAGCCCCGTAGTGTACGGGGTCACTGTGGAGCTGCAGCAGGTGCCGCCGCAGCCCCCGGGTCTCGCCGTCGCGCTCGACCAGGAGGGAGAGGACACGGCTGCGCCCCTTCCCCCCCTCCGTCGCCTCGACGGTCAGGATTGCCGCCGGTCCCGGCGGCGGGTGCTCCCTGCACCTCGCGATCAGGCGCTGTGCGTCGCCTTTGGCGCACAGCATAATGCCGCCCTTGGCGGCCAGCTCGTCTGTTGAGTGCCTGACGTCGGCACTCCACTCCTTCTCCCGCAACACCCATCGCTGCTTCCTCCCTGCAGCTTCGCTCGGCGCCGGCTTAGCCGACGCCTCCCCAGGGAACCCCGTCGTGGAGGGGTGCAGGGGGACAGAGGCAGCGTGGGTATTTTTCGGGTGTTTTTTTGAATGGGACACCCGAAGAACCCGTTGAGACGTGAATGACATCGTGAACATATCTGCCAGAGAATCCTCAAGCTTGGTGCCTCAAGAACGTGGGACAAGACGGCGCTGCAGGCGCATCCTGGGCCGCAGACCAGCAAGCCGGCAAAATAGCCAAGGCCGCCTACACGGCGAGCCTTCTACAGATTCCAGATTGCTCAAACGAGCGTGTCCAGGAAGCTTGAGCTTTGGGTGGGGACGGGATGGAGTCATGGGGGGGGGGGGGGGGGGGGGCGGGGCGGGGGTTTGTTTGTTTGATGCGTTGACGCTTCTACACACAAACTCTGAAATGATAATCACACCCTGAGCCTGATGAAGGGTGGGGTTAGTGTATAGAGCACGTTTGGATGCTTGCTGTGGTGGGTGACTTTCTGCTCACACGAGTGTGCGGAAAAAAATTCGCGCGCTTCGCGCGCGAACGTGAGCGCCCGGCTAGCGGACCATGCGTGTCTATCGTACCACAGGCGGTTCATGATATCCAGGAGTCAGCAGACCGCCTTCAGGGGGTCTGGGGGGCGGAGCCCCCCAGCCGCCGGAGGCCACGGTAGTGAACATATGGGACCGTCTATAAACCCCCCCCCCCCCAAAACCGACTTTTTAGCCATTTTTTCAGGTTTTTCTGAAAATTCGAGCATCTGCCTCACGAAACCCCTGGGACATGATATCGGGGACACATGGGGGGTGTTCGTGGGGGGTTCTCGGGGCCCTGCGAGGCCAAAGTTCAGATTTCTGTGCAATTTTCCTCCCTTTTCAGAGGGTTGGGAAATGCGCAAAAAATCGCCCCGGCAGAGGTGCAGCCGATGTGGCACCTCTTGCTGCACTTACAGGGCCCGGAGTTGCTCGGAATTGCCCAGAATTGCCTTCTCCCTGTCCAGTCGTTGATTTTTTGAAACAGCACGCCCTCCGGGAAGCGAAATCCCCCAAGGCGATCGTCGTTTGTGATGGACACCCGGTCTCCCAATTGGCGTTCGTTTGAAGACGCTGGGCAGCTGGATGTCTCTTCATGGTTGTATGACTTGCGAGAAGGGTGCCGATGTGGCACTCAAATCGTGAAATTTTCGAGTCATTGATCCAAGACTATGTATGTGTGTGTCACGACTCTTTCGGTTTGTTGAGTTGCTTGGCTAGTAGTGATTGGCTAGTGCCCTGCCGAAACTGCATGGAGCCGAGAAACACGCCTCCCTCCGACTTGGCAGCGACTCCCTGCTGCACACGATTGTGTCCCTTCTGCACTTCTTCTTGGGAAGAGAAGACGCACCAGCACCAGAAGGTTTCCTGAGCTAGCTTCATGATTACCCTCTCTTCTCCTGTGGCCATTTATCGCCATGACGAGCGTAGTAGCCTGTATGAGGCACCACAGGGAGAGGTTTCTCTTGTTGATTTTCGCAGCAACTGATCAGGGCAAGAGTACCCGGCAGTCCCCCAAGCATAGCAAGTCGAGATGATCCCACAGGACGCAACGAAGAGTCGTGCAGCCCAAAACGCAGTGTTAGTTGTGCCAATCTGGGTGACAGGCTGTTTCTGGTGTACTGAGCAAACCGTTTTCCGGCCTTCATTTCACCCAAAAATACCCCAACGGTGGGCTCAAATGTCCAAAAACAACCATCCTGGACCCCCCAAAAAAAAATGCGAGCACCTCCCCCTTGGCACGCCGGTCTTACGACGACCCTGCCCGCTGGTTTTTTTTCGGATTTTTTTCGTCGAATTTTGACCAAGTCGCAGCCAGCGCCCACAGGCGGAAAAAACGAAAAAAAAGGTGATCCACCTGACGGATAACGGTGATCCACCTGGCGGATAAAGGGGGTCTTCGCTGGTCGACAAACTTCGACAATCTTCGTCATTTTTCAGCCAATTCAACAGGAAATGCACCAAAATGCACTGACGACCACCCCGTAGCGAAGACCCCCAAATAAAAAAAAAGGAAAAAACGGAAAAAAACCGAAAAAATCGACACCCCCCAAGGGGTGGGAGAAGTAACAATAAAACGGAAGCACAGAGAGACAGCCCGTCACTCGTGTTGATGCGGGGGTGGGGGAGGGGGCGTCACACGCGGCGCCTCGGGTGGGCTGCGCAGAGGTGCCACAAGCTTGTCTTGAGACCCACAGCCTCGCTTGATAAGCAATGATTAAAAGGGGTGGTGACAAAGGCACGCGGTATCGCAACACGCAAGGGTGATGGGTGGGGCAGGGCAACAGCGGGAGAGGAAACAGAGGAAACGATTGCCTCTTCATTGGCGCCGGAAGGGCGAACTAAAGAAAAGAAGAGAGAATAGGTAAGGGGGCCAGCAGAACACAACACGGCTCCGAACAGGAACCTCACAAAAAAAGGGTATCGGTCGCTTTCACAGACTGATGAACAACCAAGGTCTCCCCATCGCCACTCTTGCCCCAAGCACGGTCAGCACCAGCACTACACTGTGCCAATCCAACTGGCAAGATTCTTGGGGAGGGTGCAGGTATCTGCATCAAGTCACCCCTCTCGCCGGTCACCATCTCGCTTTCCCGGTCTCCGTATGCGGTTCCACGATCAGCAGCGGGGCAGTTGGGACATTGCCAGCCCAATCAGATGCGGACGGCGGTGCGGACGGATCAGCTTTCACTGCCACGCCACAGGCAGCTGGGGGTGCGGGCGGGGGCATCACACCACCAGGAGGGGCACGTGCGTTGAACCGCTCGATCTCCTCACGCAGCACCGTGTTGCTGGTGATCTGGTGCTCAGTCATGGGCAGGCCACCCAAGGGGCAGCGCGCGTGCTGCCTCAGCTTCGCGACGAGTTGCAACCTCTCGAAGTTGTGTGTCCCGCAGACACACGTCACAGGGTCCGACATCATGACAGTGGTTATCGGGCACCGCATGTGTGCTGGCACCTGCCTCCCGTCAACCCCTGTCGGGAGCGGCGGCGGTGGAGGTGCTTGGTAGCCCCCTGACCCGGATTTCTCCCAATGCGTCTCTGTTGCCGCCCCTCTGCATCTCCCTGACCGACAGAGGAAAACGCCGATCCCAATGCCGAGTGCAAACAGGATACCCAGTATCGCAGGGAGCACTGCGAGAAATATTTCCGACATGACTAAAGGCAAGGGAGAGGGAAGGCTGCCGCTGAGCGCACAGGCAGTGGGGTGGCAGCAAGAGGGATGAGTTGTGTTGTGTATGTCGAGCAGCACAGGGGCCTGCATTGGGTGGCGGTGGTGGTGAATCAAACACACATCGGCGGACACACTTGCATTGAGCAACACACATCTGCTGTTCCATCGAGAGTGGTGGTGACACGTCAGCATGTGAATCGGGGTGGGAGAGGGAGAGGGAGAGGGAGAGGTCTTCTGCCACACAACGATACTTCGGAGAGGGTCATTCCCTCTCAACACTGGGGAAATGGAGCGAGCTGGTGCTGTGAACCTGTGCCTGCCAATCAAACGCGACACTCCCACAGGCAAATATTTGTTAAGCACACTCGTGTGAGCGGAAAGCGCCCCACCACAGCTGCAACCAAACGTGCTCTATACACTAACCCCACCCTTCATCAGGCTCAGGGTGTGATCAGTTCAGGGTTTTGTGTGTAGAAGCGTCAACGCAACAAACAAAAGGAAATTCATCAGAGCGGTTGTAGCTGTGAAGTGATAGGGCGCTTTTGACAAACGCACCGTGCTCACGGAAAGCGTTCAGATCGAAAAAGGTTGCAGTGGGAGCAATGTTTTGTTCACCTACACTCCACGCCCCAACGTGCAGGTGACCAGAAGGTTGCACAAACAAAACAAAAGAAACCCGGCAATCCTTCTTTCTGTGTGCGATATGCGATCAACGACAACCATTGTTGCCGGTGTACCCTTCGTACTTCGCCAATCCTGCACGAACCCCAGTTGCTTGAGAGAAGGGGTATGGGAGAAACGATACAGAGACGCATATCATAATCATGATGCGGCAGAGAAGGGGTGGGAGAAGTAACAATAAAACGAAACCACAGCGAGACATCCCGTCACACACGGCGCCTCGCGTGGGCTGGGGCCAGCAGAACACAACACGGCTCCGAACAGGAGCCTTACAAAGAAGGGGCATCAGTTGCTTTCACAGACTGATGAACAACCAAAGTCTCCTCATCGCCACTCTTGCCAAGCACGGTCAGCACCAGCACTACGCTGTGCCAATCCAGTCCAACTGGCAAGAATCTTGGAGTGCAGATATCTGCATCAAGTCACCCCTCTCGCCGGTCACCATCTCGCTTTCCCGGTCTCCGTATGCGGTTCCACGATCAGCGGCGGGGCAGTTGGGACACTGCTAGCCCAATCAGATGCGGACGGCGGTGCGGACGGATCAGCTTTCACTGCCACGCCACAGGCAGCTGGGGGTGCGGGTGGGGGCATCACACCACCAGGAGGGGCACGTGCGTTGAACCGCTCGATCTCCTCACGCAGCACCGTGTTGCTGGTGATCTGGTGCTCAGTCATGGGCAGGCCACCCAGAGGGCAGCGCGCGTGCTGCCTCAGCATCGCGACGAGTTGCGATCTCTCGAAATTGTGTGTCCCGCAGACACACGTCACAGGGTCCGACATCCTGACAGTGGTTATCGGGCACCGCATGTGTGCTGGCCCCTCACATGTGAGACTCCCGTCAGCCGCTGTCGGGAGTCTTACACGGATGCAAATGCAGAACACAATGCAGAATGAAACCAGGACAGCCAGTGTCGCAGGGATCACTGCTTCCCACATGACTAAAGGCAAGGGAGAGGGAAGGCTGCCACTCACAGGCAGTGGGTGGCAGCAAGAGGGATGAGTTGTGTTGTGTATGTCGGGCAGCACAGGGGCCTGCATTGGGTGGCGGTGGTGGTGAATCAAACACACGTCAGAGACAGCACTTGGACCAGGTGATCGGATGGCATACAGAGTCTCTGCTGGGGCTTGCCCAGACGCACATCTCAACCGCCCTCCCCACTGGCCCTAGAAATTACTTTGAGACCCTTGCAGGGACAACCCTTGGGGGTGGGAGTGCCAAGGCTGGACAAATGCTGCATTTTAAAAATAAAAAACATAGGGGGTCTTCGCTACGGGGTGATCGTCAGTGCATTTTGGTGCATTTCCTGTTGAATTGGCTGAAAACTGACGAAGTTTGTCGAAGTTTGTCGACCAGCGAAGACCCCCATAAGTGGCATTTACGATAATACCACTTTTTCAGTACCACTTTTTTGGCCTGTGCCCCTGTGGCCTGGCCAAGGCCCTGACCCCCCCTGAGCCCTGGCTTGGGGGGGTCCCTGTGGACCCCCTGGCCTCCGGCTGGGGGGGGGCCTGTGTGGACTGGATAGTTTAGGTGGCATTTACGATAATGCCACTTTTCAGTACCACTTTTTTCTTACGATAATACCACTTTTTCAGTACCACTTTTTTGGCCTGTGCCTGAGGGCCAGGCCAAGGCCCCCCTGGGTGGGCGGCCTGTGTACTGGATAGTTTAGGTGGCATTTACGATAATACCACTTTTTCAGTACCACTTTTTTGGTTTACGATTTTACCACTTTTTTCTTACGATAATGGGGGTCTTCGCTCCGGGTCAATTTGGGTCAACTTGGGTCAATTTGGGTCACCCTGGGGTTTTTCACCTTAGGAAAATGGGGGGCTTCGCTCCGGGTCAATCTGGGTCAGCTTGGGTCAGTGACCCGGAGCGAAGCCCCCCCCCTTAGGTGACCAAAAATAGGTGAAAATTTTTGCCTATTTTCCCTTGTGTCAAACTTGGAGTCTGACCCAAAAATCGGAATCTGTGACCCATGGTTTATATGGGCAAACCTGAAAATTTCCGACTTTTTCCTCAATTTTTCCCACTTCCTGGCCATACCTTTCCCGACCCAAAATCAAACAAATGCAGCGGAAAATGGCCAAAAATAGGCCAAAAAACCCCAAATTTTTTCCTATGGGAACGAACATGGGGGTCTTCGCTCCGGGTCAATTTGGGTCAACTTGGGTCAATTTGGGTCACCCTGGGGTTTTTCACCTTAGGAAAATGGGGGGCTTCGCTCCGGGTCAATCTGGGTCAGCTTGGGTCAGTGACCCGGAGCGAAGCCCCCCCCCTTAGGTGACCAAAAATAGGTGAAAATTTTTGCCTATTTTCCCTTGTGTCAAACTTGGAGTCTGACCCAAAAATCGGAATCTGTGACCCATGGTTTATATGGGCAAACCTGAAAATTTCCGACTTTTTCCTCAATTTTTCCCACTTCCTGGCCATACCTTTCCCGACCCAAAATCAAACAAATGCAGCGGAAAATGGCCAAAAATAGGCCAAAAAACCCCAAATTTTTTCCTATGGGAACGAACATGGGGGTCTTCGCTCCGGGTCAATTTGGGTCAACTTGGGTCAATTTGGGTCACCCTGGGGTTTTTCACCTTAGGAAAATGGGGGGCTTCGCTCCGGGTCAATCTGGGTCAGCTTGGGTCAGTGACCCGGAGCGAAGCCCCCCCCCTTAGGTGACCAAAAATAGGTGAAAATTTTTGCCTATTTTCCCTTGTGTCAAACTTGGAGTCTGACCCAAAAATCGGAATCTGTGACCCATGGTTTATATGGGCAAACCTGAAAATTTCCGACTTTTTCCTCAATTTTTCCCACTTCCTGGCCATACCTTTCCCGACCCAAAATCAAACAAATGCAGCGGAAAATGGCCAAAAATAGGCCAAAAAACCCCAAATTTTTTCCTATGGGAACGAACATGGGGGTCTTCGCTCCGGGTCAATTTGGGTCAACTTGGGTCAATTTGGGTCACCCTGGGGTTTTTCACCTTAGGAAAATGGGGGGCTTCGCTCCGGGTCAATCTGGGTCAGCTTGGGTCAGTGACCCGGAGCGAAGCCCCCCCCCTTAGGTGACCAAAAATAGGTGAAAATTTTTGCCTATTTTCCCTTGTGTCAAACTTGGAGTCTGACCCAAAAATCGGAATCTGTGACCCATGGTTTATATGGGCAAACCTGAAAATTTCCGACTTTTTCCTCAATTTTTCCCACTTCCTGGCCATACCTTTCCCGACCCAAAATCAAACAAATGCAGCGGAAAATGGCCAAAAATAGGCCAAAAAACCCCAAATTTTTTTCCGGGGGGCTTCGCCCCCCGGACCCCCCTTGCGTGGGGGGGGCTTCGCCCCCCACGCCACACGCACCTCCCGGCCGGTGGCCGGTTCGGTCGTCGTCGGCTGCGCTCAAAGGGCGTGCGGTAGCCGACGCCCTTTTGTGCTCGCCTCCTCCTCCCACACTTCAGCGTGTCGTTTCAGGTGACTCCGTGTTCCTGCTTTGTTCTTCTGTCGACTGGGACGGGCCAGTCCTCGTGGGTTGCCGCCCGGTGTGTCCTCCCCTGGGACCCCCTCCTCCTCCCACCACTTGCATCTGGTTCAGCTTCAGTGAGAGCTGAGCGGGAGCCATACTTGCTCTCTTGGACCAATTGTCCGCAGTCCTGCATCATGACGAGTTAGGTATTGCCCAGTCGCAGCCATCCCCCGTCCCAGGTGTTCTGCCGTGGGCCAGCTCACCATCTGCAGGTCACCCCGTCACACACCAGTGGGCAGGCCCTGTAAACGAAATCGATGTGACTGCTCTTGCCGCAGGGCAACGGATGTGGGCCTGCATTGCATCCTGTTGCCGCTCAGTTCTGTTCCCACCGGAGCTTCTTCTTGCGCCGCAGATCGAACAGCCTTTCGTGTGGTCGGCGCCGATCTTGTATAGAACGTAGGCAGTAGGCTGCTGTGGGTGACCTGCAGGTTACCCGTCCCTTTCGTGTAGGCAGCGCGAGAGGTGCGATGTTTTTGTGGGAGCACGGCAGCTGCCCCACACTCCATGCTGCTCTCTTGTCTGCTGTTTATGTTGAACAAGGTCTGGCTGCCAGTGATCTCGCTGGGGGTCGGGCAAACCAAAAAAGAGGTCGGGCACAGGGTGGCCGAGCTCGCGAGAAAAAAAGTGCAGCCCAACCCCGCCCCGACTTCCCGTGGTATGATGCAAACAGGATCGAATGCACGGCCACAGAACATTTTCACCCAATTCGAGAGGCACCGGATGTTGCTGCCTTTGGTCGTCCTGCTGGATCAAAAATCAGGAATCCAGCCCCCCAGCCGCCGGAGGCCACGGTAGTGAACATCCTGAAAGTCTTCGAAGGCTAGTCCCCACACCGGTTGGTGCTGTTGCACATTCCAGGCGGGGATGGTCCTTCGCTTGGGGCATGATGAGGTGCGCTTCGATGAACACCATCAAGCCCCCAGCATGCCGTTGGGTTTTCATACGCTGCGGCGCATGAAAACTCGGCCACAAGGCCGAACCCAAAAGCCCCAAAATCTGACCCGGGAGGTAGGGCCGAGGGTAGGGCCATGCCACCCCTGGCGGCCCACCCTCCCAAACAATTACAGAAAAAGGGAGGTGGGGCCGCGGCCCCCTGCCAGCCCTGGCACGGGATCACTGCTGGCGGGTAGTTCAGGCTCGTGGCCCTCCTCGTTCCGATAGCCCCTCGGACATCCAAATGATTCACGTGCAGCAGCCCATGCGCAGAGAACGGTGTGCCGTCTTGTACAGCAACTGTTGGACAACTGTTGAAATCGTTTTTCACCAAAAAAAAATCACTCTGCGGGCCAAGTCGAAGATTTTTCTGGGGACTTTTGGTGTCCCCAATTTTTCAATTTTCGAAAAATAAGCTCACTTTGCTAAACTGGACCCAACTCCCCACACTCTTTTTTCCCGACTTTTTCACGGGGGTTTTCCGGTTTTTTTTGGTTTTTTTTGGCGGATGGAGCGAAGACCCCCAATACCACTTTTTGAAAAGTGGTATTATCGTAAAAACCCCCAGAAAAAAGTGGCATTATCGTAATTACCCCTTTGCCTTTTGATACCTACAACACCAACCTGCAGACGGCGAGGGCAGTGCCTACTTTCACACAATTTGCGTTGGCGGGGCTCCGACACATAGAAACCACTGAAATGTCAAATCACGCCCTGTTGGCTCGATATGAAGGGCGTGAGTGCGCAGCAGGGCACTCAATCACACATTTTTCTGTAATTTTGAGCGAAGGCCACCAGTCACGTTCTACCCTATCCGACGAATGCCCCAGAAGGCATGCCCCCTGCAGGCACACCTACAGAGATACACCTCTTCTCGAGACCATATCGTCTGCGACGCGAAACAGCATGGACAGCAGACACTCTGGCCAGCGCCGATTATTGATATGCATAGCAACTTCACCCACTCTGGAATAAAGTCGGAGACACACGCACACACACGCACATCACATGCACTCCAGGAAATGCAACGGGGACGGAAGTCCACCTCACATGTCGAGAGCATCTCGTGGCTCATTTTTAGTGCGGGTTGTGACCAACCAAAAAATACGGACAATAAAACCGTACAAAGGGGGAGCGGGGAAAGACGGTGATAAAAACGGACAGACAGGGGGTGAGGGCAGGGGGGGAGGGGGGAAGGGGGGGTGGTGCATTGTTGACTGTGGGGACTCCCCCCCCCCGCCCCAGTCAACGCGCGCGATCCCGGCAACACCAAAAGGGGGGAGAGCGGGAGGCTTTGCTTTTTGTGAACAAAAAATGATCCGGTGCGGAAGCACCGGACCCTCCCCGGGCCCCACTAATCCCTAAACTTTTTTAATTCGAACCTGCTGAAGGGGGCGCGTGGGCTGGGCTGGGCTGGGGTGGGCTGGTGATAGGCTCCATCTGCAATGTCCATGAGCCTTGCCCCGGCACTCGATGATGACCCCGCCCCACCCGCCATCCCCCCCCGCCCCCGGACTTTTCCGACTGGCAGTGTCGCCATAGTAATGCGCACGGTTCTTTTTTACCAGGGGATGAATATCACAAAATCACCCGCCACAGCCCCAACCTAAGTTTGGCTTCGGCGGCCGACAGCTGACACTGCAAGACTGCAAGAAAAGCCTTTTGGTGTCGGCGACCAACGACCTGGCGTAAAGGCAGCCTGGCAGTGACGCACACAGTAACACATCTCCCCCAAACCGTTGCCGGAAGGCAGTGTTTCGTGTTAGGAGAGTCCCATCATTGGCCCCCGTTGCTCACTTGCAGGTGTGTACAGCTTGACGCAGGCTCCCTCTGCAGAGGTGATGCTGAGGCCTCGCAAGAGGCTCGACTTGTGTGGACCAAAATCACAGCACTTGTTATAATGATGATGCCAAGTTGCTCAGCTGTCGATAGAAACACGCACAGGATACGTTTAGATGAACGGGATGCACCACACCGAACACAGGGGGTCTTCGCTGGTCGACAAACTTCGACAAACTTCGTCAGTTTTCAGCCAATTCAACAGGAAATGCACCAAAATTCACTGACGATCACCCCGTAGCGAAGACCCCCACAAGCTCTTAATGCGATCTCCACGATTACACACAGTATATGTGGCATTGTGCCTGCTGCACCGATCCACAATCAGGACCTGGGGTGGTAAGGCGATGAAACAAGCGGATTATCAGGTGCCAGCTTCTTGCCGTTTGCACCCACCTGTTTGAGAAAGGCGCGCTTGAAGATGAGGAACGAAAGCTGATCAAAGGTTGACATCTCCCAGAGCTCGATAATGCATGACTTCGGGTCGATGAGCTCGAGCTTCGCGAAGGTGCTCCTGAACTCGCTCATTTCGATGTACCCATCCTTGTTCTCGTCGAGCGCGAGCACGATGTGGTACGCAGAGCTTTCCCCCAGCCCAGGAATGTGTTTTCTAAGAGACTCGCACATCTCGTAGTATGACAGAGTCTTGCCCGGGGAGGTCTCCGACATGTCCTCCACAAACCGCTGCATGCGCCCCCCCAGGTAGCGCATCATCTTGTTGACCCACGACTGGATCATGGTCTGCTGCATTTTGTTCTGGTACCGCTCCAGGAACGGGACGTAGGCAACCATCCCGTCCTTCTCGATCATGATCAGGTCCGAAGCAATGCACCTCCACGGCACAGCGTCGTTGATCACCTGGCACATGATGGCCACCCAGGCCTCGTAGGTCACCTTCCCAGCCTTGTCCTCGTCAGCAGCTTGAAACTCATGCATCAGGGCGCTTCTCCGGCAGAATATCACGTTCTGTGGGTGCAGGAGGTGTGCAGTGAGCACGGCTCGCCATTCTACGACCGAGCCGGTGACATCGCACTCCTTTTGCTTTGTGGTAGACACCCTGTCCAGCAACTGTGTGAGAACAGTTCTGGACGACTTTTGTTGAGCGCACACTTGTGTCTCAAGGGTCAAGAACAAGAAACAAAATCACGCTGTGTCAGATGTTTGCGTATCCCCCTCGAGGCTGCTGCCTTGATGTGGCGCAGAACATGAACACGGGTGCTGCACGGCCCACTGCATACCCTGATACGACGCAGAGAGTCCTCACACGCACTGCCGGACCAAGTCAGCCCGCTTGCCTGAGCACGAGCCTGGCGGCGGAGTTCACCCAGATCACTGCTCGTTGCACGGTACTGGCGGTACTGCACCTCGCATGTCGGCTTGATCGTCAGGAAGCAGCCCTGGTGAATGGTGAGAAAGTAGGGCAAGCCCGCAAGAGCAAACACCTCACCTCACTCCCCCGCCCCCCCCCCCCCCCTCCTCCTTCCCTTCCCCTGTTCGACATACCTGGTTGTCATCCACGCCGCAGTAGTTTGAAGCGGAGAACACCGTCAGCGTCTGCCGGTCGTGGTGCTCGCAGAACCCCGGCTGGTACGACTGTCAGGAGGGGAAAGGTGCCGAAAGATGGGACAGCAAATACAAACACACATCACCACACAGGGCACAACAAAACGCCGCCAGACGGGGATGGGGTGGAGGGAGCGTCGGGGATGCCACACACCTCGTGGGAGCGAATGATACGCTTCAGGTTGTTCCGCTTCAGGAAGCTCTCCACCAGCGCCTTCCCGAAAAAGATCCCGGCGCCCCTCTTGGAGTCCTCCCAGTGACGCACCTCACGGGGGTCGCTCCACATGGCACCCTCGAACATGCGTGCCGACTTGCGAAACTCCACCGGGCCGCACAGCGACTCCTCCTTCCGCGGAACCTGACGGAACCGGTCGATGTTGTTGTAGTCCTCAATCGTCGCCTCCTCTTCGCTCGACAGGCCCCCGTGTATCACGAAGAAGTGATCCTCCACAATGTGCGCCAGCGGCAGCATGCAGAAGGACCTCGTGATGTTCTTAAACAGCTGCAGGTCGTACTTCTCCGCCACCTCGACGTCAAAACCATACTTCTCGTTCAGCCTCCGTGCCTCGTGGTTCCCCCTGTTGAGATAGACGTAGTCGGGCCAGAGCAGCTTCATAGTATACAGCAGGAGCAGAACCTCGACCCCGTGCTGCCCTCTGTCGACAAAGTCGCCGTTGAAGAGGAAGATGCAGGTGGGTGAGGGCATGCCGCACTCCTCGATGATCAGCAGCAGGTCATCCAGCTGCCCGTGCAGGTCGCCCACCACATGCATCAGGCCCTTGTCGGGAACCTTCAGACGGCCGACATTGGGACTTTGCTTATGCAACCGGGAGACTTCGAAGATGACAGATGCCGCCACAGGGCGTGGGGGGAGCTCGCGACGCTCGCGGAGACCCGCGACAACCTTCAGCAGAGACGATTCCCTGTCGGTGCCAGTGGGGTGCTCGTCCGGTGTGGGCTCCGGTGTGGGCTCGATGTCAGCGTGGTAGTCATCCTGCTCCCCTTCCGTCGGCCCTTCGGACATGACAGTCGCCTCCGACGCGTCGCTGTTGCACTCATTCTCCTCACCCATGTCGAGGGCGGTCACCGTTGCCTGCCATATGCGGTTCTTCATCAGGATGCGTGACTTGTTCCGGCGGTAGAAGCGCTGCACGATTCGGGCGGCATCCTCAACGTCCTTACCAGAGAGGTTGACCAGCTCCGCCTTCTCTGCGACATCGGGTGCCGCCGAGAGGGAAGACGGGCCGTCCCCTTTGTCATGTGAGGGCCGCTTCTCCATGCTGCGTGTGATCTCCACATTAGGGTGGAGCCCCATCATGTCCTCCACGCTGAGGCCGGAGAGGAACTCCGACCAGGAGATCTCGTTGTCGCCGTCCTGGTCTAGCATGTTCCAGAGCTCGCGGAATCCCGGGAAGGCGGCTTCACGTCCCTGTAGCTTCGACAGCCCTTCGCTGAACTCCTCCTCCGATAGGTTCCCGCCCCCATCGGTGTCAAGTGTCGCGAAAAGGTGGCGCAGCTTGACTTTGGATCGCGTGATGGTTTCGATGAGCTCCTTCATGATGACGGCCTGCCCAAACTCCTTGCCCAGGTCGTCGATGGTGCGTTCGATGTCGTCCCATTCGAGGTATCCCTTGCCTTCGGTGTCCAGCATCTTCGCTGTGTAGGCCCAGGCAGCCTGCTCATCTGGATACGACGTGTTTTGCGTCAACACCTCGCCAGAAGCGTATTGCTGCGGAGGGGTGTGGGCTACACAAGGCAGGGGGGAAGGGGGGAGAGTGACGCCCCGCACAAAATGAGAACCTTCCCCCCGCAGACAACATATCACCCTGAAGGTTGCCCCCCTTTTTGCTTTTTTTGGAGGCAGAAAACAGAGCACGCACCCTGGTGAAACACAAGGGCGGGGTGGGGCGGGCGCGCGCGGTGCAATGCAACGGGATGCCATACCGCTAGGATTAAGTCGCAGAACTCGTCAAACTGCACACCAGGGCGCGGCTGCTCGATCCCCTGCAGGTGGGCCGATACTGCGAGATTCTCCTCCTTCTGCGCCCCTTCGGCCTCATCGGTACGCGCGCAGCACTGGCCCATGATGCCTGCCTGCCCAAGCCCAAGCTCCCCAACCTCACGCCGGCCCTCAACCCCGCGTGCCGCCCGTCAGCAGGGAGGGTAAAAGATGGGGTCGGCGAGCCAGGGTGCTGCACTACAAAATCCAGCACCGGCGTACGGATGGTGGACTTGTGTGGGTGCACAGCACCCTCACCCCTCCGGATCACACCACAGATCCCGCAGAATATCCCGCCAGAATCGAGGAGGGGGGGGGGATATGTCACTGGCCAATCCTGCTCTTCCCCTCCCCCTCCCCCTCCCCCTCCCCCCCCCCCCGCCGGTGCAGCGGGGACGCGGGGAGGAGGAGGTAGTGAAACCAAGAGAGAGAGAAAGGGGGGGGGGGGTGAGTTTTGTTGTTGATTTGGTTGGTTGCGTAGCGTACCCCAGGCTTGTTGGCGAGGGGATCTGGACGTATCAAGAAATATTTAGGGCTTTAGGGGGTGGTCGGGACGGGGGGGGGGGGGGGGGGACGGGGGTGTGGAGGTTGAGAGATCAGCGAATAGGGGGGGGGGGGGGGGGGGGGGGGGGGATGCAAGCCACAAACGGCTGCAGGTTCCTGTGTAAGTCGCAGGGTGGAGCACCCCCTGTGGCGTGGTGGTGTTGGTGGAAAGGGTCCGCACGGTGATATTTTTCCAGTAAATCCCTGAGTTGGGATATGCCGGAAATGACAAACAAGCGTATTCCACTGGAGAGCACGGGGGTAGAATAAGTGGAGGCATTGCTATCGCTGGGATCCATTGCTGGAGCGCAATGGCAGAAATGGTGACGTCAGTTCCTGTGTGTCCTCCAATTCCCGATGATCCGCCGTGTTTTGGAGAACAGTGGTGTCTCGTGTGTCCAACCTCGCCTCGGTAGTGGGGCAGGTGGTGTCTGATGCTATAGCGCTCTGTTCCACTGAAACTGAACTGATGCGACATCCAAAAAGGGGGCTAGTATCGCGCGAGTAGGTCGAATGCCACCACCCCCCTCCCACCCACCCCACTACCACCCCCCCGATCACTCGAGTTCGAACTTGAAGAACCTGTTCCCCGCCTTGAAGCAGACTGCGGAGAATTGGAGGGGAAGGGGCGCGGAGAGGAGGCACGGGGCCTGCTGCTGATGTGCAGGCACCTCGCTGCCCAGCAGGCGCGTCGCCACCGTGAAGTGCGGGACGGGGTCACGGAAGTACCCCGGGAATCCCAACGACTTCAGCACCCGGCTGCACGCTGCTATCAGGTCGAGCAGGAGGTCTGAATCCGACACGACAACTGCGAAGGCTGTCGTGCCCTCCTCATTCAGCAGCACGCGCGACTGTGTAAATTCCGCAGAGAACGGGGGGAACCGCGACACCGCCCCCTCGACCCCACGGGCAACCGCCTCGATATCGCCCTGGTTCATGTAGAGCTGCCTGCTCAGCGACACGTGGAGGGACGGCACTTCGCCCCAACCCGCCGCACACCCGGCAGAGCCCAGGCCCGTTGGGGCGGCACCACGCACATCACGCAGAGACGACAGCCCGCCAGGCACATCAACCTCGAGGTACACGAGGCCGCTCCACACACCTACTCTGTGCGGCTCGTGCCGCATGCGCTTGCCCTGCGCAACCGCCGTGCCGTCCGTGTTGGGCATGTCGAACAGGTCCGAAGGAGGTGGCGGCAGGTGCTGCACGGCAGCGCCCCGTGCCCTCTTTCTCCCCGCCGCTCGCAGGCGTTTCGCGGGCAACCCAGCTGTGGAGCTGTCATCGGCAGGCAGCGGCACCGCCCCCCGCAGCTCGGCAGTGTCTGCCGTGCAGGGGGGTCTCTGCGCGTCGGATGCACCCTGCTCAGGGCTGCCGCACGTCCTGCTTCCGGCCGGCTGTGGTGGCGCAGCCGCCTCGTGTTGGGCATTGTCGGTGGATCCATCAGAATCGTATCCACACAGGCCCAGCATTCTGGGAGTGTTGCCACCTCATATCCCTGAGGGTGGTGGTGGTGGTGGTGTGTCGGTGCATGCCTGCAAAGAGATGCAAGAGAGGAGGAAGGGGTGGGGGGGGGGGCAAACCCGATCGCTGAACACAGAACTGCCGTTCAGAGAACCCTAGCATAGGATGTCACAGGCCATCACCCCCCCCCCCTCCAACAACACAATACGGCGTCCGAGCGGACGCAGCCAGATTTTTTTCCCGGCATGTGATTGCATCCCCCACTCCCCACCCTCCCGTTTTGAATGGCATCTTCCTCTAACCTGGCACTATTTTGAATGATGATTTTTTAGTTTTGTCAGTTCTGGCTGGGCTTCTGCCATATGTGTTCTCATCCCGGAGCGGCAACGAGAGAGAATTGGCCTGCCCTTGCGCAATCATAATGCCAAAAGCAACTTGCCGATCAGCTTCTGACACACACAGCTGAATTGCGATGGGGAAAAAAATACAAAAATCTGTTCTGCAGTTCAGAGAGTTAGGGAGGAAGCGCAGCGAGCTCACCACCACCACCGCCACTCTATTCCTTCAAACGCAGAGAGACGAGCATGGCATGGATGGGACACATGCGGGGGTGGTCCTGCAGAGAAAAGGTGCAGAGGCGACACACTGTTCATTCAGAAGGCAGGCAGTGGCCGGGTTGAGGGAGTCGGGTTGCCGAGAAGGTAAAAGCAATTGGCCAGGTTGGGGGCGGGTGGTGGGGGGGGACTTTTTCCTTTGGAAGGGATGAAGAGATATGCCTGTCGAGATCTCCGCCTGTAGAAATGAAATGTACAGCGTCCCGGATGGCCAGGGGTGTGGCTGCAGAAGGTAGAATAACGCACACAGATCGAATCGGATGGATATGCCTTTTTTTGGTTGGTTTGGCTCTAATGGAAGACTCAGCCAGAGAAGAGGGGAAACGGCGGCAGCGGGGTGGGGACGGCAGGGCAGTTAGCAGTTTTTAGAAAAACAGGAGAAAGGTGCCCTCCCCCTTGGAGTTTTGCAATAAAAAAAAGAAGGATGACTGGTCGTATTGAAGAACTGTAGAGTACACAGAAGCTTTGAAGATCAAAGCAAAGCCACGCGTGAGGACAGGGTGGGGAGGAGAAGCTGCGCGTGGTGCAAAATACGCACTGCTGAGCCCTTCAACCGCGCTCAGCCTAAGTTCACTGCGGCTGCCCGGATTGATTGTTATTCCAGAGCACAATATTACCAACAGAATACATGAATGTCGGCACCACACAGGGAAGCTCGCACCGCCCTGATAGAATCTATGCACCCAGCTGTGGGAGTTTTGTGCGGTTTTTCCCAAGGGGGGGGGTGAAAAACAACACTTCGGAATTTCTGGAAAAAGACAACAACACGGGCGGGGGGTGTGTGGCGGGAGCTCTCTCGGCACCACCACCACCACCGCTCTCTGAATCATCGCATTCCTCCTCCTCACAGCGTGCCCGCCACATTTTTGGCCTCCTCTTGAATGGCTTCTTGATAGGCATTGACCACAGTGGTATGGGCGTTGTCAAACTCTGCCAGGAGGGCCTGGTTTGTCTTGACGACATGCAGAGGTGCAAATGCGGTGTACGCGGCCGCCATGATTGCCCCGAGGCTGTCCCCGAGGTAGCAGTGGAAACTGGTGGGGACAACAGCCTCATCAAGGCCGAGCGGCGTGAAGATTGCAGACACAGGAAGGGTCGACTCCCCCACCACCTGCAGCACTGGGGAGAACTCAAACCCGCCACCCGTCGCCACGAAGACCCGCTCGTCAGAGCCCTTCGCCGCAGGCGCCTGGGGGGAGCGCCGCCGCACCGACGACGACAGGCCACCCAGGCTGCTGGCCCGACCCTCGTCGTCCATCGAATTCAGCCTCTCCCTCACCCCGACGTAATGCCGCTGCGACTCGCGGTGCATCGACGACTCCCCGAAGTTACCCCCACCGGCCTGTCCATAAGGACTGGTGCGCTTCGACAGCACATCTGCCGCAGCCACCTTGGTGTTGGAGGCGTCTGGGGAACCGGAATGCGCCTCCTTGGCAAACCCCTCGAGCCATTCGCGCAGCGCGATGAACTCCTGCGTCTTCCCGACGCACCACGCCTGCTGGAACTTGCTCCAGAAGTTGTACTCCACCACGTTGGACCCCACATACTGGTTGGTGTGCATCGAGAACATCGAGTCCCGGTCCCCCTGCAGCAGCGGGGACTCCACGTCGCCGATAATCCGCGACACACGCCACGACGTGATGACCAGGTCCTTTATGATCCTGTCGCTCCGCCCCACAGTACCACCCTGCGGCAGGGTCCCCGACGCCAGGGCACGCGTGAAGAGCGGCGGCGACGCGAGACGCTTCCCCTCCATGGTGTCCAGCAGGTCCCACAGGCTGCGCTGGTCCACACGCTGCAGGTTCTGCGCCATCTCACATTTGAACTGCTTGGTGCGCAGCTGCATCGATGAGCCGTGCTGCCCTGTGGTGGACTGCCCGAGGTTGAGCGTGAAGGTCCCCATCTCGATGGCGACAATCCCTCGCGGAAGCACCTCGCATGACGCGGGGTCGCCCTCCGGCTCGGGCTGGTCGGGTCCGAAGCGAGGGGAGGCGAGCTTCGGCGATGTGGGTGTCTGGCTGGAGTGAACCGAGTGGTTGCGGGCCCGGCCCGACTTGAAGTGGATCAGCCCCTCACGCACAGCCCTCCCGCTGGTCCCGGTGTTGGCGTCGAGCAGCTTCGACGTGAGGCTCCACTTCTTCTTCGTCGAGACATTCAACGTCTTGTCCGCCTCCAGCTCCTGCAGCATCCGGGTGCGGCGCACCTCCGCCGTGACCTGCCCGATCTTCGGGAAGATCGTCGGGCGCAGGTCCACATCCAGTGTCTCCACCACAAGCGACACATCCACCTGGTAGCCCTGGAGGGGTGACTGCCCGGAAGGGCGGCACAGCGGCTGTATGGGTGGCGGTGGTGGAGAGAACAGGGGGTGGAGCGATTCGCAGAAAGCGAGCAACTCATGGTGGGAAAAAACCCGCTCGACATACCCTGTACACGTCTCTGATGCGGATCGTGCCTGCAGGCTTGCCGTGCTTCTTTTTGTGACTCAGGCTGTTGAGGCGGGTGGTGGTGTGTCGGGAGGGGGGAGGGGGCAATGCGGGCAGCCGCACTGACCGGTGGGTGGACCAGCCTCCTTGGGGGGTCACAACCCTGGTCGGGAGCTGCAAAACCCGCTGATGCCAGCATCTGTTGTTCAGGCCCCACCACCTCACCGAACCTCCTGGCACCCCGCCTCCACCCACACGGCAGAAAGGGCTGCCAGACATACCGGAGCTTCAGCAGAGGCTTGTACATCTCGCGCAAGTCGACCTCCAGAGGCGGGATGTCAACGCTGATGATCTGCAAAGGCGTGGAGGAGGACTCGTCGTTGCACTTCAGCTTGTGCGCATTCATCAGCTGCTTCGCACGCACCAGGAGGTAGTCCGATGTGCGTGTTGTAGAAGGAGATGAGATGCGTCCCTGGGACTCAAACGACATCAGTTTCACGCCCAGAATCAAGGAGCGTATTTCAGCCGGGCTCTTGCTCTGCTTCTGCACGCGCGTCTGGTAGACGTGCATGGGGAACTGGGCCTTGTCGCGGTGTGATCCCGGGATGCTCGACCCCGGAGGTGTCACCGACCCAACCGCCTCGCTGCACGACATGACAGGGCTTGTCGTGTGGGTCGCCTTCACATATGCTGTGGGTGGGCGGGGAGGGTGTGGGGGCACATATGTTACAGAGGGGAGGGGTGCAATCAGAGCCTATCAAAGGGTGCAAGACCCCAATTCGCTGTGTCTTCTGCATACGGTTGTCCCGAGCAGGGGAAGGCTTTCTGTCGGCGAAGATCAAGGTCACATCCTCTGAGGCAAGTTGGAACTTGTCGTTGTTCGAATCGGTGTGGGTCAGGCGGAAGTTGTCGACGTCGATGAAAACCTGCATGACACAGGGCGGTGTGGTGATGCCGAGAAGAGCAAAGGCGCAAGGCCAGGGATAGAGGTGATGACACAGACAAGCACTGCAAGCACATGGGCCAAATGCATACAGAGTCGGCACGAGCAATGAAGAGCCTGCTGGGGGCTACAGCCTTCGCCATCCCTGCTGCAGGAGGGGGGTGTGTCGGCAGGCACTACCACATGGCACATACTCCGGTGGGAAGTGCAGTCATCGCGCAGCTGCGAGCAGACGGACGAGTTGGACGGCCTGTTCTCCCTGTCTGTGTCCGCCAACGCCATCTTTGCACGCTCGATCTTCATGAGCTCCGTCTTGGCCTCATCAGAGCGCTTCTTCCACAGCTTGTACACCACGAAGAAGGAGCGCAGGTGCCCCACACGCACTGTGCAGCGGATGGATTCTGAGGGGCCGCGTGTAGTCCCCGAGAAGTAGACGTACGTGCGCGAGGGGTTGCCAGGGGAGATTGCTGCAGTGAAGGATGCCACCGAAGCACTCATGCACTCATGCAGCCGGTCCTTCACCGCTACGCGGAAGCAGCACCCAGAGGTCAGCAGCGGTGTGGTGGACACCATGATGGCACAGCTGGACCCGTCGCCAGCAGGGGTGCGCATCAGCGTGAGGTCGATCGTCCCTGTCTCCATCACCGCCTGGCAGTCGCTCAGCGGCACGGTGGTGGCGGCCACCACAACAGGCCGCAGGCGGAGTGAGAGGAACGCGCGCAGCCCCACCAGCTCCACCAGGTACACCTCCCCGTCCAGCACGTCGTCGAATGTCAGACGCACACGCCGCTTGGCGGCATCACGCACGATGATATCCCAGCACGATGTGATGTTCAGCTGTTTTCGAGCCATCTTCTCCATCTCCGACAGCGACGGCGCCATCGGACTGCCCTCCACACGCACCGTGCACATCCGTGGCGGGTCGAAGGCGGTGCGCAGCGTGACTGTCTTGATGTGCCGCAGATCGGACGACGACCGAAACCTCCGCCCCGCAGTGTTGTTGCTCTCGCTGGACGTGCGCACGAGGGGGCTGCCCACAGGGAGGGAGCGGAAGGTGCCCTGCTTCGACAGGGTGCCGTCCCGCCCCACTGTCGACTGCATGGACGCCCCGATCCACAGCCCCCGCTCCTCATAAAAGGGGCACATGTGTGCGGTGTGCGCCTCGAACGGCTCACCACAGCGGAGGCAGTTGACACCGTCGTGCGACGCCATGCAGTCCTGCGAGCACCCGAGGTTGTCGATCAGGGCACGCGGCACCGGCACCAACACATCCATCAGCTCCAGGTCGTTGATGAAGATTTCAAGCGTCTCGATCTTCGCCTCCCCCAAGATGACAGGCAGGGCCTGAGCCTTGTACGGCATGCCCGATACCTTGCACGCCTCCAGCTGCGCCGCTGTGAAGCCTTCGCGCAACCCGCTCTTCAGCCCCTCGATGTTCTGGTCGATGTTGTCACGCCGCTGCGCCTTCTTCGCCTGCCAGGAGCGCTCCCACAGCCCCACCTCGTGTGTGAAGTACACCGCTGTCGGATGCACCTCGATGGTATCGGAGGGGAACGTCGCTGTCGCAGACGCTGTCAGGGTGTGGTCCACCCCTGTTTCGTAATCCGGCTCATGCGGCACATGCAGCGTCCCTCTCAGGCTGATGATGGGCGTCGGCAGCTTCAGGATCGCTGTCCCATCGTCGGCATTCGCCTTCCCCGCCGGATCCCCATGGTGGGAGTGGTTGCTGTGCTCCTGGAACATCTCCGGCACACACTCGTCGCTGTTCACCGAGATGGTCCCTGCTTCGATCCGCAGCGTCAGATCCAGATCCACAGCCAGCCTCCCTGCCTTAATCTTCGTCGTATCACTCAGCGTCGACCCACCCAAACTCGGCGCCGGGCTGACCGGCGTGGGATCCGAACTCCGCATCGTCGTATTCGCCTCTGGCATCTGCACATCCTTCGGCAGGGCTTCGAAGTCCCCTGAGAGGTCCGACAGGCAGGTGAGGATGTTGGGAGCGATGCGCACCTCGGGTCCGGTGAAGTCACACGTGACCGCCAGCGGAGACACCGACTCCTGCCACACCCGGGCACGGCTCTTCACCGTGATCTCCTTGATGCAGCACCGCGTGCGGATCTTCGATATGCCCTGCCCCGCCAGCTCGCGGCAGGGCGGCAGGAACACACCCTTGCCCCCCACCACGTTGGAGAAGTTCGGCCCAAACTCGCGGTGCCACCTCCCCCGCGGGTCGATCCGCGCCTCGCTGTCGCGGGACCACGGCGGCAGCGGCGTGCCATCGCTGAAATACGCATAAGCATCCCGCGCCCTGCACACCACCACCACCCGCTTCGCCCCGCCCGACCCCTGCTGCGGCTGCTGCTGCTGCTGCGGCGGCACGGCATCTGCGGCACGGCCCTCACGCCTCACCTCCTCATCCTGCCCCACCATCGTGGCGAGCGACGCCTCCCCCAGGTGCAGCTGCAGGGCCTGGGAGGGGAGGAAGCGGCCGGAGGGTGTGCGCCAGACGTCCTTCAGGCAGGAGGGGGCGACGCCGCCTTTCCCGTTGAGCGTGTCGTCGTCTCCGGATTCGAGGTGCAGCGCATCCGCGCCGTGCACACCGATCAGCCGGCAGGTTCTGTAGGCCCTGTCGCCGAAGGGGATGGTGAGGCTGATGTTCCGCACCACGAAGGACCCGACCCTGGAAGTGATGTAGGTGTCGGGGTCGCGCGCCCGCTCCACCGTCTCGGCTGTGCGGCGGATCCACTTCCGCCCCTCCTTCCGAATCCTGCGGATCGTCTCCCCCTGCAGCAGCCTCTGCCTGTCCTTCTCGATGTGCACCTGAAACTCGGTGAACGACTCGGTAAACCCCTTCATCAGCTCCGACGCCTGCTCCACAACCCCCGCCCTCGCCATGGCGATGATGTTCACAACCAACACATGCAGCTTGTCGGTGTTGCACTCCGAATCCCTCACCTCCCCTGCGGATGCGCTGAGGTTGCCCGACCCAAGCAGGGCACCACCCAACGCGTTATACGACGGGCTGTTCTGCGGGTTGCCCGAGGCATACTTCCGATGGTCGAGGTTGGAGCGTGACAGCGACATCATCCGCTTGTTGAGCATCGCAACCTGCCCCGCCGTCGACGCCGCAGCGACGAGCCTCTTCGAGGTCTGCGGGGTGTATTGAGACGCACCGTCATCTGCCGATGCAAGCCTCTCGACATCATGATTCCCCGCATACAGCGCCAAGGTCACCCCTGCCCAGCGGTATGCAGGGAGCGGCTGCTCTGCAGGTCTCACGTCGGGCTCTGGAACCTCCTTTTTAGTGTGAACGGAGTGCCCGGACACCACGGAGGGGCGGCGCACCTCATCAGGCAGCGCTGAGGCGAGGCGCTGGCGGTGCTCCCAGGCATCTGTCAGGCTGAGGCCGATCTTCGGGAGGCGGGCGTACCACCTGCAGCGCGTCTCGACAGCGACTGCTGGGGCGTGCAGGTTGCTCGCAGCGGAGGGGCTGCCGGAGGAGGACATCACGATGCGCGGCATCGGCGCGCTGAGGGAGTGTGGGAACTCCTGGCTTGCAGTGTCAGCCAGGGAGTCGTGGAGGATTTCGGTGGCAGACTTCTTGAAGCTCCCGCTGGGTGTCGGCGCCCTCTCCTCCTCCGTCACAAAGGCAGCCACTCCGAGCCCCGAGGAGGCGACAGCCTCTGTGTCGGACCCCAAGAGACTCACGTGGAAGCCAGCCCACATCAGAATGCCTCTGTCCACCCCTGTGGAGGCGGAGGGCCTTTCCTCCTGCTGCTTCTCAAAGGCGACCTTCACGTCTTTCACCGTCTTGCCCTCCGCCCAGCGGACAAGCTGCGGGGTGATGACGGTGTAGACCTGGATCCACGCGTTGACAATATCCTTCGTCAGAACCACATCCACCTTGTCGATGTAGCAGCGTGCGGAGGACGGAGGACCTGCTGTGTAGATAAACCTGGCAGAGGGCAGGGCCGCCTCCTTTTTACCGCCAGCCCTCACCACGGAGGGGTAGACGTGCAGCTTGAAGACTGGGCTCCTGTCGATATCAGTGTAGGACAGCACAGCCCTGCGAACAGCATAGGTGAATGCTGCATCCTCTGTGAGAGGGACATGCACCTCAATCCGAGTAATATCCACCGTGACAGACACCGCGGGACAGGTGTGTTGATCCTTCTGCGGGTTGAGGTGCTCCGCCTGTGGAGGTGTAGATATCGTGAAGGGGGATCCCACGGCATCGGGTGGCGGGGCGGCGGGGCGGGTCAATGCCGACCTCCAGCGGAGCACCAGCTTCTGCCACTCCCGGAGGCAATGCTCTGTGTGGAGCCACTCGTAGGAGGTGAGCTTGAAGGAGGCCCTGTCCAGGGCGAGGTGTGTCGAAATCACACCGCATGGCCCCATCGCCTTCGGGAGGACCCCGACGAAGGTGAGGGAGCGGAGGGAGACGCTGAAGATCTCCTGCGGCGTGTCGTAGAGGTCGCCTGCATCCGTCAGAGGGAGGCAGTGGTATGACAGGCAGGCGCAGTCCTGCTGCGACACCCGCGACTTCTTCGTGATGCTCATGCTGACGACCCACTCAGGCTGGAAGGGGGTGTCGCCGGTCCCGGCTGCAGTGCGCTTCCGAGGCTCCCCGCCCCGCCCGCGGGGCGACTCGCGCGCATCCCCCTGGGCAGTGGGCCCGCCACTGGGGGTGGCGTGCGCCGAGAGCTGTTCGTCGGAGACCCGCACGCGGTGGCCGGGGTGGCGGGGGTGGTCGTCGTCCTTCGGGGGGTGCAGGACGTTGGCGCTCATGTGTTCGTCGCGGCAGAGGCTGCGTGTGGTGCTGCCAAACCTGCTGACCTCGCTCTGCGCGTCGCTGTGGGTGTGCCGGTGTCCCGGGGGCTGGCGCGGGGCAGCTGTGTCGTGGGGCACCGGCTGTGCCGCGGCGGGGCGTGGGGCGTGGTGTGGCGCGTTGCCGGCGGGCGGCATCTTGGCACGGTTGGTCACGCTGAATTTGGTGTTGCGGAAGGCAAGCCCCAGGAAGTTGTCCTTCGAGTGTGCCAGGCGCAGGTCCACCTTGTCCAGCACCAGGGAGGCGAAGAGCCACGGAAGGTACTGTATCGGCGCCTCCCTGTGGCGTGCCGGGGCGCCTCCAGCCGAAGCTGCGTCGCAGGGGTCCCCAGCCTCGTGCCTGTCGCTGGTTCCCTCGTCGGGGTCCTTTGCGGCGAAGACGGGTGCGCCGAGCGGCATGGTGCGGGTGGCGCTCGTGATCCCATCGGGTGGGGTTGCCGGACGCGGAGGCAGCGGCGGCGGAGGCGGGGCCAAGATGCTGAGCATGGAGGGGTCGACCTCGCCGGAGGCGGAGCCGACGGACATGAGGAGGGTCAGGGGGACGGAGACAGCGTTGCCGCCGGAGGCGGGGGAGTTGCAGGTCGCGCTCTGGGCCCAGCTCTGCGCGTCGTGCGACGCTGTGTAGGCGTGTGCGGGGGGGTTGCTGCCCAGGCCCGGCACGTTGACGTCCTGCGGCAGCTGCGAGCGCTTGTCGTTGCCGACGGCACGCACTTCCAGGTCGGCGATGGTGAACCCCGAGTGGTGCTGGTGGTGCAGGTCGCGGAGGGTGCCCGTGAGGTCATCCGGTGCAGCCAGGCGCGAGGTCGGCGGACACACCCCGACCTGGATGGTGTCGACCTGCAGCACGAGGTGCACCCCCATGGTCTTGTGCAGCCACTCCAGCAGGGCGTTGGGCGGGCACGGCGGCACAGCCGTTTCCCCGCTGTCCTCATCGAGGTCCACAGCCACGTCAGGGCGCCGCTCCGCCTCCCGGTCGGTCGACGCCTTCAGCTCGTGTTCGGAGGCAGTGACGCCGCCAGAGCCGTTGGCGAGCATCTCCGGTGTGCTGTGCGTCACCTGGCTGGAGTTTTTGATGCCGAAGCTGCTCTTGACTGCGTGCTCGACGGGCTGTGTCTCCTGCAGGGTCTTGGCAAAGCCTGTCGATGAATCCCTGCGCATGTACATCTCAATCTGCTCAGGGTCGTCGACGTGCGCATAGGACTCTGTCCCCGCCTCGCTGTCGACAGGGTCCAGCAGATTGCCGTTGTAGGCGTCGGTGGTGACGGAATCCATGTGCTGCGGCACGTCGCGGCGCAGCGGGTGCGGGTGGGGGTTCTGGTGGTCTGGCAGCTCGACGCTCTGGTTGTGCTCGATGCCCGAGAAGTTCGAAAGCTGCGAGTTCTGCCTCGGGAAGGCCCCATCCCCCTGCCCCCCGGGGCTGAGCGACGACCCGAACTGCTGCTTCCGGATGGAGTCCCCACGACGCTTCAGAGCAGCCGCAACAGACTCGGTCGCACCAAACAACACCCGGCGCACCTGAGTGCGCACACGCTTGAGCTTCGTCGCGGGCTTGAGAGAAGGCGTCCGGATGTCGCTCCCACCTGGGGTCATCGAATCGTGGTCCACCAGCACGAAGGACATGCAGTCGGGCGACGTGATGTCCGGCTGCCGCGGCGTGTTGGTGTCGCTCAGCGTCTCCGCCGCAATCTCCTCATCGAGGGCAGGGGACTCCACCTTGCTCTCCTTCCACAGCATGTTGACCCACAGCAGCTGCCCCAGGGCGCTGCTCACCAGCAGCACATCCTTGCCGAACTCGATGTGGATGTTGCTGATCCGCACGCTCGCCTTCTGCTGCGACAGCCCCGCAGCACCCGGCACCTCCTCCCCACGCGAGCGGAAAGACACGGCAGGCTGGCTGCCTGCTGACAGCACACACGCAACCGCCAGCACAGAGTGATCGGGCAGCGTCAGGGCGGCGGAAAGCTCTGGAGACACGCCTGCCGGCAGCTCGATGCCCCGCGAGGGCGGGCCCAGGTCCAGCGAGCGGTTGAGCGAGACGCCCATCTCCCCCACAGAGATGAACTGCGTCGTCGCAGGCTGCCTGCCGGTGTTTGTGACAATGGCTGCGGAGCGGACCGACTGCGTTGCCCGGATGTTCTGCACGACACACCGCACCGTGTGCATCATCTCGGTGCGCCCATCAGAAAGGTCGGGGCAGCCCGTCGTGTTGCTGTCGCTTGTGAGCCCGATGGCGCACACCAGCACCGCCTGGTGGAGGTGCATCGACACGATCTTCTCAGCCCTGCGCACGATCAGCCTCTCTGTGCTGGGGTTGCGCTTGAAGCTCAGCCCCTTCCGCTCGCGCCCCAGCCTGGGCGACCCCGGGCTCCACCCAGGCCCAGAGCTCCCACTGAGCACCGTCTCCGCACGGTCCCCGGAGAAGGTGGGCGACACGGGGTGGGGCTTCGCCGCCTCCTTCTCCTTCTCCTTCACCTCGGGGTCGGGGGTATATCCGTTGCGGTCCTGCAGGTCAGACTTCCAGAGGCGGTGCAGGGCCATGCCGTGAATCACCAGGCAGGCGGCACGCTGCGTCACCAAGGCATGCAGAGGCTGCAGGAATGCAACGTGGGTGTGCTGTGTCGTGGTGCTGTCCCTCTGATTCTCCGTCGTGTCGATCGTCTGCGACGGTGTCAGCAGACGCTTTGCCGACGCAGGGTCCGACCCGGCAGGGCCGAAGGGCGTGAACAGGGTATTCTCCGACGTCGCCCTGCCACGATCCTCAAAGTGCACGTTGGGGTGCGGCGCATAGGAGTAGGCAGATGAGCCATGCAGGTGTGCCCTCCCATACACCAACGCCGTGTCGGGTGCCCCTCTGAAGATATGCAGCTTTGCAGACCGCAGGCACCTGGCGTAGCCCTCCAACGCCCCGCGCCTGCTGGACGTCTTGTCGGTGGTGTCGCGCAGGGGGTCCTCGATGCTGCTCCGCGAGCCCCAGCGGTCCCTCCGGAAGCCCGCCAGCTCTGGCGGCCTGACCACGCCGTAGGACTTGGTGTTGCGCCTCTCTCGCAAGTTCCCCTCGAAGGGGGCGGCGCCACCTGGCGCATAGGAGGACCGCCGCATGTCAGGCTTGTGGAGGCTCTCGAGGGAGCGCAGCGCCGCGGCAGCGCTGTGCTTCCCCGACAGGTCGCCCAGGGCGGACCACGACCCGTTGCGCAGCGCGGGGTATGGCTCTGACAGCGACTTGCGTTTGGCAATGTCCTCCGGCTCGTTGATGGAGATGCTAGGGATGCGGTCGAGGCTGCGAATGCTGGCGCAGCTCCCGACATCCCCGAACTCGTCTGTGTCTGATACGTCGCTCATGCAGGTGCCCATGTTGGCGAAGTCCGTCGTGTCGAAGCGGTTGAGCGGGTTCACACCGCGCGCGGCACCCCGCGGCGGCGCCTCTGCGTTGGAGTAGACGAAAGACGTCGCCGTCTCGATGTCGTCCATCCTCAGAGGGTCGGCATCCTGTTCATCATCATCATCCGGTGTGCCAGGCTCTTCGAGGCTGTCGGCGTCGTCCACCACAGCGGCACTCACCAGCGGCTGCAGGCCCAGAGGCAGCCTCCGCACCTTACACCCCTTGCCAGGTGCTGGCGAGGGTGTCTCGAGCGGCTCTGGTTCCGTGTTGTCCCCGCTCTGCCCCTTGCCCCTGCCGCCTTTGCGTGTCTGGTACGCCGGGGGGTCGGAGACGCAGGTGTCGGGGCTGCGCGGCGAGTTTGCCTCCGACACCGTCCCGCTCAGGCGGGCGCCCTTCTGCCCCTTCGTCGGGGACTGCCCATTGGCGCCCCTGAGGAGGTGCTCCAGGTTGCCGAGGCTGTTGTTGAGGTCGCTGTGCAGCACCACGGACGCGGAAGACCCTGTGCTCCGCATGCTGTTGGCTCTGGGAAGCAGGGCAAGGCTGTCTTCTCCCAGCGTCGGTGTCGTCGCTTCGGGCGAGATGAAGCTGTGCAGGTCACCCTCACTGAAGGACCGCATCGTGCCACCCTTGGTGTCGTGCAGCCGCTTCGACCCCAGCGTGCGCTCCTGCTCACTGAGGATGGACTTCAGCGACGACACGGGGCTCGTCCCCTGCCCCCCCAGGTGCAGCTGCACAGGGCTCGGCTGCGACGACAGCGTGCCTGGGTGCTTGCCGAAGGAGGAGGGCGGTGAGATATCAAACGTGGAGGACGCCTCCAGCAGCGCACTCTCACACAGCGACAGCGAGGCGCGCGGCTGCCCGTTGTGCACGGCCTGCGGGTGCGTGGGGGGGGCCGGGGCGCCCCCCTTCCTACTCTGCGCGGGGCCAGCCTTGCGCCGCCGCCGCACCTCATCCCCTGCCGACACCTGCTGCCGCAGCGGGACTGCCGACACCTCGCTCTCCAGAGACACGCGCCGTGGCTTCATGCTGGACTTCCGCGACGCTTCACGCCGCAGCGCCTTCGCCTGCGAGGCAGGACGCCTGCCCCCCCGCACACCCAACCCATGCGCGTCGCCATCCCAGTGGTGCGTATCGAGGTCCAACACCGCCTTCATGCCATACTTCGACAGGTTGAAGCGCTGGAGAAACTTCGCCTGCGCCTCCTGCCCACCCATATCCCCTGTCCCGTAGCTGCGAGATGCCTCGGTATACCGCACGCGCACAGCGCCTGCGACCTTTCCCACCTCCAGGTGGTCCCCCTCCATCTCGCGGAGCAGGTGGCCCCCCTTGAAGTGCAGCAGCCGGAAGCTGAAATGCGGGACTGTCACGGACCCCCTGTGGGAGGTGAAGGCATCGCACAGCGTGGTGTCCGCCGCAGAGAGGCCGTGGCTCAGCTGCGCCGTGACGTACCCCAGGTCGAGCCGCACGAACACCGAGATGGGTTCGGTGTGGAGCTTGCGGGTCACGGATGCCTTCTGCTGCGCCTCCTTCGCGGCATTCTCCCGCTTCTCGAGCCAGCGGCGGAAGTCGTTCAGCTCATGCTCAGCATACCACTTCACCGCCTCGCCGAACAGGCCCCTCGACTTGTGCCGCAGCACGCCAGGGTCCTCCACGGGGGGGATCTTCTTCGCAAACTCCACCTGTGCCTGCAGCGAGGTGTCCTTCATGCCCATGTGCTTCCCCATCATGGTGGCGATCTCCTCGATGAGCACGATCTGGCTGATGAGGAGGTTGCCGGTGACGCGCCCCACCGTCGCCTCCTGCCGTGTCACGAAGCACTGCGCATCGGGGAGGGGGCCGTACAGCGAGGATGTGTTGAAGGAGGCGCCCTGCACCCCCAGGAAGAACTCCGGGCTGTGCGAGCGTTTATCGATGGAGGCGTTGACGGGGCACCTCGCGGTGATGGGCGAGAGGGATATCGCCATGTCGGAGTTGGTAGGGGTCATGGAGACCTCCGCGTTGAGCTCGTGGAAGCACACATCGATGAAATCACCGCAGTCGGGGTTGTCACTCCAGAACCCTGCGGGCTTTGGGCGGTACGTCAGGCCGTCGCTGCTGGTGCGTGCGCCACCGGGGCAGATCTGCGACAGGCGCACCCAGCCCACCTGACAGTTCCACCTGCACCTCGCCCAGCTGTCCTTTGTCCCGTGAACCTGCAGGGTGTCGCCCTTCGGGATGATGGCTGTCGGCGGCGCGTTGGGCTGCATGCAGAACTGGGCCCCCCGGTCGCAGTCGCAGAAGGCATCCGCATGGAACAGCTGCTCCCCCGGCAGCAGCGGCAGATAGACCTGGCACGACGTCACATTCAACGACACCTGATATTCCTTTGCCTTCCAGATGCTGTGCACCACTTTGGATATGAGGTACTCCCCAAACGCCGCACGCACATTCCGCCCGTCGGGATGTGCCGCATCCGCAAACCGAGAGAACGACTCCGGGCTGACAAACGAGTAATCCGCCCCCCCGTAGTTGCTTGCGATGTTCCCAAGGTACCTCAGATGCCACCCCTGCAGCGCGGCAGTCACACGGTCAACCCGGATGTCTGTTGTCAGCAGGTCGGAAATCGCATGCTTGTGGTCGACGCAGGGCTTCCGGTGGAAGTTCTCCGCCCACTCCGCGGGAGGGTCACGACGCGGCACCCAGTCCATATTCCCCTGCGCTTCATGCGTGTTCGGCCACGACGAGTTGACCTCCCCACGGATAGAGATGTCGTGCATCGTGGCAAACACCTCCGGTATGAACGACCCCTTCAGCGAGGTGGTGACCTCATGCAGCGGCGGCAGCGACAGCGAGAGGGAGCAGGGGTGCGCCCTGATGTTGTACCTCTGGCAGAACTCGTTCTCCTGCGCGATGGTGAAGACGTCCCCCGGGGAGACGAACTCTATCATGCCTTCCCCCATGCGGATGTTCAGGATGGTGTTGACCAGGTCCGACGCGTGGCTGCAGATCACATTGCTGTCATTCGCGTTCAGCTTCAGGTCCATCCCTGAGAAGAAGACCTCAAACCGCTGGATATTCGGGGCATACTCCTTCATAAAAAACTCACGCGATCCCGACCAAGCCTCTTTGAAGGACTCTCCCAGATACATCACACCAGGGTAGCTCCAGTCGGCGATGAAGTCGAAGAAATACGTCATATGATCTGCCAGGTAGTACACCTCAGCCTGCTTCAGCTGTATGATGTAGTCCCACGTCTGATGCTCGTTGAAGATGTAGCCCGGTGGCGAGAGGCAGTCGATGTTCACCGAAAACTCCGCAGCGCTGAAGAGCTCCGCCTTGTTCATCGAGGTTGTCATGCGGCACTTCAGGAACTGGAAGTATATCTCGGTCATCACCCCCTGGTTCGCATGGAACTGCGTGTAAGGCACCTTGATGACACACTTCGAACCCGCCGCACAGAACAGATTCATGTCCCGATTCACACCTGAATACGCCACCCCCTTTGGCGGATCAAACCCAGCTCTCTTCTGCCTCCACGGCGTCACAATCGACGTATCTCTGCTAAACGTAATCACCTGCTGGAAGGACCCGATCGCCCTCCACTCGCCATTCTTCGGACGGTACACCCCATAGGTCCGGTAGTCCCAAGGAAAGAAGAGCTGTGTGATGCGCTGCCGCATGAGGTTCACCAGAGAGCTGTATCGTATCGTCTCAGCGAGGATGTCGATGTGGAGCCCTATCTGAGGAAGGTCCTCCACAGTTCGCTTCTCATGCGCCTTCAGCTCCACCCCTGGCGTGTCTTGGAAGTAGAATATCCGGATAGAGGCATTCTGCGACTTGTCTATCACCGTGCCATACCCCTGCGCAACCTGCTCCGACTCGCTGAGGTTGAGGAAGGACCGCATCTTCGCAGCCTCCGCCACCATCTGTTTCGCAGCCTCCTCCTCCATCGCCTCCTCCTCCAGGTCCCCATAGAAGGCGAACCGCATGCCTGCAGCCAGCTCCTTGGCGCCTTGGGCGAGGCGTTTGAGACCGGGAACCCCTGCAAGCCTGTTCATCCCCCCACCCAAGCTCGACATCGACCCTCTTCGATCCCCACCGTCAGGCGTGGTTGGGGGCATTGAGGAGGGGCTGGGGGTCGCCTCTGGGATGGACGAGCGGTCCACACTGTCGCGGTGGTGCGACACATCTGGCTTGGAGGAGGAGGAGCGGCGCTCCTTCTGGTCCCTCCCGGAAGAAACCTTCACCAGGCGGACCGAGATATCGGTGAATGTGCTGTCCAGGACATGCCTATAGAGGTCTTCCGGGCGGCAGTACTTTTCATCAATGCAATACTTCCCCTGCATGCGTTTGTAAGCGATGTGGAAGAAGAATGGATACTTCGGTGAGGGCGTCCCCATCGCGATGGTCCCCTCCCGGACATCGAGGTCGAGGTGCACGAGAAATGACATCATCCTCTGCAGCGAATCCCTGTTGGGGTTTTTGCTGAGGCTCCCGTCAGGACCAAGAGATGCGTGGCAGCCAAGCGGCTTTGCCTCCTCTGCTGCGGCATCACGGGAGGCCTCGTCCTCCATAAGAAACTCATTCCCGACAGTCCCGTCTTCCGGGTTGAGCTGGCGTTTCTCGAACTGCTGCGCAATGTCGCGGTATTTCGCATCGTTGTTGTATAGAGTCAGCTGGGCTCCATTGAGGTGAACCTTCAGCTTGGCCCCCTTCCTCCACCACTCGATGCAGATATACCCGTCGATCAGGGTGAAGGATGAGTTGCTGTCGAAGTACCTCACGCCCCCAAAGAGAATCCGCCCTGAAAGCAGCATGAGCTGGATGCTCCGGATGGAAAAAATCACATCCACCGGGAGGACAAACCTGGCGAGCAGCTTCGTCGTCACCCACCCCAGCGCGCGCTGGGCCTGCATGAGGTGCCATCCCACGGTGAAGGCCAGCAGCAGCACTGCAAGGATGAAGGGTATATCTGACGTAGATGGAGCCAGGCCATATACTGACATCCTCCCTGGAGACCACCCTCAGTTGGGGCTGTTGGAGGGGGGGGAGAGAGAGAGGGTTGGGTGTCGTACTTCGCCCGCAGAGGGGAGGGGGGGATGTGGGGGGGGGGGGGGGGGGTCACTGCATCTTATTTTGTCTTTCCCCTCCCCCCCCTCTCCCCACGCACACACCCTGCACGCGCGCGCCCCCCGGGTGTGAGCAAGATAATGTGTGGCAAGATCACGCGGGTGTGCCGAGGTGGAGAGGACCACGGAGATGGCAGAGGCAGATGTGTGGGGGGATGCGACCCGTTCAGGGTTTATGTGTACACAGCCCTGTTTGTGTATGGAGGGTGTGCGGGGTGTGTGTGTGGGAGGGACGAGAGATCTTGCTGAACGGACCCATGTTGTGGATTCTCGGGGATACTCAGCACGCTAACCCAAGCCACAATTTCGCTAACCGGTGAAATAGAGGGGGGTGGGGGTGGGGGTGGGGATCGTCCGACTCACGGGTTTATTTCCCAGCTTTCAAAAGCTGCAGTGTTTAATATACCCTCCCCCCCCTTCTTTCATCTACAGCGCCCTCCAACCGACCCCACCCGGATCTGCAGCGAGGGGCAGAAATTCGCTGCCCTCACAGCAGGATTCGTGAGTTTTTTTCCTGGCGAAAACAGCGTAAACACTGCCACCCAGTCTACATACACAGGGGTGAAGTGGCGGGATAATGGCGGGGGGGGAGGGTATTCTTGGATATTTACTTGCCCGAGAATATGGCACCCCCTCCCCTGTGGCACAACAACTTTGCGTCTGCAAATCAGTAAGGGGAGAGAAGAACCAGCGGGTATTCGTCAATCGCGAGAACACCCCACACGCCTGTGGCACATAAGTTTAACCCTTTACGGTCTAGGCACCCCTGACTTATTTTTAGTTTTGGGGGGGGCACTTTTGTGACTTCGGTGAACCTGACGCGACCACGCAGAACAGAAATGTCAAGTACCATAGTGGGGCTATTTTGACTCGCGGAATCCACGATTGCAAGAAATTTTGAAAAAATCCAAGCAGAAAATTCCTCAAATGGGCATCCTTTGTGCATCGCCCATGATGGCCTATTCCCCCCTCGAAAATCGGGGTGTCGGAATTTTCTCTCGAAAAAAATACGGGGTGGTGGTGAGTAGTGGTGGAAACAGGTGATAACTGTGACAGAATGAGCACAGTGGAATTCTAGATCGAAAGAATCGGTCAATTTGGTGGAGCAGAACACTCCTGAGTGCCACCTCGGACTTGCAAGCCCTGTGGGCCCTGCCTGGTCAACTCCCATCAGTGGGGTACGGGATTTACGTACGGCCTTGCGGGTCAGTTCTTGGATTCCTTCTCATCAGCCCCAGGGTTCTCCATGATATTTTGAACAGCGGAATCCACCATCGCGAGAGATTCTGAAAAAGAATGAGCAGAAAATTCCTGAAGTGGGTCTCCTTTGTGCACCCCTCAAACATGCCTGACGTTCCCTCAAATTCGGGGGTGCTGGGAGGAGGCTGTTCCGTATCCGATGGTCGCGAAAATTGGCGGAACCACATGCAATATGTGACAGAATCGGCACAGCAGAATTCAAGATCACAAAAATTGGTCAATTTAGTGGAGTAGAACATCACCAGGAATTGTAGGTCATGGTGGGGTCCATGAGGTGGGGAAATCGACCAAAAATCTGACTTTTTGTGAAATTCTCTTTCAGAAATAAAATATTCTCTGCTCCGCCTTTCTCGCCGAAACTGGTCGCATTTGATTCCGTTGTGCTCGAACATTTCGAGAAAACAAAAATCGGTCAAAAAGTCGAAAATTAAAGCCATTTACTCAGGGATGCTAGACATAACCGTACATATATGTACGGTCCGCTGGTAAAGGGTTAACGGAATCAAATGCGACCAGTTTCGGCGAGAAAGGCGGAGCAGAGAATATTTTATTTCTGAAAGAGAATTTCACAAAAAGTCAGATTTTTGGTCGATTTCCCCACCTCATGGACCCCACCATGACCTACAATTCCTGGTGATGTTCTACTCCACTAAATTGACCAATTTTTGTGATCTTGAATTCTGCTGTGCCGATTCTGTCACATATTGCATGTGGTTCCGCCAATTTTCGCGACCATCGGATACGGAACAGCCTCCTCCCAGCACCCCCGAATTTGAGGGAACGTCAGGCATGTTTGAGGGGTGCACAAAGGAGACCCACTTCAGGAATTTTCTGCTCATTCTTTTTCAGAATCTCTCGCGATGGTGGATTCCGCTGTTCAAAATATCATGGAGAACCCTGGGGCTGATGAGAAGGAATCCAAGAACTGACCCGCAAGGCCGTACGTAAATCCCGTACCCCACTGATGGGAGTTGACCAGGCAGGGCCCACAGGGCTTGCAAGTCCGAGGTGGCACTCAGGAGTGTTCTGCTCCACCAAATTGACCGATTCTTTCGATCTAGAATTCCACTGTGCTCATTCTGTCACAGTTATCACCTGTTTCCACCACTACTCACCACCACCCCGTATTTTTTTCGAGAGAAAATTCCGACACCCCGATTTTCGAGGGGGGAATAGGCCATCATGGGCGATGCACAAAGGATGCCCATTTGAGGAATTTTCTGCTTGGATTTTTTCAAAATTTCTTGCAATCGTGGATTCCGCGAGTCAAAATAGCCCCACTATGGTACTTGACATTTCTGTTCTGCGTGGTCGCGTCAGGTTCACCGAAGTCACAAAAGTGCCCCCCCAAAACTAAAAATAAGTCAGGGGTGCCTAGACCGTAAAGGGTTAAAACGGATTCGACATTGACGCAACGATGTGGAAAGGTAACAACTCACCCGGCAATGGCGAGGTGGGGGTAGGGGTAGGGGGAAATCTAATTCCTCAAGACAGGCAAGCCAAGATTGGCCCGTCGTGGGTGAAGGGGGTGATGCGGTTGATTCAATGGAGGGGGATTTACGCATGCCGTGCATTGTTTCTTTGGCTCTGCGATCTAGCGATATGTGTTTGATTGAGAAGAAAGTACAAAATACGATCGGCCAAACCAATCGCAATAACGCCCAAAGGCATTTTGATACTCCTTCCAACGAACGCATGGTTTTTTTTGTCATATTTTTCGTTAAATTCTACACATTTTCCCTCCACCTCCCCCCCCCCCTTCCGGCTCACCCCTTAAGAGTAGCAGTGCGACTCCCACACAGAGCAGAGATGCGTCACGGCAGGCACAGCCAGCAGGCTGAGGCACGCCTCCAGCAGCGCCACCAACGACACCAGCTGCGCAACCCCCGCCCCGCTGCCCGGCAGCACCACAAACTCCCCCTGCCCCTCCTCCTCCGCCCCCGCCACCACCACCTCCTCCTCGTCGCCAGGCTGCGCAGCAGAGACACCCATACTCCTCCCTCCTGGGGGCTGCGTCCTGCCACGCCTCCGCCTCCCACTATGCTGTGTCGCGGTGCAGAACCCTGCTATGCAGGCACACCCGCAGCACAGCGCTGCGAGCGCTTCAGGGCCACCACCCAGGCCCACCCCTGCCGTCACCAGCAGAAGCCAGACGAGGGGAAGCGATGCGGAGACAGGTGTATGCCGGCCCTTCGCCAGAGACAGGGTGGCGGAGATGAGCACGGGGCTGACGGACAGCCCGAGCAGCCACCGCTTGAGGCTCCCCGGGTGTGCGAACCCGGGGGTGGTGGGTAGAGGTGCGGCGGTGGCATTCGCGGGGGGCACCGAATCCCCGAGCAGCACCGCTGCGATCGAATCGGGGTACTCCGGGGCGCGCGCCAGGGAGGCCTGCGACAGCAGCACGGCAGCCGCCATCACCACCACCGCAGGCACAGCCGCCAGCGTCCTGTCGTGCTCCAGGCGGGGAGGGGCACTGGGGCTGACACCCCGCTGGCGCGATGCCTCGGGAGCACCCCCACCACCACCGCCACCCCCTGCGAGTGATGCCTCAATGGCACCCACTATCACAGCGAGCTCCCGGTTGTCCTCATCGGAGCAGGCCCCGCCGCCGCCGCCGCCGCGGGTCTGCTGCTGCCCCTCCTCCTCCGCCTCCGCACCGGCGGGGCGTGCGCCGCACGCCCCGCCGGTTGCCAGCTGCGCCGCGTCGAGCATCGTGTCGAATAGGCTCCCCATGAGGTAGCCAGCGAGGGCGAGGCTGGCGTAGCAGGGGCCAGCGCCTTTGCGTGCCTGGTCCTCCCCCACGAGGAAGGCGCAGTAGAGGAGTGCGGGGAGGGGGGCCAGGAGCACGGCGGGGCGGGCCGCGGGGTGCAGCGCGAAGATGGAGGTGACGGCGGATGCCACGGCGCTGATGGCGAACACCGCGGCGGCGTAGCCTCCCAGGGTGGCGCCGATGGCGCACCCCGCCCCGCCCGCCGCCCCGACGTAATGCCACCCCCGCGCGATCCGGGCGCACTGCGAAGCGGAGCCGCCCTCCCTCAGGCAGAGCCCCCCCAGGCAGGCCGCCAGCAGGGAGACTGCAGAGGAGAGGACGTAGGCCTTCACAGCGGCATCACCTCCGTAGCCCAGCTCGGCGAAATGGAGTGCGCAGAACCAGCAGAGGGTGGATGCGGCGCACTTCGCCAAGAGGGTGCTGGGCACCGCATGTGAAAGGCGTGCCGAGGGGCTTTTCGAGGAGAACCGCGCTGTCTCGCAGGCCAGCGCAACAAGGCAGAGAGATGCAGGGACACCGGAGAGGTAGGTGGTGTCGCCGAATGCGGCGATGGCTGCGCAACCCGCAATGAGGGCCAGGGCGTGCACTGCGATGGTGCCCCCTGCGGCGGAGGCGATGGCGGCGGCGGCGGCGGAACCTGCGGAGGGGGTGAACCCCCCTCCGGTGGCGGCGCAGGCACACCCCGCCGTGGCGATGCAGACCACACCCCACGGGTAGGACGGCATGCGGGTGTGGTATCCCGTGGAGGCTGCAAGAAGGGCACCCTCAGGCATGTCGGGGTAGGCAGGGCCTCCGCCGCTGAAGTCGGATGCTGTGACGCAGGCCGCAAGCAGGGCGGTTCCCGCAGCAGCCGGGGCCCAGACCTCCCATAGGCGTGGGGGGTGCGGGGGTGTGTCGGGGCGGTAGGGGGATGCCGCGGCTGCGGCCTGCACGGCGAAGGCGGAGGCGACGGCGCCAGCGATGAGGATGTATGCAGGGTAGGTGCTGCAGAGGAGGGCCTCGGTGTCGAAGGCTGCGGTGTCGTCGGAAAGGAGGAGGGTGTAGGGCAGCGAGAGGGTCCACACGGCGGTCCCAGAGAGGCGGTGCGCGTGCAGCGCGATGTAGGGGGATGTGGCGAGGGGGGTGGCGGCAGCGCAGCGGCGGGGGGAGTCGGCGTGGGGTGTGGCTTCCCAGCTGGAGGCGGCGGCGGCGATGCAGGTGGCGATGCCGGCGAGGATGAGGGTCCAGGTGGCGGCGATGGCGGCGAGGGTGGTGAAAGGTAGGCCCGGAGCAGCGCGGCCCCGTAGGGGAGGGGGGTCGCCCATGGAGGGGGGTGGGGGGGGGGGGGGGCGGGGGCGGTCAAGGATAAAGGTGGAGGAATCTAGTGTGGTGTTGTGCCTGTTGAGGGGGGAGAGGGGGGGTGGGGGTAGTGAAATAGAAGTAGAAGGAGGCACAAGAATGATCTCCCTTCACTCGTTGTGTCTGGGGAGGGAGGGGGGTGGGGGGTTGGCGTGTCGCGAATAGCAGAAATTGATGTTGTGGGATGCCCCAAAGAGAGCTGGCAGGGGGGGTGGGGGTGGGGAGGGCAGAGGGCAGCCAGAAGACCCGGCTGGCATCATCGTCGTTCGTGCAACTTGTTCATAAGCTTCACACCTGATCCCTGTAAGTGCGATGACTCGAGGGGCAGGATTTCTTTGTTCACACATGGCAAGTCTTGTCGACTGCTGTGTACTTCTCACCGACCGACCCGCTTGGAACGGATAGATCAGCGAGGAGTGTCACTGGTGTTGTCCCGCACCACCTTCTGCAACCACGAAGAAGGAACAACTAAACAAGAAAAATTCAACCACTTTTCCCTGAGAACCATGAGTGGGAATAGGGGGGCGGGGGGGCGGCGTGGGTAATCTCGCTGAAAGAAATGCGTTTCACTGCCACATGAGGGGTTCGCTACTGAAGGCTGCTGCGGTGAGAATCTTCTCCCCACTCCCATAACATCCACCTCTTTGGACGCCAGCCTTCAGCACAGTGAATACAAAACCAGCGAGTCGAACGGGAGGGGGGGGGGCGCTCTTGAGATGGTTCAAACCGGGATACGCGGACCCATGCCACTGCAACGGTGTTCCCGTTGTTTGTTGTGAGCAACAAGGGCAGGGGCCAGATCAAAAAAAATCCGTTGTTCTACAGAAGCAACATGACAGGCAGAGCTGTGCCAAGCGGTACCCAGCAGGGGTGGCCGCATTGGTCTTCAGTGGCAGGGGGTGTTGGGCCACACCAGCAGGGTGGTGTGGCCGCTTCCCACTGCGGATATAAAGGGTTGTCTGGCTGCCTGGGGTGCTGTGATTTGGTCATGCTTCTTTATGCATCCCGGCGTTGCATGGGTGGGGGCTTGCGAGGAACAGTATAGCGGCAGCACCCGAGGTGCTGCCTTGGAATGGGAGAATCAACTCAGAGAGGTGACGGTGGGGGATGGCCGCTCTGCCTCTTCCAGTCTGCCGGTGCTGCTGCCGCTTCACACCACCACCAGCCTGCAGGGGTGGAGGTGTCGGTGCGGCGTGGAGGTGCAGCACCAGCGTCGTGCAGCAGTCGCGGCACCCCGTCACCAAAGCAATCGTATGAACGGGATCGGGAACAAAAGAAATGAAACTCGAAAAACTATCGGTGGAGAAACACAAATCTGCCCTGCTGGTTCGAAACAGCAGCAGGGTGTGGCAACAAGCCAGCACCTGATCGCAGCTGTGCTGTTGGAAACAGGCCTGGCCGAACCAAGACACTACGGCCCTCACAGCACACTCTCTCCCAACGCCACTGTCACTGGACCGATACATTGGAGTCACCGCTACTACCACCTGCCATGGAAACCGTGAGGGTTCCGATGGACATGCACCTCTGTGGTCGTCTCCTGTGTCTGCTGCGTCTGGGTCTCGTGAGTGGTGTTCCAACCGTCCTTTGTTGCCGTGTGTGTCTGATTGGCGTTGTTGTCGCTGTTGTTGTTGTTGTTGGGCCGCACAGTGTGCATCTCGCTGTGGGTCGTGATGGGCTCGCGGTGCACAACAGTGATGCCGTCGCTCGTGACACAGCAGTGCCGGCTCGTGTTCCGGCACACCACCGCAGAAATGATGAAGACAACCAGGACCACCACAATGGGTGCCACGATGTAGGGCCAGATGAGAGGCGTGTCAGGGTGCTGGTAAGGGGCACGCGTCACTGCAGCGCACTGTCCAGAGGCACAGATGAAGTCTTCACAGCAGTCAGCAGGAGCAATGCACTGGGGCGGGCTCGCACAACGCGCCGTGTCGGAAAGGCCCACCCCGCCCACCCACAGGGGGTAGCTGGACGTGCTGTTGCTGTCCAAGGTACCCGAGGCTGTGTCCTCAGAGTACAGCACGCTGATGGTTGCCTCAACATAGGCTGAGACACAGGTGACGTTGCGCCGCACACCTGCCCTGCTTCCTGCATCCCGCACCACAAACTGGCAGGTGGTCTCCCCGAGAAGCGGCTGGGTGGTGTATCTGCTGCAGCTTCGGGTGGAGGTCCTCTCAGTCATCGACAGTTTGACGGTGAAGGCGTCGGTGGTCCATTTCAACCCCGTGCTGTCGACAGGAGAGTGATCGGTGGCACAAGACCCACGCACGAGCGCTCCGTTCTGACGGAAGTTGCGGATGTAGCACGTCGTGCAGTACGACTTCGACAGCCCAAAAGTCTCAAACTTGACGTTGCTTGTCACCTTGTCAACACCCTCGTCGAATGGGATGAGCCCACGTGAAGTCGTCTTCAGCTGCACAAGACTTGCCTCGAAGTAGTAACACTCTGCCACAAGGGCTGCCGACACGGCGAGGAGCAGGCGGGTCCACATTGTTGCGTGTTGAAAGTGAGATCTGCAGGTGGGTGTGCGTGCACATGATAAGGCAACTGTCCGTCTGCTGTACAGATACACATGGCACATCTGACGAACACACTAGACACATTTTTAGAAGGAATCGCATTCGTGGAAAGAGAGCGTGCTCACGCAGAGAGAACCTGACGTAGAACATTGCCCTCCTTCGGGCCGAGGGGGTGTGGGTGTGTGGGGGCACGCCGTTTCGTTTTCCTGACGCATGCCCTTGCTATTGCTGCCTTGGGGTGCAGGGGCGGGGGGAGCGGGGTCCTGCACCAAGGCTCCAATGCCGATTACGTACAACCTGACAGGGCAGCAGAAACTGTGTCAAGAGATGCACGAACCGGGGGAGGCTCGCAGCCGGAGAACGGAAAAAGACAGACTCGTGGGTTGCTGTCATGTGGAACCACCGATAACCCGCTCGTGATATGATTGGCATGCACGGAATCAATCATTCGCTGTGGGAACACACGTAAACATAATCGTGAGAGGAGCGATGGACGCACCAGTCTTGTGACAGGTCAACATCACACAGCCAAACCCACTCCGCGTGAGGTGATGTAAAAAACAATACGGCATGCAGCCTTGTGGTCTATTTTCGTTGTACGCAGCCACTGAACCTGTGGCGCACGGTGATGGGGTGTGGGCAACACACAAAAGAAATCGAATAGACCACACACTGGCTGCTAATGTCGTATGGTTTCCAATCACACTGCGTGTGTGCAAGAAAGAAATCTGAGGTGATGGCGGGGCGGTGGCATGAGAGGAGAGAGGGAACAGACCCGACACACCGCACCACCCAACAGAAATACGCACCACATCAGCACTGACACTGATCAGATAAAAACAGACGTCATGCTGTCGGAGTTTCGAAATCTTGCACTTTTGCAACATCCATTCCACCAGGCTTGTGGTCGAGCCTGGGGGTGACGGCGAGCTGAAGAACCCTCCCAGGTCTTCCGGAATTATCCATCCTCAGAGCGATGGCGGTGTCTATTGTTTTTTACCACAACAGGGAACATGTCAGTGTCAAAAAGATAGTAGGCAGCGCTTTGGGCAACAAATACAACATCCTCATCAGGCTGCGGTGTTGCGATTGTTTTGCCCGGATTTGGCGCACAACCAAATGATTTCTTTTTACCGGGGGCGGAAAAACAGAGTCGTGCCGCCGTCAGCCCTGTTGTTTCACTGTGGAACACCCCCCGAAGAATATGGAGTTGTAGACAGCCTCTTCAGGACCTTCCGGGAAAAAGGCGCCCGGCGTTGGTAGTGCCCTGCCTGCCCTGCCCCACAGCACCCAGAGAGCGAGCCCCCTCAGGGGAGACCGCATTGACGAGCCTATCTGGGTCCAGCGGCCCAGACAACCCCGGCACAGTAAAGCGCGGGGGGTGCAGTTAGCACGCAATCCAGTGCACTCACATGACCCGTGAAATGATCAACACGTCACACTGGCCAGCAGTCACGTCAGCGGAAGCTGATACGGCGGCTGGCATTTTGTTTGCACGGGGGGCAAACAATGGAGGGGGGGGGGGGGGGGGATCTGCCAGTCGAATGAAGCGTTGCTGCGGTTGAGAGTGAAGAGGGCCGTATGGAGAATAAATACGCCCCGCCACATTGCACGATGGGGAAAATTTTGAACGATTTGAACGATTCTCCAACACATATGCTGCCCCTCTGCTCACACACGCGTGAACAGAAATATATGCCCTCTCCTTTGCTTTCATGGTAGAAACCACCCTGCTAATAAGCAACCGCAAACACCGTGCGTCTGCAAATCAAAGGAAAGGGGGGGAGAAGAACCAGTGGGCATTCGTCGCTCGCGAGAACACACATCCACACGCACCCTGCTCACAAACAAAAATACATCTCCGAAATTCATGACTCGCTGAGCGCACACACGAAAGCAATACCTCTGTCGGAATCGGAGGAAGCCAAGAAAACACAAAACACACGCACATAGGGGCGCCACTCTGTTTCCCAGAAACGCGAGGGCACTCCACCATCCCCGCCCCCTCCCCCCCCACCTACACGGGGACAGGGATAACAGGGAATTCGCAGGGCAACTCCTGCAGCTGTAGGGTGCGCCGTCTAGACCGCACAGGGTGCAAAGGGTGGCACAACCAGTGGCTGATCACCTTGCTGGGGCTGGTGGCCTGGCAGGGGCTGTGCTGGGCCTGCCCAGGCGCCTGCACGTCGGCATCCCCGAACTGCTGGCCCGAGGGGGTGGGGCTCCCCGAAACCGAGCCCCCCTGGCAGGCAGGGGACGACGGCTCCACAGACTGCTGCTGTGCGGTGTCGGCATCAAGCCCCCCATCCCCCAGCAAGCCCTCCTCAGGGATGCGGACGTGTCGCGACGTCGCCTGGGGGCGTGGTGCTGCCGGCGGCCTCACAGGGAGGTGGGGCAGGGAGGAGCCGACGAAGACACTGAGGCACCCCGCGCTCCGCGGCGGGGCAGGCTGCTGGTTGCCGCACGGCCTCCAGGACAGGAAGGGGTCAGCCCAGTCCTGCTGCGGTTGGCGCGGTGGTGGCGGGCAGTCCTGTTGTTGGTGTGGAGGCGGGGGCGGCTGGATCTTCACCCGCACTGCGGCGGTCGGGGTTCGCACGGCGCGCTCCCCGATCAGCGGGAGGTTGCCGGGGGGCCCTGCTGGCAGCCCGCGCTTCGGCGGCGAGTGACCCGGGCGGCCGATCAGGCTGACGCGCGCATTCCCCCGCCGGCCCTGCACGAAGCTGTGCCGTCGGAACTCCTTCGGGTTTGCCCCCAAGAACTGGTAATTCGATGCGAACGAGCTGAACAGCGGGACCTCCGGTGAGTCGAGGCCACTCCGCTCCTGCCCCAGAGGGACTGTCGTGTGAGGCATGCCCCGCCCTCCACGTCTGGGTGGTGGTGGTGGTGGTGGTGGTGGTGGTGTAAAACAAAGATGCAACAACCACCCAGGGTATAAAACCTGATGAAGGTGGTGTTGTGTAAGTGTGCTCTGCCTCTCTCTCCGCTGCAAATTCCCAACGTAAACTCAGATGTTTCCCATTTCTTCGTGGCGTGGGAGTTGATTGCTTTGGTTAGGTGCAGTGTTGCCGTTTGTATTTCTTTCGCCCTTCATCCCCGCGGCGACGGTGGGTGAGTGGATGTGAGACATGTCGTGGATAAAACACTTCAAGCTGTGGGCAGCACGCAATCTGCCAATCGAAGGAAATCCATCTTGCGGGATGCGGGGGCTTGGGGGTGAAGGCGGCGGTTGGCATGCATTCACTTATCTGCCCAACAAGCGAATCCTCCTGGGTTTTGTGATATGCCGTGGCCCTGGGTATCTCCCGCAGCACCACGGGCTTTCGATTTTTTTCTGGAGTTCTTTTGCTGTTTCGGCGCCGTTTCATCTTCGCTGCCATGCAAAATACCTCCGAAACCCGATTGAAGACACACATACACCACAACTGGTCGCCCGGCTGCCGCCTACAGATCGCCTGTAAGCAGGCAGCGAGGGCAGGTCGTTCGTCGTTATCTCAACACATCTACAGCAGCTTCCAATTGATGCTTACTTCCTTACCATTTTTTTTGCTCCTCGCGAGATGTCATAGGGGGTTTTCCTCTTTCTCGGCGGTTTCAGTCGAAATCCGTCGGTGAGAACTCCGCAACAAATCACACCCCAGCTATTCCCATCCTGTTGCTGACTCTCTCTTACTCTCATTTTCACCGGTTTCTCGTGTTTCAGTTTAGATTCTGCTATATCGAGGGCGATATGCCGCCGATATGTTTTGTGTGGTTCTTTACACTGCGCTGTCTGGACCGCTGCCAATGGGCAGCCGCCACACACCCGCCAGTGCACTGGGATGGATATAAACTCAGAGTCCCCCTCTTTCAAGACTTTTCACGGCATTTTGATGATTGACTAAAAAACAAAGAATAACGTCGGGGCGGGCCTCGGCTTCTGGTGCAGCACGCCCCACCCAGGGGGGAAGGGGTTGGGCCGTGCTACGGCAGAAGGGCGGCAAGCAGTGCGGGTGGCAATGCTGTGGGCTCGACTGACGGACCAGCTGTGACCTGGGGCGCCGAGGGAAGGGAAGGGAGGAAAGGGAGGGATGGTGGCTCATGTGAGTTTAGACAGTGTTGGAATTTTAGGGTGAAATAATGCACTTTTCTGGGGAGGGGTGGTTGGGGGCTGGGTTGGGGTGAGAGAGGCAGCGATTTCTCGACAAGCAGGTTATTCGTTGTGTGCACACACGGCACACCCGCAAGGACACCATTTGTATTGGAGCAGTGCAAACCACACTGAGCACACTGATCCCAACGGGATTAACGCACTTCCATACACGTGGTAATCATCCTTATCGCTTCGTGAAGACCGCACCGAGAGAGCTCTGGTGCGACCTCGATTGCCACACACACACAGGTTTAAAAGGGTTTGGATAAATTTGAATTCTTGTTGGAGTTGTGCAGTCACAGCTCCTCAGGATACTTTGGGAAAAAAAAATACTGGCCGTGCCTCTCTTCCAGGCCTGGGCGGGGAACGAGCCCTTTTTCCAGGTTTTTTGGGTCGGGGAACCAGGTTTTTTCTAAGAATTTTTACAAGGGATTTTTTGCTCGCCCCCCCACAGTTTCCAGGCGCGTGCCCGTCAGGCGGGACTTTTTCTCTGATTTCTCTCCGCGTCATCATGTGACAGCTCTCGGGTGATGCCCAGAGATGCTTGCGGCAGAGAGTGCCCCTCATGCGCGTTACAGCTGAAAATGAATGAGGATCATCTGGCACTCATTCTCATCGGGGGTTGTGCTCCGCAGGGACTCAATACACCTTGGCACTCTCGCAGGGCTGGACATGCCAGCAGCTGGAGGACAGTTACAAAGCTGCCACTCCCCGACGCCACCCACCTGCTGGCCCCTTCAGGTCTGAAAGCCCAAAAGCTCCCGGGGATTTTTGCAGTGGTGCGCACCATATTCAGCACAGTAGGGTGATCTCTCCGATTTTCCAAAACTGCTGGTTTACTGGTTTGGGGAACGGTCGTCGGCAGACCGTTGAAATGCTCGTGTTAGCAAGGCACACTCACGTTTCAGGTAGCGTGTTGCGTGTCACGCATGTCGCGAACGCGGCAAGTGTACCTCCCAGGTGGGGAAGCCCGACCTCCTGTCCGATGTCAGTCAGGCTTCGAAGAAGCGCTTCATGGATGTGGTGCTGACCTCCTATGCTGCACTGGACCCGGGGAAGTGAGATAGATGGACGGGCACACGCTACATGGGGGGTCTGGGGGGCGGAGCCCCCCAGCCGCCGGAGGCCACGGTAGCGAACATCTGTTCGTGTGGGCGTACAGATTCTGTGCGAGTTGGCTGCGTCCTCAGAGGCGACTGGAGTGGTTGGACCCCGACCTGATGGGATTCGAAGGACTTGAGTACGAGACGTATGCCACAGGGGGGTCTGGGGGGCGGTGCCCCCCAGCCGCCGGAGGCCACGGTAGTGAACGTCTGGCTCTCCAGTTGGCCAGCAAGGCGAACGGTACGGGGGACAGACTTCCCTTCCATCCTTGTGCGCGCCCTGTCGACTGGGGAAAACTTAGAAAACGTTTTTTCCTCTGCGAAACAACCTTAGAAAAAAAATCCCCTAACAAAATTCTTAGAAAAAAACTTTTTTCCCCCTTACAAAAATTCTTAGAAAAAAAGTTCAGAATCCTGAAAGTGGGGAACAAGCCCCCCAGTTAGGAACAGCCCTGCTCTCTTCCAGCAGGGTTTTTTTTTTGAAGAACTGCTGGCGTGAAGAACGCATCAAGCATACGCTCAAGACACGACGGATGTGTGTGGGAGGGGACAGGTAGAGGATGGGTGAGGGGGGAGGGGGGGGGGACAAGGATGCTGGGGTATTTCCGACGGCGCCTCTCGGTAAAGAAACAGAGTCATGCCTGCCTCGCCCCCATTGGTGGCCTCGTCGCCCCCCCCCCCCTCCCCCCTTGGTGGGCTTCGGATCGACAGTTCGAAACAGGGCCTAGCCTGACGATTGGAGCAAATATGCAGAACACCACGTACATTCTTCTTTGAAGACTTTTCCATGTTGAAAGTTGTCGTATTTCTCCCTGACGCGAAACTGTGCGTGGGGAGGGAGGGGGGAGGGTGGGGTGCAAATCTGAAGGAGCCGAAGAATGGCATTTTTGTCAGTTGCAAACCCCTCCATGGCTTTGGCGTCTCAAACAACGGTTTGATTTGCACGCATCAATGAAATACGATGTCACAATCAGTCAGCGACTTGTGGCACTGGCCAGCCTCGTCGCTCTCAGCCAGAAACAGGGGCAGGTGATGGACGCTGAATTTCTGCGATGATACAGACGATGTCGGCATACCATGCACGCCGCCCATTTCCTTTTCGGCACACCCGACTGGCCTCCTTTGTGGTCCTGTTTCAATTGTCGGCAGGGCCGACATCCCGATGGTGGATTTCCACAGATCATCGGTTGGTACGTATGGTTTGAAATGGGCGTGACGCTCAGGGATGCCAAGGGTTGATATGATGCCTGGCTGTCATAGGCACCCAGGCTTGGCCTTGCTCGAGAGAGGATACGAGCGTGAAATACAAGAAGCAGAGTGTGCGGGTGGGCACACCTCAAAGGGAGAATTGCTTTTTATCACGAACGGGGGTGCACAGAAATAACAAGGCGGGAATGTTGGTACAGCAGTGCCGGGCAATGCCAAAGCAAAACAAGTTCCTGAAGTTCACGACAAAACGGCCCCGTGTAAGAGGCAGGAGGTAGCCGTGAACCACTTTAACATTCGTTTCGTTCCTCCGACAAGCTTCCCGACCCCTGCGAAGCGTGACAACCCCATTCACCCACTCGCTGGGTATGTTTTACCTTTACCTGCAGAGAAGAAATGCTTCAAGGGTGTATACGTGTGCCCTGGTGCAGACGCAGGGGAATCCAAAACGAGGGGGGAGGGCACACACATGCCAATTTCGGGAATCGGCATGCGCCGCCACACCCCCGCCCATCCCCTCTTTCGCCCCTCACAGCTCACAGACGCCGCCCACACCCCCTTGCAAGCAGGCTGCAGTAAATAGAAAGCAGAGAGGGAGAGAGAGAGATGTACACCCGAGGTAAAATATGCTCGGGGAGCGACGGTGGTGGTGAAAGCTCGCATGGGAAGGCAGACACTTTTGTTTGTTTTAAACACAGCCAGTGTGTGTGTGTGTGTGGTTACAAAGTTTTAAGGCGGTGTCGCCCTGCACGGGCAGTAGCACCTCCCCTTCAGTATCGCACTCCCGAAGGATTCCCCAACACGACGTGACACCGGTTTCGACGCGTACTCTTCGTACCCCTCCCCCCGGCCGCGTCTCTTCAGCGAAGAACCGGGGATAATCGGACCAGGGCTAGCTAAACCCTGGTGGTGTCACGGGTGGGGTTGGAGAGGGAGAAAAGGAAGAAATGAAGTTGCGAAAAAGTCAAACACTGACACGTGAAATCAATAAAAAGGGTGGTATATATCGCCCCCTTGCTGCGACGAAGACACTAAATAGTCAGGCCGCTTCAAGAGTCTTGAGGGCTTGAAGGAAGAAACAGGTTGCTGATGAGTCTCAGGAGCAGGCACCTTTTGTCCGCCCACATGACCTTCGCCCGAAGGCGAACCTCGTCCAGCTTGGCTCGATCGCCACAGAGAAGGGGATCATTCTCCGCTGTGGTGAACATCTTAAAAACCGAGGGTGCAGAGGTGGGGCAGCCCACTGGTGCGACAGCAGACCGCCCCCGGATAGCTATAACTAGTGCATAGGAAGCATACGACGGCACACGCAACAGATGCCGAAGGCACAACGGCGGGTCACTTTTAACCACCAGAGGAGTGGCACTCCCGAGGGGTGGGGAAGGGGGGGTAGTCACAACACTTTCGAAGGAAGAAAAGGGGCAAATGGGATGTTTTGTGCAAGGTAGAAAGGAAGTCACAACATGGGGCAGGGGGGTTTGCTCATCAGGCCTGGGGGAATAGAGGGTTTGTGTGTGGTTATGAAGTTTTAAGGCGGTGTCGCCCTGCACGGGCAGTAGCACCTCCCCTTCAGTATCGCACTCCCGAAGGATTCCCCAACACGACGTGACACCGGTTTCGACGCGTACTCTTCGTACCCCTCCCCCCGGCCGCGTCTCTTCAGCGAAGAACCGGGGATAATCGGACCAGGGCTAGCTAAACCCTGGTGGTGTCACGGGTGGGGTTGGAGAGGGAGAAAAGGAAGAAATGAAGTTGCGAAAAAGTCAAACACTGACACGTGAAATCAATAAAAAGGGTGGTATATATCGCCCCCTTGCTGCGACGAAGACACTAAATAGTCAGGCCGCTTCAAGAGTCTTGAGGGCTTGTGTGTGTGTGTGTGTGTGGTTATGAAGTTTTAAGGCGGTGTCGCCCTGCACGGGCAGTAGCACCTCCCCTTCAGTATCGCACTCCCGAAGGATTCCCCAACACGACGTGACACCGGTTTCGACGCGTACTCTTCGTACCCCTCCCCCCGGCCGCGTCTCTTCAGCGAAGAACCGGGGATAATCGGACCAGGGCTAGCTAAACCCTGGTGGTGTCACGGGTGGGGTTGGAGAGGGAGAAAAGGAAGAAATGAAGTTGCGAAAAAGTCAAACACTGACACGTGAAATCAATAAAAAAGCGGTATATATCGCCCCCTTGCTGCGACAAAGACACTAAATAGTCAGGCCGCTCCAAGAGTCTTGAGGGCTTGTGTGTGTGTGTGTGTGTGTGGAGGAAAGTGTCGGTTTGTCCAGGACCCGCTCACGTACTCACCGTGCTCCGCACCCATCGCCTTTGGCGCCGGCAAGGGGAGTGCGGCAGCATCACAGCATACACCAAACCCAGTTGAGAATGGCGGAGAAATTTTGAGTGGGCCGAGTCCTGCACGGATCGTGGCCCAGTCCAATTGATTCTTCGCAGTGTCTGCTCTGGGGTTAGAAACGAAAAGCAGCTCGACTCTTTTCTGTTTGATTTCGCACATGTCCCCCCTTCGTTGTGCACTCCGTCATCGTGCAACAAGGTTAGCGCAATGGAGACAGGAGCAAGACATTGCCGGATGAGGCTGAAGAACACGCATTGTCCCGAGGAATACAGCCCCGTGATAGTGAGGGTGACCGATTCGAATGGACTCTACCTTGTTGAGGCCAGCACCTTCGCGTTGCGCCTGACACCCGAGGATGTCGCGTCAGCTCGGTGTGCTGCCTGCATTGCTTTTTTGTCGATTTTTTTTGGACTCAGAAGAGAACAGTGCTAACATTGTGTGATAGCTAGGTACAACAAGAACAACAGGACAAGCGATCAAGAATAATAAATCAAATGGGGCTCATAGCGCAACAACAATAAATTATGCAGGAAATACAAACAACAGGCACCTTCCCTCTGTAACATAACTGTGCGAGACGCGGATCCAGTATCGCCATATCCGCCCTTCCGAGAGAGCTTGTTTTCGGTGCAAACCAAATAAACTACAATGCCAGGCAATTTTCACATAAAAAAAACAGGCCGTAGATAGAAAGCATCGGCAGTGGGAGGGGGTATAAACTTGCAGCAACCCCTTTATCAAGGTTGGGAATATCTTTTGTTTGAACGCGACCGGCTTCCGCCGCTTCTCTTGTTTTGTGTAAAGGAAAACGCAGCGCCAGGCGTTGAATGCCATCTCAACACATACACATGGCCTGTGCTGCGCAGGACACGCAGCGGGAGTGTGCCGTGAAATGAAAGCAACAACAGCTGGCAGAAGAGGTGCTGTGCCCAGAGTGGATCCAAAGAGAACGGATGAGGGGCCGCTGCTCCACAACACGCTGAATGATTCAAGCCTCCCCCACCCCCCACCCCCCACAACACATATTCAGCCCTGGCGACATCACGTCTATATCTTGCTTGGTAGAACTGCTGTGCGCTCTGCAAGCCAGGACGTTGGCCATCGATGAGACCGCCAGACCGATGCAAGACAGATGGGGACGGCTTTTCTCTGGGGACGGATGCTGAGGAAAACAGGTGACGGGGCGGGGGTGGGGACAAAGAGTGAAGTGGATGAAGTCAACCCGGGGCAACACACGGGCCGTTGTAACAGCAGCGAGTGCCCCCCCAGGTAACCGGGGGTGTGGGGAGACTGGGTGTGGAAAAAGGATAAGGCATTGTTTGTGCGCCAAACCCGGGAAAAAATGTGTCAACATGGAGAGTCGGGCATGCCCCTCGCTGGGGGTGGGGGTGGGGGTGGGGTGGGGGGGGGGGGGGGCTGAAAAATGCACTGCATTGTAAATGCAGAAACTGAATAAAAACGACGATGGAGCCACGGCGCGTGGGCAGGGGGCATGTTTCGGGGGTATTCCTCGGGGCCAAAAAAAACCAACAGAGCAAAGGCGTGGCGATGTAAACGCCGTTTCCCTCTCAGTTGGCGCCCTTTGAAACAGATAGGTGCAGCAGTGTGAGTCAGATGAAAAAGACAGGCACAGTGCACAGAGGCTAGGTGCTGGAGAGGCACTCCCCAGAAGTCGAATCGAAGGCGAGATGGGGTTCCGGGGTGGGTGGGGGGGTGGGGGTGGGGGTGGGCGCACAACCCGATGATTCGTGTTGCAGGGAATTTGCATTTTACTTTAGAATCAGCGCCTGACGTCTGGGGCGACGCGGATTTGGTGCACACCAGGTGTGATTTCTTTATGTCACTGCCGGGGTGATAACCCCCAGTGGGCAGGCGCCGGTCGTGACGAGAAAAAAAACATGTCACAATCTCTCCTTGGATGTGACCCGCGGATCACGGGAGTGAATGATCCGCAGCATCATGCGTTTTCCGCTCAAAACAAAGGGGGTCACGCTTGGGGGAAAAAAACTAACACGCATTGATTGCGTGACGTAGCCAATTGTTCTCCCAGACCACACCCGATGATCTGGGCATCGGAAGACAACCAGCACCGGCGCGCAGAGCGGGTGAACAAGGGAAATACAATCATGCAATGGAAACCGTCATCCCTGTCGAGCACCGGGAGGGTAAAGGGCGCCCGACCCATCTTTGTCACTCGCCCCAAAGGGGGCCTTCGCTACCAGTCACTGCTGGTCACAGCTCGTCAGTCAGTGAGGGGGGATGGGCTGTTGCTCACTGTTTCTCACTCAGCCACATCAGGTCGTAAAGGCCCCTCCTTGGGCAGCGTTGCTATCAACAGCACACTCTAGCGCTGCACGCACATGCGAACCATTTTTTGAACGATTTGAACGATTCCCCCCCCCCCCCCCCCTTGCAGCAGTGCCGAAAAGACACACCGAGCAATCCTGCTCTTGATGCGATACTCACCGTCACACACACACACACATGGGCACACACTACCCCCTCCAGGAACTGCCGCGCAGACTGCTCACTACCTTTTCTCTTTTGATGGGATGGGTGGGTGGGTGGGGTCAGCGAAGGGAACACAGGGGCGTGTGGGGAAGGAGAACTGTGAAGAAAGAGGATGGCATGAGGGTGGTTGGCGGCGGTGGCGGCGGGGGGGAGGAGATCCGGCTCTCCACATTGATCCACCTGCCGCCGCCGCCGCCTTCTCTCCGCCCTCCCCTCACTTCCCCACCTCCCCACCCACACCCCCGCCCCCCCTGCCCTCCCCCCATCCCAAAAGACAGAATGAAGGCGTGGCATGGGGAAACGCAGTCAGGGAAAGACCCGCCCTTTTGGAGGAATAGTGGTGTGCCCCGTGCACATGTGAGCGTTGCTGCTGCGTTGTTGCCGTTGTTGCGTCGCTAGTTTCGTTGCTGCTGCGAACGGGGGAGTGGGGGGGGAGGAGATGTCCAGGGGTGGAGCTTGGGGGTTTTTTCGGGTCAGCTGACCTGATTTTCTGCAGGCCCTCACAAAAAATCAGGTCAGGGGGGCCCTCGCTACGAGTCACTGTGAGTCACGAGTCGTCAGTTGTCAGCCAAACATGGCTGACTTCTCACTTTTTCTCACTCAGTCACACTTGGTAGCGAGGGCCCCCCAGGGGTAAAAAGAAAAAAAAATATAGATTTTCGGGGAACCGGAAAAGTTGGCTCCTCGCCTTGGGGTCTCAAGGTGACCAGGAGGCGTTTCGTGAGCAAAGTGACCCCAGCGACATGAGCACAGGCCTCAAACAGTCACAATAGAGGACAAATGAAGCTGCCCAACCCGTACCGTGCAACAGACGTTTACTACCGTGGCCTCCGGCGGCTGGGGGGCTCCGCCCCCCAGACCCCCCTGTGGCATGTGCCTGTCTTGTACCCAAGCCCTTTACATCAGGGAATGGAGTACAGACCGCCCTCAGTGTCCTCAGGAGGACGCAGCCAACTCACACAGAATCTGTACGCCCGCAAGTCACAGATGTTCACTACCGTGGCCTCCGGCGGCTGGGGGCTCCGCCCCCTAGACCCCCCCTATGGCATGTGTTTGTCTTGTAGCCAAGTCCTTGCGCGTCCTGGGCTGCATATCAGTTCCGGTACCCTCGCGGGAGGCTGGGCCCGAGCACTGATCTCTGAGACGAACCGGGGGGGAACCCATTCAGTGAGAAAAAATTGGCTGACCCGATCTGACCCGATCCAGCCCGCAACCCCAAATTTCAAGCTCCACCCCTGGAGATGTCCACAGCGCAAAAAAAAACATGGGAACAAAGGGTGGAGGCAGTGAGGAGGAGGGATACAAGGATCACACAGGAATCGAATGATCGGTTTAAAAACAAGAAGGGGGTGGTGGGCGCGTTGATACACAGAGCTCAAGGGAATATGCATGGTGGAACGGAGAAAAGGCTTGCGCTGCATATGCATGTGGTGACGGCGGTGGGGCAGGGAATAGGGCTGTGTGTGGTAGCCCTCTTAACAGACAGCTACAGCTACAGCAACCCCCCCCCCCTTCCCCCACCCCTCCTCCAATATCGCGGTGTCCCGAAGGATTCACCCCACCCACGAGGAAGGAAGGCAGTAGAGATAGACAGACAGGGAGAGAGAGAGAGAGATAATGATCCGTTTACTTTGGGGCTGGCGCTTGCGTTGACTTCAGGGGAGCACGCCAGTGGCACGGTGTCAAGCATTTGAGTGAGAGAGAGAGAGAGAGAGAGAGAGAGAGAGAGAGAGAGAGAGAGAGAGAGAGAGAGAGAGAGAGAGAGAGAGAGAGAGAGGGAATCGGGGAACAGGTGGGGAAGTCACCCAGAGAAAACCAAGGTAGGTATGAACAGGAGGAAGAGGAGGGAATGGTGGCTGTGGTGGTGTGCGCATCAGAATATGGGCCGGCGGGGATAAAAACAAGCTGGCGCGGGGCGGGGGGGTGTATCGACTTGCCGAGAGTGGTGGAAAAAAAAACAGACGACTGAACACCCCCTCGCATTGTGTGTCCTTTTTGGATCCACGAACCATGGTATGCTGCACAGGGAAAACTGTATACGCAACGGGATCGGGGATGGGGGGGGGGGGGGTGTAGGGGTAGGGGGGGGACCAACAGGAACCTAGACACTTGTGAGAAAGCGGGTGTCGCAATGAGAACACAGCAGCAACGGCGGGGACAACGGAATACGGCTCCGCCCAACCCCACCCATCCCTTTCTCCCATCCCCTCCACCTCCCCGGTGACAAGGTCCTGGGGGACAGGGGAGGGGAGGAAAGGGGTGGGTGTGGGCCGTTCGTGAGGATCGCAGTTCTCTGGCTAAAAAGGCACAGAAAGTTGAACGGTTTTGAAGCGGAAGTTTCCTCCAGTTGGATCCGCCAGACTGTCAAAAAAATATTCAGCCGGTGTGTTGGCGGGTGGGGTGGGGTGGGTGGGTCGTGACAGTGACTGTGTGATTTTGCTTTTTTTTTTGTTGTTCACGTGTGAGTGGGTGAGTGGTTCAGTGAGGTAACTTCTGAGCTGAGCGGAAAACAGGGCAAACTATTGAGAATTGTGCGCATGCAAAAAATAAAACAAAACAAGGGGGGAGAGGGGGCGGCGGGCGCAGCGCCTCCTCCCAAAACATCCTGGAATATCAACCCCTCTCCCCATCCCCCACAAATAGCGAGTGGTTCAGACGAAGAAGAAAATATCTCTTTTCTGCCAGGGATTTGTGAGGGAGGGGCGGGTTGCCAGCTGTTCCACATACAATTTAAACAGCCCTGCTATTTTATTTTCTCTCTCACCATTTTTTTCGGGGGGGGGATTTTTTTTGGGGGGTTTGGTCTGGGGAGGGGGGGGGAGGGAAAGAGAGACCCCATGCGGGAACGAGAAAAGGGTTTTAAAAATTAATGTCGGTACGTGCGGGGGGGGGGGGGGGGGTGGGAGGCGGGGCGGTAGGGGGATGTCAACGGTGGAAGGAGGAGGGGGGAAGGCCCTGCACAACTCACTCATGATCGGCAAGCTCCGTGTTGGTTCAGTGCAGGCACACACCGAGCGAACGCTCTGATGAATGCCTCCACACGTCCGTCTGTTTTGAATTGGCGCAAAATTGCACCGAGCTAAGACCCTGATATGAACGCCCCATAAAGGCGGCACACGCCTCACCCTTGTGACCTCTTTTGCATTTTCGGCAAGCGAAGGCTGTCAAGTTGGATGGCGCACTTATTTGTTTTTGGCATGCGCGATAATGCCGTTTTGCAGCAAAATGGAGGTCAAAGAATCGTACCCTCCCCTTTGTCTTCTTTTGAAAGGCCACCTCCTGATTCATGCTTGCGTGTGGAGGAGGAGGAGGACAAACAAATCGATATCCAGCAGCAAAACAGAGGACAGAGGACGTGGGGGGGGGGGGGGGGGGCGAGATGGGGGAAACGGGTGGGGGAGGGGGAGGGGAAGGGTGGCGAGTGCACAACAGGGCAGGGATATTGGGGGGGGGGGGGGGTTGCGAGGGGTTTTTGTCAGGAAAAGACATATTCGCACACCTATCCCACCTGCCTGCCTGCACTCACCCCCTTCTCCCCCACCACCACCACCACCGCCTCACCCATCTCGCTTGGTTTTCCTCCCCCTATCCAAACCGTTGACAGAAATATAAAATCAAAGCAAAGACTCTCGAGGCACACGGGCACATTGCGTTGGGGCGGGCACAACCTCCAGACGGAGGGGGGTGTGGGGGAGAGAGGTGGGTTGAAAGGTTCGGTGAGGACGGAACTGGAATAGCGGTTTTTTTTTGGGAGGACACAGAACAAAAACCAGACAAATGAATCGCCCAACTGAATCGTGCTAGCTAAACTCCGGAAAGAAGTGTCTTTTTTCGTTGAACGCAGCCAAATATAAGGCCTAACCTGTTTTTGGCGCACGGGTGTGATGACAAAAGGGAAAAGTGCTAGCACGAACATGATGTTGGTCTTCTGGTTATGTCTGGTTTCTTAGAACACTTAACGTGTATGCAAAAATAAAAAGAGACAACCAGAGATGTGTGTGTTCAAAGGACAAGGGGTGAACGGGGGGGGGGTAGGGTCGTGTGCAGGAGGGTGAAAAAACTGGGGGGGGGGGGGGGGACCAGTGAGTGAATGAGTGAGTGCGTGAGTGAGATGGGGGCGATGTCCAAAATTCAGGGACATCGTATCCCAAAAAAGAGGAGGAGGGGGGGTGGGAATAGAGAAAAGTGAAGGCTCGATCCTCTTATCAATACAAAGATGATTTATTCGAGGCGCCTCAACGTCTTCCGGAAGAGACGCACCAGCCCCTCCTGAAAAAGGGTCTGTAAGCGTCGCTGCCTCTGTCCCGCCACCAGCGCCTGGCGTGCGGCTGGATTTTGCTGGCTGTTGTATGACTGGGTGCGAGAAAACCGCACGCTTGGTGAAAAAAAACCCCCCCCCTCCCCCCCTCCCAACTCAATAAAGTGCGAATGCGGAGTGCGAGTAGAGACAGTGAGAAGTAGGGGGCATGCTGTTTTCGTTGAAAATACACATGGCGCACCCTACGCTCTCCTGCAACAAATGTGTGTTTTGTTGGGGCGGGGAAGGGGGGGGGGGGGGAGAGGGGATTGCAGGGGGGGAGGGGGAGAGAGAGATGATCGGTCAACCCACCCTCCACCACCCCGGATTTGAATCTGGAGTGTGTTTGATTTTTTTTCGTTCAATCTGATATTTAGAAATACTCATTCATGCGATTCTTTGCATCGTGCTGTATCGTGCAAATGAAGGAGGGGATGGATTGGCGCTTCGAAGTGACGGCAAAAATAACATGACAACAAAACCAATCACTGTCGAAATTCTGTGCTGTTGGAACGCAGACCCTCGGTCTTTGGGCACACCACTCCCCCGGTCTGGTGAAGTGGCGGAAGTGAGGGTTGCAAGGTCCAAAAAAATAGGGCACAGAAAGGTTCCCCTCCAGTTGGCGACGCCGAACTATCAAAAGTGACAACACCATTCAGTAGCAACTGCTCTGCTGGAATCTCGTGTGTTTGTGAGGTGTTGACACTTCCACCACACGTGGCACTTTCTGCTCACAAGTGTGTGAAAAATCGTACTCCTTTCGCTTTATGGTAGGAACACCCCCCTGTACAGCAACTGTTAGAAACAGCTCTGAACAACTTTTTGTTGAATGCGCACTTTGTGTCTGGCTGTTGAGCCCTAAAGTGGCATCGGGGTATTCATCCTAAAGCCCTCGCCATACGACGTCCTTCGTTACTTTGTGGCTTCGCGACGCTCCACCATTCGGTAACCCCAAAATAACACAACAGGCTATAACATATCTCTCTGATACAAAAAGGCTTTTCCATTTTCTCAAACAACATAAACAAAATACAGCTGGTATGCAAACAACCCAATCACTAACAAAACACAACGGAACCGTGATTTTTCTTCTTCGGAAGTGACAGAACCTACTTGGCCGTATCAGAGCGACGCAGCAGACAGGCGGATGGTGTGAACCGCGCTGTCCTCGAGAACAGCCGACCACATCAGATCCTCGACGAGCGCATCAGCGGGGATGGAGCAGCTCCCCCGGAAGGAGATGCTGCTGACCTCCTCCTGCTCGGGCATGAAGAAGTCGTCCATCATCGCGGACTGCATAGGCTTGCTGGCCTCCACCTCAGCGCCAGACGGCTCGCCAAACGATGCCACCGCCGAGACGCCCATCTGTTCCGGCATGAAGAAGTCGTCCATCATGGCAGACTGCATGGGCTTGCTGGCCTCCACCTCAGCACCAGACAGCTCGCCGAACGATGCCACCGCCGAGACGCCCACCTGCTCCGGCATGAAGAAGTCGTCCATCATGGCGCCGAGGGTGCTCCTCTGCACCTCCGCCTTCTCCCCCTGCCCCTCGCGCATCAGCAGGTCCGCCACCTCGACGTTCCCCCCCGCCTCGAAGAAGTCGCCCATCATCGCAGACTGCACCGACATCCCCTGGGCAGGCTGCTGCAGCTCCTCCACAGCCTGCTCCGGCATGAAGAAGTCGTCCATCATCGCCTCCCGCACCGACACAGTCTGGTGGGTGGGCTGTGTGCTGTAGGACTTGATGTCGTCTCCGAGCATCATGTCAGCGCCCTCGGCGGTGTCGAGACTTGCCTCCGGAATGAAGAAGTCACCCATCGACAGGTCGGATACGGTGTGGCGGGTGGCAGGGATGCTGATGGAGGCGGGCTCCATGAGCTCCACGGGGGCGGCTGCCTCGGGCATGAAGAAGTCGTCCATCATGGCCTGCTTCGCTGTCCCCACGGTCGGCTGTGCGGCAGAGGAGTCCTCCAGAAGCAGGTCGGTGACGGTGAATTCAACCCCCGTCGGGTCCTCGAGAAGGGCGTCGCAGATCGCAGCGCGCTCGCGGGCCAGGGTCGTGTCGAACTCCACACGGCGCGGCTGGGCGCGGGAGAACAGCTCGGAGTCGGTCATCAGCACATCCGTCACACGCACAACTCCTCCTCCCATCACGGGCGCAGAGGAGGCGGCAGAGGATGCCACGCGCGCAATGCTGGTCATGCGGAACATTGTGTTGGTGAGAGAGGGTGAGAGAGGTGGTTGGGTAAGTCTCTTGTTTCTCCCTTGGTAACGCCTCGCGCGCTGGGGACTAAAAAAAGTGGAGTGATAGAGGGTAGTAGGGTGGGTTTCAAAGCAACGGTGTGTGTGTGTTGGGAGTGCACGGGGTGTTGATCCTGTTGCAGAGGGTGTGAGTGTGTGCTGGCATGCGTGTGTGGTTTTAGCTACCGATCGAGCAGGGGTGCGGTGCGGTGCGGTGCGGTGCGGACATCTTGGGGGGCGGTGGGTTGGGCGGGAGGAGGTCTGCTGAGGGGGTCCGATCGAACAACTCATCCGCTTTGCGCCCCCCTCATACACTGTACCCCACCCCCCCAGCCCACACCATGCCGACAACGCGCGCTCTGAGCTGCCCGCATTTGAGTGACCCTGACTGCACACCGGCACCAGCAAGACCATCCATCTGCCTGGGTGGTCGCAGCGAGGCTGGAGCACCTCGCAACCAAAGAACACCTGGCTGGCCACCTGGCACCATTGCGGGAAGCCGGGGGAGGAGGAGGAGGAGGCCACCGGTTGGCCGGCAAAAGAAGGACTGACACTGCCACTCCTGCCCCACCCCCCCACCCCCCGCTTCGCCCCTCACACACGCCCTCTGCAGCTGCTGCACAATTCCCGTTTGAATTGTGCTGATTAGAGCGTCACCTTGTTGGGGGTCTGTTTGCAACAACCGATACCAGCGGCGTTGGGGTGTCCAGGGCACGGCACGGCATGGCGCGTGTGGATGTGGATGGCTAGAAGTTGCCGAACAAGGCAGGGGTCGCTGCCGTGTAGAGCAGGATCACAGGGGACTCCCAACCTGCCCCCCCGTACGGCGATCATTCCGGAAGCTCACCCAGGTAGCTGTTTGGGAGTGGGGGGCGGAGGTGGAGGGGATGGTGGTGGGGTAACACAAAGATGCAGTGGCTGTGGGGGCGGCGGCTTGAATTGCACCGGCCCTGGTTCAAATAGGGGGCATACATGGTGTGATCGGAGGAGCAGCTCCCTATTATGTGCCCTTCGGGGTGGAACTGCACGTCGTTGATGCAAGCGCGGTGGCCGGGGAGCTGGTATTCGACCTGTGTCGGGGCACGGTGTGTGATGGAAGTGGAGCAGGGTTGGCACACCCCCGCATATCACTCCGATGTGCCACCAGAGCAACCAATCCCACATTGTAAATTGTGCTGCACGCGAGTGCAGATGCGGTGGCAGTACCCCCAACCATGTGCCACGCTTTCCAATGCATCAGGAGAAGCCTTTACCCAATCAGTGCAGAAGTGCAGAACCAACCATGTGCTCTTGAAGCAAAAGGTACAACAGACACGACACAGCTACATACCCGCCCTGTTGCGGCCCGCCAGATGTAATGGTGCGGCGGGTGGTCTGCAGACGCTGCCGCGACAAACTCCCCACTGGGGTGCCATGAGCAGCGCAGCAGGTTCTTTTCAACGTCGTGCTGCAGGGAGGGTTTGGGTCCAAGCACGTGAGGGGGCAGGACGGCAGGCCGCCACACCCTCAGGATCATGAAGGGTCATGAAGGATCATGAAATGGGGGTCATGAAGGATAATTATGAACACACAAAGCGGTGCAGAAGGAAAGCAAATCACATACGCTGTGCCCAACGAAAACCTTCGCGCAGCGTGCCGCGTCGCCTCCTGCGACGAAGGGGCGCACATCCCACATGCGGAGAGTGTTGTCAGCTGCATTGGACAGCACGTGTGTGCCATCCGGTGACATTGCCACGGAGGTCACCATGTCCTGGTGCCCAGACAGCGTGTACAGGATTTCCTCTTTCCGCGTGTCCCAAACCTGGATGTCACCGCTGACATCACCGACATACACCGCATCGCCCGACAGCGCCATCGCGACGCCTGTCACAGGGTACCCACCCTCGTATTCCTGCGATGCCCTCTTTGGGGTCCGCACATCCCACAGCCTGCATGTCCCGTCGTCACCACCTGCGGCAAGAAGCGCATCCCCACGAGGGCATGTGGCGCAGGCATTGACAATCTCCTTGCTTGCGCGGATCTTCTTGACACGCGTCAGGGACTGCACGTCCCAGATGCACACTGTCTTGTCTGCGGATGCTGTGTAGATCTGGTCGCCCGCCCTGCTGTACTGCAGCTCGAGGATGGCATTCTCGTGCCCCTTCATGCGGTTGAGGTTGGAGCAGTCGCCGTAGACGTTCCAGATGTAGAGCAGCCGGTCCGTCCCGCCCGACGCAAAGGTGTTGCCCTGGGGGGAGAACCGCATCGAGAGCACCTCAGACTTGTGCCCGGTCAGCTTCATCACAGGCGCCTCCAGGTCGCTGGTGCGCGCCCTCATGACCTGCCCGTATTTGCTGCCGCTGGTCCCGCTGACCACAACGGCGCCTGCATCCTCACGCTTCCGTTTCTCATCCTGGATCACAACCAGCGCGCTGTCAGCTGCGGAGCGCTTCATCGGAAGCACTCACCCGTGCTGCCTGCCCCCCTCCCCGCCCTCCCCTCAAAGGCAGGCGCGCACAGCCTGGCGGCGTGTGTGGCAGCCAACGAGCCGCCACAGCCTGCAGTGGGTGGGGTGGGTGGCTGTGGTCAAGAATGAAGGAGGAGGGGGCTGGGTGGGTGGCAGGCAGCGGGCAAGGAGCGGTGTGTGGCACGTCAGGCAAACAAGGGGGTCGTCGGGGAAGGTGTGGGGGGGAGCAGATGCGGTGAGGTGAATTTGTCGACTGCTGCACAGAAGGAACAAAAAAATGGTACAACGGATCTAACAAGGCATGTTATGCCCATCTAGCTGCATGCGCAGATAACACGAGGGTACAAAGGGGTACCGGAACAAGATCGCAAGTCACGCTACGACGGGAGTCTTCTCTATGGGTGCCGACTAGGGCATTTTGGGGATTTCTCCAGCTTGGCGAGCTGGGAAACTAACGATGAGCGAAGACCCCTCTGCAGCGGAATTTAAATATGGCACTGGCGGCCAGGACATCTCAAAGCCAGTGGGGCACCGTGGGGCTGGCTGGCATGAGCACTCTTCCCACACCCATGGCTGAAACCCAGGGAGCACAGCCACATAAAGTCAACTCTAAACATCATATCCGCCTTCCTCTCTAAGAAAATGATCGGTGATATCATCCACCCGCGGTGTCATCAGAACATGAAACTGTCGGTCTTCATTTCGACCGAGCCACGAGAAACTTGGACAGCAACAGCACTGCTGGATTTGACCATCTTCTGCACCACCTGCAGATACGACGGGAGGGCCCAGGTGTCGGCGGCAACACCGGCATGCGCATCGTCTGCCTGCCAGGTCCACGACATGTCCCACCCTGGGCTGGTCGGGTGGTCTGTCTCATCCACGATGTCTGCGATATCCCAGTGCGGCAGGGACACATCGCTTGTGTTGTCCGTACAGAGATACGTCGCAAGCACACGCACCGACTTCGGCGGCACAGTCAGGCACGCCGCAGGCGGCTTGTCACACACCCACGACGCCATCCCGCTCGGCACAGGCGACGAGGTGCGGTTGCTCACCACATCTGCCGACTCCGCCACACCACCACCCCACGCCGCACCCCCCACCGACACGCGCCACGCCTCGGAGGTTGTGTTCACCCCCAGCATGCCGTAGTACCTGCCCCGCCTCTGCGTGCACAGCAGCCCGGCACCCCCATCCCGCTTGCTGCAGTGCTTCGACCTGCCTGCATTATACCGCGACATCAGCCACGCCTCCTCCAGCCTGTTGAACAGCAGCGAGTCGAACGTCAGATCACCCGCCGTCGGCGACTCCAGTCGGGTCACCTTCGCCCCCGCTGGCGAGGTGTGCGTGACGCACAGCGTCGCCCCCAGCCCGGACACCCCACAGGCAACACCCTCGGAGCACACAACGAACGGGCATGCCGTCAGAGTCTCCCCCTTGGCGAAGGGGATGCCCTCGAGGGAGCACCCCAACACTCCCGAGGCGACCTCCATCATGCCGCGCAGCCCTGTGAAGAACACCGCCTCCCCGCCCCGCCCGCCGTGCTGCGAGATGACGAAGAGCCCCACCGACGCGTCATCCCTCGCCACAGACCCCTCCAGGCAGCTGCTCCGCTTGGGGAAGCGCAGCGAAAACGACGCAGTGGCCTTCGGGATGATAATCGCCTCCGACGGCAACGCCACAGACACCGCCCCAGCCAGGTGGTGCGACAGGTGGGGCGAGGGGTCCTCAAACACGGTGGGGTGCATGAAGAGCCGGTTGACCAGGGTTGAGTCGAAGGAGGTCGACCCGCTCAGCGCAGTCGCATCGAATGCGGGGAATGCGAGCTGCATCGCCAGCTCCCCTCCCCCGATGGGCGGGGCATGCACGCAGAGGATTTCGGCACGCGGGCCGAACGCCGCACCCAGCTCCGCTGCCCTCACGGAACGCAGGCAGGTGTCCACACCTTCGGCCTCCGCCGCCTCCCCCCCGCCATCCCCCAGCAGGAAGGGCTCCCGGAAGTCGACCACAGCATCATCCAGGTCGCAAGAGGCGCCAACCGCCTTCCCCGCGCGGCCCCCGCTGCTGCTGCTGCTGCTGGATGCACTCCCCGACACATCCCTCACCGCGAGAATCCCCCGCACCGACCCGGAGGGGACCCCCGCCACCCCCTCCGCCCCACGCACCCCCAGGGCAGGGGAGGATCTGGCGCTGGCGTGCCTCCCGGCCTCCCCCGCCACGACGCAGCATATGTCGCCTCTGCGCTGCGCGGCAGCGACGTAGCGCACGACGCTGCTGCGGTAGGCCTTCTCCGAGACGCCCTCTGGGGCACGCCACGGCAAGGAGGTGACGGAACCCCCCGTGAAGTATTCCGCAAACCTTCGGATCAGCGGGAGGCAGGCGGGGCCTCGTGGGGTGCCGAGAGCGGCGTAGCTCCCCAGGGCTTTGGCTGCGGCTTTCTCCATCAGGGCTACCCAGAGGTCGCCCTCTGTGGAGCGGGCGAAGCAGGCACCTCCGCCGCGTGTCACAGGGAGGAATCTGTCCAGCCGCACCGTTGTCCAAAACCCCCCCTCGCACACCCGGAGGGGGACCAGGGCCTGCCGGTGCGAGGGCTGTGTCGCGGAGCGGAATACGCTGTGCACCACCTCGGGCTTCTCCGTTAAGGCGGAGAGGAGGCTGCACAGCCAGGCATCCCCAAGGGCACCCTGGTCGACGTACCACGGCTTGGGCCTCCGGTGGAATATCTCGCCCGACCCACGCCGGAGGGCCAGGCTCTCGGAGGAGATGGACCACACAGGGTGGACCCCCAGGCCCTGCCCGAGGGAGTGGCTCCCCGGGGAGAAGTCAGGGTCAACCGCGTGGGGGTCCTGCTGCTGTGCGGCCTGCGCTTCGAGATCTGCCGCGCGGATGAGGGCGCGGCTGCCGTCATCCCCGAGGGGTGTCGCTTCGAGCGACAGCACCTCGATGCGGGTGGCGGTGCCACGCAGGCCATGCGGCGGAAGCGCGGAGTTGGGGCGGGACGACCCACCGGATGACAGCGCCGCCAGCGGAAGCTCCGTGGTGAAGGAGGCGATCATCCGGCGCGTGTTGGGGGGGACCCCGTCGGCGGTGATGGAGGGAGACCCTCCATGCATCGCAACCCTCGCAGGCTCATGCGGCGCAGCCGAGATGCCGGGGGTCCCGCAGGCCTGCATGACAGAGCTGTCCCCCAGCAGCGCCTGCGACGCCTCAGATATGACATCCGTGATGAGGGTGTCGGCAAGGGAGGCGGAGATCTTGGCGCTGCACATCGAACCGCTGCAGTTGTGCAGCGCGACATCCTCCCTGATGCTGAGCGTGGTGGAGGCGGGGCTGCCCCCGGGCGGAGGCGACGCGGAGGCGTGCCGGGTGATCACCAGGTAGACATCAGGCACGTCGGGCCTCGCGAGGCGGCGCGTCGACCCCGCCTCGCAGCTGTCGGAAAACTCATGCGGCGTGTGGCTCGCCCGGGGCACCGGGTTGTCGCGCGTCGCCTGCACCCTCTTATTGTAGCGGAATGCGGGCTTCTGGAGGTCCGGCGTTGGGGGCACAGCCGGGGGTGCCGCGAGGAGGGGCTTGGCGTTCCGCGTCGCCGTGCGGAGGCTGGATGGTGTGGCGGGGCGGGCGGTGCCGAAGCTGTCGAGGAGCCACGGGTGCCGGGTGGAGGCGGTGGCGGTGGTGTGCGCGGATTCAGCTGTAGCGGTGTGCGCCGACACGGCTGTGGCGGAGGAGACGTGCGCAATGGGTGGCGGGGCAGGGCGGTCCACAGAGGGTGGCGAGGGGGAGCGCCTGACGCGGTGTGCGGTGAGGCGGCTGCTGCTGTTCCCCCTGGGCCTGGCGCTGGGCTCGCGTCGCCCGAAGTGCTCCGCAGCAACACGCGCCGCCCCACGCGGCGACAGCTGCTGCTTGGTGTCGGGCGGCGGGGTCCCCCGCACCGGAGAGGGCGGCTGCGGGGTGTGGCGCCACGCAGGCTGGTGGGGCGGCGTGCGGACAGCCTCCTGCACAGCGCTGCCGCGCCTGCTGAGCACCCTCTCCTGCACAGCAGAAGGCACCCCGCGGAAGCTGTGTGCCGCCGCCGTCGCCATCGTGTTGTTCGGAGGCGGCGGGGTGGGGATCGGGTCGGGAGCCCCCGGCAGGGCCTGGGAGGAGAAGGGGCCCGGTGGCGGGGGCGACTCCCTCCGGGTGTGTGTGTGGGTGTGCGGTGCCTGGCTTGCCTGCGGCTGGCTCTGCTGGGCGTGCTGCCGCGGGGGGCGTGTGTGCAGGTATGCGGACTTCGGGGGGGTGTCGCGCGGCGCGTCGTCCTGCGGCAGGGCCCAGCCCCGGGTGGGTGGCGGCGGGGGCGGCGGGGTGCGCGAGTCGCGGTGCCTCGGCTGCGGCTGCTCTGGGGGTGACGGAGTGGCCACGCGCTTGACCCACTCCTCCACACGCTGCACGCCAGGGCGTGACTCCGGCTTGGGGGAGGCTGGCATGCTCGTGCCTGTGCCCACCCGGCTGTTGAGGCTGTTCAGCCCCCACACGGTGGGCGGTGCAGGCTGGGGTGTGGGCTGCGAGGGTGGCTGCGGCGAGCCGAAGCGCACGTTGGCAGCGAATCCAAAGCCTTTGACACGCACATCCTGCGGCGGTGCCTTGCGTGCGGGAGACGAGGGGCGGGCCTGTGGGGTGGGTGAATGCCGCCTGCCCTTCCCCGACGCAGGCGACAGGGGCTGCTGCTGCTGCTGCCGGCGCCGTTGCTGGGGCTGGGGCTGCGGTGCTCCTCCAAACTGCTGCACAGGGCTGAATGCGGATACGCGGTTCCCCTGCGATGGTGAAAGGGTCTGTAGGGCTCGCGGGCTGGCGGGTGTCTGCGACTGTGCCTGTGTCTGCATCTTCAGCGTGCGTGGCATGCGTGGTGGGCTGACCATGCGGCTGCCCAGAGCAGGGCTGGCAGGCGCCATCTTTGGGGAGGCCAGCAGGCGCGACTCCAGGGCGGCCAGCTGGTCCTCCAGCCTCTTAATGGTCGGCGACGCATTCGGGGATGCGGGCCGGCTGCACCCCGCCACCACCTCCACCCTCTTCGCCGCCACACCGCCGCACCGCAGCGGCGACAGCTTCGGACGCAGCCCCCCGTCACACCCCACCGGGCCCACCTTCGCCACCGCCCTCACGGGATCCACAGCCGGCGGCACCTTGGGCGACGGAGAGGACTGCGGGGAGCCGCCGAATGCATCTGGCTGGTCTGGGGGGAGGGGGGTTCGGCGGAAGGCAGCGCCGCGATACTTGGCAGCAGCTGCGCTGGGGGACTCACCCCCAGCGCCGCCTCCCCTGGCTCCGCTGCGGCGCGGGCTCGCCCCACCCACCGAGGCCGCCACAGCCTCTGCGATCTCCGGGGAAGGCGAGCGCTGCTCGAAGTAGTCCGGCGCCTCTGGTGACATCGCCGTGCGGACACTCTTTACAGGCGACACCACGCCGGGCGACTGCCGCTCCACCTCCAGCGCATTGGGGCAGTCGACGGTCGATGGGCTGGGCGCAGCGCAGCGCCGCAGCGAAGAAGCTGTCCTCGCCTTCACCCTTGCACCTGCCTGCAGGAGACGTGCGGCGGCTGCAGCGCGCTGCGCTGTCGGGAAGGTGACGGTGCCCTGGGCCTTGGGCACAGCGGGAAACATCAGCGACAGCGCCTCCCACCGCAGCCCGGATGTCTCACGCAGCGGCACGGCAGCATACACCCTGCCTGCGGAAGGGGTGACCAGCTCCACTGCACCTCGTTTGAAGGCGACGCGCAGCACGCGCACCGTGCCGTCCCCAGCTGACCCCTCCACCTCCGCGCAAGACAGCTCGCGCAGCAGCGCATCGACACTGTCGCATGCCGGCATCGCGCCGCCCGCACACAGCGACCCTGCGAGATGCGGTGGTGGTGGTGTGGAGCAAACACGCTGTTGACCATATTTTCAGAAGGAGAGTGGGTGAGAGAGAGTGGGGGGTGGGGGGGTGGGGCATTTCCGTTTTGCGATATGTCGTCCGTTCTGCGCTGTGTCTTCTTGGGAGAGTCTCTAAACACCACAGTGGGGGTGGGAAGGGGTGGGAAGCCCCATCCATGAACCGGTTCCACCGCGGCACACAACAATGTGTTCATATGTGGGCACGGCCCCCGCACAGGGTCACGTGACACCATCTTTCACTCAAACAACCCAACAAAAACGTGGACACCACACACATCGACAGCTCAACCAGGTGCACCACCACTACCACCACCACCACCGCTGTTTTTTCTGGAAAGAAAATCAAGGGGTGCCAGGCAATGGTTGGCATAGGTTGCCCGTCTCAGCAAGAGTCTCAACACCACCCTTGTGGCCGCCACGGCAATCATGGTGCCCTGCGGAACGACGCACCAGCGCAGGCTTTATCCTTCTCGCGCCGGAGGTGCCCGTAGAACTCCAACCCTGAAATGAGGAAGTTATGCCCGAACTGCTGGTTGGGCCCCACCTGGACCACACGGAGGTATCTGTAGTACGCCTGGTGTGCGGCAGGCAGCTTCGCAGGGAAGGTTGCCGAGAGGCGTGCGGCGGAGAAGGGGGGGTCGGCATGCCGCACGTCATCCAGCAGCACCCAGTGGTCCCACATGTCGAGGTCGTCTGACCGCCCGGCAGCCTCGGCACCCATCAGCTGCCAGGTCACCGGGAAGCAGGTCAGCGACGTGCTGGTCCCGAGGGTGTAGTGTGTGGGAGAGATGGCAAAGTCGCCCAGATCCACCGCAACCCAGGAGAAGGGGAGCCCGTCTGTCTGGAAGTGCGACACGCCATGCGACAGCACATTCGTCACATTCTCGCCGTGCCGCGTGCCTGCGAGCTTCCGGCTGGCACCGCTGACCCTCGAGGAGCTGTGCACCTTCACATCCAGGAGGGCCGACTTCGCCGGGTTGGACCACATCGAGCGAGACCCGAACATGGTGCCCAGGTAGTAAACGATGCCCTGCCTGTCGTAGTCGGTGCCGGACCACTCAAACTCCAGGCGGCGTAGGGAGAGTATCGGGTGGTTGCGGATGGCCAGGCCCCATGCCTTGCAGGCGACGAGGCAGGTGCGCAGGGCGGCGGCGGGGAGGGACAGGAAGCAGCGCTCCAGCTCCGCCTCCGACAGCAGGTTGACGGTGCGGATGGGCGTGTCGCCCTTGTCTGCAGGGCGCTGCATCAGCCGCCCGGAGGCGATGCATGGCATGGCCCCGAGGTGCGGCTGGTTCGATGGGTGCAGAGCGCTCTTCATCGGCCCCCGCTTCGACCACGACTGCGGGATGGACAGCTCCGTTGTCTGCTTCGGCGCCAGCCTCGCGTCCTCAGGCAGCTTCGCACAGGGGAGCGAGCACTGGAAGACCAGAACCCTCTCCTCCTCGATCAGGTCGCTCAGCGTCGCCCCATCCGGCTGTTCCGGTTCGTCCATCGCAAGCCGCCCCCGTTTATACCCTTTTTGGGTATCTTTGAAAAATGAAGGAGGGTGTGTGTGTGTGTGGGTTCAACCGTGCGACGCCATGATCATGCCGTGGCCCAGCCTCGCCTCCCAGAGGGAGTGCGTGTTTTAAACCAGTATGCACAGGGGGGCGGGGGGGTGCCGCCTCACTCGCTATGCGACGCAGCCCAACAGGCCCTGCCCCGAGATACGAGATACGGGGGTCTGCAGTGGCCACACGCACACACACACTCCCCCTTGCATTGCGGCTGCGGGATGAACACCCACAGTGTGGGTCGCAGTCGCCTGTTGACACACTCACCCACCCACCCCCCACCCATGCTGACACCAACACGCACTGCATACAGGACTGTACAGTGGGCACCACACACCCAGAAGCACCCCGCCTGAGAGGCAGCCTCCTTATTGAGTTGTAACACTACACTGGGCGATTTCCCAGGCACGGCGCCATGAGCTGTACTCTCTGCGAGACGGAGCCAATACTTGCGCACGCCGGAAACCGCCCGGGACACACTTTGCTATTTTTTTTGACACGCAGCCCCCCTCTCCCCACACAGGATGAGGCCCAGGCGTTCCTTGGGAGTCTCCCATCGCCCCCACCCCCCCACCCCCAACCCGTCAATCCATCGGGTCTCTGAGAGCAACCAAGGGAGTTGGGAGGGGCTGGGGGGCTGGGCTGGGCTGCCCCAGGAAGCCCCTCCCAGCAGGACGAACGCACGCAGACACATGAATCACGTGAATCTTTCCGGAAAGCGTCGGTGGCACCTGGGGGGGTAGGGGCAGGCTAATGAAACACCTGCCCCTTCAAGCCCGCCCAGAGGTGGAATCACGCCCGCTCTGATTTGACTCACCCACACAAACCCACCCCGCCTCACCCCTGACGCCCCATGAGTTGACTCCCGATATGCCACCATCCCCCCCCAGAGCCAGAGGCTCGCCTTACATCATTTTGTCCTTACCTTCTTCCCGTTTTTCCCGATGGATGCCGGCAATATCCACTGACATGACACAGAATAGCGCAGGGGTGGGGGGGAGGGGATGGGCGGAAGTGGAGTGGGGGGGGGGGGGTGGGTGTGTGGGGGACACGCACCCCAACAACCACCCCTCAAACCCCCTTTCCCCCCCCCCCCTGCGCTTGCGGATGAGAGAAGGGGAAGCAAGAACTCAACAAAAAAAAGCACTGGGTGGGCAGGGGGGGCGGGGGGAGGTGTGGAAAGTTGTGTATGTCGGGGTGGGGTGCCAAAATTTTCGTTCATCACGCGTGCCCTTTTTGTTTGATTCGGCTGGCTTAAGGGGAGCACGCCAGCGGCACACTGTCAAGCATTTTGAGAGAGAGATACAGAGAGATTTGCGTGCGGTTGTTTTCACAGGGATATGCACACTGTTAAATAGACGAAGAGAGAGAGAGAGAGAGAACATAAAGAGAGGAGAAAACTTGTTCAACAGGCGAATGTTGGCATGACATATCACCACACCGGTGTATGAGTGATCTCCATGACGCACAAAACAAGCTTGCTCCTCGACGCCTTCGCTGTTGCAACCAAAAGAGAAACGACAGTTATGGCGGCAGCGATCGTGGGGGGAGGGAGGGGGGGGGGGGGACGACTTCAGTTTCGTTGACATTTCTATTTTCTTTTCTGGACTGATGATTACTTTCGCAAAAAAAAAAGAACCACATGGGGCCGGAAAGCGGGAGGGTGTGGGGAGGAGAAGAGGCATTCTGTTTGTGATGGAGGCGCAGTTCTCTCTCGCCGGCTATGACGGGAGGTCACCACACCCACACCGGGGTGGGCTAGGACCCGTACAGGGTTAACCCACCTAAAAAGCAACACACCCACACCACACCACACCACGCCACCAACCCCACCCCCCGCAGGCGGGGGTGACGGGCTTGCGGGAGAGGCCTCCGCTGTGTCGCCCTGTATTGTTCGGGTAGCTCACTCTCCTGCACGGAAAATAGCTTGCAGTTGTGTTGACTGGTGCTGCAGCTCAGCAGTGCGCGGGGGGGGCGGGAGGACTGGATGGAGGGGCACAAAGAGCCCCTATCGCCCGCTCCCTTGCGCTCGAGGCCATGTGGCAAGGCCTCGCAATACCAGCACCCTCTACACACGTGAATATTGAGAGGAGCAAAGAAGGCACCGAACTCCCTGCTCTCGAGACGATCACACACAGGTGAGCCTGTCTGCCGTGGTACGGATAGCGCAGGGGCCTGGAGGTGATGGAAGAATGGATTCTGATTTGCCAAAACTATGCAGAACACACCAATGGCACACGGCGTGGTATTCCGGGGGGGAGCACGGCTAGCCGGAGCCTATCCGGCCCGTCCACCACCGGATACCAGGAGTGCACACGGTGGCCTGGTCAGCTGACTGACCAGGTTTTGACCAGGTCCAAATCTGACCAGGTCATGACCAAATCTGACCTGGTCATGACCAGGTATGACCTGGTCATGACCATGTCATACCTGGTCATGACCAGGTCATTTTCACCCATTTTAACCGGGGGGAACATGTTGAGTGGCCAAGCAGGGGGGACAATTCGCATATTCCGGACTCTCTCCGGCCGTTGTGGAAAGTATGAGTCAAAAGGGTTCAACCATACCCCGAGTCGAGAAAGAAGTCGAAGCTTGAATCATGTTGGGCACAAGGGGAAAATGGTCAAAATTGGCCCAAAATTACCAATAAAATATGCTGCAGTGCAGGGGGGTGGCGGGGGAGGGGAGGGTGGGGTCGGCGACGAAACTTGATGATCAGCAGCTTTGGCCCAAAATTACCAAAAAGGAATGAGGCCCCCTGCCCAGGTTCCCTGCCCGCCTGGACGCACTCAAGTGCCTCACACCGGGTCCCTCCCCCTGGTGGTATCCCAAAAAAATGTCGAGGAGGTCTGCATCATCCCAGGCCACGCAGAAGGCGTCGAGCTGTTTCACAGCAGCCTCGCGGCGCTGTTTGAAAAGCCATCGCACCACCCACTTTGACAAGGAGTGGGGCAGGAAGCTGACACGGAGTGAAGAGGCCGACAAGAAGAAGGCCAGGACACTGCCCGCAGTCTACTCCATGCGTGTCTCTGGCAACGCGCGTCGGAGGCGGCATGAAGCGCCTCACGAGCGCCGACAAGAACTCGTCTGAGTACGAGGTGCTGACGGAAGCGGGGTGCTCGGATGAGGTGCTGGGAACCGATATGAAGAGGCTGCCCACCGCTCAAAGCGCGGTGGGCAGTACTTCTTCGAAGGCAGCTGAAAAACAACTGACCCCGAACCCCCCCCCCATCACGCAGATCGGGAGGCATTCGATAGCAGACGTCCTCTTCTACCGGATCATCGTAGAGGTAGGTCCGGGAGCTGACGTGCCCGACGAGCACCCACCTGTCCTCGACGGATCGGTCATGACTGTCACGGTCATGAGGGACCTGCCCTACAAGAGCGAGGTTCCGAATGGTCTGCACGCCCGAACGTTTCACATTCCGGATCCGTTCATTGTGGCGGTGGGGGCAACACCACAGGCAACGCAGGGGCAGGGTGTCGTGACCATCGACATCCAGTTGGTGAACGCGGTGATGAGGCAGGCGGTGGTGACAAAGAAGCCCGACCAGCGGGCGTGCCAGAGGACGAGAGTCCCATCGGCAGTGCCGTAACGGTTGACCACATCTGATTGTGACACTTTTCAAAGGGGGCCCTCGCTACGAGTCACTGTGAGTCACGAGTCGTCAGTTTTCAGCCAAACATGGCTGACTTCTCACTTTTTCTCACTCAGTCACACTTGGTAGCGAGGGCCCCCAAAGAGTGTAAAAGAATGGAGAAGGGAGTGCCCTGCCTTGAATGCCTCAGGACCCTCAGGATCCTCAGAACTGCCACCTCTCCGACGAAGCGTTCGAGAGGGAGAATGGGGAGAGGAAATCGCGGGCCAGGACAACATCTGCTTGTTTCCGGGAGAGGGACCTGATGGTGTTCGAGCTGGCAAACTATGCCAGTTTCGGCAACGACCCCGCAAGAATCTTCGTGTACCCTCTTGCAATACAATGTCATATCGTTGTGCGGGAAGTGCATGACAGCGGGTCCCGTATGGATGAAAAACTTCGATTCGTTTCGGCACCGTCTCAGGGCTCTCGGTAGCAGTCGAGTAACCCCTGTCGGCCCGATCGATTCGCTCGGCAAGTGTTCCGATGGCTGGTTACTGACTGGCGATGCTGCCTGCAACAAACCGCGTGGTCTCCGTATTTGCCTCTGCGACAAGCAGCCGCCGATCCACACCCAGGATGCGAAGGACGGCGTGTTACGCAAGGCAGCACTGGCCTGTGAAGCCGACGACGACAACGAAGATCCCGAAGAAGAGGAGGAAGAAGGAGAAGAATGTGAAGAAGCGGAAGAAGACAGAAAGCTGCTGATCATCAAGTTTCGTCGCCGACCCCACCCTCCCCTCCCCCGCCACCCCCCTGCACTGCAGCATATTTTATTGGGGTGTTGGAGGGTCTGTTCCAAAACAGGAAATCACAAAAAAAACCAAAAATTCACCTTTTTTCACCCTTTTTCGTCAGCTGATTGAGGGTGTGATATGAGGGTTCTATCCAACAAGGATATCAAGGCGGCACTTTCAAAGTCCTGCCAAGGACAGCGCCACGTGGGTGTGTGCTTCTGATATATGTTATGTCATCATGTGAAACCCTCCCCAGCGTGTGCCAACATCCCTGACACGCTCACGAAAAGCATGACACGGAGAAAACAGGTGCCGAAACAACCTGCCGAGCACACGGGTGGTGCCACGTTGATCCACGCAGCGATCTCCCATGACAGGAAGCCTTGTCGCCACGGCAGAGTCGCCGCAGACTGTGGGAGAGGTGTCGCCAGTCACCTTGAGGTTGCAGTGTGTCATCAGGCTAAGACCCGTGCCCTCTTCACCTCCCCTGTTAGGTTGCTCCCATATCGTTGCCTGCTTTGGGGCCTGAAGGACATAGGGGTCCAGCAGGCACTTGAGCATCGCAAGGCATGGTGGTAACACACCTTTTTTCACCTTTTTTCACCTTTTTTCACCTAAAATCACCGAAAATCGCTGGTGACTTGAGAGGCCACAGCGCCTTGTTGCCCTGCAGGGTGGTCCTGTGGATGACTTGTGGGTCCCTGTGGTGGTCCCATGTACCTACACGACGGACTCCAGCCGGTCGAGTGGGGGTAAAAATGGGAGATAGTTCGACCTAGGGGTCTAGTTCAGGGGCTTGTCATCGGAGGATGTGACTGGGAGTCAGCCAGCATACCACAACTACCCACCCAGCGGGGCCGCCTCTTCGGGTGTTCCAAAACCTGTTTCTTTTGAATATTTGGAATCTGTGCGGATCGTAGTGGGGTCATTTTGTGGGTCTAGGTGTCAAGCTTCACCCATGAATAAGGGGTCTGGTTCAGGGGCTCCCACACCACACCTACACCCACCCACCTCCGCGGATTTTTCGAAACCCCGTTCTTTTGAACGTTTAGAACCTGTGCGGATCGTGGTGGGGTCATTTTGGTCATGGCGTGAAATCTCCAGTTTACCACCAAACTCACACAAAACCCGGGCCAAAATCAGCTACAAAATGGAGGTCACTACCAGACTCCCAGCCCCAGGAAGGGTAAGATGAGCCTGTGGGGTTGGTCAGGGACTGGTTTTCGTCTTGGGAAGGGTCCCGTTGGGAAGAATATCCGATATGCTTGACCGCACGACGCCGTTGGGTGAAGGAGAAGTCGTACGGTACACTTCCTGTTCCTGGACGGACCGGGTTCGATCCGTACTACAGGCCAACTGCCCCCCTAAAACAGGGAGGAAGATATCACTTGCACACCCGGACATTACTTGCACTGCATTCCTCCCCGGTTCCAGGCACATTATTGCACTGCGTGCAAGTCAGGGACCTGGAGTGCAAGTACATAGTGGACTCCAACTGCCCTAGCCCGCTAGCGGGAGTCTGGGTACGGGAGTCTGAGACGCGAATGCGTGTCCTAGTCACACAGGCAATGCGAATCGCATTGCCTGTGTGCCTAGTGGGACTCGCGAGATGGCCGCCCGTAGTCCGGTTCAAATTTCAGCGGCCGGACAGGATTTCCAGCCATTTTGGGTAGACCATCCCTTCCCAAAGTCGCATCCCACCGGCCGATATACCCACGTTCCGAATCCCGACCCAGGGGTATCCAAGCTTCGGTAAGGCTTGGGTGGGATTGAAGACCACTGCAAGCCTGAAGCTGAATGGCTGAAGTACCTCGCTGTGCCCAGTTCCCCTGCTGCAGCGAGGTAGTGGGCTGCCTCCTTGTCGCGCTGCAGCAACAGTTCGTTGGTGGCGGTGAGGGGGTGCCGGCTTGGGCAGTGGCGAAAGAGATGCTTCAGGGAGACCCTCGATGGGGTGTGGCCCGGTGCTGCAGGCAGGGTACACGTACTGGTCTGTGTCCGGCTGCTGTGGTCATCGACAAGGCTGTGTGGTCTGTCCGAAGGAGGTGGAGGGTGGTCTCCCTCAGGTGGAGCATCTGTGGATAAGGACTTCGCGTCTCTCCGATCCTGCATGGGCTCAGGTCTCCAGATGATCATCACCCCTTGCCTTGCTGATCAGGCAGGCTCCTTGAGGCCTCCCAGGTGATGTGCGCGCGCCACCCCGTGGTTCCTTGTAGAGTCGCATACAGGTCCGTGCGCACGGTGGGAGCGTTCGTATCGCCCGTTCCGTGCCAGGTCCTGGAGAATACCTTTGGTTGAGTATTGACTCTCGGGTTCAAGCCCCATTCAAGGTCCTTCGCTACGACATCACTGGTCGTCAGTCAGAGGGGAAGAACGGTGTCCCTCACTTTTTTCACTGCTCACGGGAGCGAAGGCCAAGTCCAACAGGGGTAGCCTTGTAGAGAAGGCTCCTGATCTCTCCAAACATTGCACCGAAGACCACACCTGCCCATCAGGTTCTTCCCCGTCAGTCGAACAGTCTTTCTTGTTCATGTTCTGGGCAGGGTGCTCTGCCTCGGTCACCCCGACACCTAGGCTAGCCCAACATATTCCCTCAGTGTTCTCACAGGGGTGTCCTCAGTATCTGGGTCCCTACGGCAAGGCAGCGTACCAGGCTTTGCGAACCCGAAACAGGCTGTACTGATGGTTGCATACCGCCGCAAGTACGACCCTGTCGCCACCCCATGAAGTGGGGTGGCGACAGGGTGTAAGTCACGAGGGGAAGGGCATGTGGAACGGCCACTGCCCAGTCCCCAGCGCCCTCCACCCCATAGGACATTCGATTTTTTGCAGGGAACCACCATACAACACCGCACAACACTACCGAACGCCACCAAACTCCACCAAACACCTCCAAACTCTGCCAAATTCCTCCAAACTCGGGTCAAAATCAGGTGGCGGTACATCAAAAGGGCCCAAATCCATAGGAAAACCCCCCCGCACGCCCCAAAAAAAATCCGTTTTTTCACCTTTTTTCACCTTTTTTCGTCAGCTGATTGAGGGTGTGATATGAGGGTTCTATCCAACAAGGATATCAAGGCGGCACTTTCAAAGTCCTGCCAAGGACAGCGCCACGTGGGTGTGTGCTTCTGATATATGTTATGTCATCATGTGAAACCCTCCCCAGCGTGTGCCAACATCCCTGGCACGCTCACGAAAAGCATGACACGGAGAAAACAGGTGCCGAAACAACCTGCCGAGCACACGGGTGGTGCCACGTTGATCCACGCAGCGATCTCCCATGACAGGAAGCCTTGTCGCCACGGCAGAGTCGCCGCAGACTGTGGGAGAGGTGTCGCCAGTCACCTTGAGGTTGCAGTGTGTCATCAGGCTAAGACCCGTGCCCTCTTCACCTCCCCTGTTAGGTTGCTCCCATATCGTTGCCTGCTTTGGGGCCTGAAGGACATAGGGGTCCAGCAGGCACTTGAGCATCGCAAGGCATGAGTGGCTGTTTCAAACTCCTGGTGCAAGCACCCGTCATGGTCTGGGGAAGCCCTCCCAGGTAGTTTAACGTCTTGCCCAGGACAACCTTTTTTCACCTTTTTTCGTCAGCTGATTGAGGGTGTGATATGAGGGTTCTATCCAGCAAGGATATCAAGGCGGCACTTTCAAAGTCCTGCCAAGGACAGCGCCACGTGGGTGTGTGCTTCTGATATATGTTATGTCATCATGTGAACCCTCCCCAGCGTGTGCCAACATCCCTGGCACGCTCACGAAAAGCATGACACGGAGAAAACAGGTGCCGAAACAACCTGCCGAGCACACGGGTGGTGCCACGTTGATCCACGCAGCGATCTCCCATGACAGGAAGCCTTGTCGCCACGGCAGAGTCGCCGCAGACTGTGGGAGAGGTGTCGCCAGTCACCTTGAGGTTGCAGTGTGTCATCAGGCTAAGACCCGTGCCCTCTTCACCTCCCCTATTAGGTTGCTCCCATATCGTTGCCTGCTTTGGGGCCTGAAGGACATAGGGGTCCAGCAGGCACGTGAGCATCGCAAGGCATGAGTGGCTGTTTCAAACTCCTGGTGCAAGCACCCGTCATGGTCTGGGGAAGCCCTCCCAGGTAGTTTAACGTCTTGCCCAGGACAACCTTTTTTCGCGTTTTTTCACTCAAAAACGCAAGCTCGTTTATGAGGGGCTCTGTGAATTTTCGTGAATTTTGGCGATTTTTGGCGATTTTTTGCGATTTTCCCTGAAAGTAGGAGATGGAACAGACCCGCCAACACCCCAATTTATTGGTAATTTTGGGCCAATTTTGACCATTTTCCCCTTGTGCCCAACATGATTCAAGCTTCGACTTCTTTCTCGACTCGGGGTATGGTTGAACCCTTTTGACTCATACTTTCCACAACGGCCGGAGAGAGTCCGGAATATGCGAATTGTCCCCCCTGCTTGGCCACTCAACATGTTCCCCCCGGTTAAAATGGGTGAAAATGACCTGGTCAATGACCAGGTATGACCTGGTCAAGATTTGACCAGGTTTTGACCTGGTCAGGGTCTGACCAGGCCACCGTGCAGTCCGGGCAGGGGGGGGGGGGGGGAGGAGATGGGGAGATGGGGACAAGGCACCTTTTATGCAGTGCACAAGACATAAGCTTCGCTGCCTATCCCTCTCTTTGCTGAACATGAACCCAACACATTTGGCAGATTCGCTGCCAAATGGGATTATGGTGTGTGTGGTTCATGCGCTGACGCTTTCACACTCTGTCTGTGCACGGGGTGCATGGGAGGGGGGAGGGGTATTGAAATAGAAGTCGAAGGAATCACAAGGACGATCTCCCTTCACTCGTTATGCAGGTTGGGGTGCATGGGGGTGGGGGATTGGGCTGAAAAAGCAAAAAAACCAAAACCAACCAAATTGTCGAGAAAAAGAGGCGCAGCGCATACCGATTGAGAGGTGTTCGATCGGGGGACGGGTGGGGCGGGGGGTGCGAGCTGCCTGACGACTCACCAAGGTAAATCGGTGTGTGTGTGGGGAGGTCTGGAGGGAGGGTCGTCGGAGGCGAGGGATGGCTAGACAGAAGACCCAGAGAGAGACGAAAAATATGAAGGGGCGAAACGGGGGGGAGTAGAGGGCAACCGCCATCAGGCCACACAGCAACACACACCCCTCTCTGGTGATGGACGGGGGATTCGATTTACAATTCTGCCAACACCGTGCCCGACAGCTGCGCGCTTTTTTTTGAAAATATCTCCCCTCCCCCTATTTTGTGTGGTGAGAATAGAAGAAACCGCCCCGGGAAGATCAGCCGGAGGTAACAATGCTGCGAAAAGGGGCCATCTCCACACCCACACACACACACCCACCAACAACAACCCAACTTCCGCCCCACCCCACCCCCCTCCCCGCCCGTACATCAGACATAACGCACCTGGTAGCGGTGCGGCTTTCCTACACACTCGGTGCACTTCCACCCCGAGCGCCGCTGCTCCCCGTTCCTCCCCAAGGCACCGCACACCACGCAGACGGTCGGAGCGGTCGCCCCAGATGCTGCCATTCTCACGAGCGGCGCACCACCTGGGCTACCCCCGGGACGGCCCCCACCTGGGCTTCCTGTCGAGCTCCCTCCTGGAGACACAGGCGAGTAGACAGGCGTGAGGGACCCTGTTGTCTGGTTCATGTTGTTGCGTGGGTATGCCACGGCGCGGTGGTTCGGGTTGGCGGAGTGGCACATCGCGCAGTGCGGGGGGTGCGTCGGGTGTTCGAATGTGCACCTCGGGCACCGCCAGGCAGAGGGGGAGGAGGGGAAGGCGTTGGTGCTGACGTTGGGGTTTGACGCAGCGCGCCTGCGGGCCGGGTCTGGGGCGTGCAGCCCCGAGCTGCCGTAGCCCCCGCGCGCAGGGGGTGTGGAGGGCGCAGGGGGTGCCGAGGGCGCTGCCTGCGGTGACTGCGCCTCCGCGTCCCTCGCGGCTGCCATCGAGAAGGAGGGGTCGGCCTGCAAGATGGCGATGATGGTGTCGGCCAGCCCGTCCTTCTGGAGGAACTCCCGCTTGCTGACGCTGTTGCTCCCGCTGTGGTCGAACACGGGCCACGCGTTCTCCAGAGAGCTCTGGATCTCCTTGACCTTGCTCTGGGCGCCGCGTTCGAAGGTTTTGATGAGGGCGCGTGCGACCTCGCCCTTCTCCAGCTCGCCGCTGCCGTCCTCATCCCAGTAGTCGAACCACCCCTGCTTGTCTGTGGCGATGTGGGGGGGCCCGCTGCGGACCGTTTTCCCCGCCACATTCTTCCGCACGAAGAGGAGCAGGTTGGGGAGTTCGTTCTCCGTCACACCGCCGCTGTTGTTCTGGTCCCACTGCCGCCAGTTCCGGTCGATGATGGCTGTGAGCTGGCCCTCGTGCACATTGCAGGTGGCCTTCACGACATCTCGCACGTTTTCTTTGCTCAGGTACCCCGTGTGGTCGGCATCGACGAGTCGGAACCACTGTGCGGGGTGTTGGAGGTGGGGTGTGTTGGAACAGTGTTTGGCTGCAAATCATGCGAAACAACAACATGCACCCCACGCAACACGAGGGGTGATGAATCGGACAGCGCATGATCGCGCGTAATGAGGCACTCTGGCCTGCAAGTAGCTGGACAGACAGAGAGAGGCACACACAAAAGAGATCGAGAGAGAGAGGGGGGACATACCCCACGCGGGTCCTTGACAGGGTCAGGCATCTTCACAATCCTGGCCCCCTTCGCACGGCACATGGGGCACTTCAGCTCCGCGTTGGACTGCTCCTCCACTTCCATCTCCATCCCGTACCCACGGGTGACGAAGGGGCACATATCTTTGATGCACTCATAGTGGAAGTAGTGGCTGCACGCCTGTGTGTGGGGAGGGTGTTGCGGCGGTGGTGGCGGCGGCGGTTTCGGGGTTGGATGCCATTCTAGAGATCCTGAGCTTCTCCGAATCGCCTCTCGACTCTTCTGAGGGCCTTAGCTCTGTGACTGATAACCATGCAGGACATGAAACAGTTTCTCTGCAACGGTTAGCGAAGACCGCACCCCGCCCAACCCACTCATAACCCAGCAACGACAAATCCATACCCGACGACCCCCAGAGGTCAGCAGCGCGGCAATTGGTTCGGAGCAGAGGTCATCAAAGCAGATGCAGCACTCCGCATGCTGCACGGCCGCCTCACGCCCCGCCATAGCCTAGCCCTGGCACACTGCAGCTGTCCCACACCTTGCAACAACGGCGTGTCGAATCGGTGGATATGGGCTGCCGCCGCACCCCCGCCACCCCCCCACCCCCGGATGCACAAACCTCCAGCGAGGGGGCGGGGAGGGGGGGACGGGGGGGGGAAATAGCCCGCGCGCCCTGTTTTTTTTGGCGTGCGAAACACACACAGCGCTACCACACCTCCCCTGCTTCAAAGAAAAGCCCGGGGGTAGAGGGAAGGGGGCGGGGGGGGGAAGGGGTGTGCGGGTTGCGGACACGCAGTGTCGCACCAAGATGAAATCAAATAAAAACTGAGAAGAAAAAAACGCAGGGATGGGATGGGGGGGGGTGCGCCTTTTGCACCCGTGTGCGGTGTGTATGCCCTGTGAATTTGTTGTTGTTGTGTCGGATGGGAGGAGGGGGAAGGACTCGGGGAGGTTTTGGCGAAGCTGAATCACAGAGAGCTTCCCTCTCCGCCATCTGATTGTGCACCGTGTCCCGTATCACTCGGGTGAGGTGGAGAACTGGCTGACTTTCGTAGTAGACCGGGATGAGGGCGCGGCGTGGTCCGCCACCATTTTTAACACTGCTGCTAGTGGGCAGCACTGGGTGGTGGTCCGGAACCAGACGAGTGTATGGTTCACGTGGTGAACACGCTGGGGACAAGATGTTCGCACCTCATGCGTCAGTTTCGCTCATGCACCTCCCGGCTGCACACCCCCCCTCTTCAACGGGATGGCTGGAGCTGCGGGTTCATCGCTGTCAAAGTGATGAACTTGCTGTTCCCGCCGGGCCGGGACGACGGCCCGGCACTGACCGACGAAGTTTTTTCGTCTGTCATTAAGGGCCTCGTCGCCCCGTGTTCAGCCGGTATCAATGACTTCATCACAACGCATCGGGGGGTGTCGATTACTTCCAATTTTAATTTCAATTGATGATCACTCGTTAGAGAACTAGCTAGAAAATAACTAGTTACCTCACTCGTCAAACTAGAAACTAGAGCGCCGTGCAAAGGAGAGTGACCCCCTCCCCCCCTCCCCCCAGTGCTCTCGCGGTGGCAAAATTCGTGAACAGCGACTTCACCCTCCAGCAATGTGAATGTGCGCGTCTCTGTGTGGGGAGGGGGGTCGAATTGCGAGAGCATTCCAAACCTCAGCAATCTCCCCTGCACCATGCACAGGTACCATGCACAGGTGGGAAAGTGGGAAGGGGGGTGGGGGTGGGAGTGTCGGAGGAGAGCACTGTTCTTCGAATATTCGCCGGCTGATGTTCTCCTTTGAAACGGCGTTCGTGGTAGCTTGCTTCAGGGGGTGGGGCGACGGGGCAACTTTGCCATACATCGTAACCGTGGCGAGTAACCATGCACACACGAAACGTTTGAACTGGATCAGCAGGTACCATGCATAACGAGGACAGGGGACGGGGGATTTGTTAAAAAGAAAAACAGAACGTGAGCTGGGGCAGCAGGGAGGGGTTGTGATAACACACACACACACACACACAGATCGGCCTGGTGGTGCGGGAGATGTCAGCACGTAAAAAGTGGGCGGGTGTGAGCCACCAGAAAGGGGCGGTGAATCGTTTGTTGTAGCAATTTCGGTTCCGGGGCCGGCGCCGCGCAAACCACTGTGGCATCGCAAAAAAGAACATCGTACTCCTTTCACTGTAATAAGAGAAACACCCTGCCCAGCAACTGCAAAAAGGCAGATCCGGGCTACTTTTCGTTGAGCACACACTCCTGTGTCAAAGGCTGTGTAAGCCCCTTGTGAAGTGGCATGGAGGTGATCCATTTAACCCTTTCCCGACTAACCACGCATATATGCGTGGTTAATGCAAAAAAATTGGGGTTGGGAGGTAAGTTCCTTAGAATGTCACCTTCTTGAAGATTTCTTTTTATGGTGAAAAGGGCTGGTGAAAAATATTCCACGAACATGCGTGTTTGGACATGTTGGTTTACAGAATTCATGTTCCCACCGGAGGGGAAAACACGAAAATCCGAGAATTCTGGTTTTTGGCCATTTTTTGGAAAAACGAGAAAAAAAGGGCGGCGCGGATAGTGGTGCCGTTGATGCGGGCGGTGGGGCGGTCGTCGCTCCGCAGGGGGGCGCTGTGCACGGACCTGCGCTCTGGTCAGACTCGGGAGCGGGTCTTGCCGGATCCGCTGGTGGGCGTGGAGCCGGACTACTTCTTCGCGCCTGACACGGACCTGGCCCCCGCGCCACACTTCGACGGGCACATGGACGCGGAGGATTTCATGTGTGACCCGGATGACGCGGCGGGCCCCGAGGAGCCGACCCCTGAACCCGAACCTGCCCCTCCCCGCCGCCCACGCCCGCCGCCTCCCCCCGCGGAGGGGGACCTCCCGCAGCCGGCGGGTGGGGTGGCGGCTGACCCCCTGGCCCAATTGCTGGAGTGGCGCGGCCAGACGGACGGGAGGCTGAGCTTGTCGTCCCTGCAGCAGCAGGCGCGGCTGGGCCTGGTCGAGCCGGACGGGTGGTCGTTCCGGGTGGGGGACTGTGCTTTTGATGCGTTGGCCACGCTGGGTGCCCGATCGGTGAAGCAATCCAGCGGGTGGCTGCGCCAAGAGGCAGTCCGCAGGGCGATGCGCGACCCGGACCTCCGGATGCGGGTGGAGGAGGGTCCGAACCAGTGGGCCGAGCAGATGATGCGCGCAGGGAGCGACGACGTGCGCACCTGGGCGGACTTCATCGCCCTGGCGGCGGCTGCGCGCGTGACCAGATGCGTCGTCCTCGTGCTCATCGACAACCACCAGCCGATGCTTCTGTCCCCAGTAGGTGCGGGTGCAGTGGTGGACGCCCACTGTCTGCGGAGGACGGGGGGGCAACATGGGCACTACGTGCCCCTAGTTATGCCGGAGCCCATGCGTCAGCACCTGGCGGGTCTTCCCCCGAAGCCGATGGCAGCGGATGTCACGGGGTGCGATGGTGATAGTCCCATGCAGATGGTGCGTCAGGGGGGCTCGGCGGGCCAGGTGGAGGAGTGCGAGAAGTGCCGCCGCCCGTTCGACCGCTCCGCGAGGCATCACGCGTGTGGCAGATGCTGGCGCAAAGTGTGCGCGTCATGCGCAGTGCGGGGTGAGCGGTGCCCAGGCTACATTGACCGGGTGGCGGTGGATGTCGACGCTCCAGACCCTGCGGAGCAACCCGCGGTCACCCCGGATCTGCGGGAGGTCCTGGAGTCCGCCCGGGCGCGCCCCCGCCGGCGGAAGCCCATCCCGAGCCGCATGCACGACACGCCGATGGGGCCCAGGCAGCCGAGTGCCCCGCACGACTCGTCGGGGGCTGCGCACCATCCAACGCGGGTGAAGGAGGAAGTGGCGGAGGAGCCGGTCGCTCCCGGCCAGGACGTGGAGATGCACCAGGGCGGAGGCTCCCAAACCTCAAACACAGCCCCCTCTGGTGCGCCCTCCGCGACCCACGGCCACAGCGTGCCCCCGGCGGAGAGTGCCTCCCGGGCTGCCCCAGCCCCCATGCAGGGGCAGGCCCAACATGCAGAGTGCCCGCCGTCGGGGTCGGGGGCCACAGAGAACCACCAGGGCGGAGGCTCCCAAACCTCAAACACAGCCCCCTCTGGTGTGCCCTCTGCGGCTCCGGTCACGGCGGCAGGCGCCCAGCCGTCTGGCCCCGCTCAGGCCGCGCGGCGCCGCCAGGGCGGAGGCTCCCACACCTTCAACACAGCCCCCTCTGGCACCTCTGGCGGAACAGCCCCCGGTGGGGCTGGCGGGATCCAGGGGGTTGCTGCGACGATGATGCGCAACGCCGCGCAGGCCCGCCGGGACGGGCAGCGCCGCAGCCGGACGGCCGCGTCCTCGAGACGCCTGGAGGAGCTGCGTCAGGGTGACGCGGCGGGCCCCATGGAGTTCGACGACGACCCGGCGAACGTGTGGGAGCCCGAGGACGACCTCCAGGCCATCGACGCCTACGGGGACGACGAGACGCCCGCGGCGAACATCCCCGCTCTGCAGGAGCTTGCGGCGTCCCGTGTCTGGGCCGAGGGGGTGGTAGCGCGGGCCCGCGGCATGGCCCCCTGCGTCTCGATGGGAGGAGCCATCCCCCGCACCGTCGAGGCGTGGAGGCACTGCTTCCACCCCAGCTATGGCCTTTGCCCCCTCTCGCCCAGGGTGGCAGGTGACGTAGCGGCGGAGTGGCTGCAGGCGCGCATCCTGCAAGGGGGCGCGCAGGCCGAGCCCGGGAACCAGACGAGGGAGCCGGGGGTCAGCCTGCGCGTCTACATGCGCAAGCTGCAGACGGAGGTGGAGCGAGGCGAGTAGGCGGAGCAGCGTCCCCACCCCCACCACCCCCCCCCCCCCCGGGACCTTCCCCCCCCCCCCCTTTCATAGATGTGTGCAGGTGGCCGTTGTGAATGGTTAGACAGGGGCTGGCCACCCCCTCCCCCGGGCTCTGCACAGCAGGTCTGGGTTAGAAACAACATAACCCCCCCCCCTTCCTCCCCCCTCCCCCCCCCTCCCCCCCCCCCCCCTCCCCTCCCCTCCCCTCCCCTCCCCTCCCCTCCCCTCCCCTCCCCTCCCCTCCCCTCCCCTCCCCTCCCCTCCCCTCCCCTCCCCTCCCCTCCCCTCCCCTCCCCTCCCCTCCCCTCCCCTCCCCTATTGATGTCCCCCCCCCCCTCCCCCAGCGCTTTGCCGCTCGTGTGAGTACCGCCCTGACTGGGAGAAAGGGTAGGGCTGGTTGGGTTGGCGGAGTTGGGCGGATGGGCGAAACGGAAAAATCGACGAGGTCGCAGCGTCAGGGCGTTCTGGGCTGGCTGGTGGTGGTTGGGACAAGACCGACGAGATTAGAAGCGGCACTGGTAGACGGGTTTTGAGGCCCCCCGCCCCCAGGTTCCCCCTGCCCACCTGGACGGACCCAAGTGCCTCACACCGGATCTCTCCCCACCCGGTGGTCCACCTGACGGATACGAAAAAAAAAAAAAAAAGAAAAAAATGTCAAGACCAAGTAACATGTTGCGAACTTGAACTTTTTGATCGATTTTTTCTTCCTGGAATTGTTCTGGGCTGAATCTGTCCGAAAATCGCCGCTTCGCACGGATTCGTGAGGCTGAAAGTGGCCCGGTGGGGGTGACGACACCCAGACCCCATGACCAGGAATGCTAATTAACCAGGGACTTGGCTTTCGCGTTTGTCAAGGGAGGGAAATATTTTTGTTCAACAACTCTGGCAGTCTCGAACATGGCACGAACAGCGCATTTCACGACAACAATTTTTTTGAAAAAAGACGTTGTTCCGTCCCACTGGACGGCAGAGGTCAAGTTGGCCCCCCCCACCCACACCGACCACCCACCTATCATGAATCTGCCCCGTTAACGGGTAACCGGTATTACCGGGTATTACCGGAAACCCGGTAATCGGCCTCCATTACCGGGTATTACCGGGTCAAAAACGGGTATTACCGGGTAAAATCGGGGGTATTACCGGGTCCGGTAATACCCGTTTTCGTATTACCGGGGATTTTCCGTGGGAATTTCCTTGGTACAGGGATGGTTCGTGGGGTGTCGCAGTGAATCAACTGCAGGGTTCTGGTGATCTTCCGTCTGGCAGTCCAAGGGAAGGTGCGCGGGGGGAATGTCAGGTGTTAGGTGACCCCCCTGCGTTATTCTGAAGGCCAGCCTCTGCAGCCCCTCCTGGCCCACCCCTCACAGGGGCGGCCCTGGGAACACTGGGAGTGGGAACGGCTGGGGAACACCCACGTTCAGTACAACCAAGATCTATGAGGCAGGCTTTGCGGCATGGCGGTGGGGGGCTGTGTTGGCGTGGCGTGCCCCGATGATTACACAAACAAAGGTCGAGATAATGAGCCCAGGCCCTGATTCCAACACCTGTTCGTTCAACCAAGATCTATGAGGGACACACACCCCCCTGTCTGTGCCTGTGTCCTCCGTGTGTTGCCTCCTCTCCCTCCCTCTTCAATGCACTTCATGGCCTCGTCCGCTTCCACGGAGGCAGAGCGTGTCGTCACACAACAGGCCGTCCACGAGGCTAAGTTCTTTGAAGCATGCATCATGACTTGTCCCGACTCGAACCAAGCTGATGATTTATCAGAGGGACCAGTAGCCAGGCAAGATGACAAGAAGCAGGCGCAACTCGTGCATATTGAGGGCCTGGTCGAATCCACGTTTTGCTGGGACTTCTCTGGATTGCATCATATCGTAAGGGGTCGCTCAAATACCTTGCCGCACCAGCCCGGATCTTAGCTGCAGGTCCTGTACAGAGTGCCAGGTGCTCTTGTCAAGGGTGTCGCCAGAGAGGCTTCACATGGGAATGGGCGTCTTGTTGTGGAGCGTATCACAGAGAATTTCTCAAAATGGAAACGTGTCGACACCACAACTCCAGAACCAGCTCTTCTCGTCCACCTGCCCAAACCAGCCGTTGTCTGGGAGTCGTCAGGCCACCACGTGGGTCGACTGCAGGCTGGTTAGCTTCCGCTCATCATACACGGGGCGGATACTCAGCGTCCCGAAGGCAGGTGCGATTATCCACCTTGGCCCGAGGGCAGTCCAGTGGCGAGCCCGTGTTGAAGCCACCCCAGCAAATATAGCAAGTCCGCTCACCGTACTGTGACCTGTTGTGGTAGGAACCACAAGCCCGGCCACGCCAAGAAGCATCTCTCGGTACCATAATGCTCGTTGGCTGCTCGCAGGTATGTGTTGCGACAAGCACCCAGCCAGCAGAGCGATGTGACCGAATAACGGAGCTGGCGTGACCACTCGAGCCTGGGGTAAGAGAAGATGGCTTCCCTGAACGAAGGATCGATCATTGAAAACGAGGAGCCCTTCGCTCTGTGCCACTTTGCAACCATTTGGTGACGCACCGTTTCTGCATTTCTGAGCCAAGGTCCTTAAATGATGGAAGCTACGGGAACAGTGCCCTCTCTGTGATGGAACCTTCATTGGTTCAGAATGTGCCTGCCCCAAGACCCTGTTGGCCCAGGCAGTCACTGCCCCCCAATGGAATGGGGCTCGCAGACTTTGGGAGAGGAAGGTGGTCCTATGATCACGCCTGTCTCATTACGCGTGTGATCGACTGCCTGATCTGACGACACCGCCGGCTCTGGAAGGGCTCAGGTGGTGTGTGGGCACCGTGCAGTAGTCAGCATTGCTGCGAAACTCGAAAAGTCTGCAGTGAGCCACACAAACCAGACGTGAACTGCGGAACCCGGCTTTCGATCACCCCATGCGCCATAGAATCCAATGTCGACCACAACACACTGCTAAGGGGAAGGGAATCAACCCAAAAACAAAGAAAAATTCCCATGGAAAATCCCCGGTAGCGCTACCGGGCTATAACCGGGTATTACCGGGCAAACGGGTATTACCGGACCCGGTAATACCCGTTTTTCGACCCGGTAATACCCGGTAATACCCGGTAGCCGTTAACGGGGCAGATTCATGACCTATATAGGCCCCTATATAGCCTGCATATACGTACCCTGGAAAACCCTCGAAAATCTTTGGTTTTTGCGATCAGCAGTAACATGCTTTGAACTCCACCATTTGGCGATTGTTTGGCCACCGAGAGTAGGATTTTGACAACTGTGCTCGAGAAAGCAACAGTAGGCCCTGAGTGGGTTCCAGATACCCAATACATTTTGGTTGCCAAGGCCACACGCGATTTTTTCAGGATTTCAGGGTGTTTTCACGGTGTGCACTTTGTCGCTGCCGGGAAAATGGAAAAAATAGTTTTCCGGGGACTTTGTTTGGTTGTCTTGAATATAATTGCGACAGCCGATTTCACCATCAAAAGAAATCTTGAAAAACACCAAAATCCGTCCAACTTACTCACGATCGCGGTGTGAAACCCGAAATCTCGAAAATTAATTAACCCCCCCGTGGTCGGAAAAGGGTTAAAGCTTCAGTCGTACGATTTCCTTCGTTACTTCGCGACTGCGCTACGCTTCGTCGCTCATAACTGGTAAAAAAAACCGTATACCGTAATTGGAAAAAGTGTGGGCCGTAACAAAGGTGGACCGTACTATAGTTGGACCGTAAAAAGGTTGGAACAAATGGGATTTTTCCGGAACTTGGAACATTTTTACGGTCCACCTATTTTACGGTTGTCATGGTGGACTTGTCATTTTTCGTGCCTTCCTGTATTTTCCGGGCGCACTTACTTTCCGCAAAGTGACCCACGCGGAGAGGGGGGCCGGTATCTGCGCGTCCTGTCGTGTCTCCGGGTCGTGAGGACTGGGCGCACCCTGGGGACAACGCAAGCGGGCATTACGCGCTCTGCGTCCTGTGGAGCTGTGCCTGCCTCAGCAGCTGCGGCGTGCAGAAGGCCTTCCTCCCGAATATCAAGGGCGGTCTCAAACTACTCGAGGTGATCTCCACTGACACCGACAGCATTCCCGACGCTCCAGCACATGCTGTCCAGCAGGTGCTGGATGGACTGTCTTCTGCAAATGGTGAGGCTGCGCAGCACACCGCTGCACAGCGCCTCCCATACCCAGCCGCCCAGGCTGCTGTGGGGCAAACAGCCGGAGGACTTCACCAGTGTGAGGCACTGTTGGTCTGATCACCCTGTCAGGTGCAGTGTCACGGAGACCCTGCGTGTCCAAAGCTGGGAGGCCTGCGTCAGTGTGGCGTTTGGCGTGGGTCCGCGCCACCCAACTCACTCGCCGCGGGCGAAAGTCGCATTGTCCGTTCCATATTCAGTCACAATTAATGGTGGACCGTAAAAAAGATGGAACGTTTGGCCATTTTGTGGGAACTTGGAACATTTTTACGGTCCACACTTTTTCCAATTACGGTATATGTCCCCCCGCTGGATCGTGAAGTGACAGCAAAACGAGACAACAGATAAATTACTGCTGAAAGTTGTTTTGTTGGAACGCAGACCCCACCAGGGACAGTGGGTGCTAATGAAAAACCGGTTTGCAAAACCGGTTTTTCAAAAAATATAGCTGGAGTCGTGCAGAATCATTCGTGAAGAAATACGAAAGGTAAACGAGAAAAAGTTTTTCGTTGATCGCACGACACACACAGAAAATTTTGCCTGCGGAAGTGTTGGGGGGGTGTCTAAAATTCCGGATTTTTCGGATTTTCCGGATTTTCCGGGCAAAAATCGGGGTTTTTTTGGTGAAAAACGGCGAAAAAAAGAGTATGGGGAGTTGGGTCCAGTTTAGCAAAGTTGTCGTATTTCTCGGGGGCCCTCGCTACCAAGTGTGACTGAGTGAGAAAAAGTGAGCCGCGGCCCACTTTCCCGCACTGACTGACGAGCTGTGACGAGCTGTGACTGGTAGCGAGGGCCCCCCTCGGGTGTTTTCTGAATGGGGACACCCGAAAAACCCATGGCATGGCCATGACATGTCGCTAACGGCGGCTCCACGACAGGGAGTGGCGCACAGGAGGAACATCAGCATGTCCCGAGTCGGCCGAAATATGAGTTTCTGCTTGGTGGATGCCAGGTGGTTAGCACCCCACACGCAGGTCGGGCCCGCGCGCACGTACGGAGAGCAACAACCAGCTGCGGTGGGTGTAGCATGCGGGGTCGGTCCCAGGATGCCACCATCAGCCCTGCTGCTGTCCCCAACCCGCCGCTGGTGCGTGCAGGACAAAGAAGTCGTCGTCGGAGAAGCTGGCCCCGGGTAAGGCTTGGGCAACCCATGCAGGCCAGCCAGTAGGCAGGGCCTGTCGTGAGCTCCAGGCATCAGATGTAACCCCAGCTCACCTTCAGTGCTGCTCAACCACCGTGGTCCATCAGAAAACACGTCGCTGTGTAGTGCACCCCAGGGGGTCACCCCATGCACCACCTCATGCCGACGCACACAACGCCCCCGTCCGAGGTGAGGACACCGGGTTGACCCAGTGCACGCATGACATGGGGCAAACTGGGGGAGATTGACCCCGTGCACGCATGGCATGGGGCAAACTGGGGGAGATTGACCCCGTGCACGCATGACATGGGGGAAATTGGGGGAGATTGACCCAGTGCACGCATGGCATGGGGCAAACTGGGGGAGATTGACCCCGTGCACGCATGACATGGGGGAAATTGGGGGAGATTGAACCAGTGCACTCATGACATGGGGCAAACTGGGGGAGATTGACCCAGTGCACGCATGGCATGGGGCAAACTGGGGGAGATTGACCCAGTGCACGCATGACATGGGGGAAATTGGGGGAGATTGACCCCGTGCACCCATGGCATGGGGGAAACTGGGGGAGATTGACCCCGTGCACGCATGACATGGGGGAAATTGGGGGAGATTGAACCAGTGCACTCATGACATGGGGCAAACTGGGGGAGATTGACCCAGTGCACGCATGACATGGGGGAAATTGGGAGAGGGGCCGAGCACCAACGCACACACGCGCGGGGGCGCCGCCTCCCAGTGGAGTGGCAGTTGCGGGTGCGCGCCGATATTGCGGCGGTGTGTGTCGCGTCGAGCGTTGGGCTGCGGAGGATGTGGCGCGTCGTGGGTGTGCTGGTGTGGGCGTTTTTCGCGTTGGGGGATCGGCTGTGCGACGTGCCAGACCTGATGGATTGGGTGCGGACGCAGGGTAGCCGGGTGGCTGAGGGTTTGTCCGATTGGGAGTCGGCGGTGGCCGTGCCGAGCGCGGTGCGGCGGGATTTGCAGTGGGCGGCTGCGGTGCGCTTGGCGACGGATGTGTTTCGGGCGCCACGGCCGGTTGTCGGGGCGGAGTCGCTGTTCGACGCGGTGGTGTACACTGATGCGAGCGACGGAGGATGGGGTTGGGTGGTCCAGCTGCGGGCGCAGTGGGGTGCGCCTCGGCGCTGGGGCATATGGGGCGGCGAGCTTCCTGTTGGAGATGCGCGCGATGGCTTGGGGCGTGGCTGCCGCGGTATCACGCGGCGTTTGCTTGCTGCTGTTTGCTGTGTTGTTTCACATCACTGTTGCTGCATAGCGCAGTTTCCGCGACGTGCGTTGCACGGTTTGACGGGGGCGAAATTGGGGGAGATCCGCCAAGTACCCCAATGGTATGGGGGAGATTGGGGGAGATCCGCCAAGTGCCCCAATGATATGGGGGAGATTGGGGGAGATCCGCCAAGTACCGCAATGTGTTGGGGGAGATTGGGGGAGATCCGCCAAGTGCCCCAATGGCATGGGGGAGATTGGGGGAGATCCGCCAAGTGCCCCAATGATATGGGGGAGATTGGGGGAGATTCGCCAAGTACCCCAATGATATGGGGGAGATTGGGGGAGATCCGCCAAGTACCGCAATGTGTTGGGGGAGATTGGGGGAGATCCGCCAAGTACCCCAATGATATGGGGGAGATTGGGGGAGATTCGCCAAGTGCCCCAATGATATGGGGGAGATTGGGGGAGATTCGCCAAGTACCCCAATGCTATGGGGGAGATTGGGGGAGATCCGCCAAGTGCCCCAATGATATGGGGGAGATTGGGGGAGATTCGCCAAGTGCCCCAATGATATGGGGGAGATTGGGGGAGATTCGCCAAGTACCGCAGTGTGTTGGGAGAAATTGGGGGAGATCCGCCAAGTACCCCAATGATATGGGGGAGATTGGGGGAGATCCGCCAAGTGCCCCAATGATATGGGGGAGATTGGGGGAGATTCGCCAAGTACCGGAGTGTGTTGGGAGAAATTGGGGGAGATCCGCCAAGTGCCCCAATGATATGGGGGAGATTGGGGGAGATTCGCCAAGTACCCCAATGATATGGGGGAGATTGGGGGAGATCCGCCAAGTACCCCAATGGTATGGGGGAGATTGGGGGAGATTCGCCAAGTACCGCAGTGTGTTGGGAGAAATTGGGGGAGATCCGCCAAGTGCCCCAATGATATGGGGGAGATTGGGGGAGATTCGCCAAGTACCCCAATGCTATGGGGGAGATTGGGGGAGATCCGCCAAGTGCCCCAATGATATGGGGGAGATTGGGGGAGATCCGCCAAGTACCCCAATGATATGGGGGAGATTGGGGGAGATTCGCCAAGTACCGCAGTGTGTTGGGAGAAATTGGGGGAGATCCGCCAAGTACCCCAATGGTATGGGGGAGATTGGGGGAGATCCGCCAAGTGCCCCAATGATATGGGGGAGATTGGGGGAGATCCGCCAAGTACCGCAATGTGTTGGGGGAGATTGGGGGAGATCCGCCAAGTGCCCCAATGGCATGGGGGAGATTGGGGGAGATCCGCCAAGTGCCCCAATGATATGGGGGAGATTGGGGGAGATTCGCCAAGTACCCCAATGATATGGGGGAGATTGGGGGAGATCCGCCAAGTACCGCAATGTGTTGGGGGAGATTGGGGGAGATCCGCCAAGTACCCCAATGATATGGGGGAGATTGGGGGAGATTCGCCAAGTGCCCCAATGATATGGGGGAGATTGGGGGAGATTCGCCAAGTACCCCAATGCTATGGGGGAGATTGGGGGAGATCCGCCAAGTGCCCCAATGATATGGGGGAGATTGGGGGAGATTCGCCAAGTGCCCCAATGATATGGGGGAGATTGGGGGAGATTCGCCAAGTACCGCAGTGTGTTGGGAGAAATTGGGGGAGATCCGCCAAGTACCCCAATGATATGGGGGAGATTGGGGGAGATCCGCCAAGTGCCCCAATGGCATGGGGGAGATTGGGGGAGATCCGCCAAGTGCCCCAATGATATGGGGGAGATTGGGGGAGATTCGCCAAGTACCGGAGTGTGTTGGGAGAAATTGGGGGAGATCCGCCAAGTGCCCCAATGATATGGGGGAGATTGGGGGAGATTCGCCAAGTACCCCAATGATATGGGGGAGATTGGGGGAGATCCGCCAAGTACCCCAATGGTATGGGGGAGATTGGGGGAGATTCGCCAAGTACCGCAGTGTGTTGGGAGAAATTGGGGGAGATCCGCCAAGTGCCCCAATGATATGGGGGAGATTGGGGGAGATCCGCCAAGTGCCCCAATGATATGGGGGAGATTGGGGGAGATTGGGGGAGATCCGCCAAGTACCCCAATGATATGGGGGAGATTGGGGGAGATTCGCCAAGTACCGCAGTGTGTTGGGAGAAATTGGGGGAGATCCGCCAAGTACCCCAATGGTATGGGGGAGATTGGGGGAGATTCGCCAAGTGCCCCAATGATATGGGGGAGATTGGGGGAGATTCGCCAAGTACCGCAGTGTGTTGGGAGAAATTGGGGGAGATCCGCCAAGTACCCCAATGGTATGGGGGAGATTGGGGGAGATTCGCCAAGTACCGCAATGTGTTGGGGGAGATTGGGGGAGATTCGCCAAGTACCCCAATGATATGGGGGAGATTGGGGGAGATTCGCCAAGTACCCCAATGGTATGGGGGAGATTGGGGGAGATTCGCCAAGTACCGCAATGTGTTGGGGGAGATTGGGGGAGATTCGCCAAGTACCGCAGTGTGTTGGGAGAAATTGGGGGAGATCCGCCAAGTACCGCAGTGTGTTGGGAGAAATTGGGGGAGATCCACCAAGTGCCCTAATGATATGGGGGAGATTGGGGGAGATTCGCCAAGTACCGCAGTGTGTTGGGAGAAATTGGGGGAGATCCGCCAAGTACCCCAATGATATGGGGGAGATTGGGGGAGATTCGCCAAGTACCCCAATGATATGGGGGAGATTGGGGGAGATCCGCCAAGTACCCCAATGGTATGGGGGAGATTCGCCAAGTACCGCAATGTGTTGGGAGAAATTGGGGGAGATCCGCCAAGTGCCCCAGTGTGATGCAGGAAAATCGGTTTTTTTGGCCGTATCTGCCGTAAACCCCGTAGTTTAGACACCCTCTCCGGGACCCCCCCCCCCGGACCCCCCCCCCCCCCGTACCATTTTACGGCGACGGGTTTTACGGCGAATACGGCCTGAAAATCGGGTTTTTTGACAAAGGCAAAAAAACGCCCGCCCGCCGTAAAAGCCGTATCTGGCCGTAGATTCCGTACTTTTAGACACCCCCCTTGGTGTGTGATTGGCAGGCGCATAAGACTGTGTGTGACGGCAAGCACCTAGCACTTCCCCTATCGCTGCATTTCCGCCTGACAAGTACCTTGTTGGGAGAAAAAAAAACTATAAAAATTTTCGGGAAAATTCCACTTTGTTCCCGACTATGCCCACCCTGCTTAGAGGGTACACAGGTCACCTGGACACCAATAATGGCCCCACTACGAACCGCGATTGACCCAAAGAGTCCAAGAACGCGAAGGAGAAGGCCAGATGTTCGCTACCGTGGCCTCCGGCGGCTGGGGGGCTCCGCCCCCCAGACCCCCCGCTGTGCTGTGTGCCTGTCGAGTGGACATATGTACCGTTGGTACACCATGGCAAGTGGGAAACGGCACAACACCAGGAGTACGACATGGTCGTGAGTGAAGACGGAGTACGTGCAGACTACCCCACCCCTGCACACAAGTCTGTACGACTTCCTCGTTGTCCACTGGCGATCGACATTGCCTCGCCCGGCGCTGTTGGAGCACGAAGTCCGGGGATTCCCCTTCAGCCCCCCTGTCCAGCAGTGGTCTCTCAAGGGCGTGGCGTGCACCTTCTGACACTCCTGACGTTGCCCTACAGTTCCTGAGACAGATCCATGGCTGGAGGCCGGATGGTGTTGTAGCAAAGGACACTGCTCTCCCAGCACCTCACACATCTCCAACAGGGTGTATGTGGGGTGCTGTGTGAGGTGTCCGTCGGCTTTATGAAGCAACCAAAGTCGGGATGCGGGCAGGTGCCCCGCTCACCCCATACATGGACAGGAAACGCCAAAATGGCGCCAAAAAACGAAAAACGAAAAACGGGAAAACCGGCAAAACCCGGCTTTTTTGCAGAATTTGGAAAGTCACCCACTATCCCTGATTGCATGACGCTACACAAAACTTTGTGTCTGCAAATCAGAAAGGGGAGAGAAGAACCAGCGGGTATTCGTCGATCGCGAGAACACCCCACACGCCTGCTGCGGGTGTGGTGTGTCCTGCATGATCTGCATAGCAAAGTTTCCTGCGTTGTTAGCACAACTCCAAAAACTTTGTGTCTGCAAATCAGAAAGGGGAGAGAAGAACCAGCGGGTATTCGTCGATCGCGAGAACACCTCTGGGACCCTCAGGGACAAATAAACTCCCCCCCCCCCCCCTTTTTCTCTCTCTTCAAGTGCTCTTCTGGAGAACCCGGCCGTACCGGGAACCTCCCTTTGGTAGTAGTATTTGTAGAACCCGGCCGTACCGAGAACCTACATGTCGTGACTGATTTCTGTGGTATTTTCTTTTCCCCCCCTTACCAATCGCCCTGACCCCCTGACTTCCCGTTGTTCTGTAGAATCCGGCCGTACCGGAAACCTACACTCGGCTCTTGTTTTTCTGTCCTGCCAGCTCGAAGACTGTGGCCGTCAATGTGTTGCAACACCGTATCACCTCTTACTCCACTGTATACTTTTGTTGTCCTGTAGAACCCGGCCGTTCCGGGAACCTACCAACACCCTTGTTGACCTGTGGAACCCGGCCAAACCGGGAACCCACCTTGTCACCCTGATTTTCCGTGTGTACCTGTAGAACCCGGCCGTACCGGGAACCTACACTGCCCTCCGATTCCTTTTTTAGGATTCCTTCTTCCTTTTTCTCATGGGAGACTCAAACACACTTGCAGCACGAAAAAAGCTCCACACATCGGGTGTCACGTGCACCCCCGGATCCTGTAGAACTGTCCCGGGCCCAATCATTGGGGCCACGTCGCCCCTGGTAAACCCATCCGCCAGCTGCCGCCCCGTCTCCACCCAGGAAATTTCCACACGTGCACCCACAGGAGGAGAGAGGGATACACGGGCAGAATGTCACAGGCCGACCTCCACGGGGTCTCCTCCGGTAACACCGGTCCCCAGGCCGGTGGCCAACAGGCCGCCCCCCTGCCCCCCCTCGAATTTACAGAGCCTCGCAGATACGAGCTCCAGCCCCTCCCCCCCCTCTACGGCGCCACCCACGTGCGCGCCATCCTCCAGCACCTCCACTGGGATGCGGTGCTGGACGGATTAGAGGGTGGCGTCGCCGTCCTCGCCGCCGAGCGCCCCCCCACCCACGGCTCCCCCCCCACATGGACCCTCACGGTCAACGGGAAGGAGGTGGTCCTGACGGACACGCTGCTCCTCGAGGAGCAGAAGCAGCAGGAGGCGGCCGCGAAGAAAAAGGCCGAGGATGTAGCCCGCCTGAAGCGGCGCTACGATAGCGTCAGCGAGAGGCTCCAGGCGGAGCGCGCCGACGCAGCGAGAGCGGGAAGGGCCGCGAAGTCGCAGGCCAGTGGCGCCGTAGGACGGACCGGGCGAGGCGGCGGTGCGGCAGCAGCAGCAAAGCAGCACGCCCAGCAGGCGCAACAGCGGGTGACCAGGCTCCAGAAGGACCTGGAGAAGATCGCCGGGAGCCTGAGGGAGCTCGGCCACGACCCCGCGCCGACCGCCCCCGACACCGCCGCGGGTGATGGTGTGGCCTGGCAATCCGAGATGCTGGGTCTGCGCCGCCTACTGCAGGAGCAGGACGCGCGTCGCCAGCAGTTGGAGGAGCAGGTGGGGCAGTTGCAGCTGGGTCACAACAACCTAGCTGAGCAGGCGTCGCAGCAGGTGTCGCAGCTGCAGGAACTGCTGGGTTCCCAGGCGCAGGAGCACGGGCTGCACGTGCAGCGTGTGGGGGATCGCCTCGGCCGCCAGGAGCAGCGGCTTGAGGAGCAGGCGACCCTGCTGCAGCGCCTCCAAGAGCGCAAACCCGCCTCCCCCCCCGCCACCGCCCCCACGCAGGAAGCAGCGCGGGAGCTGAAGGAAGTGAAGGTGCACCTCCGGAGGCAGGAGGGGTCCCTTGCCAAGGTCGCAGAAGCCCAGCAGTCGCTGGGCGAGGCCGTCCCCCTCCTCCACAAGCGGGTCGGGGTGCTGGAGCAGGGGGCGAAAGGGGCGGCAGCAGGCGCCGACCTGCAGCGGGTGGCGACCGAGCTCGCCAGCATGGGTAGCCGCCTGGAAGAGCAGGGCCGTGCGCACGCGGCAGAGATGGCTACGGCGCGGAAGGGCTGGGAAGCCAGCCGCAAGGCCCTCGAAGACGACATGCGGGGCCAGCTTGCGCAGCGGGACGCCCAGATCCGCCAGGCGCAGGTGGAACGGGACGGCCTCGCAGCCGACCTGCACGAGGCGCGCAAGGCCATGCTAGGCCTGCAGGGAACAGCGGGTCAGCAGGAGCCCCTGTCCCACCTCCAGGCGCTGCAGCTCCAAGCGGAGGTCGACAAGGTCCGCGCGGACCTCGAGGCCCAGCGCGCGCTGGAGCAGCGACGCCTCGACGCCGCGGTGGCAGAGCTGCGCAAGTCGTGGGAGGCGCAGCAGGGGGAAGCCGTGGTGTGCGACCTGCGGCTGCAGACGGAACGCCTGGGTGTCGCGGTGAAGGACCTGCGGGCCTCCTGCGAAGCCCAGCGCAAGGAAGCCACGGCCGCCCAGCAGCTGTCGGCGCAGGCGTCCGTGGAGCAGGGGGCACGCCTCCAGGGCCGGCTGGACGAGGTGTGTGGGGAGCTGCGGGAGGCCTGCGAAGCGCAGATGGTGCGCCTCCAACAGGCCGGAAGGGAGGAGGGCGAGAAGGTGCAGCGCCAGCTGTCACAGCAGGCCAGCGAGCTCGGACAGAGCTGGCAGGGACTGTTGGAGGGGGTGCGCGACGCAGAGGAGGGCCGGAAGCGGCAGCATCAGGAGATGCTAAGCACGGTGAAGCGGGAGTTAGGCATCGACACGAGAGGGCGGAGTGGGTCCAAGGGGGCGAAGGGCAAGGCACCGCCGAAGCCCGCGGCCGGTCCGGCTATGGATGCCCCGCCAGCGCCCCCAGCCGCCGCCACCACCCCTTCCTCCTCCACCACCACCTCCACCTCCACCTCCACCCCTGCCCCGCCCGGGGACTCACACAGCAAACCAGTGACACCCGTGGCACCCGAGACACCAGCAACAGCGAACGCTGCCCCTACCCCTGCGCAGCCAGCAGCAGTGCCGCCGGCAGCACCGGCGCCGCCTGCCCAGCCCGCCCCGCCGGCCCCACCTCTCAGAGACCTAGCGCCCACGGCGGATGCCGGGGATAAGGCCCCACCGGGTAGGGAGGCGGGAGCCAGCAGGAACGGGAGGGTCAGGCAGGCCTCCATCACGGCGTATCTGAGGCCCCGCTCCAACCGCCTTACTCCCTACCCGCAGAAGCAAGAGGAGGAGTAGGGGGGCGGGCATCCCGGCCAGCGGGGAGGACCCGTGCAAGCGATCGATGTTCCCCCTGGCCGGGGTGCCGACCATGTCTGGGGACGATGCACACTTGCCGCCGGGCCCCCAGCCGCGCCCCACCCCGAGAAACAGGAGGTCTCGGGGCCGACACAAACACCTCCAAATAGAACACCAAATAGAACCCCAACCCCAACATCGCCCCCAACCCCACCTAGACCCAGCCGAGCCGCCGTGTGGGCAGGAGATACCCAGACAACGGCCCCGGAGAGCTGGAACCCCGTAGATGTGGCGTCAGGGGCAGGAGAACCCCGGCCCCTCCGTGGGGGGGGACAGGAGTACTCCCCCTCCACCATAGAGCAGGACGAGCAGTGGCTGACGCAGGCTGCAAGGAGACTGATGGCGCTCCGGGTACCAGTGCCTAAGGATGGCAACTGTCAGTACGCCGGCCTTGCAGAGCAGTGCGCGGAGTGGACAGCAGAAGGGTTGCGTGCAGCGGTGGCGACATCCATGCGGCAAGACGCAGAGCGCAGGGCCTCGTACGTGCCTGACCACGACGACCCGCAAGCTCCTGCATCCTACGACGACTACATCGAGAGACAGACGCGTCTAGGGACATACGGGGACGCGGCCACACTTCGGGTTGCGGCAGAAGTCCTGGATGCGCAGGTGTGGCTGCTCGCCTCCAACAGCAAGCAATACATGACCCGGTGTGGGAAGGGTGCCAAGGTGCTGGGGCTTACGTGGAGGCCCTTCCACTACGATGTGCTTCGCCTTCCCCTGAGCCTGGCCCGGGAGCTAGCTGCGACGCCGGCAAACCAGTGGACTATCCCTGCAGATCTTCCCACGCCCGCCCCAGCCGCTGCAGGCGGGGCGCGCGCACCTTCAGCCAGCCAAGGACCCACGGCGCCGCCGCCCCTGCGGCGATTGAGGCGCCCTGCACACCAATTATCATCGCCCGGAGTGCTCAGGGTGGCGACAGCTAACGTAACGTCGCTGCAAACGCACCTCGGCGACGTGGCGGGACTGAAGGCGGATGTTGTGGCCCTGCAGGAAACTCGTACGCCGGACCCGAGCAAGGGCACGCACAATGGCTACTTCGCAGCCCACGGCTGGGCTATGCACTGGGGCAAGGGCATGCCCAGGGTCGCAGGCGCGAACGGCCGCGAACAAACGAAGCCCGGGGGCGTGGCTGTCATGGTGAAGGAGGGCCTGGTCGCACAGGTGGTGCAGCCGAAGACCACGCAGGAAAAGAAGCTCTACGACAGCACCCGCATGGTACACGTCGTGCTAGCGATTGGAGACGGCAAAACGGCTCTTCACATCCTGTGCGTCTACGGTCACTCGGGGTCCGAAGTGGGCGAACAGCGGGAAGCCCTCCTGCAAGAGACGCTCGATCACGCAGCTGGCTTGGGACAGGTGCCCGTCCTGCTGATGGGGGACCTGAACACCAACCCAGAAACCAGCGCTGTCCTGTCCCAGGCGTGCCGGGTGGGCGGCTGGGTCGACGCGGCGACGACGCATGCGGACCTCGCACAGCAGAGAGTGCAGAACACCTGCTGGGCATCGGAGAACGGCACCCGGCTGGACATCTGCCTAATGAACCCCTGCGCAGCGCCGGCACTGCGTCGAGTCGAGGTGGCAAAGCGGGGAGACTACAACATACCCACACACTGCCCGCTCTTCGTCGATCTGGACCTCACTGCCTTCCGCCGCCCCAAAAAGATCTGCATCCTCCCCACCCCTTTCCCTGCGGGCAAGCCCAAGCTGGGGGACGCTGCAGCAAGAGGGGTGATGCAGGACGTACTAGCAGAGGGGGAACTACGTCACGGAGCGACGGCCGCGCAGCTCCTCCACCGAGCTTCCACCTGCGGCGAGCGCTTCCTGAAGCGTGTCCATGTGGGCCACCTGGAGAGACAGGAAGCGGCCTACACGGGCAGGGCGGAGGGCTACCGTATGCAGTGGTCGCGGACGGCTACCAAGCACCATCCCGCTTCTGCACGGGGGGCAGGAGACATGAACACCCGGGCGAAGGACGGGCTGCTAGGGAACATTCGATGCCTGGTCAAAGAAGGCCTCAAACGCCTGCAGGCAGAAAAACCATACGGCCTCACGAACGGGGAGGAGCACGCCTGGAACGCCGCGAAGAAGCGCCTAAGGGAGGGCGGCCTCCCCCAGGGGCTGCAAGCGGCGCTGGCGAACACAACCTCGCAGCTGCCAGACCTGGAGATTCTGGAGCAGGCCCTCATCGTCTTGGAGGGGTCGCAGAGGGGCATGTTTGACAGGCTCCGCGAAGCGAGAATCCGCACCTGGAAGGCGAGGATGCAGAAGGCTTGGACATACGAGGCAGGGCAGGTGTTTGCGTACCTCGCAGATCGTTTCTGCGCCCCAGCCACCTTCATGCGGCGCGAAGATGGGTCCTTCACGGCCTGCCCCAAGGAGGCGGACGAGCTGCTGAGAAGCGACACGGCGTGGGGGGGATATTTCCGCAAGTACGCGACAACGCCCGAGCCCCGGTGGGACACCTTCCGCCAGAGATACCTCCGCTTTCTCCCCGAGACGGCTGACATGGAGTGCAAGACCATCACAGCAGAAGACGTCGGGAAGGCCCTGGCCAAGATGTCCACGTCCACCTCACCGGGCCTGCACGGCTGGAGGGTCCACGAACTGAGACAACTCCCACACGAACTCCTCAAGCTCTTTGCGGAGGTGTTCAACGAGGTCGAACGATCGGGCGAGTGGCCGGAACAGTTAATGCATGCCATGATCTGCCTCATCCCCAAGCCTGGCAGCTCAGGCGAGCCTCTATCGCAGCGCCCCATCAGTATCACCCCTGTGCTGTATAGAGTGTGGGCAGCGATCCGGGTGAAACCGGCACTGAAGTGGTTGGAGACCATCGCACCGGAGGACCTGCACGGCTGCCGGCCTGGCCACGGTGCAGAGGACCTCATCTGGCACCTGGCGGCACGCATCGAAGAGGCCCACCTCACGGGGCGACCGCTGCACGGAGTCGCCCTTGACTTCAAGAAGTGCTTCGACACGGTGCCTATCGACCTCACCTTCCGCCTGGCTGCGGAGCTCGGATTCGACACCCGTGTCCTGCGCACCCTGCGAGCAGCGTACAGGACGATGCAGCGGCACTTCCGGGCGAGTGGCACCATCGGAGAAGGCTTCCTGCCTACCAACGGCATCATGCAGGGCTGCCCCATCAGTGTCGTGCTGATTAACGTGCTGGTGGGTGTGTGGATGCGGATGGTCGAACACCGGCAGGACACGAGGGCGCTATCCTTCGTCGACGATGTGTACGCCACAGCCTCCAGTCCGGAGGTCCTACAAGAGGTGGTGAACGACTCTGCGGATTTCTCTCACGACACCGGGATGGCTATTTGCGCAGAAATTAAGTCCCACGTGTTCTCAACATCCCCCGGGCCGCTCCGGATCATGTACCGGGCGAGGGACGGCGAGGCCACTCCCCTCCGGCAACGCAACAGCTTTGACTGTCTCGGGGCCATGCTGCACGCGCGCCTGATCAGGGAAGGGCGCACAGCGCCCCAGTCCGAGCGCATCGCCCGTCGGAAAGAGGGGGCGCAGCAGAACCTCCGCAGAACCTCAGCGCTGCCCCTGCCGGTGCAATGGAAAGGGCAGGCGGCTGCGATGACGGCGGGGGCACGGCTGTATTACGATGCCCTCGTAACTCGTTGGGACAGCAAGGCCATCAGGCGATGGAGGGGCCTCTTCGTCGCCGCGCTCTGGTCTGGCCCACCACGCAGAGCGCAAGAGATCGTGCTGTGTGTCCTCCATCAGGCGCACCGGGTGGACCCCGCTATCGCTCCTCCCTACCGGCAGATCACCACGTGGGCCAAGCAGATCAAAAAGTGGGGCCACAGCAGGGTGCTGTCCGAGGAAGCATGGGGGAGCAAAGAGAGGCTTGAGGGGACAGGCCCCCTTGCGCTCTTCTGGGCTGCCCTGCAAGGGATAGGATGGCGCTGGAGTACGGCGACCACCCTGGCCTACACGGACGAGGCTGGTCGCGCTGTCACCTTCGACCCTGTTGCAGCAACGCCGAGCGCCTGGGCGATCTTCGCGCACGACCTCCGCCAAACCCTGCGAAACGCCACGGCGGGGAAGCTGGCTGAACGCAGAGAGGACTTCCAAGGAGCAGAGCACGGCATTGACGGAAGGGTGACACGTTGCGTCCTGGAGGGGGAGGGCGCCGCAATTACGGGATACCAGCGAGGCCTCCTCCGCTCTGTCATTGCAGGGGCGGTGCCTGCCCGAGGGCGCACGGGCCTGGGGGAGGTGTGCCGGTACTGCACAGCTGGGGCCCCGGAGACGGTGTCGCACCTATGGTGGGACTGCGCGGCATGGGAGCCGGTCCGCCAGAAACACCCCGTAGCAGCGAGGGACCGAACTGCCTGGCCGGCATGCCTGGCGCAGTGTGGGGTAGCGCCCGTGTACAGATACGGCGTTCCGGAGAACGAGCAGCCGCTGCCCATGTCTTTTGCTGACAGAATCACCACCGTGGCGCAGCTGCACCGCTACTTCATCGCAGTCTTGGCGGCGCGACAGGAGAAGGACGGGCTGCTCGACCGCTCTGTACGCCACCACCGCACTACAGTCTACCCCTGGGAGTGGAGCACCCCCACCCCCGAGAGTGCCTGCATCCCTGCACTGGCGCCATCCGAAGTCAAGCAGACGTGGGGCAAGCGGCCCCCAGGCATGTGGGTGGCTCTCTGCGACTGGCTAAGGGGCCTGAAGTGGGGACCGCAGGGGGGTGAGCAAACTGTGACCCTGATGGAGCTAGCCGTGGACTTCGAGCTGTCGACGGGCCTCACCCTCCCAGACACCGTGACACGCCGCATCCGCCCCCCTACCCACGTGGACCCGAATAAGAAGGGTGCGAGGGAGGCCCGCCCGCGCATTCCTGCAGACACGGCCCCGGGGCTCACCCTGTACTTTGACGGTGGCGCGCGCGACAACGGCACCCCCTTCGCTGTGGCGGGGGCAGGGGCGGTGCTGTACCAAGACGGCTGCAAGGTCTCAGAGAAAGTGCTCCCGCTGCTGAACGTGCGTAGCAACAACATTGCTGAGTACGAGGCGCTACGAGCAGGCCTGCGCCTCCTCGAGAGGGGCGATGCCCCTGAGGGCCCAGTCACAGTGCGAGGCGACTCCCAGGTGGTGCTGCGGCAGCTCCGAGGGGAATCCCTGTGCCGGGATGCCGCCCTCCGTCCTCTTTTCCTCAGCACGTCCGCGCTGGCTGCGGACCTCCAACCGAGGTTCACTCTCACGTATGAGCATGTGAAGAGGGAATCCAACACCGATGCTGACGCCCTCAGCAACGCCGCGATGGATGAGGCTGAAAGGCTGGGGGCCTCGCGGCAGAAGCTCCAGCAGGACCTCACGGTGTTCCAGAGCAGTATCCTAGGGAAAGCCGCCTCGCTGAAAGGACTCTGCAGTATGGTGACGAAAGTGGGCAAAGGGCCCTGGCATTGCGGTCATGCTGCCAACTCAACGGTCCTCACGGCTCTCGGCGGAACTGTGGCGGCGGGCCTGTCGAGGAGGGCCCAACTGAACCCTGCCACTGAATCGGTGATGCGCAGCCTCCAAGCACACCTGGCTGAGCCAGTCCACAGCCGGCAAGATACGGTATTCCATGACCGCGGAATGGCGTGGGCCGCCACCTTCGCCCCACAGCCGCACTACCCAGAGGGCTGGCAGCAGCCGGCCCAGCAGTGGGCGGCGCGCGGTCGGCAGGCCAACAGCCGGGTGGGACGCCCATGGGAGCGGAGGGGCGCTGCCCCCCGTACTGCCCCCCCTGGTGCCAGGAGGAACGCAAAGGTGCTTGCCTGCAAGTTGCATTGGAAGCCCCGTTGCTCGGCATGCCAAAAGCGACGCCTCCCAGAGGAGGTGTGCTGCCGCAACCACCACAAAGAGGGGGACGGGCTCCCGGTCACTATGGGCTTCTGCAAACGCCACAGCATGGACCGATGCGGTGACTGCTACAGCGATGGCAAAACACTAACACATTGCTGCCACACACACCACGCTGGCTATGCTGCACGCCCTCCTCCCCGGAGTGGCACTGAGTTGGCCCCACACTCTAACCCGAGTGGGGCCTCCGCTGTGACGTAGAAGTGGGCGGGGGTGGGCAATGATCCGCGCAGGATCTCCCCACACAAAACGTGGTCACCACACGTGCACCCACACTCTTCACCACCCTCAAAATAAACGCCAGCATCCTGTTGGCTTTTTCGTTTCTGCTGTGCGTGGCTTTCACACTCGCTACCACAGCCGAGTTGTCAACTTTCAGGTTTACTTGGTGTCCCGGCGCGTACTGCCGTATCCAGACTGCCGCTGCCGCCACCGCCAAGAATTCCTTCAAAAAGATATGCGCCTCTGCCGCCTCCTCTTTGAACTTGTTGTAAAAAACCATGTCGGGTGTCACCACCGCCCACATGGCCGAGGAGGCATCAGTCCAGATCTCGATGATTGGCAGGGTCACTGGTGCACTTATCCATTCGTTCCTTCGGATAATCTGACGCATTTCCCACATGTCTTGTTTCCGGGACTCACACACACTGTGGCGCTGATCCCACTTTTCCACCTTTCCTTCCACAAAAATCGCAACCTCCCGAAACACCTCCAGTACTGTGACGTGGAAACACAACGGGGTCCAGGAAGCAAAAAGAAACCAAATCAAACCACCACACACACCTGCCACTTCCCTCGCCGTCACGTTGTCCCGCATCAGCTCGGTCCACGCTTGGGCCATCAAAAATTTGGACACCCAGTCTGGGTCCAGACGGAATCTTGCACGCTGCAGGTCGAACTGCAGTCCGATTGCCACAAACAGCTGCGACGGACGCCCGTAGGCCGTATCCTTCTTTCACGGTGCATGGTGGCAGGGAGGTACATATACAAGCCAGAACTCATCGAAGACCTGGCTAATGCCACCTACATAGCGCCTGACACCCATCGGATGACGTGGTTGGCAAGCAACATGCATTGCAACCCTCAGATGTGGTGTGTTGGGGCATTTTCTTTTCCAACCTCCCACACAGTGGCACTGTCCGGTACCAAACGGTGGCACAAAATTTAGGTACCCCAATTCGGGCACCTGAGGTGCCCGGAATGGTGGAAAAGTGGGGTTCGATGGGTTTCCGGACCGATCTGGGGGGGTTTGGAGGGTTTACGGGGGCTTTGGGGCCTCTGCGCCGGTTTTTTGAAAAATCGTGTTTGTCACCCCCATTTCAGGCCTGTCGCTAACTTTTCGATTTTGGAGATTTGGTGGGTTGACGCTCCTGTTTTGGGGGGGGGATCAGGGGGGAAAACACTAGGGGTCAATTTTTCTCGCGCGCGCTTCGCGCGCGCTCGTGTTGTTGCCGAATTTTCCCATCGGTGGACCACTAGGCGGGCACGGTGTGAGGCGCTGGGTTCCTTCCGTGGTTCCTCTCCCGCTCGCGCCGTCGGGTGCCGGAGGAAACCAAAAAATGGCTTTCGGGACCATGATTTCGACGCTGCCCCCTGATATGCCACAGCCGTCAAAGCGCGAGGACTTGGTTACTAGACGGGCACGCGAGATGGGGGGTCTGGGGGGCGGAGCCCCCCAGCCGCCGGAGGCCACGGTAGTGAACATCTGTTCATTGTGGGCGTACAGATTCTGTGTGAGTTGGCTGCGTCCCCCTGAGGCGACTGGAGTGGTTGGATTCCCTGACCCGGTGGGAATCAAATGACTTGAGTACGAGACATACGCCACAGGGGGGTCTGGGGGGCGGAGCCCCCCAGCCGCCGGAGGCACGGTAGTGAGCATCTGTTCCTGCAACACCATACTCTCTTCGACGTCGACCCAGTGAAAGTGGGTTGACGCTTGGTCGACGCTTGGTGAGCGTCGACCCAGTGTAATAAATGGGTTGACGCTTGGTCCAGGCTTGAATGGCAACCCAGTTCCACTGGGTCGACGCTCCAAGCCTCGACCAAGCGTCAACCCAGTCCACTGGGTCGACGCTGGGTCGACGCTTTTTTATGGGGGGGGAAACCCAAAATCACTGGGTCGACGGTCGACGCTTAGCGACATGCCTGGAATGGGAGGGGGGGCGGGGGGGGGGGGGGGGGGACGCCCTTTTTTGATCACGACCTGTGCAGATCGCACTGTTTGTGATTTTATTGCTTTGTTTGAGGGCCTTCCCCCCACGCTATCCTGCTACGAATAACGTTTTTTCCCCCGGGATTTTTGGGCACCAGGACCCCCCAAATAATAGGGCCCCTAACTAAAGAAAACTCTTTCAGCACCGCCGTTTCGAATATTACGCAGTCTTCTCAACTCCGGAGTGGTACCTGTGAAGGAAGCAGGGTGAGAAAGAGGAAGAGATCAGAGAACCATCACCGTCGTACCATATCACCCACGCACATGCCTGTCATCGAACCGCGGTCTTCTCAGCACGGGAGCGGACCTGTGAAGAATGCAGGGTGTGATAGAGACGAAGAGCTCAGAGAAGCAGCACGTACCAGAACCGCGTAGTCGGCCTTGGGTGCGGTTTGCGCTTCTTCGCTGCAGTACCTGAGACACCCCCACCACGAAGACATCGACTCCCCAAGGGAACGTTGATACTCGGGATAAGCCTCGAACGGTTTGCTCCTGCTGTTGCAGCCTTTGCAGGCAGGCACTAGCATCGGCTGGTAGAAGCAGCAGCAAGGAAACGACTGCCACTCCCCCACATGCGCAGCGACGTAGTTGTTCGGTCGGGCAGTGTCGTTTCCGCAACACGTGCACGGCGTCCCCTCCGGGACCACCCCGCCGAGGAACTGCCGTTCGTTCCTATCGAGGGCGGTCGTGCCCGTCAAATGGAAGAACGAGCCAGACATCCTGCGCCGACACGCTGACTATTTCCTGCTGTGGATGTTGCAACGGGATAGAAGCCCACCCGAAGAGGTGCGAAAAAGGGGGGAGGAAGCGGGTTTGAAAAGTGCGGTTGTGTGAGAAGCAGTTCGGAGCAAGTTTTCCACGAGCGCCACCTGCATCCCCTTCGGCATGTTGCTACCGCTCAGCGCAGGCAGCACCCGCGTCACCACGTGATCCTGATGCTCGCCCCGTGGGTCAACCTGCAAGACCCAAGGCATCAACATCAAGGGCCTGAGAACAAGAAGAGACCAAAAAGCGATACATACGTCATCGCTGTATGTACATCCCTGTCCCGGGTGGGGGAGGGTTTTTTTTGCCATTCTTGCACGTGGCTTTCTTCCGCACTCTTTGCAGCGTTGCCTCACAGGTGGGTTGGGGGTTCTTTTTTTGGAGTTGTGCTAACAACGCAGGAAACTTTGCTATGCAGACCATGCAGGACACACCACACCCGCAGCAGGCGTGTGGGGTGTTCTCGCGATCGACGAAGAATTTGCTGGTTCTTCCCGCGCATTTGCCCTTACACAACCCCTCTCGCTCACACCCCGCGAGAAGCCCCCCACACGCCCTACACCCTTACCCCACACATGCCTTCCCACAACCGGAGGGAGAAGAACACGGTGGGATCTTGTAAATTTTACATGTAAAAATACCGATTTTTACATGTATTATACATGTATAATACTTGCATGTCAACTACCGTATACGTAAATATTATGGAACGTAAATATTATGGAACGGGCCCATTTTTGGCCGGTCCGTTCCATAATATTTACGTTCCATAATATTTACAGGGCCAGTTGGGGACTCGGTGGTGAGGACGGCTTGCGTCAGGAATCGCGCGAAAAGTGCACGAGTAGGTCCCGTCAGGGACTCTGTACGCCGTCCGATCACCTGGTCCAAGTCCCCGAGTCGCAGAAAGCGCTGTAAATATTATGGAACGAAAAAAATCTGGAACGCCAACCCACCAGCGTTCCATAATATTTACGTTCCATAATATTTACGTTCCAAAATATTTACGTATACGGTACATGTATTTTACATGTATATTTCATGCATTTACATGTATTTTACATGTATAATACTTGTCATGCACGTATTATACATGTATTTTACTTGTCGTGCAAGTATTTTACATGTATAATACTTGCATGACAAGTATTATACATGTAAAATACATGTAAATGCATGAAATATACATGTAAAATACATGTATATCAAGTAAAAATACATGTATAATAGTTGACATGCAAGTATTATACATGTATTTTTACTTGATATACATGTATTTTACATGTATATTTCAGGCATATACATGTATTATACATGTATAATAGTTGACATGCAAGTATTATACATGTATAATACATGTAAAAATCGGTATTTTTACATGTAAAATTTACAAGATCCCACCGTGAAGGGGAAGGTGCCCCCCCCCCCCCCCCCCCCGCGGAGGACCGCGTGGAGGAGGAGCAGGAGCAGGAGGTCGACGAGGAAGCAGAAGAGGAGCGGCAGGCGGCGGAACAGGCGGCAGCGGAGCAGGAGCAGCAGGCGTCGGCTGGAGCGCCCGCCGGGGTGACGCCCCCCCGCAGCCTCCGCAGGGTCGTGCGGAGGAAGGGGAAGGCCTCCCCCGCGCCCCCGCCCGCGATAGGCCACGAGGCCATGGTGGCGGAGTTGCAGGCTGCGCTGCCAGTGGTGCTCCCGTCGCTGCTGGGCCCCCTGGTGCAGCAGACACTGGAGGCCATGGGGAAGGCTCCAGGGGCACCGGGCCACACCGCCCACACCGCGCAGGCGCTGCAGATGGGAGACACGACCAACAACACCAACACCATTATCGGCGCGAACGCCACGGGGGGGGGGGGGGGGGGGGGTTCTCTCTGGGGCCTGGGGTTCTCGCGATCGACGAATACCCGCTGGTTCTTCTCTCCCCTTTCTGATTTGCAGACGCAAAGTTTCCCACTTTTCGGACACGGTCTCGCCGTTGCCCTCGGGCCACACACCGGTCCCGGGGGCTGGCCGTCTCGTCTCCCCGCAACCGGCGGCTGCATGGGGCATGAGGACTGGTTGGACGGGTTTCTGTGTGTGAGGCCTTCTGTGCCGCGCCCGCGCGGCGCGAGCGACAACACGCACATCCCTCGCAAGCAGTGAGCGAACAGCACGAGGAAGTGCCGATTCGTTGTTCCCTCTCGTCCGACCGGGCAGCTCGGAACGTCCCCTAACACCGCTCCGCTCGGCCCTGCGAAGGCCACAATGCCGGTGGCGGCCGAACAATCCGAACAGAATAAGAAGGCAGAGCAAAAAAAAACAGTGAAAACGGGTGCCGCGATTTCAAAAAGAAACCACGACACCAACCGAGCACCAACCACCGGGTTCAGTGCTCGGGCTGAACAGATGGGGAGATGGCTGATCAGCTGTGCAGACTCGAAGGCGGGCGGTGTTCTCTGCGGCGAACCGCAGCCTCTGCCAGCCTCCGCGGCGTGTCCGAAAGACCACAACACGGGAAGTGGGCAGATCAGGCCTCTCCGAACGACCTTCCCAACCCCAAAACACAGGAACTCCATGGATGAATGAAGAAACGCGAAAAAACTGTTCAAAAAAAGTGCTCCTTCGCCCCTGCGCGGAGGGACGGTGGGCGGCGAGTGGGCAGACGGCACGAGCGCCCCGCACGTCACCTCGCGCAGCCTCCAGCGCCGACAACACGGTCACAGCCGCAGCACCACATTCGTCATCCCTGCACCCGACGTTCGCGCGGCGTCCGCACGCCGCTGGAGCTCCTTCGCCTCCTCCCGCCCAACGCCGTTCCCCAACAGATCGAGGGACGTCAGCTGCGAAACACACTCCGTCCGCAGCGCCTCCTCGACCAGCTCCTGCGCACCTGCGTCGCCGATCGAGTTGCCCAGCAGAGAAAGTGTCTTCAGATTGGCGAGACCGCCGGCCAGCATTACCTCCGCCACCTTGCAAGCTCCTTCGTCGCCAATCGCGTTGTGACCCATGTACAACTGTTCCAGCGCCGGAGCCGGCGGCAGTGCCTCGGCCAGCTTGCAAGCTCCGACAGGGCCAGACCAAGTCTCTTCAGATTGGAGAGACCGCCGGCCAGCATTGCGCCCGCCACCTGGCAAGCTCGGCAAGTGGAAGCGTCAACGCATCACAAACAATACGAGTAAAGAGCGGCTGTACTGGCGTGACATTTTTTGGCGTGCGAAACACACACAGCGCTACCACACCTCCCCTGCTTCAAAGAAAAGCCCGGGGGTAGAGGGAAGGGGGCGGGGGGGGAAGGGGTGTGCGGGTTGCGGACACGCAGTGTCGCACCAAGATGAAATCAAATAAAAACTGAGAAGAAAAAAACGCAGGGATGGGATGGGGGGGGGTGCGCCTTTTGCACCCGTGTGCGGTGTGTATGCCCTGTGAATTTGTTGTTGTTGTGTCGGATGGGAGGAGGGGGAAGGACTCGGGGAGGTTTTGGCGAAGCTGAATCACAGAGAGCTTCCTTATCCCCACACTCACACCCGCTCTGCAAGCTGTGTCGGAGGAGGGTGTGTGGGCGTGGGGGGATGAGGGAGCAGGGGCGCAGGGGCGCAGCGGTGTGAAGCAGAAGAAGAGAAGGATAGAGATCCGCCATCCCCTTCACCCCCCCCCCCCCAACAACTATAAAGAGGGTGTGCAAAATGCGAGCTCTCTTCAGGAGAACCCCACTCTCTCGCTTCCTTTTATGCTCCCCCTCCCCCATTCAACCCTCAGGTGTATGTCACCCCCGATATGTGACACAATGCCCGTGCGCAAGCCCCTTCTTCTCCAGGCAGTAGTGCGTCGGGAAGACCAGCGCGCGTGACGCCGGATCCGGCGCCCCAATCACCCCACACACAACGCAGGTATGTGAGGTGCGGAGGAAGACTGCCTCCGCATCCGCCACACGGGGATGCAGCACTGCAGCACCCTCTGCCAGCCTGGCCAACCCTGCGTGGCAAGGCTCCGCAGGCAGGGCCACACCCGCCCTCCCCTCCTGCAGGCAGGCAGGGCCTGGCTGCATTGGCTCGCAGACAGACGCGATGCCCTGGCACAGCCGAGCTGTGGAGGGTAGCAGCGCTGTCAGAGGCACTGCGGTGAGCTTCACATCCAGCACCAGGCTGGAGGCAAGCTCGATGAGGCTGTGTATGTCCTGCGCAGAGCTCCCCCTTTCGCGGAAGGCGTGCCGCTCCAGAGATGCCAGAGCTGCCTCGAGGAGGCGCGCGGCTGCCTCGCGCGTTTCGTGCATCACATCCCCGTCAGGGACAGCCCCATACTCGCGGAGGAGAAGCGACACGGCTTTGGCGCACTTCCGCGCGGTGTGCACCGCGACACCCCCCCCACCCCCCTCCTGCACGCTGGAAAACTCCGAGGGGGTTGCCTCAGATGAGGACGCGGAGGAGGAGGAGGGTGTGCCGCTCCCACCCGCCTGCTCGGGTGGCTGCTGCCTGCTGGGCGCAGGCGTCGTCAGCACCCCGGCAAACAGGGCTTGGGGGCGGGTGGCGGCGGCAGCGGGTCGCGGGTTGCCCGGCAGAGGGGCGGAGCGCCGGGCACGCTTGAGAGGAGCTTCGGAAAACCCCCGGGCTGGCATCATTGTGATGCAGTGGCGGGTGTGCTGGGCATGGCACGGCAGAGCAGGCTAGGCAGGGAAGGGGGTGGCGGTGTTGTGGTGAGGCGTGGTCTTAGCCCTCCCTGCTGTGGGAAGGGAAGGGGGTTCTAATCTGTGGCGTTCGATGGCGTCGAAGAGAGGGGGGGAGGCGGAGGGGTGGGGGGGGTGGGCTGTTCACGGCTCTCGGTTCAGTTTGGAACTTATCAGAAGTGGCACCACGGACTAGTCGGGCAGTGACGGGTGGGGTCGACTAGTCGGGACGACGGGTGAAAACTCGACAGGCGGCACCCGTCGACTCGACGGGTGGACCCGTCGAGTCGACGGGTGCCACCCGTCGGCACGACGGGTGAACCTGCTGAAACGACGGGTGTTCCAGCCATTTCCTGTTGATATGGGCCAATTTCCATTGAAAACTAGGGGAGTACCTTGCATGGCATCAGGTTATTTTTCACGCCGAACTATCTTCCCTGCACAGACCCACCCCCCATTACTTTCCATTTACAATTCCTAGTTGGTGATGGGGCCTCAAGTGCATGTGCGACGGCTGTTCTCGTGGATTTTCATTGTTCGAGGGATCTTGACTCTGACAAACTGTGTCAGTTTGACAGAGCAACCTACTTCATGAAGGTGATCACTTTTCTGCCAGGCAAATTTTCGCCCCAGCCCCCAACCCTTGCACAACCCACAAGGCAGTCTCCAAGATACCGTACCCTCATCACCACCCAGGCCAAGATACCCCAAGATACCATCATCACCACCCAGGCCACCCAGACGAGCCACACCAATCAATGCCAGCGGCAAAGCGTACTGCAGCGCAGGCCCTCGCCAGCGCTGTGGACATGACGGTGTTTGTACGTGCTTGGATCAACACGTATGTTGTCGAGCGTGATGCTGATGGGTTGAGCCACATGGCCCTGAAGCAGCTTCTCGGCAAGCTGGCGGATACTACCATCAAGTCGACTGATCCCATCATCAGTCTTGCCCTGTACAAAAAGTATGAGAAGCTGGGGGGTGGGGTGATCAGCAAGTCGACCGCGAAGGAGGGTCGCACGATGTACGCTGCCCGTGTCAATAGCGGGTCAGACATCGAGTTTGTCGGGTTGGGCCTCCGGAAGAGCAACGGGAAGGACCACCCGACAGGGCTCAAGGAGATGGCCGACGCCTGCCCCGCGGCACTGCAGCTATGGTGAAGCTGTACGAGGCGGAGAAGAAACAGGCACAGAAGACCCAGCAGAGCAGGCTGGCCGTAGGAATTTTCGACGGTGCCTTCGCAACACGGTTGGTGACAGTTGCCGATTAGCAGAAGGATGAGTACAGAACGTGGTTCACGTTCAACTTCCTGAAGCAAATCGCAAGAGTGCAGAGAGGGGTTTTCGAAAAGGCGAACGTGATGTTTCGGCTCGCCTGCTTAGGGTAGCAGGGGACCATCTTGAGCTGTGGTCGGCATTTAGTAAGATGGGGTCATCTTCGCACAGGAGCGCGTTTTGTACCACACCACGAAATGACTGGTTGAAACAGCTCCACGCCTGCCACAGGGCTAGCATCCAGGAACTTCATGAAGCTGGGTTTGAGAGCCTGTACGCAGGGGTGTTCACCTCCACAGCGTACACGATCACACCCCCTGCACGACATAAACGGGTTCATCGCAATACTCGCAGAGATCTTGCCTGATGGACCTGCCGTGCAGAAGGCTGTCCTTGGCAGCTCAACGTGTTCCAACATGACGGGAAACCAGGTCAGAGATGTTCTGAGTCGCTTACTCACCATTGCCAAGACGAAGGGGTGCAGCATCTACTCTGTATTGTAATGGAAATGCTTGTGCATTTCCGCTACAACGACATCCCCATCAAGTACCACCAGGAGGGAAAGTGCGCGAAAGAGTTCATCTTCTCGCTCATCGCAATGCACATCCTTGTGTTTGTCCTGGAGTGGGTGTCACCTGGGAGAACATCCGAGGGGCGTGGTGTTACATATATCCATATTCGATGAGCCACTGGTTTGATCCAGAAGATGCACACCCCCTCGCCCTGAGTGACGAGGAACTGGAGAGGGGGAATGGCGTCTCCAAACGCCATGCCCTGAGGGTGACATCGCAGCAGACCGCCGAACGGGACCTGCTGCTCTTCGAAATGCAGAGGACCAAAGGCAAGGGGTGCGGCCTGCTGGACCAACCGACCCTCCTGAAGTTCGGCGCGATAAAGCTTTGCCGCCGTGTCACTGCGAGGAACGCTTGTTGGAAGGGAGCAACGGCAGCACTGCAGCGGAGACTCGAGTCCCTCGGCCTTGGATCTCACGTCACAAAAAGGGGGCGATGGGGCCAACAATTTCTGGGCGACCCGGAAAACACCACTCCAAAGGCAACGCTGCTCGCATGCATCTGCAAGTCCAAATCCTGGGGCAACAGCGAGGATGTGCCAGAAGTGCCAGAACCAACGCCATCCGGTACAGTGCCTGTGCAGCAGCATATCTGCATTGTGTGCTCCAAAGTTGCCCACACGAGAGAAGCACTGTTTGCGCATTATGATGCTGCACATCGGCCACAAAACAACGCGCCGTGTCAGACCTGCACTGTCACATGCCAGGAGTGCGGCAAACGGACAACCGAAGGGACTGAGCCAGCACTACCTCAGTCACCATTCGCGCGTGCTGAAAAAGCGTTGCTGTGTTTGTTTCGAGCTCTTTAAAACCACTGTAAAGCGCGACGAGCACATGAGATCCGCGCACCCGTAAGTGAGGGGGGGGGGTGTTTGGCAGTTCAGGTACGTAGGTGATTTTGTTTGTCCTCGAGAGCGGAGTGACGTCGTGGGAGGGAGTTGTTTTGAGGCCCCACCCCCAGGCCCCCTGCCCACCTGGATGGCTCACCCCCCTCCTGGTGGTCCACCGGTGGGCAGCCCCTTCACCAACTAGGAATTGTAAATGGAAAGTAATGGGGGGGTGGGTCTGTGCAGGGAAGATAGTTCGGCGTGAAAAATAACCTGATGCCATGCAAGGTACTCCCCTAGTTTTCAATGGAAATTGGCCCATATCAACAGGAAATGGCTGGAACACCCGTCGTTTCAGCAGGTTCACCCGTCGTGCCGACGGGTGCCACCCGTCGACTCGACGGGTGCCACCCGTCGTTTCACCCGTCGTCATTTCACCCGTCGTCCCGACTAGTCGTCCGGGCGACTAGTCCGTGGTGGGTCCGCCGTGAGGGGGGGGGGGGGGATGTCGGTCTTGCCAGGAAATGGAGGCTAGAAAAGAGAGAGAGAGTCGGTGGGACCAGAAGGGGGTGGAAGAGAAGGGGGAGGGGGGGGGGGGGATAACGTTTCGGCCCAAGTGTATTGGATACCTAGTATGAGAGAACTGTTGAAACTGTAAAAACTACTGCATGCGCACGCCCTCAGAAAGGCGGGACGCGTCGTTTGGGCATTTCGGGGAAGATTGTTTGCAGAGTGGTGTGTCCTGCACACGCATCACGTGTTCAATGAGGGCCTCCCAACGCAGTACGTCCACCCCGTGATGGGAAAAAATCAGACGCGTCCTAAATCGTCTCTGAACGTCACATTTCAGAGGAGGTTCAAAATCACACATGACGCAAGCCGGGATGTTCTTCTTGAATTGAATCGAGAGACACATCAATGCGCTTTGATGTACCCCGCAAAGCCAGGGTTGCTCAGTTCCTATCGACGAACAGCCACCTGGCGTGCGAGATGTTTGTGGCCTGGTGGGACTCGGATACAGGCGGGGATTTCTAGATTTGCACGAACAAAAAATGCAGGAGGTCAGCAGATATGTGTCATCTGTGCCTGCCCAATATAGTTCAGCCAGGCAACAGAGACTGGTGGGGTACATTGCCAGTGGCACCGTGAGGTGCAGAAACGCATGCACACGCCCTGCTTATCCTGAGGGGCAGTGAAGCTGTTTGTCCTTAGCGTGTGAAATCTGGCGACAAGCTTCTTCTTACCTGGATTGATGATAGCACAGACTGCAGTCCCGTGAAGAAAAGACCGCACTGAAAGACGTAGAATCGCAATTGGTAAAATACATTTCGCATTGGGGGATCTCGCTACGAGTCACTGTGAGTCACGAGTCGTCAGTTTTCAGCCAAACGTGGCTGACTTCTCACTTTTTCTCACTCAGTCACACTTGGTAGCGAGGGCCCCCATTGGAATCCCGATCGATGCCGCAGCCTCGATTTGCTCCGTGTCAAATCACGGCATGCACCCACACCGAGGGTAGGCATTGTCACAGCCAACCCCGCGGCGACCACACACACCTCCCCAGACGCCGCGAGCTATCGTGGCACGGTCGTGACCTACTGGGGATGCTGGCGATAAAGGCGTGCTGCCTATCCCTTGGACCCCTCCTCCCGGCGGACCCACCCACCACTGCATGGCCACAGGCTGGAGCGGGTCTGTGGCGTGCACGGCAGCCCTGCACCACACAGAGCTAGAGGGGTGAGGCGACCTGGGCAAACCGGGCATCGCTCTGCAGGAAGGCCAGGAGGGTGTCCGCAAGACCGTCGTTCGCAAGGAACTCCCGACGTGACACGGTTCCGGAGCCAGTGTGGTCGAAAAGGCACCACGAGTTGTCCAGCACACTCTGGATGACAGGGACGTTGCTTGTACCCGCATTGAATGTCTTGATCACAGCGCGCGCCACCTCGTCTTTGTCCAGGGCACCGCTGCTATCCTCATCCCAGTAGCGGAACCACGCATCCCTGTCCGTCACAATGTGCGGGGGCTTGCTGCGCTTATTCCTCCCGGGAACATTGTTCTTTACAAACTGCAGCAGTGCCGGCAGCTCGGAGGGCGTCACCCCGCCGCTGTTGTCGCGGTCCCATGTGTGCCAGTTGCGATCGATGATCTTCCCGAGGTGCCCCTCGTGCAGGTCGCACGTCGCTTTCAATATGTTCCGCACATTGTCTTTGGTGAGGAAGCCTTCGTGCTCAACATCGACGAGATAGAACCACTGTAGCAGGGCAGGGTGATGAAGTGGTGGAGGAGGGCAAGACGTGTCGCAAGAAGTAAACCCTCAACCCGCACCCGCCCCTCGTGACATTGTTTCTTTTTGCATACCGAACGCGGGTCCTTGACAGGGTCAGGCATCTTCACAATCCTGGCCCCCTTCGCACGGCACATGGGGCACTTCAGCTTCGCGTTGGACTGCTCCTCCACTTCCATCTCCATCCCGTACCCACGGGTGACGAAGGGGCACATGTCCTTGATGCACTCATAGTGGAAGTAGTGGCTGCACGCCTGTGTGTGGGGAGGGTGTTGCGGCGGTGGCTTCGTGTGGCAGACCCTTTAACCCTTCTCCACCCCCACACCTTCACCCCCACATCCCACACGGCCACAATGCAATGTCAGATCATACCCTCCGTCTTCCTGCAGTAATTATCACCGCGAGGGGACTCGCGCAGAGATCATCGAAGCAGATGCAGCATTCGGCATGCTGGACAGCGGCACCCATGCCCGTGACGCTAATGAACTCCATATTCCCTGAGAAAAACGCTCTTCTCCCTTTTGTTTAGAAAACACCTGTGTGCGCATGGGTGGTTGAATGTCACGGATACGCCATATGGAAAAGGGGCCTTCTCAGCTGTGCCACTTGCGTGTAAAACTGCAAACCCGGGGTGGGGGGGGAGTAGGGGGTGAGGGAATTTTCCGTTCATTCTCTGAGATCACACTGGGAAACCCTCCCTCGTCCCTTCCTTTTTTTTTCCCCATCCCGGCTGCCAAAAGTATCTCGCGCTGCCCCGGCACTTATCTTCACTGCTCCTCACACCGCCCTTTCAGTGCCCCTGGGGTGGCCATGCTGTTCGTCTCTTCCTTCACGGTGCGTCAACCCACACCCCTGTTGGCAGCACAGCGGACAACACACCAGAGACAGAGAGGGGAGGAGGAGCGCTTTTCGTTGGGCACCTATTTTGATATTTGGACGGATTGAACAATTGGTTGGCCGTGTGAGCCCGCGACACGGAACCTTTTCTGTTCTGTTCTGCAGCACCAAGCGAGGCAACCTACCCTGCTAAGAGAATTGAATATATGCCAGCCTGGCCATGGGGGGGGGAGCTGCCTTCCGCTCTGAGAAATTTTTCGGCAAAAGAAAAAGGGCGTTCGGCGCTATGTATCATGTCTCCTGCTATTCCAATGGGCTTATCGGGAGGAAACCACTCTACCTAAAACACACCGCAGCGAAAGGCCATCCCCATAGGCAGCCAGGTATACGTCCGCAGGATACGAGAGATCTCTGAGAAAAGGGAAAGTTGGAAAGAGAGCTGTCGAGGTACAAAACAGTAGCTATTTGATTGAGGTGCGTGTGGGGGGGGGGGGGGGGGGGGGGGGCGGGTGCGGGGGGAGAAGACCCTCCCGCTCAGAAGTGCAATTTTAATAGTGAGCTCGCCGCAGCCCCTGCTAAATAGGGTGGCATGATATGCCATGCCCTGCCATGCCGCGTTGGTCTACTGTTCGACACCAAGAGAGGCAACCCTCATCCCCACCCAAACTGTCTGTGGAGGAAGGGGTGGGTGGCCAGGGGTCACCAGTCAGTTGACCCAAAACTCCCACAAGATTTGCTCTGTAATTCTAGGCGGGAAAGAGAAGCAGAGAGAGAGAGAGAAAGGGCCACTACACAGGGTGTGCGTGTGTGTGGGCTGTGATGAGAAACCCACAGAACTCCATAATATGAAGCCAGTGGGAGGGGGTGGTGGTTTTGTCCATGGTAGCTGTGTCTATGAGTAAACAGTCAGAAATCACTGTCTTGGAGGAGTGACACCTGGCCAGGTGGGGGGGGGGGCAGTGATGTGCTATACGACGTATATCCGGATCTTGAACGTATATATACGTATATATACATGGCGTATATATACGTATATATACGCATATACGTTGCAATATACGTTACGTTCTTCCTGTGGGCAATGTGTGGGTGGAGAGGGTCCACGATCCCTAAGGTGCACAGTATGTGGTACACAGCTTGGCTGTCCACCCTTACGCTAGCCGGGCACGCTTCGCGGTCCTGGTACGGGTCCTACTAGACGAGCGCCGCTCGTTGTTCGAGGGTCGGGAACATTGCTCAGTCTTGGCACCACCTTGGCGAGGTAAGGAAACGTTGCATCACCAGCATTGCCCACTACCTGATCGGTGCCCACGTGCCGTACTCGCGTTATCCCATCAAACGCCGTCTCCGGAGCGAACACGACCAAAAACGATGTGTCGTCTTTGGAAAGACTCCAGCACAGCATGGTCACCACCAGTCAATACCTGGGTGCCCCGTCGCCACTCAGTTGACTCAGAAAGGCACCTCCCCTCTGCACAGGTTCCACCCTGTGCACAGGGGAGGGCGGTGTCTTTCTAACTGCCCAACAACATGTGGCCACGTAAGGTGCGGCACAACCGAAGCGGAACACCCTGTGGGCAGCCGGATTGGCGTTTCACTTCGTTCCAAGGGAAGTATCTGTCGAAGGCACAGAGCGGGATATACCCACTCAACATATCCTGCGGGAGATCCCACCCAGGTTACTCCACAGTGACCTGGCCACCGTGCAACAGGGAATTGCATAGGGGACGTATATTTCCGGATTTTCGGGACCTCCGAACGTATATATACGTATATATACATTGGCGTATATATACATCGGCACATCACTGGGGGGGGGGGGGGGGGGGGGGTAGGGGGGGTCAAATGGGGGGAACAAACACGATTTTTCAAAAAACCGGCGCAGAGGGCCCAAAGCCCCCGTAAACCCTCCAAACCCCCCCAGATCGGTCCGGAAACCCATCGAACCCCACTTTTCCACCATTCCGGGCACCTCAGGTGCCCGAATTGGGGTACCTAAATTTTGTGACACCGTTTGGTACCGTACAGCGCCACTGTGTGGGAGGTTGGAAAAGAAAATGCCCCAACACACCACATCTGAGGGTTGCAATGCATGTTGCTTGCCAACCACGTCATCCGGTGGGTGTCAGGCGCTATGTAGGTGGCATTAGCCAGGTCTTCGATGAGTTCTGGCTTGTATATGTACCTCCCTGCCACCATGCACCGTGAGGCTGCATGTAGGTAAGGAACAAGTCCGGATGGTCGTGTGATTCCTGTGCAGCAGTGCTCCACAACCGGGATGTGTTGACAACGACTGTTGCAACACGAGCTGTACATTCCGGGAACACACGAAGTGCGCTGTCGTGGTACCCATTGTGCCAGAGTTGGTAGTTGCTGCGGTCTACTTTGCCTGCCCAAGAGCACTGGTACTGAACGGTGTATGCGTGGCGAGGTGAATACAACGGAAGCGCGCAAAGTCGATACAGCTCTCGGATGGCGGGTGGTGGTGCCACTAGTGTGTGACGTTCACTCGAGGATACAACGCATCACAATGAATCAGCAACCGTGGACCCAGTACAATACGCTCTCTGTGGCTGGTGTGGGGGACAAAGGCAGTGCCTGTGCCGCAGGCAGGGAGGTACATATACAAGCCAGAACTCATCGAAGGCCTGGCTGATGCCACCTACATAGCGCCTGACACCCACCGGATGACGTAGTTGGCAAGCAACATGCATTGCAACCCTCAGATGTGGTGTGTTGGGGCATTTTCTTTTCCAACCTCCCACACAGTGGCGCTGTACGGTACCAAACGGTGGCACAAAATTTAGGTACCCCAATTCGGGCACCTGAGGTGCCCGGAATGGTGGAAAAGTGGGGTTCGATGGGTTTCCGGACCGATCTGGGGGGGTTTGGAGGGTTTACGGGGGCTTTGGGCCCTCTGCGCCGGTTTTTTGAAAAATCGTGTTTGTTCCCATAAAAGGGTGGCATTTGACCCCATTATGACAGTATGGGGGGGGGGGAGGAGGGGTGTTTTCAACGATTTTTGAACAAGATTTTTTTTGACCCTGCCTCACACAGCCCTCGGGTTTGATCAAACCTTTTGGCAGAATATTTTCTTTTAGGCCATAGTCCTGGCAGCAGCCCCGTCCCCTCCCCACGAGAGAGGGGATGGGGTGCCGTTTTCAAGATTTTTTTTGGCTATCAGGTTCTGCCACTCTGCCTAAATGGTTTGCATCTGCACCCGATATTCCACCGGTATCGCCCTCCCTCCCTGCCATCCCCATCCCCCCATATGGCTCCCACTCTTGATTTTTTTTCTATCTCTGCCCAACAGGTTTCCTCAATATCTCCCCAAAACGCCCCAAAATCCAGGCCACGCCGCAGCGCACAGGACATCCTGCCGATACTTCTCAAAAAAGATCCGGGGCGTTTTGTGATGTGCGTCAAAAATCCGGCAACAAAACAGAAGAGCAAACACTCCCCCTTCCCACCACCCCACCCTTGGGCTGTGGAGAAGCGGGATTTGCTGTGTGCTGTGTTGCGCCAAAAGCGACCCCCGCTATCCTTTTGACACTTGGCAGGGGCCCTGAGATTTTTTTCTTGGCAAAACAAAATAGGGCAAGATCCGCGAGGTTCCTGCTGCATTCAAGGCTCGCCGCAGCTTGGCTGAGATTTTCTCTAATAGAGTAGGGCGGCTGGAAAACCCCAAGGCAATCCGTGTTGCAGAGCCAGAAGGAAATCGCGATCTCCAGAAAGAGCCCACACAAGTCGGTTGGGTCATTTTCGGGAGGGACCAAGGGGGGTGGGGTGGGGTGTCTGATGTGCGTCAGTAAGGGCATATAGTCTGCCACAAAACACACCCCACATCACCGTTTCAGGGAATACAACACTGAAATCGGAGTCAGGGCTCAAAGCAGGGTTTCCCCGAATAGCCACCGAGGCCAAAAGTCGTGGCTAAAAACAGTCTGGTCTGCAACCCCCCCTAAAATTTTTTTCTCGCGCGCCTTCGGCGCGCTCGGCCTCGGCCAATTTGTGCGTACGCACATGAGGCGCTACGCTCTATCTACCTCGTCTCTCCAGAATTCAAATGATCGGTTTTTCGCGACGAGAAGCAGAACGAGAAGTTGAGCGTCGGAGGGGCGTCGTTTGAGGAGGAGGCACAGCCAACACCCGCTGGCTCGAGAGATCCGACGCCTTGATCTCAGAGAGCATAAAAGCACGGGAAGCGTACTGCCTCTTCCATGTCAGGTTCCGGGCCTTGCACTGTGCAAGCAACACAGCCTGGTCCCCTGAGTACGCTCCGTAGTCGAATCGGAGTGTGGAGAGTTGCACGCGGCTGTTGCTCTTCGGTGCAAAGCCAAAGCTCGCAAGACCCTTTTGCGTCCTTTCTGGAGGCATGTTGACAGTCAAGCACCAGGACAGTAGGTACTCGTGTGCGTCTGCAAGGGTGCATGATGATAGGAATGAACGTGGCGTGTGGTACGACGGGTGGCGTGCGCAAAAAATACCTCCGGCCAACGCAAAACCTACCCGGTCGTCTTCCGTCAGGCTGACCTACCCAAGTCCTTTAGACCACCCCTCCTCTGTGACCCCCTCCTAGTGGCCCACCTCCGAAAAATCCTAAAAAAATACCCCATGGCTATTTAGCCATCGCCGGATTTTCGAAAAATCCTAAAATTTGGCCCAAATGGCTAAATAGCCACGTCGGGGAAACCCTGGCTCAAAGGCGTATTTTTTTGTTTTGCCCATGGAAGGCGAGGGCGGAGGGAGGAGAGCAAACAAAGAAGAAAGCATGTTTGAGGCAGTGCGGGGTGGGGAGAAGGGGGGAGGGGGGGCACCTCCGCTCTGCAGCGCGCGAGAAGGCGGAGGGGGGGTTGCCCCTAATCATCAATTAGGGGGTGGGCCCCGATCGCCTCGCTTGGCACAGAGTCAAAAAGGACGCCTATAAGGATCACTCACTGTCACACACACAACGAAGCTTTCAATCAAATCGCAGAAGAAACGGGAAAGGGGGGGGGGGTGCGAATATTGTATTGTGGGGGGGGGGTCGGGGGCAGGACCTGCAGCAACCTGCTGCATCACGCGGTGGGGCGTTTTATTTGGGGGGGGGGGGGTTCGGACCACAGGAACAAGCAGTGTCTGCAATGAGACATGCAGGCCCCTAGTGTGGTGTGCATATAAACCCGATGCAACGGTCCAGCCCCGGGGGTTGGGTCGTTTTATTTCACTTTTTTGAGCGATTTCTTTTTCCCGTCATTGGAGGGCCGTACCCCCCCCCCCCTAGGCATACAGTGCAAACGATAATTATTATCGCACATATACCAGATACGATAATTTTCGGAAAATTATCGCATACGATAATTTATTATCGCATACGATAATCCATTATCGTATGATGCGATAATGGATTATCGTATACGACCAGATACGATAATTATTATCGTATGCGATAACATACGATAATCCCATTATCGTATGCGATACCCACCTGATTTTGCCCGAAACCAATCACCGAAATCTCCAGTTTACCACCGCCAAACGCCACCAAACCCCGCCAAGGGCCACAATCAGCCACAAAATAGAGATCACTACCATTCTCCCAGCCCCAGGAAGGGTAAGATGAGCCTGTGGGGTCCGGTGCTGCAGGCAGGGTACGCGTACTGGTCTGTGTCCGGGCTGCTGTGGTCATCGACAAGGCTGTGTGGTCTGCCCGAAGGAGGTGGATGGTGGTCTCCCTCAGGTGGATCGCGTCTCTCCAATCCTGCATGGGCTCAGGTGTCTCCAGATGATCATCACCCCTTGCCTTGCTGTCGGTGAGGATGGCGCCCGAGCTCCGCCTTGTAGCGCAGCGGAGTCGTGCAGGTCAGGCAGGCTCCTTGAGGCCTCCGAGGTGATGTGCGCGCGCCACCCCGTGGTTCCTTGTAGAGTTGCAGACAGGTCCGTGCGCACGGTGGGAGCGTTCGTATCGCCCGTTCCGTGCCAGGTCCTGAAGAATACCCTTGGTTGAGTATTGCCTCTCTCGGGTTCAAACCCCATTCAAGGTCCTTCGCTATGTCATCACTGGTCGTCAGTCAGAGGGGAAGAACGGTGTTCCTCACTTTTTCACTGCTCACGGGAGCGAAGGCCAAGTCCAACATAAGTGGTAGCCTTGAAGAGAAATCTCCTGATCTCTCCAAACATTGCACCGAAGACCACACCTGCCTATCAGGTTCTTCCCCATCAGTCGAACAGTCTTTCTTGTTCATGTTCTGGGCAGGGTGCTCTGTCTCGGTCACCCCGACACCTGCTTCAACTAGGCTAGCCCAACGTCTTCCCTCAGTGTTCTCACAGGGGTGTCCTCAGTATCTGGGTCCCGACGGCAAGGCAGCGTACCAGTCGGCTTTGCGAACCCGCAACAGGCTGTACTGGTGGTTGCATACCGCCGCAAGTATGACCCTGTTGCTGCGTAGTCATGTTTTCCATGAAGTGGGGTGGCGACAGGGTGTAAGTCACGAGGGGAAGGGCATGTGGAACGGCCACTGCCCAATCCCCAGAGTCCTCTCCGCCCCACTGTGCCTGAAACTTCTTCAGACAGACATAGTGATGTGCATGTCATGGCACTATGTGTGTTGTGTCTCTGCTACCCATTTGTGAGGGACATTCTACACTTCTGAGTGAAGCCCCCCGTCACCAATAATTCAAAGAAGCAAAAATGGCAGCTTCCGGCTCCACTTTTACCACTTTTTCAATGTGCTCTGGGCTGATTTCTGGTTTTCCGAAAATCTCAAAAAATTATCGCACCATTATCGTATATTATCGTATACGATAATATACGATAATGGGAATACGATAATAAATATCGTATGCGATAATAATTATCGTTTGCACTGTATGCCTAGGGGGGGTCATAAGCCCGTACAAAACCACATTTTTCAACATACCATCAGAACCGCCCTAATACCTGATCTGACCCGAAAATCCGACCCATACCCCCCCGGAAACCGTCTGGAGCCCACTTGTGACACCTGATGCGCACTTTTGTGATGATTTTTTGGGGTCCTAAAAAATGTACCTCAGTTTCGTACCTTGCCTTTGTACCTGAACCACTCCCGACCGCAGTATTTCGTTCTTTGCAAGGAAAGGGTATCACTACGCTCACCCAGCACGCCGAGCAACACATGCCGTGTGCCTAGGGCCTCGCAGAGGTGTCAGATGCTGCTGCAGAGGGGTACCTTGCTCGAAAGACGCTCGCCAAACGGGAGATGTGCGGGGTCCCGGCAGAGAGCGTTGTGGCAGACCTGCGTCAGAAGAAAACGGCACACGACATCCGTGAGGCGACATTATTTCGGGCGCTCCGTCGGGCTGGGTACATAGGAGAGCGAGTGGGACGTGGTGACGACAGATATATGCAGTGGTGCATCAACTGCACGCACGTGCGAAAAGCGGCGTTCCTTGCTGGCCAAGAAAGATGTCACCTGCACTCCTACTCCTCCTGCTCCTACCCCTACACCAACTGATGTGGGCAGTGAGTGATGGCAGCTCCAGAGCAGCAGATGATCTAGGAAGCGATGAGCGGGTCAGCCGGGCAGACTACCCCAGTCCGTACCGGAAGTACGAAGCGTTGCGGGCCCGCCACCACCGCCTCCAGGAGAGGACCCGAGGATTAAGAGTAGGGTTGTACAACGCCAGGGGAGAGTATTCCCCTGGCGTTGAGACATCCCTGACGATCTTGCGGTCGCACTGTGGGGGTTGAGTCGGCAGGCAGATGCCTATCCAATGACTTTGTTGAGTCCTCACATGGTACACTCTCATACGTGCTGTTGAGACTGCGTGGTGTACTACACCCAGAAGGTGGCTGAACTCATTCAGCTGGCGCAACAACACAACATTCCCACCAATCAGGTACAAGAAAGACCTTGCCGAGGCACTGGGGAGGCAACATCGTGCCACCTGAGCCGGAACCACCGCAGAAAAGGCAAAGAACGAAATATTGCGGTCGGGAGTGGTTCAGGTACAAAGGCAAGGTACGAAACTGAGGTACATTTTTTAGGACCCCAAAAAATCATCACAAAAGTGCGCATCAGGTGTCACAAGTGGGCTCCAGACGGTTTCCGGGGGGGTATGGGTCGGATTTTCGGGTCAGATCAGGTATTAGGGCGGTTCTGATGGTATGTTGAAATTTTTGGTATTTGTACGTTTTTAGGGGGGCTTATGACCCCCCCTACCCCCCCCCCCCACACACACACAGCTCAAAAGAGCTGCCACGGTGGTCGTACCCAGCCGGCAGGGAGCCAGCCGCACTGTCCTCCGGTGGCTTATTTGTGAACGCACCTCCGTCATCGAGCAGCCCCCTTCATGTGAGGGGGCCAGCACTTCGTGGGGGTGGGGGTGGGGGTGGGGAAGTCTGATTTTGAAACACAATCGGGGGGTGGGCTGGTATGGAAGACAGAGAATATAACGGCAGTTGTGAAATACCGCAGGGAAAGAGCTGGGGGCTAGTGGATCACGCAAGGCAGAGGGGATCGGGGGGGGGGGGGGCATTGTTGTTAGGGGGGTGTCGATTCTGGACAAAAAATAAATTTTTTCAAAAAAAAAAACCGAAAAATCGGGGGAAAATGCTGAAAAATGGCAAAAAAAAGAGTATGGGGAGTTGGGTCCAGTTTAGCAAAGTCGTCATATTTTTCGGGTGTTTTTTTGAATGGGACACCCGAAGAACCCGTTGAGACGTGAATGACATCGTGAACATATCTGCCAGAGAATCCTCAAGCTTGGTGCCTCAAGAACTTGGGACAACACGGCGCTGCAGGCGCATCCTGGGCCGCAGACCAGCAAGCCGGCAAAATAGCCAAGGCCGCCTACACGGCGAGCCTTCTACAGATTCCAGATTGCTCAAACGAGCGTGCAGGGCTTGAGCTTTGGGTGGGGACGGATAAAGTCATGGGGGGGGGGGGGGGCGGGCGGGGGTGGCTGGGGGGAACCTCTAGAGGTAGGGGGCAACCCATTAGTGGCTGGGGGGAACCTCTAGAGGTAGGTGGCAACCCATTGGTGGCTGGGGGGAACCTCTAGAGGTAGGTGGCAACCCATTGGTGGCTGGGGGGAACCTCTAGAGGTAGGTGGCAACCCATTGGTGGCTGGGGGGAACCTCTAGAGGTAGGTGGCAACCCATTAGTGGCTGGGGGGAACCTCTAGAGGTAGGTGGCAACCCATTTGTGGCTGGGGGGAACCTCTCGAGGTAGGTGGCAACCCATTGGTGGCTGGGGGGAACCCCTAGAGGCAGGGGGTAACCCATTGGTAGGTGGGGGGAACCCCTAGAGGTAGGGGGTAACCCGTTTGTGAGTGGGGGGAACCCCTAGAGGTAGGGGGGAACCCGTTTGTGGGTGGGGGGAACCCCTAGAGGTAGGGGGTAACCCATTTGTGAGTGGGGGGAACCCCTAGAGGCAGGGGGTAACCCATTTGTGGGTGGGGGGAACCCCTAGAGGTAGGGGGTAACCCGTTTGTGGGTGGGGGGAACCCCTAGAGGTAGGGGGGAACCCGTTTGTGGGTGGGGGGAACCCCTAGAGGTAGGGGGGAACCCGTTTGTGGGTGGGGGGAACCCCTAGAGGTAGGGGGTAACCCATTTGTGAGTGGGGGGAACCCCTAGAGGTAGGGGGGAACCCGTTTGTGGGTGGGGGGAACCCCTAGAGGCAGGGGGTAACCCATTTGTGAGTGGGGGGAACCCCTAGAGGTAGGGGGGAACCCGTTTGTGGGTGGGGGGAACCCCTAGAGGTAGGGGGTAACCCATTTGTGAGTGGGGGGAACCCCTAGAGGCAGGGGGTAACCCATTGGTAGGTGGGGGGAACCCCTAGAGGTAGGGGGTAACCCGTTTGTGAGTGGGGGGAACCTCTAGAGGCAGGGGGTAACCCATTTGTGGGTGGGGGGAACCCCTAGAGGTAGGGGGGAACCCGTTTGTGGGTGGGGGGAACCCCTAGAGGTAGGGGGTAACCCGTTTGTGGGTGGGGGGAACCCCTAGAGGTAGGGGGTAACCCATTTGTGAGTGGGGGGAACCCCTAGAGGTAGGGGGGAACCCGTTTGTGGGTGGGGGGAACCCCTAGAGGTAGGGGGGAACCCGTTTGTGGGTGGGGGGAACCCCTAGAGGTAGGGGGTAACCCGTTTGTGGGTGGGGGGAACCCCTAGAGGTAGGGGGGAACCCGTTTGTGGGTGGGGGGAACCCCTAGAGGTAGGGGGTAACCCATTTGTGGGTGGGTCCATTTGTGGTAAATTTACTGGGTTCTGGTGCCCACCGCCTCCCCTTTTGAGCGTTTGAAACAGCGTTTCCGGGACCCGGCACTGCTCGCAGTGGGCTCAAATGTCCAAAAACGACCCATTCTGGACCCCCCAAAAAAAAATGCGAGCACCTCCCCCTTGGCACGCCGGTCTTACGACAACCCTGCCTATTTCTGGTGCTGGGAAAAAAACGGAAAAAAACGGAAAATCAGGGTGTCGATTTTGGGATTTTCCGTTTTTTCGTTTTCCGTTTTTTTTTCGGATTTTTTTTCGTCGAATTTTGACCAAGTCGCAGCCAGCGCCCACAGGCGGAAAAAACGAAAAAAAAGGAAAAAACGGAAAAAAACCGAAAAAATCGACACCCCCCTTAGCCCCCATTTAAAACTTTACGTTTTAAACGTTTTAAACGTTTTAAATGTTTTAAATGTTTTAAATTAAAACGCGTTTTAAATTAATTTAAAACGGAGTTTAAAACGGGGGTTAAAACAGGGCGTTTCTGTGGTGTTTTCACACCAAAAAAAAAATTCGGCCAAAAAAAAATTTCCATGCCCCCTGAGGCCCCCCAGCTCATATTCTGGGTGATTATTCCTGCATTCCTGTCACAGCGGACACATTATTGGTGGAAAATAGGTGGCACTGACGTTGTGGTGAGGGTTGCATCAATCGCACCGGCATCAGTTGGCACACCCCCTCCGTTGTTCTCAGGAATAATGCAGTTTGACATCAGCATATTTCTGGAGTGTCGAATCTTCATCTTGCATCACTCGATGTGCACCCTTTTGAGCTGAATCCATGATACAAAGTCGCAGGTTGAAGGCCGGATCACCATGATGGGGATGGCAATGGACCCAGCGAACTCCACCAGCTCCTTCGACAGTCCTGGAAGCACCTTCTGGAAAAGTTGCACAGTTCCAGTTGCCACCTGGAGCCTACCTTTGGCCTGCCCCTCTTTGAGAGGAGCATATCTGTATTCCCTTTACTCTCCTATGGACGCCCGACTTCTCTGATCGAGAGAAGCCTACAAAAGGCGTAACCATCCTCGTCATGTATTCTTTGCCTCCAACTTTCACTTTTGCAGAACGGATCCCGATGAACTCCAAACAGGAAGTGCAGCCAGCTTCATCACGGCTGTGTTCAACAAGACAGCCAGGTGATGTTGTTGCTGTCAGAACGATGGTTGCAGCACTCGGCTGCGCCCCACCTGGGGTTGCTCTGGCTGTTGCCAAGCTAGTGTTTGGGACAATTATTGATCACCTAGCCATTCTCTCGGCACCCTAATGATCGTGGGTAGGCAGCAGGAACCTGCACTCTGGGGGGACGTCATCGATGAGTTTCTTTGAAGAAAGCCGGCGGCTACCGCTGGAGTTAAGGTCCGAAGGGGTCAGTACCACGGGCGCCACACCGCTCGTGTTGGGCATCGGGTTTCGGTGAAGGCGGGGGCGCTGAGAAAGCGACATGTACGTAACAAGCAATGATCAACCATACACCAGCAAGTCAAACAGGCACCACCGTTGGATCGTTCGTGCACCCGAGTCTGTACTGTACCATCCTGAATCTTTTCTGGGTGATTGTCAACGATGAGGGCATGAGCTTGCGTCAGGGTGAGCAGAGGAACGGGTTGAGGCCAGGGTGAATGGAGGGTGAAAAGTAGCCCACTTCACCAGGAGGCGAATTTTCGCAGAAAGCCCTGCCACACAGCTGTGTTTGCCTGATCATGCTCAAAAGGCCTGCAATAGGCTATTTCACACAGGGAATTTGTTCACCCATTTGGGACCCCCAGGGAGCCTCAAAATTGGATTTTTTTGCCGAAGATGGCCTCAGATGGCCCAAAACGATCAATTTTGGGTTCCAGAAAAAAAAATCGAAAAGTCTCCCCCTATATTTTGCAGGGTTTTTTGCCGTTTTAAACCCGTTTTAAATAATTTAAAACGGCGTTTTAAACTGTAAAACGTTTAAAACGTTTAAAATGTTTAAAACTCGGTTTCTAACAACACTGGGGGGGGGGGGGGGATGGGGGGGGGGGGGGGCAGGGGTGTAAATAAGGCCGACTCCCGACTCCCGACTCGGGCCGGATTTTTTGGGATTGGGAGGGTTGCCTTGCTTCCCTTAGGGAATGTGCAGTATTAGGCACCCCATGGCCAAAATGACCCCACTGCGATCCGCACAGACTCCAAATATTCAAAAGAAAGGGTTTTTGGAACACCCGAGGAGGGGGGTCCCGATGGGTGGGTGGGGGTGTGGGGGGGTCCCGCTGGGTGGGGCATGGTGTGTGCCTCCCAGTCATCTTCTTCATTACCGGTCTCTGAACTGGGGTGAGTTCATTGCCAAACCACTGCTGTGAATACGGCGCCCCTTTCCCGCCCCTTTTGCCAGATTCTGGCAGCTTCCAAGAAGAGTTGTGTTCCCGCCCCCTTCAGGTGGTTGAGCATACCACAGCGCACACGTGCACACCCACACACACTCCACACAGATACGTCACACGCAACTGTTGCGACACACAACATGCCTCAGGTAGAGGCAGTAGTGTTTGACTCACAGCCAAATACTGCTGCCGTGAGTGAGGTGCTCGCAGCGTTTGGGGCGCTGCGGGCGAATGGGGGGTTGGCTGGGACATCCAACATGGCGCTGTCGTGCGGGTACGTCGCGTGCTTCTTCGCGGACCACCTCGCACGCGGGAAGACCCCGCAAGCGCCGAGTCGGTCCGCCCTGACCGAATGGTGGGCGACTGCTGGAGGTTCCATGGGACTCTCCACGGCAGAGGTGGCCGCACGCACGACCGTGCTGCGCAACGGCGAGGAGGCAGTGCCCCTCAAGAACACCGAGGTGGAGCGGTGGGCGGGGTCCCTGAGGCACGTCACACCTGTCAGGGTCCTCACATTTATGCGTGAAACAGGGCCGCAAAGTGCACAGCTGTTGCTCAATGAGCACAGGCTGCCTTTAGTGACGGTGGTGTTCATCCCCTCCACGGGGCCCGTGGGCCATTTCTTTGCCATCCGGCTGAGGAATGCCGCAGCGCCCACCCCCCCCCCCCCCCCCGGTTGTTCTGTCGTGGGCTCGGCCGAAGGCCCCGGTCCTGGTGGCACCCTCTCCGACGTTCTACGAGAAGAAAGGCCACGCCTACTGCCGAGTGTGCGTTACTGCTGTCGACAGCAAGCTGATCGCGAAGCCGAAGCAGAAGAACAAGACGCTCTACATCGACGGGAGAGTCCCATACCGCACTCCTGGTGATGAGAGAAAGTCGCGGGTGGCTCACCAGACGAGTGACTTCCACCTGACGTGTGAGGCTTTGCTGAACCGCCGGCCTGCCGCGCGCATGTGTGTCACAGCAGCGCTTGCGCTTGTGTCTGTGCTGCAAACCGTTGCAGCTTCATCTCCGCCTGGCCGTGACAGAGCGCCGATTGTGGTGCCCGAGCTGCAAGAGGAGGAAGTGACGAACGACGAGCTCCGTCACGGCCTCTTCGCCTGGCACTCCCGGTTGTACGTGGACATCCGGGGGGGGCGGCCGCATGCGTCGATCATTGCGGGGCTTGCAGCAGAGCGGCTTCAAGGTGTTCCACTCCCTCCCAATAACCAATACCTCAACCGCCCCCACATCACGGCGATGTTAGAGGTGTGGAAGAACATGGTCGTTGCGGAGTCCATCGCGTCTGTGTCACGAACAGTTCAGGAGGGCATGCCGCTGTTTTTGCTCCTCGATGGCAGCGAGGTTGGTGGTGAAGAATCATACACGTTCCGCCTGCGATGGGTGTCGGACGACTGCCGTGTTGTAGAGCGCTGTCTTGGGCTTGTGAGTATCGAAGCTGCAGCAGCGAACGCGGACCAGGCCGACGGTGATGACGCGGACCTCTCTGCGAGTGGAAAAACCCTCTTCGACATGTTAGTATCTCTTCTTCATGAATACGGTCTTCAAATCCAGCATCTGTGCGGCATCATCGCAGACGATGGAAGTGCGATCTCGGGGCAGAAGACGGGGCTGCATGGTCGCATCGAGGAGGCAGTCGGTGCACCATCCCTCTACATCAAGGATGTCGGCCATCGCATCCAGAACTGTGTGGAAAAGCCGTTGAAAACTGACCCTGATTTCAAGTACGTCAGTGATACGGTGCGTGCTGTGCAGACCATCTTTCGCCAATCGGGGCTGATGCGGCGTACCTTGAAAAGGGCTGTCATGAAGAAAGGGGGGCGCGCGTACAAGCCATGCGGGTCGTGGCGGATCCGCTGGCAAGCAAAGTGGTGTACTTCGTTGCGGAAGGCGGGAAAAATGCGCGAACACTGGGTGACTCATCTGCGAAACGACCAACTTCACAGCCGTGCTGCATCTTCCAAAAACAAGACTGCTTCACAGAAGGGAGCCCGCACCAGGGCCCGTCGGGCGCTCGCGACAAGGCTGCAGGGCGCAAAGTTCAAGCGGGCGCTTGAGTATTTCAGCAAGTTTTTTGAACTTGCAAAGCGCCCCCAGCTTGTCGCTCAGTACCGCGCAGAACGGGGTGCCAATGTGATCCCCTACCTGCTTGAGGCTCAACTCCAACTCCGCGCATTCGGGGAGATGAAGAAGAACTGGCGGCCTGGATGCCATGGCGAGCTGGTCAAAGGGCTGCACCCAAAGAGCATCCTCTGTGATCATTCCTATGCAGCAGCGCTCGTGGCAGGTGTGGCATACGCGACCGGTGTCACAGACAGCAGTGCAAACGAGCAGTTCGAAAGCCTCTACTACATCATGAACAACACCGAGGCAACATCGACTGCTATGGAGCACTGGCTGTACATCAAGGAGGGCCGGATTCGGGATGATGCAGAGCTCTCCTTTGCCAGCTTCTGGAAGCTACGCCAGGAAGAGCTGTGCTCCCGCCCCGACTACCTCCCCACACTCCGTACCATTCGCGGGGCACTCTGCATGGCGTCGCCGACGAGCTCGGCATGCGAGGGGGACTTCGGGATCCTCCGGAACCGCACACCCGCCCAGCGCAGCACAGTAGGGGTGGAGAAGCTGAGCGACGAGCTGCTTGTGAAGCGCTGCGGCCCCGACCCCGATAATGTGGAAGCCACTCGGGATTTCATCCACCGGGGTATGCGCATATTCTTTGCTGAAAGACAGCGGCGGGCACCTGGTGGTGAGAGGAAGCGCAAGGCCGAAGATGAGAGTGAGCCGCTCCACGACATCGCCAAGCGACTTCGTCAGTCTGAGATCGACATCTTCGCGGAGGAACCTGAGGAGGACGAGGAAGAGGAGGAGGACGAGCTGGAGGAACTGGAGGAGCTCGAGGAGGATGAGGAGGACGACGACGATGACGACGAGGAAAGTTAGATTGTGTGTTACCCATCATGTTGTGTAAATATGGTTGGAGAGGTCGGCTCCTGGGTTCGACCGCCTCCCCCTTTTTGCGGGTTTGCTGTTATTCCTTCCCCTGACCCCCTTTTGTCAGCGTTATGGCGCCCGAGGAGTCTATCACTGCCTCTCTGAGTGCCGCTGCGACCCCTTTCCCCTCTCCCCTTTTGTTCGTGGGCTGCCCCCTGTGAATGGTAGACTTACCTACAGCCCCTTGTTTGCCGCCAGCACGGAGCCAAGCAGCTCAACCCCGGCCGTGCGCGGTTTGTTTGCCCTAGAGCATTGTTGTTCGTGGAGTACGTGTCATTGTGCTAAGAGCCCGGAGAAGCAAAGTCGAATCTGCTGCGCTAGCCTCACCAAGCAGCCACAGTACTACAGGATGCGCGCAGGATTGAGTAGGGTTTGAGACCGCCCGCCCCCCACCCCCCCACCCCAGGTACCTTAGGTGACTGTAAATAACCGACTCCCGACTCCCGACTCCTGACCCCCAAACCTTATTTACAGCCCTGGGGGGGGGGGGGAGGGCGTGGGGTGCGCTGAAAGTATTATTCGAATTGCAAACGATTTGAAATGGAACCTTCGGAATATGGGGGGGTTCGGAGGGGTTGCACACGCTCGAGAAACAGCAGTTTTTCGTGGGGAGGTTTCGTGGTGTCGTATTGTGGGCTGATTGTCTTTATCCCACACCACGCCAATGGCATGTGATCACGCTAAGAGTCTATTGGGCTGCAGACCGATTGATCTAGCCGCGCTGGCAACTCTGTCTGATACGGCCCCTCCCGGAAACGCTCAGCATCGGACCCAGCAGGGATTCCCCGCTATGTCACCTTCTTCACTGAGATGTGTGTGGTGACCACGTCTGTCCGGATCGTGGCCTGTCGAGTGCGAATTCCGAGAAATATTTCGGGGTTTGTGCTTCTGGTACCCCTTGGTTGGGTGGGGGTGTGCTTTTGTGGCCTGTGGTGCGACAGGGTTTTTCCTGTTGTTCGATTTTTTTTCCGAACCCACCAACGCACGCATCGCGGGCACCCACTGGCTTCACACTGACAAGCAAGCTTGTTTGGGGGAATAATCAAATTGTGGATGGGTGGGTGCGTGGTGGGAAACTCTGAAAGAGAGAGAAGAAGACTCAAAGAAGCAGTCTTCGTCACAGCACGAGATAACGCCCTTTTGAGCGCAACGCTCTCAACGAAATATGCAGCACAGAAAGCAATGAGCACGGTATCAGTACTCAGCGAGACGGGTTTGTCCCCTGAATACATATCAAAACAAGAGAATGCCATATCCCCTGGAAGCATCAAAACGATATCGTCGTCATGGGTGTGCCTACCTTGAGCCGCACCGAGCGCCTAGCGGTTATCAGCCAGGATTCCCTTCTCTGCCACCCGGAAGAATCGCGTACACTCGGAGCAGGTAGACACCCTTCAGAGACATCAATAGGCAGAGTATCACTGAATCGCAAAACACGCGGTTGTAGGTGGGACGCGCCAACAAAGAATAGTCGGGATAACGTGGCAGCAACCCACAGCGTGTCGCAACGCTGAGGCTCTCCCATCCACCTTCGGGCTTCATCCGTCAGATATCAAGAGGGGCGGGGGAGACCTGGGAAGCAGAACTGGAACACAGTCAGTTGATCACCAATTGTCATAAGGGCGTATAAATGAACGGGGAGAGGTGCCCCACCGGTGCCAGTGTGTGGCCTGGACACATGCGTGGTACTTTGAAAGTGTGGTGGCGCTTCGAGGGCAAAGGGGTGGGTGGCACTCTTGCAGCAGCGGAGAACGCAACGAGCAACCTGCTCTCGATGCGGTCTCTACTGCAGCACAGGTGGTGGCGGCGGGGGTTGCTCGGTCATGGGCCACCATACTGCTGTGCTGTGCCCTGTGCACCCCATGCATTGTGATGTTCAAAAGCCATTGTCGAAACTCTAATTCAATTGATGCGCCACATCATAAATAAATACGCGAAGCAGGTGTGGCTTGCCGGTGCAATCCATTAAACAAAACTCTGTTCATCCAGTGCCGTCAAGTCGCTGAACGTCTGATATGGATTCCAATGCACCCACTCTCAGGGGTGGGACACTGGCAGTATCACAACGGGACACAGCCGTGTTTGTCAAAACTGGTGATGGGAAGCTGCAAACCTGTCGAAGAGGAGAAGGTCCAAAGGGGTGACTCGTCTGTCAAAATAAGATGCAAAAACAAACATGATATGACCACAACCAGATAATGTACAGTAGGATAACACATACAGGAGACAGGACAAGGACACAGAACTCCCCGGTGATGACGGGCCCAGGCTACAGAAACCCACAACGGTGGCATGTTTGAAACCTGGAAAAAAACAACCCTGAGAACAAACAGAATCTTTCATTGGACCGCACAGAACTAAACTTTTCAAACAGTTTTATTTTCCAAGACTTTTGAGCTCACGGTGCATATCGAACACGCCAACCAACACAACACCACGGTGGGACAGGATAGATTTCGTATGAGCAAATCATCATGCGGCAGTGCGCAAGGCAGAGGGAAATACGGGGGGTGGGGGTGTCACTACTGAGAACATGGCCAACTCCCAAACCACGGGGTGCTGCTGCACGGGAGGGGGTGAAGGGGGGGGGGGGGTCCCTTTTTCACACCCACGCCACCGGCACCACCACCAAAATACACACACACCCCAGCTTCGTCACCGGGAGGGGGGAATAGACACGCATACAAAGTCTAGATCACAAGGCGTGCATGAGGGCATGAGTGAGAAGGGGCCAGGATATTTCTGCGAGGGATGCGGTGCCCCTCTCTGAGGGTATCCAAACCGTTTCTTCTCTTGGCAAACACCGCCAAGGAACTGTAACTGCACCGGCAGGGTTTCTCTGGGGATCGCTCCTTATTGCACTGTGCGAAATCACCGTATGCCGGTGTGGCACGACTGAAGTGAAGCTGGGAGGTATCACCGCATTCCGAACGATTGCGTGATCTGATTTTATGCAGCGGTTCCTCCCACGGATTCCCCAATGCCAGCAGGAGGTGCAAAGGACCTTCCTGCGGGCCTGGGGTCCCTTCAGGAAACGGCGACCTGCCGTTCTTCGTTTTGGCGTCGACAATCACAAAAAAGCAAGCTTGTCATGCGACGTTGATCATCCTACTTCGCAGATCACCTGCTCCCCTCCTCATCACGTGTCTGTCCCAGCAGACACAGCGCCACGCGCACGGCTTAAAACACGGGACAAAATGAGCCACGCAGGCTGTTTTTATGATTTTTTTAAACAACGGGGGCCCTCGCTACCAAGTGTGACTGAGCGAGAAAAAGTGAGAAGTCAGCCACGTTTGGCTGAAAACTGACGACTCGTGACTCACAGTGACTCGTAGCGAGGTCCCCCAACGGGGGTCTTTTTTTTTGCACAGAGCAGGAGAGAGAGGGAGTGAGAAGAGAACAGAAAGAGAGAAAGAGGCTGTGGGGTGGGGTGGGGCGGGGGGGGGGGTGGGGGGGGGGGGGGGTGGGAGGAGTAAATCAGCCCATCTTTACCGCATCCGACTTGCGGAACAGTTGTGGCAGGGGCGCACCGCACACCTTGCAAAGCAACGTTAAGTCTCCTGCGGATGCAATAACAGAGGACGCGACAGAGGGTGTTGAGGGGAGGGGGGCGGGGGGCTTGGTAGGGCAAAGGGAATAGAATATGGGCAGCACCGTGAATACCCACCCCACTGCACTGCCGACCCGAGCAGATCCACCCAAGCAGCTCAGGCACGCACAGGGCGCGCCAGGCGATTGGGATTTTCGTTGGGGGTGGCACCCACACACGCCTGCGATTAACCGCGCCTCTCCAATCCGGTGTCTGCCTCCCTGTGGAAGGGCACCCCTCTACTATGGCCCTAAAGAGGCTGAAGAGGCTGAAGAGCTGGCTCGCTGCGATGTGCTGGGCTGGCATAGGAGAGGCCAGGCGTGTCAGGCCTGGCATTGCATTCGGGCTCTTCGCCGTCCCCATGCTGGTGGATATCACGGTGGTGGTCTTCAAAAATATTGGTTTTTGGCCAGAGGGCAAATATCAGAGCGAAGAAGACAAAAAAAATCAAAGGTAGGCAACCCATAGGAAGCCCGCTCGCTGAAGCACTAGGGACTGTGGCCTAATATTGGCGACAATGGGCCAACCCCATGCAGCAAGCCTGCTCAACCCTTCGCAGTGCTGTCTGAGGGGGCTTGGCGGACACAAGGCAGTTGATCCTTTGGCGGACACAGTGGGTGTTGGCCAGAAGGGGAAGAGTCGAGGTTCATTGCGGATGGCGCGTTCTGTTGAGGGTCGTGGGGGTGTGGGAAACCGAGTGCCGGCAGGGCCGAGCATGCAGACAGCCGGGGGGGGGGGGGGGGGTAGGCCCCCGGATGTACGGGAAAATTTTGTAATAAAATTTTTTCCAACCCCAAACACGGGCTATTGGCACCTGGAATGGGTGTACCCGCCTCAAAAATATGTCTGGGGACCCAATGAAACCGGTTTTTCACACTTAGTTGCCCTTTCTCGGTCCGAATTTTCGAATATTCGGTGAAAAAAGGGGGTTTTACCCATTTTGGGCAAAACCCCGATTTTCATGAAAAAATGTCAAAATCGGGGCAACTAGACCCCATTTTGGGTGGTTTTCGGGTGAAAAACGTACCCTAGACATCCCTGGGGCACATTGTATACCATCCAGGGCCTCTAGGACCAGTAGAAGCACGTGAAAATGCGGTTTTTTACCCAAAAAAAGGACCCTGCAACCACCCTGCACACACCCTGCAACCATGTTGGAGGCACCCTACAACCCTATAACCACCCAGAAACCACTGGGTATGCCCTAAAAGGGGTGTACGGGCCTGTTGGAACAGGTTTTCGACACCGAATTGCCTAAATTCGGTCCAATTTTTTGAAAAAACTGTGAAAAATGGGGGATTCGCCCGTGTGGGGTAAAAGTCCCAATTTTAGGGGAAAAAGTCAAAATTAGGGCAACTAGACCCCATTTTGGGTGGTTTTCGGGTGCAAAACGTACCCTAGGCATCCCTGGGGTACATTGTATACCATCCAGGGACTCTAGGACCAGTAGAAGTGCGTTACAATGCACATTTTTGCCCCAAAATGGCCCTGCAACCACCCTGCACAGGATTCACCCCAGAAAAGCGAAAAAATGGCCAAAAATGAGGGTTAGTGGGCCCAAAAGTGGGTAAAAACCTCCGGAAATTCATATCTGGGGTGGGTCTGGGGGCGGTTTTGCACTGTTGACCTCCAGACCGGAATATTCCAAAAAAATTACAGTTTTTCTCAAGGACATCCGGGGGCCTAGGGGGGGGGGGGTGCACACCGCCACACGGTGGGATCTTGTAAATTATACATGTATACCTACAAGTATATACATGTATTATACATGTATAATACTTGCATGTCAACTATTATACATGTATAATACATGTATATGCCTGAAATATACATGTAAAATACATGTACCGTATACGTAAATATTTTGGAACGTAAATATTATGGAACGTAAATATTTTGGAACGCTGGTGGGTTGGCGTTCCAGATTTTTTTCGTTCCATAATATTTACAGGGCTTTCTGCGACTCGGGGACTTGGACCAGGTGATCGGACGGCATACAGAGTCCCTGACGGGACCTACTCGTGCACTTTTCGCGCGATTCCTGACGCAAGCCGTCCTCACCACCGAGTCCCCAACTGGCCCTGTAAATATTATGGAACGTAAATATTATGGAACGGACCGGCCAAAAATGGGCCCGTTCCATAATATTTACGTTCCATAATATTACCGTATACGGTATATCAAGTAAAAATACATGTATAATACTTGCATGTCAACTATTATACATGCATTTTTACTTGATATACATGTATTTTACATGTATACCGTATACGTAAATATTATGGAACGTAAATATTATGGAACGGGCCCATTTTTGGCCGGTCCGTTCCATAATATTTACGTTCCATAATATTTACAGGGCCAGTTGGGGACTCGGTGGTGAGGACGGCTTGCGTCAGGAATCGCGCGAAAAGTGCACGAGTAGGTCCCGTCAGGGACTCTGTATGCCGTCCGATCACCTGGTCCAAGTCCCCGAGTCGCAGAAAGCCCTGTAAATATTATGGAACGAAAAAAATCTGGAACGCCAACCCACCAGCGTTCCAAAATATTTACGTTCCATAATATTTACGTTCCATAATATTTACGTTCCAAAATATTTACGTATACGGTATTTCAGGCATTTACATGTATTTTACATGTATAATACTTGTCATGCAAGTATTATACATGTAAAATACTTGCATGACAAGTAAAATACATGTATAATACTTGCATGACAAGTAAAATACTTGCATGCAAGTAAAATACATGTATTTTACTTGCATGCAAGCATTTTACTTGTCATGCAAGTATTTTACATGTATAATACTTGCATGACAAGTATTATACATGTAAAATACATGTAAATGCCTGAAATATACATGTAAAATACATGTATATCAAGTAAAAATGCATGTATACAGTCATCCAACAAACATTGGTGGGGTAAAAACCCACCTTAGCTCCAAAAAATCCTGAAATCCACCTTAGTTTTTACCCCACCAATGTTTTTAACCCACCAATGTTGCTACCCCACCAATGTTTTTACCCCACGGCAGCAGAACACAATGCAGATTTTCTCAGAAATGTGGTGGGTGGGGTGAGTGCCTCATACGTCGCACGGTGCCTACGCGATCACATGTGTGGTTGGGGGCGTGGGCTGGTTGGGAGGCGGGGCGTGTGGGAGGGGGCGGGGGGTTGGGGACGGCTATCTTGCAAAGCGCAGCTCTCTCATCAGCATCAGCAGAACAGCAGGTACCGACACCAGTAACCAGAAGTGTATACGCCATTGCATTCCGTACCCTGTGTCGGTACCTGCTGTTCTGCTGATGCTGATGAGAGAGCTGCGCTTTGCAAGATAGCCGTCCCCAACCCCCCGCCCCCTCCCACACGCCCCGCCTCCCAACCAGCCCACGCCCCCAACCACACATGTGATCGCGTAGGCACCGTGCGACGTATGAGGCACTCACCCCACCCACCACATTTCTGAGAAAATCTGCATTGTGTTCTGCTGCCGTGGGGTAAAAACATTGGTGGGGTAGCAACATTGGTGGGTTAAAAACATTGGTGGGGTAAAAACTAAGGTGGATTTCAGGATTTTTTGGAGCTAAGGTGGGTTTTTACCCCACCAATGTTTGTTGGATGACTGTATACATGCATTTTTACTTGATATACATGTATTTTACATGTATATTTCAGGCATTTACATGTATTTTACATGTATAATACTTGTCATGCAAGTATTATACATGTAAAATACTTGCATGACAAGTAAAATACATGTATAATACTTGCATGACAAGTAAAATACTTGCATGCAAGTAAAATACATGTATTTTACTTGCATGCAAGCATTTTACTTGTCATGCAAGTATTTTACATGTATAATACTTGCATGACAAGTATTATACATGTAAAATACATGTAAATGCCTGAAATATACATGTAAAATACATGTATATCAAGTAAAAATGCATGTATACAGTCATCCAACAAACATTGGTGGGGTAAAAACCCACCTTAGCTCCAAAAAATCCTGAAATCCACCTTAGTTTTTACCCCACCAATGTTTTTAACCCACCAATGTTGCTACCCCACCAATGTTTTTACCCCACGGCAGCAGAACACAATGCAGATTTTCTCAGAAATGTGGTGGGTGGGGTGAGTGCCTCATACGTCGCACGGTGCCTACGCGATCACATGTGTGGTTGGGGGCGTGGGCTGGTTGGGAGGCGGGGCGTGTGGGAGGGGGCGGGGGGTTGGGGACGGCTATCTTGCAAAGCGCAGCTCTCTCATCAGCATCAGCAGAACAGCAGGTACCGACACCAGTAACCAGAAGTGTATACGCCATTGCATTCCGTACCCTGTGTCGGTACCTGCTGTTCTGCTGATGCTGATGAGAGAGCTGCGCTTTGCAAGATAGCCGTCCCCAACCCCCCGCCCCCTCCCACACGCCCCGCCTCCCAACCAGCCCACGCCCCCAACCACACATGTGATCGCGTAGGCACCGTGCGACGGATGAGGCACTCACCCCACCCACCACATTTCTGAAAAAATCTCCATTGTGTTCTGCTGCCGTGGGTTAAAAACATCGGTGGGTTAAAAACATTGGTGGGGTAATAACCCACCTTAGCTCTGAGAAATCCTGAAATCCACCTTAGTTTTTACCCCACCAATATTTTTACCCCACCAACATTTTTACCCCACCAATGTTTGTTGGACAACTGTAATAGTTGACATGCAAGTATTATACATGTATTTTTACTTGATATACATGTATTTTACATGTATATTTCAGGCATATACATGTATTATACATGTATAATAGTTGACATGCAAGTATTATACATGTATAATACATGTATTATACTTGTAGTTATACATGTAAAATTTACAAGATCCCACCGTGCACGAAGAAAGATAAAGTCTCTCTATTTCAGGGGTTCGGTTCGTTCGAAACAACGGGGGAAACTATTCACCAAAAAAAAGGGGAATCTTTGCGAACACCACGGTAACCCACCCACCCCTCTCCCTTCCCCCGGCATCCCGGGAGGGCGTGTGTGTGTTTTTTTTCGTGCACTCGAAGAACGCCAATTTTTTTTCCGTTGAGTTCAATTCTTGACAACGTGCTGCAGCATAACCAGGAAAACCACCACATGTGCTACACCCCCGCCCCCCCCTGCCGGTTCTCCTCAGGCATAACCAGAAAGCAGGCCAAAGAGTCCAAGGCAGGAGATACCAGGTGCTGGTGGGGAGAGGGACGGTCATTTCTTCCTGTACTGTTTTTTGATATATTTCTTCTGTTCTTTCCCGGCCCGCACGAAATTCTCCCGGCAGAGACCGATGGGGGGATATTTTTTCCTCCCCCTCCCCCCACTCCAGCATGACCCCTTCAGACCAAGGCCTGGCCGGGGGGTACTGAAATAGAAGTCAGCAGAAGGAAGCACAAGGATGATCTCCCTTCACTCGTTATGCAGGTGGGTTTTGTGTCTGAGATCCAGTGTTTTGTCCGGGGGAGAAGGGGGTGGGAGTGGGAATCAGGCGAATATGCCAATAAGAATAAGCGGGATGGGAATGGGGGTGGAGGTGAGCGGGTTGGGGATGGGGGGTTTGATTGTCGAGAGTGAAAGCAAAAGCAAGTCTCTCGGGGGGTGTGGGTGGGTGGCAGATGTTGCAGTATGGCGATGTGATTGCTTCAGGTTTCAGAGCTGAGGGGCTGATGGGTGGGTTTGGAAAACAATAGTACGCAGAACACCGCACGCATGAGGGGGGGGGGGGGCGGATGGGCGAGGTGTGGGGGAATGGGGGAGGGGGTGATAGGCAACAAAATCAAAACGGAGATCGATCCAACGTGTGTTGGCGGAGAAGGAGGGACGACGACTGCTTTTTGATGCCGGGCGGGGGGGGGAGGGGAGGAGGATTTTTTGAGACAATTGACACAAAGCTGCATAAAGTCATGGAAGGTAGGGAGATGGATGGAACCACAAAACTACGGGACGGTGTGCACAAGCGGTCGGTTCTTTTTTCTTGGTATCTACAACCTCAGCCCTGACGAGAAGGGCAGAATCACGTGGGGATTTTTTTGGAAGGAGATCGGGAAACTCCTCCCAACAATCCCTCAGCTCTCCTACCCCCCTCGGGCCGCAGTGTGATGTTTTCAACTCCTGCCACCCACCTGTGCACTGTGTCAGTATAGCCTTGGCTCAGACATGTTCGCCTGAGTTTATTTTCTGCCTTTGTTGGAACGCAGAGCGTCAGACAGACAGAGAGGGGGGGTATGGGGGGAGAAAACGCAAAAAACAAAAACACACTCCTGCACCTGCGAAGGTGAGGTAGACAAGAAGGGGTGGGGTGGAAGTGGGGGAGGGGGAGGGGGGTTGGGGAGAACTGTATACCCCGGTCCGCTCAGAAGCAGAGTGCGGGAGGGGATGTGGGGGTGTGTGCGCATGTGCTGAAGGGGTTGTGGGTCAAAAAGGAACTCTGAACTGTAACCCAAGATCCCATCGGGTGAAGAAGCACAAGGGATGGGCATCGGGGGGGGGGGGGGATGCTTCTGCGCATGGCACACAAAAAAATGACAAAAGTCACATTTTTTTCCAGCAGCATTGCTGTTTACTTTGAATAATTTGAATAAACACGGTAGGCACATCCCTATAGGGTACACAACACCCAGCCATCAAAAAAATCCACGGCGACACATCCAGGCCGAACTAGATACTCCGCGGGCTCGAGAGATGCTTCTGCGATGCCTCACTGTCGTGCATCCACGGGTCGGAGTCCAAGTCATCCTCCACCTCCGGGGGAGACCCGAAGGAGGGCAGATCGTGGATCCCCACGGCCACACCCTCCTCCTCGTCCTCCGCAGGCTCCATCTCGGACGTGTCATCGGACAGCACCATCAGCGGGTTGTTCTGCGCCATCGGAATCACAACCTCCTCCCGCCCCTCGGTGCTGCTCGCATCATCGTCATGCTCCGCGGGGCTGGGGTTCGGCACACCCTCCCCCTCCTCAACCGCCTCCTCGCCCCCCGCGTCGCTGCCGTTGTTGTTGTTCTCCTGCTGCTCCCGCTTCCACTCCTCGATATGCGCGTGCACCTCCTTCCGCAGCTCCTCGTCGCTCGTGATGTCCTCCAGGGTCATGGGGTGCCTGCTCAGCGGGCACTCCGCCTTCTTGTTGATGCACCTCTCGAGGCACACCCTCTCGAATGTGTGCGGCGACCCCTCACAGGCACACTGCACCGGGTCCGTCATCAGCAGAAGCGAGATGGGGCACTGCATGTGATCCGGCACCGGGCAGCCCTCCAGCTCCCCCGCCTCGATGTCCCACTGCTTGTACTCCTCGGTGACCACCTCCGGTGCCTCGGGGGCGCGGGGGCGGTAGCCGTGCTGCAGAACGTAGGAGGCGACGTGGATGTTCTGCGCGAGGCTGACGTGCCACATCATGAGGAAGCCGACGAACCCGACAAACCCGGCGAGGGCAAAGCTGGTTACCGCCCATGCGAGCGGTGCGAAGGAGATGTCCTCCAGGGTCTCCACGGCCTGCACCTCTGTGCAGTCGGGCTTCACGTGGCATTGAAACGTATCCCCGATGTTGAACGTTGCGTTGGAATGCGAGTTCTTGTCCCCCCAGTAGCGCACCACGTTGCATGACTCTGTCCGGACATCGACATGCCCGTAATCCTGCACGGCAACATCCCACGCGGTGACGGGGCGGGTGACAACGGTGCAGTTCTCCACCTTCTCCGCCTTCATATCGAGCTTCGCATTCCTCACACCCATCGAGTCACCCAGGATCCATCCGGACATGCCGGCGCTTGCGGCAACTCCCATGAAGAGGCACACAGCTGCCAAGCTGCGGAGCAGCGTGTTTGGGATGAGCTTCGAGGCACAGCTCAGCGCAGACAGCACAAGAATAGGGCCCGTGAGGACGAGGGTCGCCCCGAGGACCAAGAAGCCCAGGAGGTCGGCGATGCTGGTGGTGGTCTCGGGGGTGACAAATATCAGAGCTTCGCACTTCGGGGCGTAGCACGTCGTGATGGTGTTGTTGGGGGTGATGCCCGGCCCGCACGGGGTCCAGGAGAGGTTGCCGCTGCACTTTCCGGTGGGGCGTGCGGCGCACCTGTCGCCGTCCCACATCACCTCGCATTTGTCCTCCCACTTGCGGGCGAAGTACTCCACACCCATCGGGCTGCGCTCCTCATACGCCGACCCGCCCATCGCAGAGAAGTCTGTGAAAGCCGCTGACACGGAGAGCATCGCAGCACCCGCCAGCAGCACTGCAACCCCGAGGGCCACGACCCGCATGTCTTGAAACATGGTGGCGCAGACAGAAGAGGGGCCAAGCGGAAGAAGTCTTGTCAGAGCGAGAGAACGAGTGTCCTCCTCCTGAGTGGTGGCTCGTGCAGAAGCCGGAGGGCGGAGAGGGCGGAGTGGGGTGGGGCCTAAAAGGGCAGTGCCTTTTGGGATCTCTGAGGGTCGGTGTTGTCCGTGCGTCTATCTATCTCGCGTGTTGACGCGACGCCGTGTGGATCACAAGGCGTTATCGATACCTGGGAAACGGGGGTGGCGGTGTGGAGTGGTTGTGGCGTGGTGGTGTTGCATCAAATCTCCCGCGGTTGGATGATTTCTGCGACGAACCACTGGACCTGCAAACCTACAAACCCAAGGCATGCAGCCTGCCAACAGAGGCGCAGTTAGGAGGGGAGAGGGGTTGGGGTGGGACAGGCTTCGGACAGGCATCGGCCAGGGTGGCTCGGAACAAGCGGCGTGCACCCCGCCCACCGACCCACCCACCTACACCCCCACGCCACCCCTCCCCCTTTTAGTGGTCGGAAAAATGGGAGATGGGTCACCGTCTCGCAACCTGCACACATGCACCCTTCCCCACCGATACCCATGGACAGGATTTGGCTATGCCTGTTGGATTGGATGCCGGCTGCTCAGGTGATCTCAGGGTGCTGCGAACATCACAGCCATCAAAAGGAGACGGGTGTCAGAAACATACGGCTGGGGGTAGCACACTACTCTCGCAGAAGGAATGTGAAAGTTACTGTCAGAAAAACACGTGGGAGAATCAAAATGAATCAGAACACCATACACCCCCAGCATTGCGGGACCGCCCCTTCTTAGGAATCACACACCCTTCTCCCGAGCAGGGCTGCTCTGCGCGTTTGTCACCAAAAACACCGTTCAAATCGTTCAAGGTTAAAGGAGATGGTTCCTGGCATCCAGTTAGTGCGTAACCCAGTTGCACGGCCCTGATTCGGGCTTGTCTGGTGCGTGAGGGCTTCACCCACCGGACAATCGGTATGCCATCCTCACCAGAACCGGTCGCAGAAAGGAGAGTGGGGAGAGGGTTGACTTGACTTCGGGGATGTTTCAGAACCCCCCCGAAACAGAACCAACAGGAAAACCTGGCACATGCCGGGTAGAACCAGGGCACCTCAGACAACCCTCGCTTCTGCATGGCAAAGCCATATTTTTATGGGGGTGGGGGGGCATGGGTGTGGGTAGAGAAAAGCAAGGCAATGTACATCACTATCTTCCATTCACCCCGATGCAGGTAGGCAGAGGGGATAGGGTGGGGGCAACATCGAAGGTGTAACGATCCGAGCCCACCTCATGCTAGTCCTGCAAGGTGTCCGTGACTGCGGTTTGTGTAGATTCCCGTATAGCTTGACACCGCTTTTTTGTAGGAGTATCGGCACGAATGCTCAGATATTTCACTCTGCAGTGAAAATGTGGCACGGGGGAGGGTACACCCCCTTCAGGTGCCAAGCTGGCACAGTTCTTGATGCAGAGGAACATGACCCTCACGGGCTCTGCCGTCTTCTTCCACACACAGGCCAGGGCTGGAAATTAAATCGCAATGCTTCAAACGCACTGCCGGGTACATCACGCACACTTTACTGTAACTGCAATCCTCTGGGGTTCGTTGTCACTGTGTCTGTGTATTTCACTGGGATGACATCCGCCTATCCCTATGCACACCCTTTGGGAAAGATGAAAGAGCCACACATGGGGCTGGGTAATGTGCGCCGTTTCCGGAGCACAGCTGTTCCAGGGGCAAGAGGCACACAGGAACCCAAAACATGCCTTTTGCGTGCAGTCGAGCATGCGCAACGCAAACCCCGGATCCATAAATCGCGTGAGTGGCATGGGGCAGAAGGTGCTGATTTGCCTGTCCCGTGTGCCACACTGAAGGCGCCAAGCCTTTTGGCAAGCATGTGTGGGTGTGGGAGGAAAAGCGTCATACGCACAAGAAAAACGAAGTCACAAGAATAAAGTACAGAACATAACCATGGTGGAACACCTGCGCGGGGCGGTGCCGAACAGCATTGGGTTACAGCTTTCCTGCGGCCCGCACGCAACTGCGTTTCTTTCTGCATACAAAGGAGCGGGGCGGGCATCTGGTGAGTTGGTACGCCGTAGGGGCGTACCGACCAGCATCACATTCTTCCCACCCCGAATGGGCCCCAGCCAGCGGCACTTCTGCAGGCAAGGAAGAACGGCAACAATGCGTCAGGGGGGCAACCCACAAAGCAACCGCTCAAGAAAGCCGACACCGCACACACGCAGCCCATGAATATCAGCATACACTGCGTGCATGCATTGGGAGATGACCTGTCAGGCATCTGCTTCTGATTCCTTGCAATGCTGCCAGAGGCTGTGCAGCGGTTCGTGCTACACCATCGCCAGGTCGGGATTCGCGGGGGGAGGTGACGAGCTGTGCACTGGAGACACAGTCCACTGGGCCTGGTTCAGCAGGCAGGCGCAGATGGTGTCGGCAAGCCCATCGTGGATGAGGAACTCCTCACGCGTGATGGTGTTGGAGTGGTCGGGGTCGAAGAGGGGCCACACGCTCTCGATCACCGCCTGCAGCTGCTTCACGGTGCGGTAGCCGTTCTTCCCGAAGGTTTTGATCAGGGCACGCGCCACCTCATCCTTGTCGAGGTAGCCGGACTTATCCTCATCCCAGTAGTCGAACCACTCATCACGCCCCTGCCCGCTGGTGATGTTGGGTGTGATGGTCAGCGCCTCATCTGGCAGGCTGCTGAAAATAAAGGACAGGAGCCCTGGGAACTCATTCCACTCGATCCCCTTGGAGCTGTCCTTGTCCCAGCGGCCCCACTTCTGCTCCACCAGCTTCTCGATGTCATCCTCCGAGACGTTGCACGTCGCACGCACCACGTCCACCACCTCATCAGGGGTCAGGTTCCCGCTCGAGTCGGCATCGACAAGATGGAACCACTTGTCCGCGTTCGACATCGGGTTAGGCATCTTCTCGATAGCCGAGAACTCTGCGCGGCACATCGGGCATTCACCTTTCGAGTTCCCGGTGAAGGCAGCGAGGTCCGTCATGCAGCTATGGTGGAAGAAGTGCCTGCAGGCCTGTGGAGGGAGGGAGAGAGAGATGGGCGGAGAAGGCGTGCGACATCATCACCAAAAAGAATGACAACCGATGTCTTCCGGCAGCCAATAATGGGGGTCTTCGCTGGTCGGTATCCTTCGTCAATCTTCATCAGTTTTCAGCCAAATTCAACAGGAAATGCACTAAAATGCACTGACGGCCACCCCGTAGCGAAGACCCCCAATGATACAATTTGCTGAGATCGAACAATTTTTGATCATGGTCCGAGCAGAGTGTTCCTTGCGTTCACTATGCACTGCCCCCAGGGATCTTGGCATGTCTATCAGACATCGCGATGGGAGGGAGGGATGGGCACACGAGACAGAGGAACATACACTGTGCTGCTTGTCCTTCAGCAGTGCAGCCACGGGCTGCTCGCAGAGTGGCTCAAAACAGATAGGGCACTCAGCGTGCGACACCGCTGCGCTCACGCCGACACCTCCGGTCTCAAAATCCATCGGTTTGCTGTGTCTGACGCTCCTCTGACAAGTGGTGCTTCAGTGGGGGTGGACGGCACGCGATAAAGTATTGCTGGACACCCCTCTGTTTGGTTGTGTGCAAAAAACTTCCCGTCGAAGAACAGCCTTGTTCGGGTGGGGAGGAGAAGGGGGGTTTCTCGGGGCGGCGGGCCTGCTCCCACGAATTGTAGCCGCCCGTCGTAAAACCCACAGTCCGTAACAGCGAAGCCAACCAATGCGCTGTGCCAAAAGCAGCACAACCCCGAGCTTCCAAACCGACCCCCCCCCCCACCCCCGCAATGCGAGTGGGGGTCGAGCGGGTGGGGCTGTAGGGATGGGGCTGGGAATTAACGCACCCCCCTCCCCTCACACCTCCAACCAGCCACACGCAGCGGCGGAGGCTTGTTATTTGTGTTCCGGCGGCAGGGGGTTGGCGTCTGCCGCCAGGACAAGGCAAGGGCCGTTGCCGCGTGAAGGAACATAGGAATTTGCGCAGCACCGCCTCGACACCCGAACAATAACGTTTGCAGGTGGGGCGGCCGGTGCACACACATACTGTTACAGTACAATAGCCTGTCTCGGTCCCTTGGGGGATCGCCGCTGCGAAGCTGATGACAAACTGGCTAGAGACTGACCCCCGTAATTACCCCGCCCCGTCGTTTTCCAAGAGAGATATAGATGGAGAGAGGGAGGGAGGGAGGGGGGGGGGGGGCCGGGATACTGGGGATATCTCGGACAACCCCGGTTTGCGTTTCGAGCACTTCTACTGAGAATGGAAAACGTGCGGCATTCCAGCCCTGCCACTCAGGACTCTAACTATAACACATTGGTCTCCACACAGCCCCTGTGGCGTGTGGGAATGATGTGGCTGTGTGCTGTACGCAGTGGTGGCAGAGGCGCACCGAGCGCTAGCTCATGATGAGGGCGCACACCACACGAGGCGCAGACACAACAGTAGATCGGCTGCAACCACCCCCGTCCCAGAGCGATGAAATTGGATACTTTTTGCGCGGATTCACCCAAACTGGAAACCGCCTCCCCTGTTCTGCTCTCAGGCAGAAGTGGGGCACGGTCGCCCTGCCCCAGCAACTGTGCACTGTGATGTCCATCCTCAGAGGCTGCTGTGCCAGCAGGATTGCTGAATCATTGCATTGCATCCGAACAACTTTTTTTAATGGAGCCCGAACCAATCCCGAACGCAACTAGGGGGTGGTGGCATGCCATCGCGCTGCCGTGACACCCCACCACACAACTTCCACGCAGAATTCGAAACGCGTTGTATGGGGAGGGGTGTGGGGGAGCAGGAATGGGCCGCAAAAAAAATTCGAATATGAACACCAGAATCAAGAGACAATGTTGAGGGACGTGGCTATAGGTATCTGCATTCTGTTCCTCCCACTCGGTGTTGGAACTGTTGGGGCGCAGCTGGGTGTTGGCCGATCCCCAGAAGACCACCGGGGGGATGGGGTGGGGGGGGGGGGGGGGGGAGTTTTCTGAATGCATGGCTGCGGGCTGCGCGCCGAGGGGGGGGGGGGGTAACGGACACCGAGGGCCTTCTCGCTCTGAAATGCAGAGGAGGGAAGCCGCCTCACAGAACATGAGACAGGCTGGCACAGCTTGACACAGAGCGTAAGGCACCCACCAGATTACTGTAATGAGAAATGAGATTTTCTATTTTTTTTGGGGGGAAGTCTTCACTAATTTGGTCAAAAGTCTGGCAGAGTCTGGCAGACTACGATGTATAACTCTGGCAATCTTCGGCGTTTCTTGCTTGTGATGAACGCACCGTGATCACAGAAAGTGTCATCTAATAAGACAGTGCAGTGGGGAGCAAGGAATAGCCCACTTGCACTCTGCACCTCAACAGTGCGGAGGTGACGAGAAGGTTGCACATCACCCCCCGGCAATCCTTTTTTGTAATTGATCATTGCAGCAGAAGAACAAACTTCCGCCGGCTCAAACACCCCAAGGGATTTTATTTTGAATTTCCGAATGTTCGCATCCGCACATCGATGATTTCCCCTGTAGATCCCATGCCCGGCCAGCAGTGCGTATGTCTCATTCCGGCGGAGTGGAGCAATGCGCTGGAAGACACTGCACAACGGCGTGTGGTTGGTGGGGCGGGCCTGATCGTTGGGGGCACCGTTGCTCAGGGCGTGTCCCAGCTATTGCTGATCCAACAAAAGCGGGCAGAAAAACTCACAAAAGAAGGGGCGGTACACACACCTGGAACAGCAGAAGAGGAACAGTGGGGGGGGAGGGGCAGCGATCTCGCGCCTGGTCAGGCAGGTAGGGCAGCTGCCCTACCTATTTAATTTCTGTCCGAATCCTTGGTAGGGCAGGCCTGACCAGCCTGCCCTACCAAGGATTTTATTTCTGATCTGCCCCCGCCCCCCTGGGCCCCAGGTAGCAAGGCTATTCCGGACTATCGACCCACCGAATTTGGTCGGTGCTTGACATGTCATGGACGATATGTCAGCCTGAGAACATATGTTCACTACCGTGGCCTCCGGCGGCTGGGGGGCTCCGCCCCCCAGACCCCCTGAAGGCGGTCTGCTGGCTCCTGGATGTCATAAACCGCCTGTGGTACGATAGACACGGATGGTCCACCAGCCGAGCGCCTGTGGTACGAGAAGCACAGATGATCCACTAGCCGAGCGCTCACGTTCGCGCGCGAAGCGCGCGAATTTTTTTGCCCCCTTTACCAGGTAGGGCAGCTGCCCTACCTATTAAAGTTTTGGGCACGAGCCCAGCGAGATCACTGGGGAGGGGGCGCCGCGGATTAAAAATCTGCTGACCACAACACCGCTGCAGCACGTTGTTACAGTTTTTTTTTGGTTTGGCCACCAAAAGAATGGGGGGAGGGAGGTGGGTGGGCAACAAGTTCTGGTGCAGACAAGCAGGAAATGCCCAGAAGGCGTTGTGCCCGACGCAGAAATTTTCCTCGGATGACAGGACAAGCTCCTGCCCATCTGAGCCTCAACGGAATCAATGAAGCAATGCCTCAGCAACGAGCGCCTGGCACAAACAGAACATCATAGCAACGTAATGTGGGTACATGACGTTGTCGGAAGTAGCAAGCGCAATGGCTCCGGAAAGACTACGAAGTGCACTGCTCATTTATGCTCGAAGCCAGAAGATGCCCCACGTAGAGAAAAGGGGGTGGTGGTATTCACTTTCTGTAACTCATTATTTGCTGGCGAGGGAGGCTACGGAGGGGGTGCAAAAAATTCCTTTTTTTGCTCTCAACCCCCCCCCTCCGCACCCCCCACGCCGTGTGGAAGAAGTACAAAAGATACAGAAAGCACAACAACACCGCAAAATCATACAGGCAGTTGCTGTCGCACACCCATTACATCCCCTGCCCAAACAACATGGGGAACAGGACAGTTTTCCTGGTCTTTCCTACAGAGAGGCGAGTCGCCAATCTCGCTCTAAGGGTGCAGACGAGTAGGCTGCTAACAATTTAGAGAGGGTCGCACTGGTACAGTTTGGCACAGGGCAAAAAAGGGCGGGGCAACCAGAGACCGAGTCGGCACCACCTTGGCAGAACCGCGCACCCTATTTGAAAAATGGCATCGCAGTCGTTAGGTGCTCCTTGAATCAACACGCTGCGTGGGGTCATTCAAGTAACGAAGCTGGGCCTGTTACGTTACGTTGGGTGACCACACTGATTTGATCACCGAGCACTTTTTGGGGCGGGGGTGGGGTGGGACGGAGGAAGGGGAGAGCGGTTGCATGCCAGGCGTTGAGTAAAGAGGGTGTAGGAATGGCTTCGGGGGGAAAAGGATCGCATGAAAAGAATAGCCACGCACACACGCGAAAACCTCTTTTGCTGCGTGTGCCGAACTGCACCGAGCACACGCCCTTGATGCGACCCCCACACTCAACCCCCCCCCAGGGTCTCTGAAACGTCTGATGTACACGCGGGACGCAAGGGCAAGGCTTCCCACTCTAGTAGCCGGACGGCAGAACGCAACAACACAACCTGGGAGACCAAGCCAGGCCCCTTCTGCATTGGTCACCCCCACAGCACTGGCTCCACGGGGCTACGCACAGTCAGGCACAGGGACAGGTGCCGGAAAGGCAATCGGGGATCGGAGGGGTGACTGCGCTGGGGCAGGAGACTGAACAGTCATCGTCCATTGATTCTGGTTCAGCAGGCAGGCGCAGATGGTGTCGGCAAGCCCATCGTGGATGAGGAACTCCTCACGCGTGATGGTGTTGGAGTAGTCGGGATCGAAGAGGGGCCACACGCTCTCGATCACCACCTGCAGCTGCTTCACGGTGCGGTAGCCGTTCTTCCCGAAGGTTTTGATCAGGGCACGCGCCACCTCATCCTTGTCGAGGTAGCCGGACCTGTCGCGGTCCCAGTAGTCGAACCACTCGTCGCGCCCCTGCGTGATGCTGGGGGTGATGGTCAGCGCCCCCTTGGGAAGGCTCTCCAGGATGAACTTGAGGAGGTCGGGGAACTCCTTCCACTCGATCCCCTTCGACTTGTCCTTGTCCCAGCGGCCCCACTTCTGCTCCACCAGCTTCTCGACGTCATCCTCCGAGACGTTGCACGTCGCACGCACCACGTCCACCACCTCCTCGGGTGTCAGGTTCCCACTCCTGTCCACATCGATGAAGTGAAACAGACGGTCGGCGTCTGTTGTCGGGTTTGGAAGCTGGTCGATCGAGGTGAACTCCGCACGGCACATCGGGCACTCCCCCTTTTCCTCGGTCCCGGTGAAGACAGCAAACTCCGTCATGCAGGTGTGGTGGAAGAAGTGCCTGCAGGCCTGTGGAGGTGACAGAGAAGGCGTTACAACACACAGAGCAGCAGAGGGTGGGTGTCGGAGCTCTGGAAACACCCCATGGCAGAGAAGACATACCCGAATGTCAGCCCCATGCAGAAGGCCTGCGACTGGCTGTTCGCAGAGCGGTTCGAAGCAGATAGGGCACTCGGCGTGCGACACTGCCGCACTCTCGCCGACACCTCCTTTCGCGTCCATTGTGCTACTGTCCCCGACTGCGATGGGCAAGGTGTGGCGTGGAGGTCCAACATGTGGCGAGGCGTCATCACGACGTGGTGTGAGTCGGCGGCAGCAGGCACTGCGCTTAGTGAGCGGAGTATCCTAGAGTTGGCACTGTTGTACCAACTGCCGTGCCAGCCACCATCGCACACTCCAAGAACTACCGGGGGCTGGTGAGATGGGGGGCTAGGGGTGGGGGGGGAGAAGGTTGCCTGAGCCCAGCAGGATGGGGGTTAACCCTCTGTTTCGTTACGGCAGCGAGCCAAAACAAGGGCCTAGCGGATAATGCGATTCTGGGATTCTTTGGGGGTGGGGCCGAGGGTAACCTTCCCTATCTGGTGGGGCAGGGAAGGTGAGGTGCCCTCGCCTGCACATAGGGTACCACTCAGACGTAGTTTTGGCACACAGGGTGTGAAACCCCCCCCCCCTAGAGGTAATGGCTTCCGTTTGCACCGTAGCGAAAGACCTCCTCGCTTAGATTGTTTTAGACAGACGAGTATCGCCTACCCCTGCCGCTCTCCTTGCAGTGTACATAGGGTGTTGTGTGTGGGTGTGTGTTGTTTTGTTTCTCGGGTTCGGAAGAAGAAAAAGAGTGAAGACAAAAAAAAGATACGGGAATAAAGGTCAGCCCTCACAATGCAAGCACAGATACCCTGGCAACTGTGGCGCGCGCCCACACCCCCACCCCCCCCACACCGCACTGAAACACCCCCCCCCCCTTCTCCGTGCATGTTTTTGTTCTCCATATCCGAAAACAAATCATGAAGGCGCGGGGGGTGTGGAGGGGCCCTTCGCTCCAAGTGCAGAACGTGCATGAAACGGAGCTGCTCCGACACATTATGGGGTGCTGTGCGGGCACCGAGCGGCTGGGCACAGCTGATGACACACACACACAGCGAAGCACGTTCCCACCCCCACCCCCACCTCACCCACGAAGCAGGAATCCATGGAGGGGTTGCGTTCAGCCAATGAACGCCCGGTCGCCAATTCTACTGAGATTCAACCCCCCGGACTCCCTTTACAGCCCAGGCGTGTCAAGCTTGGTGCGATCTACACTCAACAGAGAGACGTGTGTGTGTGTGTGGACTTAGACCCCTCTCGGAGGCAGCGGAGATGAGATCAAGAGCGGGTGTGTTCTCGAGTTGTTCTCCGCTAATAAAAAAGACGCGTGTGTGTGTGTGTGTGTGGTCAGCGAGGGCGCATTATTTCGGGGGGAAAGAAGAAGAGAAAAATGCATCCCCTTGCGGATGTGGATTGTAGATCTGCGTTCGGAGCACCCAATCCGCACATGCGTGGCCCTTCAGTGCCCAGTTGCCGTGGAGGGGTGCCTGGAACCTGCAGAGGACAGTAGCGGTGTGTGGCCCCTCTGTCGGAGTGGGGCGCACCGAGCAACCTGGCCTTGATACGACCACCACCCATCCATTCCGATTCTGAGAAAACCGCTGCAGAAGCTGGGCATCACTGCGTATTCTGTTCTGACCCCTCCACCTTTAGGAGGTGGCAGAGCATGCGTCAACCATGAAGGCAGCCCATCTCTACGAGCAGGTGATGCCGGCATCACAAAGGACAGGTGCGAGCTGTGGTAGGGTGGTTATTGCGGGGGTGCCAGATTGGATAGAGAGAAGGAGAAGGGTTCAACCCGACGGATGGGGGTGGGGGAGGAGACCCGTTGAAGGCACACAACACGCACACCCACATGCAGACAGCCCCCACACAACCCGAACAGATTCGCGCAAAGTGAATCACATACCACTGCTTCGGGGCGGTTGCTCTGTGTCGAGGGTGTGGCAGGGTTCTCTGGCAAGATCTTGATGCGCAACGACCCCAGCGCCTGGCATGTCGCCAGCAGCTGTTTGATGCTGCGTTCGGAGGCATCCCCGTTGATGTTGTAGATGCTGGTGATGGCAGTGATCGAATCAGGGATGGGGGGGCGCTCCTTCGGGGTCAGGGCCTTGGGGGATGACAGGATCAGGAGCTTCTTCCTGTCGCCCGTTTCAGGGAGGGACGCGAGGCTGACGTCAGGCAGGTCTGCCTCGTAGACGGCAACCGTGTTGTCGCTGCGCAGCTCGTTGTTGGTGATGATGTCTTTTGAGATATCGGCTACCTCGGTCGTCAGGCGGATGCCGTAGGCTTTCACCGCATCCTTCACGCCGGAGGTTGTGACCCCGTTTGCAACGCCATCGCTCACGTACAGAACATGGCTCCGCAAATCAGACGAGCTCCTGTCCTTCAGCCAGGCAACCAAATCACTTGTCCTGTGGAGGGGGTTTAGTAGTGATAGGGTGGCGGAGGAAGGGGGGGGGGGGGGGTGGGGGGCGCCGAATGTCTCCCGGGCTGCACGCAACACCACACCACAATACACTGCCGAATCCACTCGGGTTTGTAACATACGGGTCAACGGCAAGCGATTTCACGTCTTTGCAGTACCACACCGACGACGCCTGATCGCTGGGCTTCGCCAGCTGGGTGGGAAGGTTCCCAATCAGATCCGAGAAATACTGCAGGTGTGTGTGTGATGTGAAGGGCCCACGTGTGCAATGCCACCATGGCTCCCCCCTCCCCGTGGCTGCAGCTGCACCCCATCCCCACCAAGACATACGCCTGTGTTGGAGGTCAGCACCGCATCGAACGGCTGGATGGAAGGCACCGCGTCGCTGAGCTTCTTGTCCTTCGTGATGACAGACACCGACACGTGATCCCCCACCTGGAACAGGGTGGGGAAGCGGGAGGGACACGCATCCTCCTCGGGCCAGATGACGTGCAGGTCGCCGTTGAGCGACTTGGCCAGCGTCAGCGCGTTGAACAGGTTCCCCACACGGTCGTGAAGGGACCCCGTGCACACAGTGGTGACCATGCTGGCCCCCTTGCGTCCATCCGGGAGGTACTGCTCTGCAGGGATGTGCACGAAGAGGTCGCTGCTGTCCTCCCCGGTGCTGGGAGGATCGGTCTTGATGCGTGACAGCGGCTCGAATTCGAGCAGCTTTGAGACCGACACCTGCTTGCGTGTTGTCATGCGCAGGGCCTCTGCCTTGATGCGGGCCCAGTGGTAGGGCTTGATGCCCTCGACACTGTCGGCGACGTCGAGGAAAGAGGCCTTCCCGATAATGTCAGGGCGGTCCAGCCCCGCAAGCATGAACTTGTCGTAGTAGCGCATCTGGTCCAGCCGCTTCAACATGCTCATCATCTCGAGCGTGCTCGGGCACTCTGTCCGTTCCCTCTTCGGCTTTGTGAACTCCTCCACGACCAGCATCGAGACGAAGCCCACCATGAAGCACGCAAACACCATCGACCAAGTGTACTGAATATATTGCCGGCTGTTCCCTCCGGACCCGCTTTGACGCGAATACATATTTGTATCAGCAAACATGTTCCTGTGTCTGGGTATGCCATGGTTGGTGGGAAGCTAACCATTGCTGGGATAGGGAGGGGGTGCAGAAAAGCAAGCATGGGTCGGGGGGGGGGGGGGGGGGGCACGGGGAGGGACGTGTAGTCAGCCCGCATTTCGCGGCGGGGGTTTTGGGGGGAGGGGATAGGGTTCACAGACGGAAGACCGAAACTGGGCGGTATCCCCGCCACGGAGACAGAAAGGAACGAAATCCGCAAGATACGGCAGCGCACTGCGTCGACACAAGCAGTGGCACGCTGAGGCAGGGCTCTCCGTGAGATCACCCAAAGAGCATCGCAGCAGTGCCCAGGCCCGGGGCGAGGGCACGTCGGACACGGTGTTGACACAGTGAAGATTCGTTAGAGTATTTCAAGGATTCGCATGGAAAGGTTGGGGCGAGCGGCAAGCAGACAGGCCCATTCGGTATGGGATGGTCACGTGAGAGCCCACCTGTGATGCCGATGACTGCATGATGACTATGTACAATGGATTCACAACCAAGTGGGGGAGAATGCCACATGCGGTGGCCTCAGTTTCGGGTTTTCGAAATGGCTTGATCAAACCAGGATCCCCGGCTGGTGTGCGGCGGGCTTCCTGCCAGCAGGTATCCTGATTCAAAGGGTCGGCAGGCACGAGATACCCACAAAGCGAGGCTGGTTAGACGTCACGGCCTGGCCGACTTGGTGACAGATCTCTTTAGATCAGACGATGCCGCGCCTGCCTGCGCAGGCACACCCGAGTGGCAAGGCAAGAGATACAAGGGTGAAGGGCAAATGGATCGTGGCAAGCGGGTCGCCCTGCACCTGATACCCAATCGCCCTTCGTGTATGTGAACAACAACAACGCCAAATAACAAAATGATGACAACGGCAGCACGGCCGAGCCGAAGCGATTCCTGTTTTCTGATGCCGACAGCATTCACACCACATCACACCACACGGGACGAATCGTAGGAACAAGAGGAACTGACTTTTCTTCCCTGCCCGACAGCATTTTCCCCTGCAAAAACCAACCAACCCACACCCACCCCCACCCCTAAGCCCCTCAGTCATCGACAGATATGACCTCCTGCTTGGCCGGTGCCGCATTGCGCTCCTCGCGCTGTGCGGACTGCACACTATCAGACCCCACAGACAAGGGCGTCGTACTCCGTGCCGCGTGGAAGGCAGACGTGTCGCCTGACGGATGGAGCTCCACATCATCGATGTCAATGATGGGTGCCTCGCTAGGCCTGAACACACGCGCTATAGGGTTCACTCCCGGGCGGCTGCCCAGCGCCGCGTCAGACCACGACACCGACTGCGCGGGTGATGCATCCTGCGAGCCTGCCTTCGACTTCCGCAACAGGCCCCGCCCTGGACTGCTGTGGCTCAGCGGCACAAGGCGCTGCTCACGCTTCCCACACAGCACATCATCCATGTCCTGCTGCAGCCGCACTCGATTCGTCCGATACTGTGATGGGGTGGGTGGGCGGGGTGGGGAAGGGGTGGTATGCAAAGGGGAGAGCGGTCGGCACGGACACCATTGGAGGCTGCGGCTAGCAGGGCCTGCGGAGTGGAGTGGGGCCATACCGTGACAGCCAGCACTGCAGCGAAGAGCACGGCGAACATCGCGAGGGCGATGAGGGCGAAGATGGCGCCAGGCTGCCCCCCCACAGCCACCAGCGTGGTGGTGCCGAGGCATGCCGCCTGCAGCCCCTCCAGCAGGTGCGACCGCAGGGGGCGCAGCAGCAGGCCTGCCACGAGGCAGACCGCCGTGAGGATGGCGCATGCAGCGAGCTGTGATTTGGTGTCGCGCTGCAGCCCCGAGCCTTCGACGTTCTGTGCGGCATGTGCGGACACTAAGCTCAGCACCAGGAGCCACAGCCAGGACACAGCGGCGAAGAAGACACGCCCCGGTGTGTAGGACATCAGGATGGCGCCCTTGCGCTCGAGGCCTTTGTGCTCAGCACCGGCGCTTGCATCGTGTGGTGTCAGCTCGCCCCCCGCCAGCTGGTCGTCGTCATGCGATGCGTAGAAGGTGCGCATCAGGACGTGCTGCCTTTGGAAGGCGAATGATGTGTCAGATGCGCCTTTCGGCGGGACCCATGTCGTGGTGTCGTAGCAGGCTGCAATGCGGTCGGCTTCGCGCACGGTGAATGCAATCAGGGCTGCGGCTGCTGCTGCTGTGAAGACGGCGAAAAGCACGGCGACCACCCGCCAGCTGACGGTGGACCCCGAATCCATCACAATGAACATGCTGTTGTGGAAGCCAACCACCTGGAGCGGCATGAAGGCGGACACCCAGAGCCCTGGGTAGCGGCACTGCGCAGCGCTCTGCACAAAGGGCGTCTTGACACCAGCCTGCTTGTGCAGCATCACAACACCAACGTGCAGCGCGTGCAGCCCGAACATCGCCAGGAGCACCAGCAGGAGTGCGCCCTGTGCATACAGCAGCGCGTCAGCGTCGTCATCGATGTTGGGGAATGACAGCGGCAGGGGGTCCGTGTCGCGGGCAGACCCGCCAAACCTCAGCACGCGGGGGCGGATCCACCAGCGGATGCCGCGCAGCACCTCCGTGGTGTCCTCCCCAGTGCCGCAGCACTGCAGCAGCAGCGGCACGGCGAACGCTGTCGACAGGAACACGGGGGAGCTGATCGCCGCAGCAGACACCGCCGCCAGCGCCGTCACAATCGACATCACGATTGCCGCAGTGTAGTACCACGAGTCCCCTGAGGACGCCACAGCCGATACGGCCTCGGTGGACACAGCGATGGCGAAGGTTGACGGGTTGAAGTCGAAATCCGGCTGCACGCCAGACTGAACCCGCAGGAAGGCGGTGTCCAACCGCACAACCTCGTCGGCACCAATTTCGTACCCCACGTGGGGGCCGAGGGTGACCTGCAGCCTGTTGGGACTCACCTGCTGCACCGACAGCAGCGACGCCTTCACCGCGTTGAACCCCCTGGGCTGGGTGCTCTCCGACGACAGCGCCTCCACGACATAGGAGAACCCGGTGTCCGCAACCCACACGTCCCCGCTGAGCTGCAGGTAGAGGACACGCGGGCCGCGCTGCAGCTCTGCCTCGGTCATCACCAGCGGGGACGCCGCCACCGAGTCGACCAGCTGCACTGTCGGCGCCGCACCCAGGGGCAGGATGATGGGCGCCGGGGGAAGCGGCCCTGCCACAGACCCTGCGGGGAACGCGATCTCCAGCGTCGCCGCCTCCAACAGGTTCAGCACCGGCTGCGCCGACAGCGCGAGGCTCAGCGTATCGGGGGTGTCCACAGAGTTCTTCGACGCCAGCGGCGTCACCTGCGCCACCCCTGTCTGCAGGGTAGACGCGCCACGCGACGGCGCCGCCGCCGCCGCACGCCGCAGCGACACCGTGGCGCCCTCCGCAGCAGCAGCCCACGAGTTGCCCACAATGTTGACCACGAGGCGCAGGCTGGACAGCCGCAGGTCCCACTCCGTCGGCCCCCTGCCCGACACAACACCGGACTCCTTGAAGAGCGTCAGCAGGGTCGACCCCTCCGCCCCCACTTTGAAGGGCTCATCGGCGACGCGGAATGAGGTGCCACTCGGGAACCGCACCTCGCAGGCATACTGATACTGCCCCGGGTCGTAGATGCTGGTGGTGTTGGCGCTGAAGCTGTGCACCTCCCCGCCACCCACAGACTGGTAGAACTTCCGCACGGCCTGCTCCGCCTCCAAGGAGGCGAACCTGCCGCCGTCATCGCCTGTGGTGGAGTAGGCGGGGCGCGAGATGCCTTTCCCTGGCACCTCCAGCGGGATCAGCAGGAAGCGGATCAGCGACCCTGCGGGCAGCAGGGCAGGGCTGCGCGCAACATCGAGCGAGCGGATGAGAGGCGACGTGACGTAGGACTGCCCCGGTGTCACGTCTGCAGGCTTGATCACCACCAGGCTGGCTGTGCCCGTTGCCGGTGGGGCTGTGCCCAGGATGTCTGTGAAGTCCATATCGATGTAGAGAGTGTTCTCATCGATCCCCCCGTTTGCTGTACCCCCGTCGTCATGCATCACCACCTTCACGCGCAGGATGCTGTGCCTGCTGTCCAGGGAGTTGCCGAAAGCCTTGGGAAGCGCACCCCTCTGCAGCGTGAAGTGGAGGTCCCCATTCCTCGACACCGTTGGGTAGTGGTGGGGCTCGAAGAGGCTTACCCAGTCAGCAGGGGAGCTGTCCGTTGCGGAGAGGGTGAAGTCGTAGCGCTGGTCTGCTTCATTTGCAGGCCCTGTCCTGAGGTCCCGGGCCCAGCCTGGGTAGTCGCGGGTGCAGTTCGCCGACAAAACCACCGACACCGGTGGGCAGTAGATCACGGCAACTGTGGATTGAATCGTCTCAAACACAGGGGGGTCATTCACGGGGAGGGCCTTGATGACAAACACCTGCGGGCTGCTCCAGGGTGTCAGGGGTTTGGATGAACCGATATCCGCATCGCTGACCCGAACAGACACATCGATGCTGCCGAAGAAGTCGGGGGCGAGTGTGAAGTTCATATCCCCAGCCGCAGTGAGGGCAACGCCCGGTGGGGCCAGCGCACCCTCAGGCGTGTGCGTGATGTCGTACACCACCTGCTGCAGGCCCTCCTCGAAGGGGCCCGGCGTGAGGGAGTGTGCCCAGTGTTTGAAGACGTTGAGGCTCTTGGGGTTGTCCTCGACAACCTCGATGTCAGAGCCGCGGAGGAACTGCGGCGGGTCGTTCACAGCCTTGACGTGCACCAGCACTGTGGTGCCGTAGGTCAGGTCTGTCCCGTTCTGCAGCAGGATGGGGAACTTCTCCATGTCGGGTGCAGTGAGGAGGGCGTTGTCAATCATCGCCTCGTTGGTGACTGTCTGCCCGTTCACCTCTTTGATCTTCATGCCACGGCGAATCCCTGCGGCGTGTGCTGTGCCGTCAGGGTCGGTGTAAACCACGTCGACATCGCGGTATGTGATGCCGATGCTGCCTGACGCATCCTTCTGCACCTGCTCCGTCCACGTTATGGTGTTCTCGGTTTTCCCGTCATCCCGGATGAGAAACGTGAGGTTCGAAAACCCGAACCTGTCCTTCGCAGGGTCGACGATGAGGTCCGCAAAGGTCGGCCCCAGCTTCTGGGTGCGGAACCGAAACTCGGGGGTGCGGGAGAAAAGCCAGGGGTTGGACACCGACACCTCTGCCGTCAGCATCTGGCCCCACTCCGCCTCGGGGCCTGGGGAGACGTTGTCCAACACCCTGTCGAACACCGAATCCGACGCGTCCTCCTCCAGCTCCACATACACTGTGGTGAGCTCAAACCTCGGCGGGTCGTTGACGGGAAGGATGGTGACGACAAAATTTACGGACGGCCCTTCGTTTGGAGGAGGCCCCGTGTCAAACTGCCTGACGGTCACCGTGCTGACCCCATCCTGGTCCTCCACCGCACGGAAGGTGAGGCGCCCGGCGGAGTCGATCTGCGGCAGCTCCGCAAACAGCTGCTTGTTTGACGCGCTCACCTCGAAGTACACCTTCTGGTTCTCGCCCCCAGCAAAGCCCTCGCTGACGACACAGTTGGGGGGCCGCTTCCCGACGCAGACATCGCGGGCCCACTGCATGTCGAGAACACCCTGCCCCTCCAACACCGTCACATCCTTCTGCGGCTGCGGCGGGGTGTACGAGGGGGGATCGTTCACGGGGTTGATCGCAATGTGAAGCACTGGCCACGGCTTTGCCGACTGTGCAGGCACATCTGGAGGTGCTGCTGCATCGACAAGATAGACGATGAGGGCGCAGTCCACCGCGTATGTGTTGGCGTCGTCTGCAGGTTCAAACTGCAGATGCCCCGTGACGGTGCTGATCGTCGGTTTCACCTTGAACAGCGAGACATGCGCAGGGTTGACAAACGTCAGCACAAACTTATCCAGCTGCTGCCCCGCCCGAACCTCTGCGGTAGGCCCGGGCATCATACGGGTCGCCCACGGGATGTCAACAGCACCGCAGTCCTCATCCACATGCACCGTCAGCTCCCCAGGGGTGAACCTGGGCGGGTCGTTCACCTCCTTGATGGTGATGGTGATGGTCTGAGGGGGTTTGTCATCCACACCTCCATCGAGGCGCCCCCCTGTATCCGATAGGTACACCTGCGCCGTGGCGACACCCGTCAAATCGTCTGCAGGCGTGAAGCAGAGGTCTCCCGTGGTGCCGCCCTGGGTATACTTGATGTAGGGCTGCGTCTTAAACAGCGCGGTGTTGTCATTCATGATGTTCCACCGAAGCTCCTGCGGGTCGCGCGCCCCATAGCCCTCCTCCCACCCGCCTGCGGTGACATCGCGCGCCCAGTTGGGGATGCACTGCTCCACATCCTCCTCAGAGACGACATCGCCGAGGTGGATGAACTCCGGCTGGTCGTTCACCTTCGTGATCTTGATGGTAAACTCCAGCAGCGGCGACTGGTTGCACAGAGGGGGGTTGCAGGGCTGCACCGCACAGGGGGGCGTTTGCCCACCTCCGCAGACGGGGAAGGTAATCCCATCATCCAGTGCATAACACTTTACGATCGCAGTGCCGAACCGATCGGTCCGAGGGGTGAAAATTAGGGTCCCTGTCCCTGGGGGAACCTCAACCGTCCCCACACAGAATCCCCTGGGGCAGGCGACGATATCCGGCTTCTTTGTGAACAGCTCCTCGTTGTCGCTGCGGCACTCAAACTGAATCGACTGCGAGTCCATGTTGTTGTCGAGGATATCCGTGGCGAACTGCGCCCCCAATTTGTAAGGCCCTGAGTCCTCCTTCACCTCAACGACGCTCCCGGAGAATTTGAAGGTCGGGTTGTGGTTCCCAGTGATGTCGGGGCCGACCTGGAAGTGGTTCAGCACAGACGCCCCCCTTCCGGACACATCAGATGCTGCGGACGCCTCTGAGACGTGGCGACTCGGGGGGGCATCGGCCTGCAGCGATGCTGCTGTGCCCAGCAGCAGGCAGGCCGCCCGCAGCATCACCGCTGCGACGGGAGGTGGCATGAGGTGGGGTCGAGAGTTGAAAGGTGAAAGGGATGGGGTGTGAATCTATCCTCGGGAGTGCTGATCACACCCGAGGTTTTCGAGGAGGGAGAGAGAGAGCGCGCGCGAGACACAGATGCCGTTTGCCTCTGGCGATCCTCTGGCAGGCGGGCTTGCGTCGGGCTGGGGCTTCAGTCGGAGCAGCACGCCAACCGAGGGGTGCTGTTAAGTGAGAGAGGGAAGGGGGAGGGTGGCGTGAAGCGGCACGGGGCAGGTGTTGGTGGCGCACACACAGCCCTGCAACCCCTCAGCAGGGCATGGCTGGGACAAGAGGGGGGCGGAGTGGCAGGAGAGATGTAGAGTGTCCACGCCTGGAGGGGGGGGTGCGGTGCAGTAGGTGAGGTGTGAGGTGTGAGTGGGGAGTCGGTTGTAGGGTGCAGGACACGACGGCGAACTACAAATAAAAATAGGGGGGGAGAGGGGGTGATGGGGGAGGAAAGGAGAAGGAGAAGGAGGGCGGGGGTACCACGCCCCCCGGGTAGGCCGCGCCCCCCCCCCCCTCCCCACCCTGCATTCGCCCACGCAACACACCCCCGGGCACGCTTTGTTGCATCTCTCTCTCTCTCTCTTTCTCTCTCTCTCTCTCTCTACCATCTCTCCACCCCCATGCATGCGGGTTTGCAGATGACCAGAAGGTTTCCGCCAGGCAAAGAAAAAGCGCAGCAACCGTTGATTCCTCATTTCCCACCCCCACCCCCACCCCCCTCATCCCCTCGCTCACCACGTCCCCGCTGGGCTGTCACCACCGCCCGCCTCGTCTGCCCAGGCAGACGACGCAGTCCAGGAGCTTGCCTGCTGCACGGCGCCCTCCCTCAGTGCACCACGGAGGCCGGATTCGACCTGCGACATCACGCCAGGCTGCAGCAGTTCGATCGCGCCTTCTGCTGTCTCGGGAAGTGCCTCCTCCGAGTCGCCCAGCTGCAGCGAGCTCTCAGTGGAGGGGGGCGATGCCCGCGCGGGGTCTTCGCGAGCCCTCGCCAGGCTCTGCACCACCGGGGCGGAGAGTATGGCGCGCCGGCTGGCCATGGCTGCCTCGAGCCGGTCAGCAGCGTCACGGCGCTCCTCAGCAACAGCATCGGGAAGCGAGGCTATCAAATCAGCCATGGTGCTGTAGAGCCCGGTCCCAGGGGTCTCGGCACGCGAGCCGCGGACCGTGCCGGGGGCCCGTGAGAAGACATCCCACGCGTGCTGCAGGAGGCGCGTGTGATGCTCCCGGGGGGCGGAGTGGGCTGAGGGCGTGGGCCCGGCGGGTGGGGGTCTGGCGCCGCCGTCAGGGCTGCGCCCCAAGGCCCTCCCTGGCAGCAGGTCAGCCAGGTTGCTGAGACGCTCGACAACAGAGAGGAGGTCGTAGGAGCGGCGGAGGTAGGTCGAGGCGTCAGCCTCGGCCCAGATGCGCTCCGCGTCTGAATGCCTCCCACCGATGCGGTAGGCCGCTGCGACCTCTGGAGGGGCGGGGGTGTGTGGGGTATAGTGAACTAAGTGGAGTGGAAGAAAAGGTGACCTCGGGGATGACCTCCTGCTGGGGAGAGACTGCGACAAGACGATAGATACAATACCCCCACCCCTCCCATCGGGACGAAAGACAATAGGAGGCACACCTCTGATGTGCCGTATCTCGACATCACACCCGATGCCCCTCAGCTTCTCAAGGTAGGCACTCGCCTTGCGGTAGTTCCCTGCGCGGCGGGCCACCTTCAGCAGCGCCAGGATGAGGGGCTCGTTGAGGCGTATGGCACGCTTGCCGCGCTGCAGGGATGACACCAAGGCGTCGGCTTCCGAAACCGTGTTGCAGCACTGCACGATCTTTCCATAGTGGTAGGTGTCGAGTGGAATGGATAAAGCCGTTGCCTCGGCGATGGCGGCCCGCACATCAGGCATAACATCCGTTGTCGGGCTGATATGCTTCAGATGTGTCATATGCCACACACGCATGAACAGCTCAGCGGAGGTGACCTCAAACCCCGCCTTCCGCTTCCGCTTCAGGCAATCCGAGAAGTGGTGGGCATCGGTAACACATGCCGACAGCAGCGCATCGAAGCTGTGCGAATCGGGCTCGATACCCATTTTCTCCATGCGGCTGAACAGGGCACGCGCACCGGAGTGCGCCCCCTGCTTGCGAAGGATGTCAACCGCTGTGGTGTAGGTGCGCACCCCGATGGGGACGCGCGCGTCGGCAAGCCTGTCGAGGATCCAGGTCACCTCGCGCAGAACCTCGACCCCCCGGGGAAGCGCTCCGTAGTTCTGCAGCAGAAGCTTCGCAGCCTTCCCGTCCGTGGGGGTCAGGAATTTGCTCATGGCTGCAGGGGGGTGCACCCCCACTCCAGAGAATGAGGGGAGGGGGGAGGGGGGGCAGAGATAGATGGCCAGGGGTGGTGGTGGTGGTGGTGGTGTTGGCAGGATACCAAAGGTTATCAAAAACAGCAGCGTACGTCGCGCTGGTGATTTGGAGGGGGAAAATATCGGCACCTCTTTCACGTAGGGTGGTGTTGATTAAAATAAGTGTGTGAAGTTTCAATGCTGATCCTCGGTTGAAGCACCGTCAGGTGCTGAAGCCTGCCGCGGATGCATCGGCAGAAGATATATGAAGGTAAATCAAACGGGGGAGGGGACTGGGTGGGAGTGGGAAGGTCAGTATGTAGGCAGCCGGGTGGCTAAGCTAGCCACCGCCGCAACTGAGTGTCCTGGAGTGGGGGTGGAGGTGGTGTGGGGTGGAGTGGCGGTGCATCCACACAACGATTCTTCGGAAGTCACACAAAGCGGAAAAGGGGTGGGGGGTGAGGGGTGGAGGAGGGCAGGGCGGCAGACTAACGTTCTTCGCAAGCCTATGGCATCAGCCCCATTCTGTGATAGAACAGGAAAGACATGGGTGGTCCGACAAAAATGCGGTCGGAGGCGGCGCTTCAGAAACCCTTCCTTGGGCAAGAGAGAGAGAAGGGGCGTCAGAAATTGCAAAAATCGTACTCCTTTCGCTTTATTATAGACACCCTGTCCAGCAACTGTGGGAGAACAGTTCCGGACTACTTTTTGTTGAGCGCACACACTTGCTGTCTCAAGGCTGTGTTGAGGCCCTGTGAAGTGGCATGAGGTGCTAATCCAAAGCTTCAGTCGTACGATTTCCTTCGTTACTTCGCGACTTCGCTACGCTTCGTCGCTCGTAACTACAGTGATTTTCCCCCGTGGCGAAAAAATAAAATTTCGCAAAAAAATCGTACTCCTTTCGCTTTATTATAGACACCCTGTCCAGCAACTGTGGGAGAACAGTTCCGGACTACTTTTTGTTGAGCGCACACACTTGCTGTCTCAAGGCTGTGTTGAGGCCCTGTGAAGTGGCATGAGGTGCTAATCCAAAGCTTCAGTCGTACGATTTCCTTCGTTACTTCGCGACTTCGCTACGCTTCGTCGCTCGTAACTAGTAAAAAAAAATCTCTGGAAAAATCGTCCGGCGAAAAAAGTTTTTTCGCCACGGGGGTTTTTGGTGGGAATTTTTCAGGGGGTCTGGGGAGAGGTCCTGGAGGAAAAAAAATCAGGCCCAGGAAAAAAATGGGAGGGCCTGCTCTGTGAGCCCCACCAAGCAGTCACAGATTGGCAGGACAAGACCTGCAGAGGGTGGCTGCAAAGAACAGATGTTCACTACCGTGGCCTCCGGCGGCTGGGGGGCTCCGCCCCCCAGACCCCCCCTGTCGCGTGTGCCTGTCTCGCAAGTCCTTGGGCGTATGCGACTGGCCATCTCCGCGTAGTCTCGGGCGCGCGAAGCGCGCCCGAGAAAAATTTTTCCGGGTGAGAAAATTTTTTTTCGCCGGCATTTTTGAGATTTTCAGCGGAGAGGAAAATCACTGCGTAACTAGTAAAAAAAAAATACGGCGAAAAAAAAGGCCAGGAGGGAGGGGAGGGGGATGCCTTCTGGCCACGACATCAGTTCTGCTTCGCCATTGTCCCACCCCCACCCCCACCCCCCCCGAAAATCCCTGAAATATCCGAAATTCTGACACCTCCTGGGAGGGGGTATGAACACTCTCCCCCTTTTATCCCCCCTCCTCTCCGAAAATCTGCATCCATTGCTGAGCAGTACGCCTGTGTAACCCGTAGTGTGTGCGTGTGTGCGCGCGTGTGTTTGATGGCATTTTCTTTTCACTCGATTGTGGCACACACCCCACACCCACAACACACCCCCATACGGGTCGCCACAACAGACAGACATCTCTCGGATATGCATGACTTCAAACTACATAACCTTCCACCATCCCCGCCCATCTTGAATACTATCACGCAGAACCCATCAACTCATTCTCTTTGAAACAACCAACTTACTCCCACCACACACCCCCCTCCCCCCTCCAAAACCACAACGGCACTTGCCTCCCTCCGCCGGAAGGGGTGTAGTGCCGTGGGGCCAAGCGAACCCCATGGCTCTCCCTGCAGGTGGTGTGTCCGAGGCTGTGTGGTGGAGAGGTGCGATCGCCCTGCGAGAATGGGGAACCATTGAGGGGGTGGAGGGGGGATACGAAGGGGTGGGGGCGTGTGAGATTCTTCAAGACAAGCTCCAAAAAAAACACGAGACGGAATAAATGAAAGGAACGGAACTGACGGGGGGGTTGCTCGGGGGGGGGGGGGGGCTGGGCGGAGGGCAGGACAAATAATATCAAATCGAAACTGATGGAGATCTTGTTGTGGCTCTGTGTGGAACTGTGCCAGCGGGTGGCTTTGCGAGCGGGATCTAAATGCGGAGAGGGGGGGGGGGGGTAGGGGGGGTCAAATGCCACCCTTTTACGTGGACAAACACGATTTTTCAAAAAACCGGCGCAGAGGCCCCAAAGCCCCCGTAAACCCTCCAAACCCCCCCAGATCGGTCCGGAAACCCATCGAACCCCACTTTTCCACCATTCCGGGCACCTCAGGTGCCCGAATTGGGGTACCTAAATTTTGTGCCACCGTTTGGTACCGTACAGTGCCACTGTGTGGGAGGTTGGAAAAGAAAATGCCCCAACACACCACATCTGAGGGTTGCAATGCATGTTGCTTGCCAACCACGTCATCCGGTGGGTGTCAGGCGCTATGTAGGTGGCATTAGCCAGGTCTTCGATGTGTTCTGGCTTGTATATATACCTCCCTGCCACCATGCACCGGGAGGCTGCCTGTAGGTACGGAACAGTCCAGATGGTCGTGTGATTCCTGTGCAGCAGTGCTCCACAACCGGGATGTGTTGACAACGACTGTTGCAACACGAGCTGTACATTCCGGGAACACATGAAGTGCGCTGTCGTGGTACCCATTGTGCCAGAATTGGTAGTTGCTGCGGTCTACTTTGCCTGGCCCAAGAGCACTGGTACTGAACGGTGCAATATGCGTGGCGAGGTGAATACAACGGAAGCGCGCAAAGTCAATACAGCTCTCGGATGGCGGGTGGTGGTGCCACTAGTGTGTGACGTTCACTCGAGGATACAACGCATCACAATGAATCAGCAACCGTGGACCGAGTACAATACGCTCTCTGTGGCTGTTGTGGGGGACAAAGGCAGTGCCTGTGCCGCAGGCAGGGAGGTATATATACAAGCCAGAACACATCGAAGACCTGGCTAATGCCACCTACATAGCGCCTGACACCCACCGGATGACGTGGTTGGCAAGCAACATGCATTGCAACCCTCAGATGTGGTGTGTTGGGGCATTTTCTTTTCCAACCTCCCACACAGTGGCACTGTACGGTACCAAACGGTGGCACAAAATTTAGGTACCCCAATTCGGGCACCTGAGGTGCCCGGAATGGTGGAAAAGTGGGGTTCGATGGGTTTCCGGACCGATCTGGGGGGGTTTGGAGGGTTTACGGGGGCTTTGGGGCCTCTGCGCCGGTTTTTTGAAAAATCGTGTTTGTCACCCCCATTTGACCCCCCCTAGGGGGGGGGGGGTGGTGTGCGCAGCCTTGAACGATTTGAACATTTTTTTGGTTGTGTTCGCAGCGTCCCCTGCTGAGAGGCGCACTGTTTCGCCCTTTTTATGCATTTTCACGCGAAGCCATGATGAGGCCCATCACGCCACACAAATGGACGAACGCCTTCGGATGACCCACCTCCTGCGCTGAGTTGCACGTCACACAGATTAAGCCTTATGCCAAAGCAGCGGTTGAACGGTTGAAATTCATGAAAAAATGCCAGCACCAACCGCGCTGGCCCGGCACGTATAGAACGCATAAGAAGGGACTGAACCTGCACACAGAGCTGGGTGGACTAAGACAGGGGTGGGGCAATTGGTGACAATCGCGCAAGAGGGGGGGGGGGGATGGGTGTCGAACTGGGTATCGAGTGTGAGTCAGGAGAATCGGGCCGTCCGGCCTAATTTGCCCTCTCAATGAGAGAGGCCGGATCATAATTTGTGCGGACTATGATGCAACACAAAACAGGAATTTTCCCCGTTGTGTGCACGTATAAACTGCTTGTGGCTGCAAAACCAGCTGTCATCCGATCAGTGACGCATCTGGAATAATCATTGCACTGTTGCCGATTTGTTTCGCAGCGCAACGTATTGTAGCATGGCCGGTGACCACGCCACATCTGAACACCAACGATTTGACCGTGATTCTGGCGGTGGTGGGGATCACAGCGGGCCTCACGGGTGTTCGCATGGAGGCAACGACTCTGTTTGAGGCCCCCCCTAAACCATGGTGAGTGTTCTGTCTTCCGCAGGCACTTTGAATTTGGCTCCCCTCAAACAACCCTCTACCCGGCCCGCTCATGCCAATCGAACGAACAGGTGCCTGAGCCCTGGTAACATGCGATAGATGCGCGCCCAATGCACATGCGAAAGACCCGTGTGTGGTAAAATTGAAATGCGAAACAAATAATAGGATTGCCAGAGCCGAATCAGCAGCATGCCGACGGCTAGCCAATGAACCTCTTTTTTTTGGCACACGTTGCGAGGCAGTGAGTAAGAAAACCTACTCTCTGACTCAGAGGGTGCTCGCAAATGACAGGCACGACTTGCCATGTTCCGAGCAAAAAGGGCTGGCAGTGGCGTCGTCATGAATTTTAAGATGATAATCCTGTGCGTTGCACGTTGCACGATTACTGGAAAATTGACATGATTCACACTGACAGTCTTTCGCTAAGAAAGTGGCGTGTCATGCGGGTGATCACATACAGCGCAAACTCATGTTCTTCGGCAAAGTCACATCACCTCGTACTTGCGACGTGGAGAGGGGTGACATTGACCGAACGAAGGAAACACAAGACGAGTTGATTTGGTTTGGTTTGGTGCGTTGTTAGCTCCTGAATCATGGGACATCACCTCCCTCGCCGCATCAACCACGATGCCACCCTGGATACACGGAGTTGCCTTCAACCCATCGATTGTATCGAGGACCACTTTTGGCATCGCCCTGATACGAGAGACGACCAGGCAGCGATGTGCACTCTATTGCGTGTGGAGCTAAAAGACCAAAGAATGGGGAGGTGCCTGGGCGCACCAGCCCCACCCAAGAGCACCGTGATGGCACCTGCGCTTTTCTGAAACGTTGTCAAGAGCGGTATGTTTTGTGTACGAAGAAAGAAGCCCTTGAACTCACCACACACATCTTCATCGGTATCGGACGGGGGGAAAAGCGGATGAATCACTGGGGCACCCGTCGGATTTGCTGATTCTCGACTGAACCCCGAGAGCGATGTGAATGATATCCTTTCATGGCGTGCGCGTTGCACCCACAACACTTCGGGGTCTCGCTGGTGGAGATGCAGGGGGGAGGTCACACACAGCAAGGCCCCCCTGAGGGCAAACCTAAAGTAATACACACGAGGATCCCCTGGTCACAGCAGGACACACCGAGCACACGCTCTTGATGCTGTCGCTACTGTCCCGGGAGAACACACAGAGCCACACACTATTGTCTGAACGGTTATTTTTTTGGTTCATATTTCCTTTTGGCTGGTTTTTTTTTTTTGCGATCTTCGTCAGGGTATAAGATAGACTTTTTTTCTGGCACCGTTTTCCGGTTTTTCTGGTTTTGAAAATTTTTCGCGCGCGCCTTCGGCGCGCGCGACCCGCGCAAACCCTCCCAGAGTCTGAGAAGGCCCGGTGCCTGCGCGCGTCCTGTCGTACTGAGGCTGCTTGGTGGGGCAGGCGCAGCAGCTGCTTTGAAAGTTTGGACTCTCGACCAAAAAACCGGTCTGGTGCAATGCTTTTACACAGGGGGGTCTGGGGGGCGGAGCCCCCCAGCCGCCGGAGGCCACGGTAGTGAACATCTGTTCACTACAGTCTGGATTCGCTTGTAAGTAGGAAGGCTTCGCTGTATCGCAGCCCGGCCAGCAGGAGATCACTGGTCCTTGAGGGTTCAACCTTCAGGGTGGAGGAGGACGGGGGAGCGACCACTCGTGACAGGTGTGCGTTGTGGGTGGAGTGGGTGCACGACAGAATGGCCAAAGGGTCCACGAGATCTCTGCACACATTCCGTTATCGAGGAGATGGGCACCTAGCTGTGACGACAGGCAACAAACAAATCTCATCTGTTAGTTGCCCCCAATAGGCTTGGCGACCTTCAAGACTGCTTGAAAGTCGTTCGTGTTCTCGTCTCAGCCCTCCAGACTGCAGTCTTAGACTCCCTCTTAGACATGGTGGCTGGAGTCCACCATGTGTGCACCTTCAAAACAGAAGAGACCTGCATGACGAGGTCACCACCCACCGGGCCATCCGCTAGGTCCATTTTTCTTCTCCGCTTCTCTGCCTTCTTTGGACTATTTGAGCTCTGTGCGGATCACGATGGGGTCACTTTCTATTTTTTTATGGCGTTTTTTCTGACTGTTTTACTGTCCCAAAGTCACAAGAAAAACCGCCAAAAATGAGACCGACCTTTTTTTTTTTTCCAGAAAACCGGGAACCGGGAAACCCTGGTTTTGAAAACCGGAAAACCAGACCTATCTTATCCCCTGTCTTCGTTCACAGAGAGCGCCACCTAAATCAGGGGTGGGATGGCTGGGTCGGCTGGGGGAGGCGTGGGGGAATTCTAAACTGCTTGAAGTCCTCGCTCGCCCCCACACACACGCAGTGATCAGGCACCCCTTCTGGGCAGGGGCACCACGCAGTAGGCTAGCCAGGAGGCATTTCACTAGGGAAACCACGGAGGCACACCCCCGACTAGCCTTCGTTGTTGTGGACGTCAAGGCTTGTGAAGGCCTGTGTGAAGTAGCATTATTGCGTAGCTGCATCAATCCTAAATACCCGGCTGGACGATGCTCTTCACCACCAATCCATTATCCTTTCGTTTGATAAACACCGCGGCGGTTCTCCTTGTTTTGAAAATTAATCAGAACAGAGCAATAAGATGGGTGCCCATCGAGCCAAAACTAAATAGCCCAGATGCGCACACACACACAGCTATGAATACGACCGACCGCTCAGCGCAGGGTTGAGTGAACAATCTTGCGCAGAGGAGGAACAAAGCAGATCCGACGCAGGGGTATACGCACACTTGGGAAGCCTTCAATTTGTGCGAGTAAACTCTGCTGCTTACATCCACTGTAACAGCACACACATCCCCATGATTCCTTCCCCCCCAGTTTTGATGGCTGCCGCAAGTTGGCGCCTGTCTGTTTCGGCCTGCCCTCCCTTTCCACTACCATGTCCTCCGCCATACCCACACCCGTCGATGTGGGGAGACCTCGCTGTGCATCCAAAAATAAAGGAGAGGCAACTCTCGCTCTCTTGGAGCAAAGTGGCACCCACACGCAAACAATCGCCTGCAACACACACACCACACTCTCTCTCTCGCTTGCTTGATTCAAGCGTGACTCTACACCCTTTGGGTGGGCCTGGCTTGCCGGACTTTTGTCGAAAATCAAAGGCACGCCCTCTCTTGGGTGAGCACATTAACAAAGCTCTTTCGATCGAACGATACACCCAAACAAAGTAGGCCCCACAGAGACCGAAGGGGGCACAGAGCGAAGGAGGAGAGGCCACCCGGGCCCCCTTCACCCACACTTAGGTGTCTAATACAACAGCAAACCTGGGCGGGGGAGGGTCGGGGGGGGGGGGGGGGGTTGGGGGTGGCGAAAAACACCGTCTCCCCAGCCAACCGCCCCCCCGCCCCCCCCCACCCGTACTTCCATAAAATGTATTCTGGAGGGGTGTTCCGCTCTGTGAGGGAAGCTGGGTCAGACTGACCCACGCACTGTTACCAGAGGGGCTCAGTAGATCGGAGCCTCAGAGAGGAAACACCCCGTGTGGCGGCAAAAAATAAACAACTCAGTGAAAAAGGAGGCTCATGTATGCCGTTGCCACACTGTGAGGACGCTCTCACGCAAGCTATAGAGGCTGAACCTTCACAGTGTGGCGTTCCAGGCTGAGCCCTTGCAAGCACACTAAACATAGCGCTGACATATGGGTCGTCTAGCTGTGGAAGTGGTTTCTGCGTTCGGTTCTGTGGGGCAATTCAACTGAGAAAAAAATGCATATTTCCCGATCTGCCCGAGACGGGGCTTCCTGGGTGGGGGGGGGTGATGTGTGTGTGCTTGTGTTGCAACTTATATCGGGGCAAAAAAAGCCCTGAGCAGGTGATAGGCCCATGCTGTGTGCGGTTGAGATCAGAGGGAGGGTCCTGGAGGGCTTTCCGTGGCACCCACCGACCCATCCCTCCCACAGCTGTGTGTTCGGTTTGGCGGACAAGTGTGGGATCTAAAGGATCGCTAGCCCAAGCAGGGAGGCAGGACGCTTTGCACTCGCAGGTGCTGTTCAGGCAAACAAAGAATAACCGTAACTCCAAAGCAATGCATCTGTGTGCATCGCGGAAACTTGCCGCATGTGTGTACAGTGGATGGCAACGCTGCAGTGGATCCATGCGGCCCACAACCCACATGATTTATGTTTCAAATCGAATTTTCACTTTCCGCACACTCGTGTGAGCAGAAAGTCACCCACCACAGCAAGCATCCAAACGAGCTCCATACAGTAACCCCACCCTTCGTCAGGCTCAGGGTGTGCTTGTCATTTCAGGGTTTGTGTGTAGAAGCGTCAACGCATCAACAAACAAAATACAGGCTAAGAGCGGTTGCTGCTGAATGGTGAAGTGACTTTCTATCTCTGTGGTGTCAAACTCCGTGTCGAACTGTGACAGTTTGAAATTTCGTGGGCGCCTCACTTTGTGAGGCGCTCAGCGTTTCTGATTGTCTGCGTTTCTCAACATAACCCCCGAGATATTTCTGATCCGCTGTGCAGAACAACGGCAAGGATGGGGTCGTTTTTGGTACCGACGACCTCCAGCCTGACGTACGACCAGACTGTGACATGCAATGTTGCCAGAAGGCGTGGTTCTCACGGAGGTCCCTTGTTTTTGGCAACGTGTGTACGGTCCACACAACTTCGCCCCTCCCCTCCCCCTATCCATCTCTGGGAAACACACTGACCGCCCTTCTCGACACAACGGGTATCCAGCACACGCAGTGCAGTGGGCGCAGCTCGCTGCTCACCGGCATGCCCCGAGTTGGAACACAATATCCTGTGGGGGACCCCCCATTCCGTTCTAAAAAATAGAGGTTTCCTTTGTTGTTATAAAATCCCGTTCTTTCGCCGCGATATTTCCTGCGACACTTTCATCACCCCCCCCCCCCCCATAGGGAGGTCCACGAGGCCGTTTTTTCTGTCACGGAGCACGATTTTTTTGATTTTCGGTCAAAAACTCCACCAAAATGGGCGTACCTGGCCAAAAATCTAGTGGGGGATCACTGAAAAAACCCGAGAAAATAGCGGACACCCTCGAGAAAGTCGATCCATTCGAATTACTTGGGAGTTTTTCCTGAAAAATGGCCGAGAATGTGACTCAAAAATGCACACTTTTCGGCCAAAATGCAACACTTATCAAAACCCCATCTGAGCGCGCAGAATACCATCTAAACACCCCAAAACCGCAAAAATTCCCCTCCAGTGAGGTACCCGGGTGGAAAAAAATGGGTGCTGCACCTTCGGAGGGCCTACCTTTGGGTCCCAGCCGGAATTTCCTGGCCGACCCCCCCATAAGCCCCCTGGTTTCCCTCACTTTTTCAGCATTTTCCAGACTCGCGGAACCAAAAGATACGACCCAGAGGGCCACAGAAGCCCCCCAAAACCCCCCAAGAGTCATAGATATGCCCTAAAAGGGGTCGGAAAAACCAGGTACGGCCACTTTGGTGGTCAATTTTGACCCAGAATCCCGAAAACTTCCTGATGCAACACATATGCAACATTTAGCGGTACAGAAGTGGGTCAAATTGTAACACTTTTCGGGATGGCTCTGGGTGCCCAGAGCACCATCTAAACACCCCAAAACCATGAAAGCCTCACTTCAGTGAGGTATCCAGGTGAGAAAAAATGGGCTTTGCACCTCTTTGAGGTCACCTTTGGGGTTCCGGTGGGTGTTGAGTCAGGAACCCCCCCAGAACACCCCCAGGTACCCTGCTGGAGGCACTCAAAACCACCCATGCCAACATCGACTCCACGAACCCTATTGGGGGCGGCGGAGTGAAAGTCTTGTGTCGCCAGGAGGTATCAAGGACACTTGTCGCGGGCTCCGAGTACTCCGCTGTTTGTCTCAGACCCATAGTGACTCGGTGAGAAGACCCCCACAGCTCCGAGGGTGTGCTCAGGTGAACACACGCCTTCCCAGCTACAACTTCAACTTGACTCGAAGAAGATCTCCGATGACCCAGTGTGCATCCAACCGTGACTCTCTCCAAAGAATGTGCCTTTACCACCTCCTGGCGACACAAGACTTTCGCTCTGCCACTCCCATTGGGGTTCGCGGGGTATAGGTTGATGTGGGTGGTTTTGAGTGCCTCCAGCAGGGTACCTGGGGGTGTTCTGGGGGGATTCCTGGCTCAACACCCACCAAAACCCCAAAGGTGACCTCAAAAAGGTGCAAAACCCACTTTTTCCCACCCAGATACCTCACTGGAGTGAGGTTTTCATGGTTTTGGGGTGTTGAGATGGTTTTCTGGGCACCCAGAGCCATCCCGAAAAGTGTTGCAATTTGACCAACTTGTGCAACGCTAAGTGTTGCATAAGTGTTGCATCAGGAAAATTCGGCATCTCATGGATATATTCAGACCTTATTAAGAGATTCCGCGTTTTAACCTCTTAATTCTAAGACCTTAGTTTTTCTGCAGGGGTTTCCCTATTGGGAAGGGGTTACAGAACATCTTTGCTCAGAAACTGACCTCGGCTCGACGGACTAGGATGGTATCAGCCCAGGAATCTCTCATCCCACCCCCAATCCTGCAAAAGCCTGCACGGTCCAAATAACA